>CM055117.1:776196629-776796629 GCA_029206835.1 Rana muscosa
GGTCCGCCCCCTGGGCGGTACTGTAGAAGGTGTGATGCAACACTTTTTACAAGTTTTTCTGCCTAGTCACTCCTAAATAACGGATAATACCCACTTTGTCAATAGAGAAGCTGTGTCGGTCCATGGACGAAAGAGTAAATCCATTTAAAAAAAATGTTATACATACATACATATCTGCCTGCTATAAGGCTTGTGTGTAAGGTTGTGAAATAATCATCGCACGTTGCTCAAAAATATTCTTTATTACTGAAACATTCCAAAAACAGCAGTATACAGATGTCATCGTTATGAAATCATATACTGTCTTATTAAAGCATTAGTGCAATTAAATTCTGTAAAATGCCTATCAAAAGTTATGTCCAATGAGAGCTTTGATCTTCAGTATTTTGACAGTAAGAAAAAACCCAGCCCACGCTGCAGTAGAGATGCAGCTAATCCATAATTATTCAGAAGAAAACATTCAATAGTTAAATAAATTAACATGAAACATAAAAAAAACACAAGACAAAATTAAAGTATAACTAAAAGGCAAAACCTTTTTTTTTTTGGAAAGACTGGAGAGGGATTAGAACACCTGTCAGTTTTAATTGCCATTCACCATCATTATCAAGAGTGCAAAGTAACGGGGAAGGAAAAAAAAAAAAAAATTAAAAAAAAAAATTAAAAAAATAAAATTAAAAAAAAAAAAATCACACATTTAGGGTTGTTGTCAGAACAGAAACATAGGGAAAAACTTCCAATGGGGGACACCAAATTTAAGTGAACCTGGTGACAACCAGAAATCCCCTCACTTTGTAAGGATTTACTCTCCTTTTTTTGCTATGGGGCAGGAAGTCTCCAATGGGACACAGCAAACAAAAAAAAAAAAAACTGACAGGGGCTATAACTCTCCTCTACTCTTTCCAAAATGGAAAAAAATGCCTTTACTTCTACCTTAACGTGGTTGTATAGACCGTGACAGTGATTCTCTTCCTTGTATCCTTGTGCTTTGCAACAAGAAATACATTTTAAGTACGTTTCCAGTGATTCCCAAATTATTTAAAAAAAAAAAAAAAAAAAGCACTTAAAACTATTTTCTGTGGCACAAAAGTGAAGCAGCATCTCCAAGTGTGGTAATTATTCTATACACAGAACGTTTATAAATTGTCCAGTATTGTAATGGTTCATCATACATTTAAAAAAGTTAAGTGCTTATACAGGATAACAGAGTGAATAATAAATAAAAAAAATGTTTTGTGACAGATTTGTACAAGTATTTGCTTTTGCATATGTCTGTTGGTTGTAAAGTGTGTTATTAAATAATAGTTATTGTTGTGAAAATCCATTAAAGCATTTCACGTCAAACATTTAAGAGCTACATTGTCTCTGACAGTTCTCTCACATGACACATATATTACAAATGTTAAAATCTTCAGGAGATGTGTCCTCTTACACTATTTTTACCCAGCCCGCTGGGAAAAAACAAACACGTTAATTAAAATTGCTTTTAAGTGTAAGCTCATCATTCGAACAGATCAATAGCATCCATCTCTCCAGTTTCCATCTCGCAGTGTGCTGAGTGATGATAGCGTCTTCGGAGGCTGAATAAAACTGCATGGAATGGAAAATAATAATAATTAGGACTGCACTACATTTCAGCCACTACACAATTTAACTCATTGCATTACCTGCAAGTAGCTCTATTGGGCGTTTTTCTATATGGTTGAACAAGATGGACTAGTGTCTTTTTTCAACCCAACTATGTAACCATCTTGTCATGATGCTAGTTCTGTATTAGATCAGTAGGTTCCCTCCCTAGCATTATCCACTTGCTGCCCACAGTACCGTTACTGCAAACAGGCAACAGTTACAAGCTTAGCGACACTCGCTGAGCATATGTGCACTGAAAAGGTCCCTGGGGTTTGCAGTGGCATGATCACGTGACTGCTGTGTCAACCAGATCACAGCACTGGGTACCCGGCCACTCTGCACAGCCAGGGTATCATGTGATAGCTATGACCAATCATAGCGATCACATGATTACAATGTAAACAAAAAACAGTCATGAATGGCATCTTGTACCATGTCATTAGCTGTAGCCAATCACAGAAAACAATAGTAAGCAATCGGTCACAAATAAAAGCCATTCATGACAGGTAAAATGATTGCTTATAACAGTGATCACGACGGTTCTAAGCAATAACAGTGTAAAGAAAAAAAAAAAACTGCCAGAGTAGTACAGTGTAGAGATATAAAAATATCCAAGCCATAGAAAAAGTCATAATAAAATTGAAAAATTAATTCCGTGTGGAGTAGTTTTACAAAATGAAAATCATTTTGTTACACTGGGAATGTGAAATGCAGTGTATGTAAAAGTCATACGCTTGAAATAAAAGTACAGCTTATTCAGTAAATAAACTAAACTTGCTTTTTAAAATTTGTGATGATCCAGAAGCAGCCAGAGTGTTTCTGGAATATGAACTCTGGGAGGGAAGAGCCACTTGCACTTTCATTAAGGGCCCTTTCACACGGACGTGTCCGTGTGCAGGCTCTGCTTTGCTCAGCGGGGATCGCTCCGTCGATCCCCGCTGAGCAGGCAGATGACAGGTCTGTATCTGCACAATGTGCAGGGACCAACCTGTCAGAGCGCTGCTCTCCCCTATGGGGGATCGAATGACGACAGACCGTAGAGTCCGTTGTCATCCGATCCGATGACGGATGGAAAAGTAGGGTTTTCCTCCGTCACACTTTGGCTGATCGGAGCGGGTCGAATGTCAGCGGGCATGTCTCCGCTGACATCCGTGGCTCCATAGAGGTGCACGGAGCGTCCGTTCAGGTCCACCTAAAAAACTGACAGGCGGATCTAAATGGTCCGCCCGTGTGAAAGGGGCCCAAGTCATCATTTAATTCCTTAAAAGTATTTTATGACTTTAAGGCACCTCTGGAATGCAAGGATGTGTTTGGAAAATATTTCTTCTCACTATCTTTCCAAATTGCAGCTTTGCCCTCAGCAGAAATTGCACTGTGGAAAATTTTCCACTCTAGATGTTGGTCATACCATTTTATTGAAAGGAGGAACCAATGCATGCACCTGACCTGCATGCTTTGGCCGATCATAGCCCCTGAGCCATGATTGGCCAAAGGCACCCTGCCTTTGGCCAATCATGGCTGTCACAGCACATAGCGCTAAGGCCACGCCCCATACTATATAAGGCTGCCAGTAACAGCAGCCGTATGTAGTGTGTTGTAGTGGAGAGAGATTAGGCAGGTTAAGGTTAGTTAGTGGGAAGAGCGTGTAGTTAGTGTAGAATATATAAAAACAGTGCAGTCAGTGTAGTGTATATACAGTATCTCACAAAAGTAGGTGCACCCTCACATTTTAGTAAATATTTTATTCTATTTCTTCATGTGAATGGGAGGCAGTTTTCAGGCGCTTAGCAGAGGCTATTTCAGCGCTAAAGCGCCTGAAAACTGCCCTAGTGTGAAAGGGGGCTAAAAACACAAAGTTACTCAATGAATAGCGTTGAGGCATATACAGAAGCTCACAAGAGTACACCCCTCACATTTTTGTAAATATTTTAATGTGACAACACTGAAGAACTTACACTTTGCTACAATGTAAAGTAGTAAGTGTGCAGCTTGTATAACAGTGTAAATTTGCTGTCCCCTCAAAATAACTCACAGCCATTAATGTCTAAACCACTGGCAAAAAAACGAGTACACCCCTGAGTGAAAATGTCCAAATTGGGTCCAGTTAGCAATTTTTCCTCCCCGTGTCATATTAGTTTCACAAGGTCTCAGGTGTGAATGGGGAGCAGGCGTGTTAAATTGTGTTATTGCTCTCACTCTTTCATACTGGTCACTGGAAGTTCAACGCGGCACCTCATGGCAAAGAACTCTGAGGATCTGAAAAAATAATTGTTGTTCTACATAAAGATGGCCTAGGCTAAAAGAAGATCCTGAAACTGAGCTGCAGCATGGTGGCCAAGACCATACATCGGGTTCCACTGAGAACAGGCCTCATCGTGGGTCGACCACAGAAGTTGAGTGCACGTGCTCAGCATCATATCCAGGAGGTTGTCTTTGGGAAATAGACAGAAGTGCTGCCAGCATTGCTGCAGAGGTTAAAAGGGGTGTTGAGGCCTGTCAGTGCTCAGACCATACGTTGCACACTGCATCAAATTGGTCTGCATGGCTGTCGTCTCTTCTAAAGATGATGCATAAGAAAGCCTGCAAACAGTTTGCTGAAGACAAGCAGACCAAGGACATGGATTACTGGAACCATGTCCTGTGGTCTGATGAGACCAAGATAAATGTATTTGGTTCAGATGGTGCCAATCGTGTGTGGTGGCAACCAGCTGAGGACTACAAAGACAAATGTGTCTTGCCTACAGTCAAGCATGGTGGTGGGAGTGTCATAGTCTGGGGCTGCATGAGCTACAGTTCATTGAGGGACCCATGAATGCCAACATATACTGTGACATACCAAAGCAGAGCATGATCCCCTCCCTTCAGAGACTGGGCAGCAGGACAGCATTCCAACATGATAAATGACACCAAACAAACCGCCAAGAATACCAGTGCCTTGCTAAAGAAGCGGAGGGTAAAAGTGATGGACTGGCCAAGCATGTCTCCAGACCTAAACCCTATTGAACATCTGTGGGGCATCTTTAAACGAAAGGTGGAGGAGCGCAAATTCTCTAACATCCACCAGCTCCGTGATGTCGTCTTGGAGGAGTGGAGGAGGACTCCAGTGGCAACCTGTGAAGGTCTGGTGAACTACATGCCCAAGAGTGTAAAGACAGTGCTGGAAAATAATGGTGGCCACGCAAAATATTGACACTTTGGGCCCAATTTCGACATTTTCACTTAGGGGTGTACTCACGTTTGTTGCCAGCAGTTTAGACATTAATGGCGGTGTGTTGAGTTATTTTGAGAGGACAGCAAATTTACACTGTTATACAAGCTGTACACTCACTACTTTACATTGTAGCAAAGTGTTACTTCTTTAATGTTGTCACATGCAAAGATATAAAATATTTACAAAAATGTGAGGGGTGTACTCACTTTTATGATGCTGTATAATACAGTGCAGTCAGTATATATATTTATTTATATATTACAGTGCAGGCAGATTAAGGGGAATCCCCCAGGCTCGATATTTAAAGGAATATTTAATTTTTATTGTTTCACATTACGCATCATTAAAATCACTGCTCTTTTATATTGCAATGCAATTACCCCTGGGAAAGGTGAAAGTTAAGTGAACTTGTTACTTTCAACATGAAGAAAGACAAAGAAATTGCAAAGTGTTGCCTAAATGTGCCAAACAAGTGTGACCTCCTGTGTTCAGTAAGCAGCAGGGCAGCAAGCCAAAATCTAGCAGCAATCACTACAGTGATTTCCAGATTACATTGGGATCTTCCAGGTAGGAGACACACACACACACACACACACACACACACACACACACAGGTCCGAGCTGGACAAATGTAACTATGCAAAAATAATTAACTGCTCTACAATGAGGGTGATCTATATAATCACGTGCCCCTGCCCTAAAATCTATATAGGGAAGACAAAAAGGCCACCTAAAAAGTGAGAATAGAACACTTGAGGGAAATCAAGAAAGATCCATAAAAACCTCTAGCTAAACATTTTGCCTCACGCCATGAAGAAAACACAACAGGCATGAAGGTAAACGGAATCTATGTCCCCAAACTACCCACTAGAAGAAGAGGTGACTGACCGTAGACTCCTCCAAAAAGAAAAATGGTGGATATAGAGGTTAAAGTCCCTCGTACCGATAGGCCTCAACACAGAGTTAAACCTCCAGGTTTTGTTGGCGAGGTAAAAACAAGTCACCAAAAATCCTCAAAAATTAGGACCCCCCCCCCCCCCATTAACCTCAACTATACCCAAGGGCCTGTTATCTGACCAGAGCTTGTACCTTCATCTCCTCCCCCTTTATGGATTGGTCCATGTAGTTCTGTCTGTCTACGAAATATTTCAATGTAAATGATCCTGATTATTCCCCTATTGTACTCCCCCCCCCCCTTTATTTTCCTTGTTTTTCTCTTTATATTTTCTTTTTTTTTTTTGGCTTTTTGTTTCTTTCCTTCCCCTTTGTAGATGGTGCATAAAGATGCAGCTAACCAATTATGAGTTTATCTATTTATCGTTCCATCCCTATTGGCTAAAGGAGAGCATCAATACAAAAAAACAAAACACGTTGAATGTCCCTTTAAAAAGCATTTTTTCTTCGATGGGTGGCACTTTCACAATGAAATGACCGATATAAAGGGAGTAACGACTACCGTCCTATCTTCGTCCAGATGAAGCATCGTTATCTTCTTTATCGAAACATGTTGATGTTGTGACCGTCACGTGAGGTCGCCTACGCAAGCCCCGCGAAACTTTGGCTGTCAGCAGTGGGAAGGAGAGCATGCACGTTACATGGATCACGGCACACTGGAGCCAAGGAACAACTCTGGAGCCCTACTATTATGTTTATTACTATCAATTAAGACGAGATTTCCATCAGACAACCTACCTGTGCATTGTAACATGGCGTCTAGACCAGTGGCGGTGTGTCCATAGAGGGCGCCGGAGCGCCACCCCCTCTCGCTCCCGCACCGCCACTGAAAGACACGACAGATTCATGCATTGCATGAATCTGTGTATTGTCACCGCTGCCGCGCTGCCCACTATTCATATGGCCGGCCTCCTGGTGAGCGCCGGCCATATGAATTAGAGCGGTGGCCGGCGGTGGGTGTGACTTGGAAGTGTCTATTAGAGCCAGCGGCTCTGATAGGCTTTCCGAATACAGCTCTCACGCTGTATTCGGCTTCCAAAAACTCCTCCCCAGGTACGCACGGGGGTGCGTTCCTTGGAGAAGACTGTGGAGGTTTCAGCCAATCAGGTTCACCGGATCTGGTTACCGGTAACCTGATTGGCTGAAGCGACATTGAGGGCGGGGAGAACACATCGAGGACGGCGCGGACTGAGGAAGGTAAGTGCAGGGGGGGGGACAGGCTGTATATGGGAACAAACTGGCTGTATATGGGGGGGGGGGGGGAACTGGCTGTATATGGGGGGGGGGAACTGGCTGTATATGGGGGGGGGGAACTGGCTGTATATGGGGGGGGGGGAACTGGCTGTATATGGGGGGGGGGGGAACTGGCTGTATATGGGGGGGGGGAACTGGCTGTATATGGGGGGGGGGGGAACTGGCTGTATATGGGGGGGGGGGAACTGGCTGTATATGGGGGGGGGGGGAACTGGCTGTATATGGGGGGGGGGGAACTGGCTGTATATGGGGGGGAACTGGCTGTGTGTGTGTGTGTGTGTGTGTGTGTGTGTGTGTGTGTGTGTATATATATATATATATATATATATATATATATATATATATATATATATATATATATATTTATTTATTTAGGGGCACACTGGCTGTATATATTTATTTAGGGGCACACTGGCTGTATATATTTATTTAGGGGCACACTGGCTGTATATATTTATTTAGGGGCACACTGGCTGTATATATTTATTTAGGGGCACACTGGCTGTATATATTTATTTAGGGGCACACTGGCTGTATATATTTATTTAGGGGCACACTGGCTGTATATATTTATTTAGGGGCACACTGGCTGTATATATTTATTTAGGGGCACACTGGCTGTATATATTTATTTAGGGGCACACTGGCTGTATATATTTATTTAGGGGCACACTGGCTGTATATATTTATTTAGGGGCACACTGGCTGTATATATTTATTTAGGGGCACACTGGCTGTATATATTTATTTAGGGGCACACTGGCTGTATATATTTATTTAGGGCACACTGGCTGTATATATTTATTTAGGGGCACACTGGCTGTATATATTTATTTAGGGGCACACTGGCTGTATATATTTATTTAGGGGCACACTGGCTGTATATATTTATTTAGGGGCACACTGGCTGTATATATTTATTTAGGGGCACACTGGCTGTATATATTTAGGGGCACACTGGCTGTATATATTTAGGGGCACACTGGCTGTATATATTTAGGGGCACACTGGCTGTATATATTTAGGGGCACACTGGCTGTATATATTTAGGGGCACACTGGCTGTATATATTTAGGGGCACACTGGCTGTATATATTTAGGGGCACACTGGCTGTATATATTTAGGGGCACACTGGCTGTGTAATATATATATATATATATATATATATATATATATCTATGGGGGGCACACTGGCTATATATCTATGGGGGGCACACTGGCTATATATCTATGGGGGGCACACTGGCTATATATCTATGGGGGGCACACTGGCTATATATCTATGGGGGGCACACTGGCTATATATCTATGGGGGGCACACTGGCTATATATCTATGGGGGGCACACTGGCTATATATCTATGGGGGGCACACTGGCTATATATCTATGGGGGGCACACTGGCTATATATCTATGGGGGGCACACTGGCTATATATCTATGGGGGGCACACTGGCTATATATCTATGGGGGGCACACTGGCTATATATCTATGGGGGGCACACTGGCTATATATCTATGGGGGGCACACTGGCTATATATCTATGGGGGGCACACTGGCTATATATCTATGGGGGGCACACTGGCTATATATCTATGGGGGGCACACTGGCTATATATCTATGGGGGGCAACTGGCTATATATCTATGGGGGGCACACTGGCTATATATCTATGGGGGGCACACTGGCTATATATCTATGGGGGGCACACTGGCTATATATCTATGGGGGGCACACTGGCTATATATCTATGGGGGGCACACTGGCTATATATCTATGGGGGGCACACTGGCTATATATCTATGGGGGGCACACTGGCTATATATCTATGGGGGGCACACTGGCTATATATCTATGGGGGGCACACTGGCTATATATCTATGGGGGGCACACTGGCTATATATCTATGGGGGGCACACTGGCTATATATCTATGGGGGGCACACTGGCTATATATCTATGGGGGGCACACTGGCTATATATCTATGGGGGGCACACTGGCTATATATCTATGGGGGGCACACTGGCTATATATCTATGGGGGGCACACTGGCTATATATCTATGGGGGGCACACTGGCTATATATCTATGGGGGGCACACTGGCTATATATCTATGGGGGGCACACTGGCTATATATCTATGGGGGGCACACTGGCTATATATCTATGGGGGGCACACTGGCTATATATCTATGGGGGGCACACTGGCTATATATCTATGGGGGGCACACTGGCTATATATATATATATATATATATATATATATATATATATATATATATATATATATATATATATATGGACAAACTGGCTGTATATGGAAACAAACTGGCTGTATTTGAGGGGGCAAACTGGTAGCGTTTGGGCACAGTGGCTGCGTTTAATGGGCACAGTGGCGGCAATTGATTTTTTTTTTTTCAGTTTGTTTGCCCCCCCCAAAAAATTTTGAGCACCAGCCGCCACTGGTCTAGACGTTTTTGTATATGTTGGGTGTAATGTCTTGTGTTTAGGTTTTGTTTGATGAGCTACTTCACATGTAACGGAGTACTGTTGCTAGCCAATCACTGAAGCTGTGTGACTATTCATTGGCTTTAGAAATGCCATATCTTGCCTTATTAATAAATGATAACTTTTTATACAAAACACTTGAGTATGATCCATGTGCTACCATTGTAACCTGGTGTTTTATATCAGGTTATGCTGCGATATGTATATGCTTTGGTTACGGTAACTACACCTTACACGGTGAGAGATCTACGAGTGACTAAGTCTCTTGAGTGGATCAATTTGTGATATGCCCTTCTCTTTGTGTTATTATGCAAAAATATGCATACTTTAACTTCAAGTTTTTGAACAGGTTTAGTTTGCTTAATTACCTGCGTGGTGGAGTAGCAATCTTGCTGCGGGGTATACTGCTTCCCCCTGTGGTCGACAGTGATGGTCTAGGCAGTGCACTTCTGACAGGCAACGAACTTGCAGATTTGTTTGGCATAGGGATCCCAGAACTTGATAAAGACTGTAAACTAGTTGACTGTGGAATACTGCTGCTGCCTTGTATTGTCGGGCTGACGTAGGCTGTGGCTTTCAGAGGTGGCCTCACTGATACTGGGAAGTTACCCCACACTGTGGACCCTCTGCTGCAGTTGACCAGGGGATGGTACTGTAAAAGAGAATAGGTTATATGACTACACAAAATGTTTTATTAGTAAACACTGCATGTGAACATTAAAAACAAAATCGTACATTAAAAAAAAAAAAAGAAGGCTTTTATGCTAAAGATTTCTTTATTCTATACTCTGGACTTGACAAACACAAGGAAACGGTAGAGAGGAAAAGACAGAGATAGAAGGTGAGAGATAATCAAAATGGTTCCATAGTTCTTACCCTTAGGTCCTGTTCACACCTGAGCGATTTTCTGCTTGAAGCTTGTAGCCCAAACGCTCAACAGGCCAAATCCCATTAATTTCAATGACCCATTCACATAGAAGCGTTCTGTTGCTTAAAGCAAAACGCCTGGTTGCTTCAAGTACACAAGCTTCTTTTTGGCAGGTTACAAGCATTTTTGGCCCCATAGACTTCAATAGAAATGACTAAAAACGTGTGACTTGAGCATTTTATTGCACGTTTTCTGATCGAACAGCAGCTCTCTACCCCCAATTCCCTCCCCCACTCCTCCCCCTAGTGCCTTCTATTGACTAAACAAAAATGCCTGAAGCTGTAAACTGCTTAGAATACGCTTTTGAAATGCTTTTAATACACTTCTAAAAACTCAAAAACTCTCAAAATAAAAAATGCCTGAAAGTCAATACAGGCTCAGGTGTGAATGCAGCCTTACCTCCTGAAGCTTCCACAGTGCATTTTTCTAGAGAAAGTTGTCAGGATAAATATACTAACACCTGCCAGTGCGGATTATTTTTAAAAATGTTGCGTAGACCAATGGAAAAATACAAAAACATGGCTTTGTTTTTTAGAGAGCTATACCACTGCTCTCACACAGCAAGCGTACAGAGAACCAGGTCTCCAGTGATTCAGTAAACCCCCTCCAAAGTAGTTCAAGTAACAACGCTGTTCATGGAGCATGGGTGTTGACTCAAGAACTAAGAAGGGGGCATCTTGGATCCCTGAAGTCTAAGCAAGGTCAGTGCTCCGGTTTCAAGTATGCTGCAGACACAAGGCAGCTTAGTTCAGTTAAACACAGTAAAAAAAAAAAAAAATATTATTTCCACAATAACTCCCACATTCTATACCAGTCATGCAGCTTGACTACTTAACAAGTAAAAAAAAAAAAAAAAAAAAAAAAAAGTCAATTGGATTTTTAGGCTGCAGGTGCATGCAAGTTTGTAACTAGGGTCACTTGTAGGCAGTCTGCTTGATAAACCTTGAAAAATTCATAGCCAAGTGCGTCTGCTACATAAAACAGGTCTGTTTTTGGCCCTTAAAAATAACTCCTTTTTTTTCCTCTCAACAAAACAACCTTGCAATGTACATAGATCGCCCAAACTTTGTTGCAGATTCCTACCTGTTTCTGTTCTGAAGAAAGTGGTTTAAACCATTTTGCGTCTTTGGCTACATATTCTGAATGGGAGCGACTTTCATCATCAATCAGCGGCTGTACTTACCTGTTCTAATGAGGAAAAAGTTGTCAGCATCCCTCTTTAGATGTGATTACCCCTTTGGGTGCATATGACCAAACATGACGACATGCCTAAAATCGATTTTCTTAGTGCAGAGTTCTGGGAATTCAGTGAGCCAATCACGCAAGTAATGACATTTCCATATGGGGCGCAGCGGGACTGCCCCCCTAATCTATGTGCCCAGCTCCTAATCTACATGCATGGATTTCAATGGGAGTTTTTTTTTTTTAAAGCTCGTGATTAGAGCCTGAGGCTCCAATTGGCTTCAAAAAAGGTTTAACATTCACTATTGTCTTCCTGATTCTCATCCCCGGCCAATCAGTAAGCTGTTCCTGTGACCCGATTGGCCAGCAAGGCTTGGGCCTCCCTGGCCAATCCCATCTCGGAACACACTCGGAACCTTCCCCCTGACTCCGAAGATAATGCCCTGATTGCAGTTGTCCCGTCCGTCTCCCAGGGGTGTTAGTTTACCACCTCCCCCACCAATATTAAGCATCGGCCACCACTGTGTGTACAGAAGGCCTCCAGGTTGCCATACCGCATTGAATTTTACAGAAAATGACAGTGTTGCAGATTGAAAAAGTAATTTACAATCACGAATGAACAAGCAGTACTGCTTGTTCATTCAGAATAGTGACAGACCACTTAGCATTTTGGCTTGGTGAAATCTGTCTGGCTACTTTTACACAGCCACGCTGCGGCACTGTGTGATGTGTTTTTAACTTTATGATTGATCAGTTGTCAGGCCAATGCCATGTATGACATAACCTGGAAATGCTGATCGTTCATATAAAAACAAAAAAAACAAAAACAAAAACAAAAAAAAAAACTCAGCTTAGGGCTGGGTATTTTTTACAAGCGGCTGCAGATGGCTCACACAGCCTCGCAGACTGTGTGAATGGCAATGCTGGCCCCCAGAGCAGACCCTGCTGCCAAAGACCAGAATATCACTCACAAATCTGGGTCTTAACAGGGACAACTTGTTCCCCTGCTGGAATAAATAAAAATGTGTTTTTTGTAAGGAAATGGCTTCTTTAAAAAGGACAAGAGTTGCACAGCCCTGACATACTTCAGAGCATACTTGGAAGTCAAAACACAAGAAACTAAAACTCAAACTATAAGCCATCTCTCCCTCTTGGTTCGGTTTAGTTATAAATTCTCCTAGTTTAATGCAGATTGCAATTTCCAATACAAGTTTACTTTCGTAAACTATGAGTTTTTATAACTTTTTTATAAAAGGGTAATGGCACACGCAGCATTTCCTTGAAACCACACAAAAGATTTATATATAATATATATATATATATTATATATATATATATAAAAAAAAAAAAAAAAAAACTTAAGAGGTCTAGAGAAAAGTTGTATTGTTCTGTATGTGAAACCCCAAGCTGTTTGCGCACAGACAGCTACAGAGATCAATAGTTGTACTTCCTGTTCAAACTTCAAGCTTAGATTCCCGGGGGCTGCTAACAGAGCATCTAGAAGAACCAGGGGTAGGACTTTGATGACCTATTCTTTACATCGCCAAGCTCCATTTAAAAAAGGTGAAAACACTAACCAATGGATCGGTCAGAAATACTTCAACTTCTCTGACAAAGATCAAGGTATGGAGATTGATTATGCCATTTGGCAGCGCAGCAGGTTTTTTTTTTTTGTTTTTTTTAAGGCATCGAACAAAATCCAAGAAGCAGGAGTCAGTGGGCCCATGGGGGAAGTGTTTATACCATGTCATTTACATGTGCCTGATCGTTTAAGTATGCCTCTTTAAAACCTTGCTCTGTAGTATTTCCAAGTCCTATAAATTTGAACACAGAAATATACAGGTAACCCACACAGTTCGACTAAAGTTGCAACGTTCAGTCTCAGAATGAAGAACATGGAAGGGGTTTGGATTCTGTGTGGAGCTAAGCTTTAGAAGGCCACTTGACAAAAAATAAAATAATTCAAAACACCAACATAACCCAAACAAATGTATTTTTAAATAGTTACTGCTAATGCAAGAAAGAGAAAAATGTCCATGTTGTCCTCTATTTTTGATTTTGTATCACTGACAAACACAAATGCATACAAAACATATTTGTATGCTGAACTGTATAAAATTAAAGATATGCACATCTGCATACTGCAATTGTGTTTGTACACGTCTGATAATATGTGGCCCTCATCTCCAGATTGCCTTATAGAAGCTACCACAACTCTGTTTGAGACTTTACATAAACCAAAAATAAAATTGACGCTGTGCTACTGTATACCAAAAAATACTGTGCATAAACTGTGGCTTCCTGCACAAGGATTGCTCCCCTGGAGGGAGGAGATAATCTCAATATAAGTATCAAGTTGGTGCAGCGCTTACTGTGACCAAATAAAATCAATAAGTAAAAATTCTAAAATCTAGCCTAAAAAAAAAAAGTGATGAAATATAAAAGTGGCATCATATACAGTATCTCACAAAAGTGAGTACACCCCTCAGATTTTTGTAAATATTTTATATCTTATGTGACACTTCTACATAGTAAAATAGTGAGTGTACAGCTTGTAAAAACAGTGTAAATTTTCTGTCCCCTCAAAAGAACGCAACACACAGCCATTAATCTCTAATCCGTTGGCAGCAAAAGTGAGTACACCCCAAGTGAAAATGTCAAAATTGGGCCCAAAGTGTCAATTTTTGTGTGGCCACCATTATTTTCCAGCACTGCCTTAACCCTTTTGGGCATGCAGTTCACAGGTTGCCACTGAAGTGGTTGCCTCATGGAGCTAGTGGATGTTACAGACCTTGCGCTCCTCCACCTTTCGTTTGATGATGCCCCACAAGGTTTAGGTCTGGAGACATGCTTGGCCAGTCCACCTTTACCCTCAGCATTTTTAGCAAGGCAGTGGTCGTCCTGGAGGTGTGTGTTGGGGTCGTTATGTTGGAATACTGCCCTGCGGCCCAGTCTCCCAAACGAGGGGTTCATGCTCTGCTTCAGTATGTCACAGTACATGTTGGCATTCATGGTTCCCTCAATGAACTTTAGCTCCCCAGTGCCGGCAGCACTCATGCAGCCCCAGACCACGACACTCCCACCACCATGCTTGACTGTAGGCAAGACACACTTGTCTTTGTACTCCTCACTTGAGTGCCGCCACACACGCTTGACACCATCTGAACCAAATGAGTTTATCTTGGTCTCATCAGACCACAGGACATGGTTCCAGTAATCCATGTCCTTAATCTGTTTGTCTTCAGCAAACTGTTTGCAGGCTCTCTTGTGCATCATCTTTAGAAGAGGCTTCCTTTTGGGACGACAGCCATGCAGACCAATTTGATGCAGTGTGCGGTGTATGGTCTGAGCACTGACAGGCTGACCCACCACCCCTTCAACCTCTGCAGCAATGCTGGCAGCATTCATATGTCTATTTCTCAAAGACAACCTCTGGATAGGACGCCTGAGCATGTGCACTTAACTTCCTTGGTCAACCACAGCGAGGCCTGTTCTAAGTGGCACCTGTCCTGTTAAAACGTTGTATGGTCTTGACCACCATGGTGGAGCTTAGTTTCAGGGTCTTGGCAATCTTCTTATAGCCTAGGCCATCTTTATGTAGAGAAAGAATTATTTTTTTCAGATCCTCAGAGTTCTTTGCCATGAGGTGCCATGTTGAACTTCCAGTGAGCAGTATGAGAGAGGGAGGAGCGAGAACACCAAATTTACCACACCTGCTCCCCATTCACACCTGAGACCTTGTAACAATGAATCACATGACACCAGGGAGGGAAAACAGCCAATTGGTCCCAATTTGGACATTTACACTTTTAGACATTAATGGCCGTGTGTTGAGTTATTTTGAGGGGACAGCAAATTTTACACTGTTATACTCACTACTTTA
The DNA here is from genome assembly GCA_029206835.1 of Rana muscosa. Lineage (NCBI taxonomy): Eukaryota > Metazoa > Chordata > Amphibia > Anura > Ranidae > Rana > Rana muscosa. The sequence continues at coordinate 776,212,179 of CM055117.1, forward strand.
CATTGTAGCAAAGTGTAATTTCTTCAGTGTTTTACAAAAGTGAGTACAACCCCTCACGTTTTTGTAAATATTTTATTATATCTTTTGTGACGATACTGTAAATGCCATAATCTATAGATCTAAAAACTTGTCATATAAAAAAAAAAAAAAAAAAAAAAAAAAAAACTCATGCATACATTCCTTTGTGTGAACTGATAAAAAAAAAAAAAAAAAAAGTGAAAATGTAACTGTAGCCTACAAGCTGATTGCAAAAACAAAGTGCCATCATATATGAAGCTAAAGTGCCATATACAAACATCACATGGATATATAGTAGAGAAATAGATATGAGGTTTTTATATACGGCACTTTAATCAATACAGGGGGTCCCCGACTTACGAACGCAAGGAGGACTGTAGGTTTGTTTGTAAGTGAAATCTGTTCGTAACTCGAAACACTGCTTGTAAGTGCAACTTCCGCCTGTGCAGGGATGTGAGATGTTCTGGCTTCCGCCTGTGCAGGAATGTGGCATGTTCCGGGTGCTTCTGGGGCTCTTCTGGCCATGCAGTACATGAAGTACTGCAGTGTGGAATGTGGCAAGATAGCTGCTTGGGAGGTATCGGGGACCATCGTGGAGCACAAGCAGCCGGCATTGAGGCCTGTTCGTAAGTAGGAGTCGCTCGCAAGTCGGGGATCCCCTGTATATTATGGCATGTAGATGACGGCACTTGAGTGAGCGAGAACTCGTATAGCGCTGCAAATGCAAACTAAATCGCCTCAAGGCGTTTTGCAACCAGAGGAGTCCCGATCCTTTCAGAAGGTGGGTCTTAAGTTTTTTTCTGATGGCGCAATGGTTTTCTTCCATGCGGATGATTGTTGGTAGTGTGTTCCACATCCGTGGTCCTTGAACTGCAAACCTTTGTTCTTTAGATTTGTAGCGGGTCTTGGGGATGCAGAGCAGGTTTTGATTAGTCGACCGAAGGGTCCGACCAGGGTTGTAGTGTTTATTTTCTCGCATAGGTATTGTGGGGCTTTTCCTTGTGTGCATTTGTGGGTGAGACAGAGGGTCTTGAATGTGACCCGATCCTTTACGGTTAGCCAATCAAGGGACCTCAGGGACGAGGTGATATATTCCCAGGGTTTTTTCCTGTTATCAGTCTGGCTGCTGTATTCTGGACGACTTGTAGACGTGAAATCTGATATTTTGGTAGTCCGAGGTAGAGGGAGTTTGCTTAGTCGAGTATTAAGGATTGTTCCAACTACTGCTGCTGCGTCCTCTTCCGGGATGAAAGGGATGAGTCTACGTAGCAGGCGGAGAAGATGGTGGGATCCGCTGACTACTGCTCCTATTTGTGCGTCCATGGTCATGTCCGAATCAAAGATTACTCCGAGGCATTTGACTTTAGCACTAGGGGCGATGGTTTGTCCAAGGATGGTGGGTGGTGTGCCTGTTGTCCTATAGTTTTTCTTACAGTTTGCATGGAAAAAGAGAAGTTCTGTTTTGGATCCATTGAGTTTGAGGGAACTCTCCATCATCCAATTGTCGACCAGTTGGGGGCAATTTTCTAGTGCTTTTTTTCCGGTGATGCAAAGGTAGAGTTGGGTGTCATCAGCGTAGGACTGATCGAGCAGGTCCCGTTTGCTGATGATATTGAGGAGTGGGCGGAAGTAAATGTTGAAGAGCACGGGCGACAGCGGTGATCCTTGGGGGACTCCGCATTTAATTGTACATGCTTCCGAAGTGAAGGCTCCTAGTTTCACTGTCTGGGATCGATTCTCTAGGAAGGATGCAAACCAGGGTAGATCCGAGTCTGTGACTCCGGTTACTTCTGTGAGACGGGTGAGCAGAATTTTGTGGTCTACTGTGTCGCAAGCTGCGCTGAGGTCTAGTAACACCAGAAGGCATGATTCTCCGTCATCTGCTGCGAGGGCGTCATCCCATAATTTTAGCAGTGTCGTTTCTGTCCCGTGGCCTGGGCGGAAACCAGATTGTAGTGGATCCAGGAGGTTTGTAGGTGTCCAAATGGAGTTGTAGCTGTATACTTTATATTGTATTTTAAATTGGGTTTGTATACTATGTTTTTTACTTTTTTTTTTTATTATATACTGTATATACTCGAGTATAAGCCGAGTTTTTCAGCCTTTTTTTTAGGGCTGAAAGTATACCCCTCGGCTTATACGCGAGTCAGTACCTGAAAATCTTCTTATTCCGCGGCCGGCGTCCATTGTTTAAATCTCGCGGGTTTCTTCTGGTCTCTTCCGCGATAGGCGTTTCCAGCAAACACTGTGTTAAGTGTTGCGCCTATCATGGGACATTCTCTTGTCCGACGTCCGTGATTGGCGGAACACTGAACACAGTGCCTGCTGGGAAACGGAGTCCGAGAATGAGAGAATCTCTGTGATAGGTGCAACACTCAACAGTGTTTGCTGGAAACGCCTATCACGGAAGGGACCAGAAGAAAGCCACGAGAGATTTAAACAATGGACGCCGAATAAGAAGATTTTCAGGTACACTGACTGACTCGGGCACAGGGAGGCTGAAATGGGCACAGTGAGGTGGCAATGGGCACAGTGAGGTGGCAATGGGCACAGTGAGGTGGCAATGGGCACAGTGAGGTGGCAATGGGCACAGTGAGGTGGCAATGGGCACAGTGAGGTGGCAATGGGCACATTTCCCCCCCTAGGCTTATACTCGAGTCAATACGTTTTCCCAGTTTTTGGTGGTAAAAGTAGGTATCTCGGCTTATACGGTATATATATATTTTTCGGTCACAATAAGCACTGCCCCAGCTTCATACGTACTTTACACAAACCGCTGACCCCCATATATAGCGGCTATAGGTGGACTGCATGCAGCTGGCAAGATTACTTGTTATCTCTTAACAAGCAACACTTCTTCATGAAGTAGTTTCTGACTTTCCTGTACCCGACTGGTCTTGCCATTCACAAATTAGGTTTATCATTAGTCCTGAAGAAGGGGATGCGGATCCCTGAAACAAAATGTATTGAAGATTTACAGGAAACCAATGTAAGTCATTGCTGAAAAAACGTCACTGCCCCTTCTAAAAAACAGAGCACTCATAATTTCCTACTTTGCATTCATACAAAAAACACACAAAGTTCCAAGACCAGTACGCAGTTAGTCAAGCATACACACGTATGTACGTACATACACACACACACAGGAAATTTATCAGACTATAATCTTGGCGTGCACCGTCAACAGTTTATTTATTGCATATAAAGTTTAAGTGAAGAAACAAGGTCTGTTTAGTCCTTTTGCGCACACAAAGGGGAGATTTACTAAATCTGGTACACACAGAATTAGGTGCAGCTGTGCATAGTAACCAACTTCTAACTTCACCTTGTTCAATTAAGCTTTGACAAAAAAACCTAGGACACCAGATCTTTTGCTCAGTTCGATGCTTTACAGGGCGGGGCGGGCAGTGGGGTCTATTACACTCCTAATGTCTCTATAAAGAGAGTGTCAGTCACCTACCACATGGGGGTTTGTCAACTAATGCGATCGGAGAAAAAAAATAATAGTACGTACGTACGTACGCACGCACGCACGCACGCACGCACGCACGCACGCACACACGCACGCACGCACACACACACACACACACACACACACACACACACACACACACACACACACACACACACACACACACACACAACATATTGGAAAAAACTAACTGAATCAAAACAAAAAGGTCCCCACTGCCCTGCACACATCTGCAAATGCATGCACAGTGCATGTGTATGTAAAAACCGTGATCACACCAAACATTTGAGGCATTGGCACAAAAGAGTTAAAGGAGTTGTAAAGGTACAAGTTTTTTCACCTTAATGCATTCTATGCATTAAGGTGAAAAAACATCCGAGGATTAGCGTCCCCCCCCCCCCCCCCCCCTGAGCCCCAGTTTACTTACCTGACCCCTCGAAAGTCCCGTGCCAAGAAGACGCTGGCTTCTCGTCCAGGCTTCTTGGCTCATTCATTGGTTGATTGAAAACAGAGCAGCCATTGGCTCGCGCTGCTGTCAATCACATCCAATGACGCGGCGCGCCGGGCCAAGTGATACAGTGAGCGGTTATAGCTGCCGGCTGTATCATGGGAGGGCGCCCGCAAGAACTATCCACCACGCGAGAGAGCTTGCATGAAGGTGGATAGTTCTTGCAGGGAGGAGCCCAGACAGCCACCGAGGGACCCCAGAAGACCAGGTTCGGGGCCACTCTGTGCAAAACGAGCTGCACAGTGGAGGCAAGTATAACGTTTGTTATTTAACCACTTAACGACCGCCCACTGTATATATACACACACACGTTGGCAAAATGGCACAGACAGGCACAATTACATACCTGTACGTGACTGCCTTCGTATGGGTGGGGGGTCCAATCGGACCCCCCTCCGGTACAGTGGATGGTCGGGATCGCTCTGGGAGCGATCCATGATGAGGGGGCGACCATTGGTTTCTGGCCACCGCCTCACGATCGCTCCCAGCGAATCAAATGCTTCCTCTGCCTGTGTAATGTAATGTAAAACACAGGCAGAGAGGAAGCAGCAGGAAGTAATGTCATCTCTCGACGGCGCTCCGGTATATGTGAGTGCCGCAGGAGAGAAGACATCAAGTGCACAAGTAGTACACTGACACCAGGACAAATAAGCACACGATCGCCATCCCCCCAGTCACAGTGTCACCGATTGCAGTGATCATTTATTTACTGATCACTGCAATCAGTGACATTTGAAACTATAAAAAAGTGTCAGGGCAGTTCGTGTTAGGTCCCTTAGGTCCAGGGTAGCCCCCTAACTCCCCCGATATAAAGGTTTAACCCCTTGATCGCCCCCCAGGTAACCCTTTCAGCCCCTAGCACCACTGTCACTAATCGATCATTTTTCTGATCGGTGTATTAGTGTCGGTGATGCGCTAGGTAGTCAGCAGGGATGAGCCGAACACCCCACTGTTCGGTTCGCACCAGAACCTGCGAACAGACAGAATGTTCGCGTGAACTTTAGAACCCTATTAAATACAATGGACTCGAACGTTCGAAATCTAAAGTGCTAATTATAAAGGCTAATATGCAAGTTATTGTCCTAAAAAGTGTTTGGGGACCTGGGTCCTGCCCCAGGGGACATGTATCAATGCAAAAAAAAGTTTTAAAAAAATTTACGTTTTTACGAGAGCAGTGATTTTAATAATGCTTAAAATGAAAAAATAAAAGTGAAATTTTCCTTTAAATTTCGTACCTGGGGGGTGTGTATGATATGCATGTAAAGTCGCGCTATTTTCACCATGCTTAGAACTGTCCCTGCACAAAATGTCATTTCTGAAGGAAAAAAAGTAATTTAAAACTCACTCGCGGCTATTAATGAATTGTCGGCTCCCGGCAATACATAGAAAAGTCATTGATAAAAAAAAAAAAAATTTAAAAAAAGTGTGGGGGTCCCCCCAAATTCAATTACCAGGCCCTTCAGGTCTGGTATAGATATTAAGGGGAACCCCACCGCAAATTAAAAAAAAAACGCGTGGTTCCCCCCAAATATCCATATCAGGCCCTTCAGTTCTGGCATGGATTTTAAGGGGAACTCCACCCCAAATTAAAAAAAAAAAAATGGCGTGGAGTCCCCCAAAAATCCATACCAGACCCTTTTCTGAGCACGCAACCTAGCAGGCCACTGGAAAAAGAGGGGGGGACGAGAGAGCGCACCAGGCCACATGCCCTCAACATGGGGAGGATGTCCCCATGTTGATGGGGACAAGGGCCTCATCCCCACAACCCTTGCCCGGTGGTTGTGGGGGTCTGCGGGCAGGGGGCACTGGATTTCATCACTGTAATTTTTTTTTTTTTTTTAATAAAGGCCTTTTCCAAGGCCTTTTCCAAGGCGTTTGTATCCCTACCATTTCACGAAGAAAGTGTACAAAAAAAAAAAGCCACACAATGTACCCCTTACCAATTCACATAGGGAGGGGGCCAGGATCTGGGGGTCCCCTTTTTAAAAGGGATCTTCCAGATTCCGATATGCCCCTGCCCGCAGACCCCCACAACCACCGGGCAAGGGTTGTGGGGATGAGGCCCTTGTCCCCATCAACATGGGGACATCCTCCCCAAGTTGAGGGCATGTGGCCTGGTACGGTTCAGGAGGGGGGGCGCTCTCTCGTCCCCCCTCTTTTCCTGCGGCCTGCCAGGTTGTGTGCTCGGATAAGGGTCTGGTATGGATTTTTGGGGGTGACTCCACGCCATTTTTTTTTTATTTGGGGTGGAGTTCCCCTTAAAATCCATGCCAGATCTGAAAGGCCTGGTATGGATATTTGGGGGGAACCGCACGCATTTTTATTTTTAAATTTGCGGCGGGGTTCCCCTTAATATCTATACCAGACCTGAAGGGCCTGGTAATTGAATTTGGGGGGACCCCCACGCTTTTTTTTTATCAATAACTTTTCTATGTATTGCCGGGAGCCGACAATTCATTAATAGCCGTGAGTGAGTTTTAAATGACTTTTTACCTTCAGAAATAACATAACATTTTGTGCAGGGACAGTTCTAAGCACGGGAAACAAGCGCGACTTTACATGCATATCATACACCCCCCCGGTACGAAATTTAAAGGAATATTTCACTTTTGTTTCACTTTAAGCATTATTAAAATCACTGCTCCCAAAAAAAGGCAGTTTTTAAAACTTTTTTTGCATTGATACATGTCCCCTGGGGCAGGACCCGGGTCCCCAAACACTTTTTAGGACAATAACTTGCATATAAGCCTTTAAAATTAGCACTTTAGATTTCTCCCATAGACTTTTCGAATTTGCCGCGAACACCCCAATTTGTTCGCTGTTCGGCGAACAGGCAATGTTAGAGTCAAACATGAGTTAGACTCGAAGCTCATCCCTAGTAGTCAGCTGTTTTTTTATACTCGCCGCCAGGTTTTTATAGCGTCAGGTGCCCCCATATATTATCTAATAAAGGTTTTAACCCCCTGATTGCCCCTAGTTAACCCTTTCGCCAGTGATCACCGTATAAGTGTTACGGGTGACGCTGGTTAGTTAGTTTGGTTTTTATAGTGTCAGGGCACCTGCCGTATATAACCCAATAAAGGTTTAACCCCCTGATCACCCAGCGGGTGATATCAATTAGGTTTTAGCGTCAGAGAGGGTCTGCGTCGCCCCAGGCAGTGTCAGGTTAGTGCCAGTAACGCCAACACCCACGCGCAAAGCATACACCTCCCTTAGTGGTATAGTATCTGAACAGATCAATATTTGATCTGATCAGCTCTATACTAGCGTCCCCAGCAGTTTAGGGTTCCCAAAAACGCAGTGTTAGCGGGATCAGCCCAGATACCTGCTAGCACCTGCGTTTTGCCCCTCCGTCCAGCCCACCCAAGTGCAGTATCGATCGATCACTGTCACTTACAAAACACAACACACAACTGCAGCGTTCGCAGAGACAGGCCTGATCCCTGCGACTCCAGTGCTGTAGGAGGTGATTTCACCACCACAGTTAAAAAAAAAAAAGACCATATATGCCGAAGCATGGGGGCAGCAGGGGCGAAGGAGTGATTTTGCTCCTAATGCCGCGTACATACGGTCGAAATTCCGACGGAGGCTTGCCCGTGGAAAAGTCTGACCGTGTGTACGTGGCATAACTTTTGCGGGATGATGCCCCCATGCTTCGGCATATATAAATGGTGCATGTATGCCCATCATTAGAAGTGGGTGAATGAAGGGAGGTATTCTAATAGTGGGCATACCCACCGATCAATCTCTTTTTTTCGTTCAGCCAAAAGGCTGCATGAAAAAAAAAAAAAAAAAAAAAAAAAAAAAAAAAAGAAGATTACAATACATGTCCATCAAGGACCAGCAACGTACTGGTATGTTGCTGGACTTTGAAGGGTTATACCAGAATGATGCCTGCGGGTTTAGGTATCATTCTTTTCAGCCAGCGGCCGGCTTTCATGTAAAAGCAATACTAGCGGCTAATTATTATACCCCCCCCCCCCCCGGATATAAAAAGAGCCATTGGGAAAGCATTTTATCACACCGATCTTGGTGTGGTCAGATGCTTTGAGAGCAGAGGAAAGATCTAGGGTCTAATAGACCCCATTTTTTTCAAAAAAATGAGTACCTGTCACTACCTATTGCTATCATAGGGGATATTTACATTCCCTGAGATAACAATAAAAAATAATAAAATAAATAATCGAAGGAACAGTTTAAAAATAAAATAGGAAGAAATAAAAAAAAATGCACCCCTGTCCTGCCCTGCTCTTGCGCAAAGGCGAACGCAAGCGTCGGTCTGGCGTCATATGTAAACAGCAATTGCATCATGCATGTGAGGTATCACCGTGAAGGTCAGATCGAGGGCAGCAATTTTAGCAGTAGACCTCCTCTGTAAATCTAATGTGGTAACCATATAATGTTTGGGGGTTCAACGTAATTTCCTTGCAAAAAAAAAAAAAATATGTTTTCATGTAAACAAAAAAAAGTGTCAGAAAAGGGCTGTGTCTTCAAGTGGTTAGAAGAGTGGATGTAAGCTTCCTAATGTTGTGTATAAAATGCCAGGACAGTTCAAAACCCCCCCAAATGACCCCATTTTGGAAAGTAGACACCCCAAGCTACTTGCTGAGAGGCATGTCGAGTCCATGGAATATTTTATATGTTGACACAAGTTGCGGAAAAAAAAAAAAAAACACATTTTTTTTTTTGCACAAAGTTGTCACTAAATGATATATTGCTCAAACATACCATGGGCATATGTGGCATTACACCCCAAAATACATTCTGTTGCTTCTCCTGAGTACGGGGATACCACATGTGAGACTTTTTGGGAGCCTAGCCGCGTACGGGGCCCCAAAAACCAAGCACCGCCTTCAGGCTTTCTAAGGGTGTAAATTTTGGATTTCACTCCTCACTACCTATCACAGTTTCGGAGGCCATGGAATGCCCAGATGGCACAAAACCCCCCCAAATGACCCCATTTTGGAAAGTAGACACCCCAAGATATTTGCCGAGAGGTATGGTGAGTATTTTGCAGATCTCACTTTTTGTCACAAAGTTTTGAAAATTGAAAAAAATAAAATAAATTATATTCATGCTGTAAAATACTCAATATGCCTCTCAGCAAATAGCTTGGGATGTCTACTTTCCAAAATGGGGTTATTTGGGGGGGTTTGTGCTCTTTTGGCATTTTATGGCCTTCGAAACTGTGATAGGTAGTGAGGAGTGAAATCAAAAATTTGCGCCCTTAGAAATCCTGAAGGCGGTGCTTGGTTTTCGGGGTCCTGTACGCGGCTAGGCTCCTAAAAAGTCCCACACATGTGGTATCCCCGTACTCAGGAGAAAGCAGCAAAATGTATTTTTGGGTGCAATTCCACATATAACCATGGCATGTGTGAGCAATATATGAATTTAGTGACAACTTTGCCATTTTTTATTTTTTAGTCATTCAATCACTTGGGACAAAAAAAATATTCAATGGGCTCAACATGCCTCTCAGCAATTTCCTTGGGGTGTCTATTTTCCAAAATGGGGTCATTTGGGGGGGGGGGGGTTGTGCTGCCCTGCCATTTTAGCACCTCGAGAAATGAGATAGGCAGTCAGAAATTAAAAGCTGTGTAAATTCCAGAAAAAATGTACCCTAGTTTGTAGACCCTATAACTTTTGCGCAAACCAATAAATATACGCTTATTGACATTTTTTTTACTAAAGACATGTGACTGAATACATTTTGGCCTAAATGTATGACTAAAATTGAGTTTATTCGATTTTTCTTATAACAAAAAGTAGAAAACATTTTTTTCAAAATTTTCGGTATTTTTCCGTTTATATCGCAAAAAAAAAAAAAAAAAAATCGCAGAGGCAATCAAATACCATTAAAAGAAAGCTCTATTTGTGGGAAGAAAAGGACGCAAATTTCATTGGGTACAACATTGCATGTCCGCACAATTTCCAGTTAAAGCAGCGCAGTGCCAAATTGTGAAATCATCTCTGGTCATTATGGTCCGTATTGGTCCGGTCCTTAAGTGGTTAAAAAAAAAAATTGCCTTTAGTGTTCCTTTAAAGTGGTTGTAAAGGCAGAAGGTTTGCTACCTTAACCCCTTGCCGACCACCCCACGTACATTTACTGTGGTGTGGCGGCTCCTGTGTGCCGAAACGTGTACTCGACTCTGCACTCCCAGGTCTGGAGCGTACACACGCGCTGCCGGCGACCTGCTTCCACGGTGATTAGACCCAGCAGGAGCTAATCCGCAGGTCTGCTGGGACCCGCCGATCATTCCTGAGAGAGGCAGAACGGCAGTTTGCCTATGTAAACAAAGCAGATCGTCGTTCTGTGACAAGGGAAGTTAGAGATCCTGGGTTTCTGCTAAGCAGGAACACGGATCTCTGTCTTTCCACAGTTAAAGCAACCCCACCCCCCAGTTAGGAAGCAATCCCAGGGACACATTTAACCCTTTGATCACCCCTGATGTTAACCCCTTCCCTGCCAGTGTCATTAGTACAGTGAGTGCATTTTTTAGCACTGATCACTCTATTGGTGTCACTGGTCACCCCCAACCACCCCCCCCCTCCAAAAAAAAAAAAGTGTCGGATTTGTCCACTGCAATGTCGCAGTCCCGCTTTAAAAAAGTCGCAGTTTGCTGCCATTACTAGTAAAAATAAATAAAAAATTCCATAAAAATATCCCATATAGTTTGTAGATGCTAAAGCTTTTGCGCAAAAGCAATCAATATACGCTTATTGGGATTTTTTTTACAAATAATATGTAGCAGAATACATACTGGCCTACATTTATAGCCAAAAGTAAAAAAAAAAAAAAAAACTAATTGGGCTGGTCAATCAAATGCTGTGAGGAGGGAGGGGGGCCCCCCCATCAAACCTTTAAAATCACTTCAACTCTAAACTGATAAGCTGTAAAGCATCATTTATGGTTATTTTTGGGTACCGTAGTCTATTGCAATATCACTGGCGCACAAAATGTTAAGACTTGGCATATTTGGAATATTTACTCAACGCAACCTTTTAAAAAAAAAAAAAAAATTGGGTATTATATTGTGTACTTGCACCAAAATGTATTTTATTTTTACCTGAAAATATGCATTTAATAAATAGTTACACAAATATTGTGCCACATAAAAAACATCAACAACTAGCTCTTTAATCTAGAGGCCCCCTGCATTCAGAAAATATATACAGTAATATTCTAGGGGTTTTACAGGTGTGCAAATAAAAAAATTGCTTTAGGCCGGGTTCACACTGGGGCGACAAACACTCCGACATTGGGAGCTCATGTCGCATGACGTGTGAAAATCAATGTTTCCCTATGGGAGTCGTCTTAACTGGTCCGACACATGTCGGTCCGACTTTGAAAATGCTCTCTATACTACTTCGGTCCGACTTTGATCCGACTTCGGCCCATTGACCATCATTGAAGTCGGATCAAAGTCGGACCGCAGTCTTGCATGATCCGACTTTGGCATGCGACTTGTGCTGTGCTGCTCTTGAGGGGGGACTCCAGGCCAAATTTTAAATAAAAAACCGGCATGGGTTCCCCCTCCAGGAGCATACCAGGCCCTTGAGTCTGGTTTTGAAGGGGAACCCCTATGCCGAAAAACGGCGTGGGGGTCCCCCCCCAAAATCCAAACCAGACCCTTATCCAAAGCACGCAACCTGGCAGGCCGCAGGGGAAGAGGGGGGGACGAGAGAGAGCACCCCCCCCCCTCCTGAACCGTACCAGGCCGCATGCCCTCAACATGGGGGGTTTGGTGCTCTGGGGCCCCCCCACCCCAAAGCACCCTGCCCCCATGTTGATGAGGACAGGGCCTCTTCCCGACAACCCTGGCCGTTGGTTGTCGGGGTCTGCGGGCGGGGGGCTTATCGGAATCCGGGAGCCCCCTTTAATAAGGGGGCCCCCAGATCCCGGCCCCCCCACCCTATGTGAATGAGTATTGGGCATCGTACCCCTACCCATACACCTGGTGGAAAAAAATGTCAATAAAAACACAACACAGCTTTTTAAATTAATTTATTGCACAGCTCCGGGGGTCTCCGCGCTCTCCGGTTCTTCTTGCCGGGCCTCCGCTATCTTCTTCCAGCTCTTTTGCTAGCGGGGCCCGGTCTTCTCCGTCGCCTTTTTCTTCTCCCACTCTCCGGTTCTTCTCACGATCTCCGGTTCTTTCTTCCAGCTCTTTTGCTAGCGGAGGCCTGGTCTTCCCCGTCGTCCTTCTGCCGGCCCCTCCACTATCTTCTTCCAGCTCTTTTGCTAGTGGAGGGGCTGGTCTTCCTGTGGCCGTCTTCTTCTCTCTTCTCCTCCTCGATTTTGACGCGTCGCTTCCTCCCGCTGTAATACTGGCTGTTCGCTCTGCATTAATATAGGCTTCTCATGACGTCACAGTTGCATGCTCCGGGTGGCCCCGGAGCATGTGACTGACGTCATGGGAGCATGTGACTGACGTCATGAGAAGCCTATATTAATGCGGAGCGAACAGCCAGTATTACAGCGGGAGGAAGCGACGCGTCAACATCGAGGAGGAGAAGAGAGAAGACGGAGATGGGAAGACCGGCCCCTCCACTAGCAAAAGAGCTGGAAGAAGATAGTGGAGGGGCCGGCAGAAGGACAACGGAGAGCCGGACGAGACGACGGGAAGACCGGGCCTCTCCGCTAGCAAAAGAGCTGGAAGAAGATAGCGGAGGCCCGGCAGAAGAAAGAACCGGAGAGCGCGGAGACCCCCGGAGCTGTGCAATAAATTTAAAAAGCTGTGTGTGTTTTTTTATTGACATTTTTTTTCCCACCAGGTGAATGGGTAGGGGTACGATGTACCCCATACTCATTCACATAGGGTGGGGGGCCGTGATCTAGGGGCCCCCTTATCAAGGGGGGGGCTCCCGGATTCCGATAAGCCCCCCGCCCGCAGACCCCGACAACCAACGGCGGCCAGGGTTGTCGGGAAGAGGCCCTGTCCTCATCAACATGGGTGCAGGGTGCTTTGGGGTGGGGGGGCCGCAGGTCGCCCCCCTGCCCCAGAGCACCAAACCCCCCATGTTGAGGGCATACGGCCTGGTACGGTTCAGGAGGGAGGGGGCCGCTCTCTCGTCCCCCCCCCTCTTCCCCTGCGGCCTACCAGGTTGTGTGCTCGGATAAGGGTCTTGTTTGGATTTTGGGGGAACCCCCACGCCGTTTTTTCGGCGTAGGGGTTCCCCTTCAAATCCAGACCAGACCCAAGGGCCTGGTATGCTCCTGGAGGGGGAACCCATGCCGGTTTTTTATTTAAAATGTGGCCTGGAGTTCCCCCTCAAGATTCATTCCAAACACAGTGCCTGCTATTGGCGGGGATCCAAGTCGGATCCCCGTTCATTGAAAGTCGGACATATGTCGGCTTCATGTCGCGGGGCAAAGTCGGATCCAAAGTAGGACGGCTGTCGTGTCGCACAAGTGTGAACCCAGTGCCGAAGTGGTTAAAGACATCGGTACAAAAAAAAAAAAAAAAATATCACTGTACTTACTACTTGACTGCAGCCTAGACATCCCATTTGCTGCACCATGTAGGTTAGAATCAAAACTTTGGCTGTTTCGTACAGTAACAGGGGAAACCACAGTGCTTGTTGTTGTGCTTGGCATTCGAGCCAAATTAGGCATGCTTCTTCGTAGTTTATCTAGGTAGACAGAAGAAAAGATGGCATTCTAGTCAAAGGATAAATACAAACATTAACCAGTTTCCACCCGTCCTATAGACAAAATGACCACCGGGGGGACATTCACTGTTCCGAGTGGATGTCATATTTTGTGGAATCTAACTTTCCTACAGACTAAAAAACAGATTTGGGTTATTTTTACCAAAGAAATGTAACCGAAAACAGTTTGGCCTAAATTTTTGAAGAAAGATTAATTTGTAAAATTTTATAGTGAAGAAGAGTTTTTTTTTCAAATATTTTTGGTCTTTTTTCGCAAAAAATAAAAAACCCAGTGAGGATTAAATACTTATAAAAGAACGCTCTTTTTGGGTTAAAAGATAAAAACAAACAAAAAATTTGTTTGGGTATAGTGTTGCATTACTGCGCAATTGTCCTTCAAAGTGCGACAGCGCTGAATGCTGAAACTTGGCCTGGGCGGGAAGGGGTAAAAGTGACCTATTTTTAAGAGGTTACTTTTTTTTTTATATATTAAATATAAATAAGGGTTCAACACAACGAACTTTAATAATACATAATAAACTCCGTCTTCTGGTAATTTTTTTTTTACCACTTGAGTGCCTGCGCCTTAAAAAAGTGGAACTTTACCCATAACAACTTGATAAAAATAATGTTCTTTAGCAAGGAACATACAGTACATTAATAATTATGCTACCAACATTAGTGTGTGCTGTAAATTGCCTCCAGCAGTGTTCCGTTTTTTTTCTTGCTGGAGGTTGCCATTTTGCCTAAGCTCAGAGCCCCTGAGCAGTAGTAAATCTTTAGGATGCAAGTAGATCGGCCTCTAGCAAACTCTGCAGTGTCTTAAATTGGAGCAATCACAGCCGATCACTACAGATGTGCCCAATGTTAGAGTCGATCACGGCCCCCCACCCTATGTGAATGAGTATGAGGGTATATTGTACATTGTGAAGATACTCATTCAACTGGAAAAAAAAAAATAAAAAGTGTCAAAAAAACAAAAAAAAAAAAAAAAAACAAACACACTACACAGGTTTTTAAAGTAATTTATTATTAGGCAGCTCCAGGGGGGCTCGCCTTCTCCCCTCTCTCTTTGGTTCTTCTCCCGCTGTCTTCTGCCGGGTCTCCTCTGCTATCTTCTGCCCGGTCTTCTGTCGTCTTCTTCCGATGTTGACAACGCTCTCTCCCACTGTAATGCCGCATGCGCGGTGTGCAACGACTTATATTGGCATGGGGTGGGGTCAGGGATCGATGCCTGGTATTGTCAGGGATCAAAGTTGGATCCCCATTCATTGAAATCGGACGCATTTGGGACTTAAAGTCGCAGGGCAAAGTCGGATTCAAAGTGGTACGAGTCAAGGAGAGAGACTTTGAAATTGTTCCACTACTGGTACAGAGGATATAGAGATATAGAGATATAGAGATATAGAGATATAGAGATATAGAGATATAGAGATATAGAGATATAGAGATATAGAAGGGCACTCAGTGAAAATAAACCTATTATTGATCAATAATTAAATTAATATAATTAAACCTGCCTAAAATAAATAGTGCGATAAATAAGTGAATATTAATAATCACAAACCAATGAAAAATCAATAAAACCAATGATTCCCAAACAAACTGAAAAAAACACAATCAAAAATTGAAAAATTGTGCATCAAAGTCCAAAAGAATAAACACAAAAACGTCCCACAACGATAGTGAACAACGAATATATTTCCTGCGCGTGTCATAAATCTTCAATGGACATGATATTTATAATCAAATGAATTCTTGTGACTGTTCAGATCCACCTTCACCAAAAACAATAACACCCGATAGTGCTGTGGTAATGATGGCAGCTTACCCCAACAAATTGACCCTTTTAACTAAAAAAAGAGGTCAAGCAGGCTTTATGCAAGTATCAACTTGCTAGATATCAAAAGCAATGATGTCCACAGAGCAGGCAGCGATGGACACTGGGATAAGGACTCCGATGTTATGCAAATTAGGAGAAGAGAGGCAAAAAATAGTGCGATACCATTTATTGCCAAAGATAATTTAAAATGCCAAAAAAGCGCTTACTTTGTAAGTGGCCCGACCCGGCACTGAGGCTGTGTAGGCGTGAGTAAAACGAATGGCAGTCCCAGACCTGTGGATAGTGGCGTGCGTTCCACCTCTTCGGAACAGACAGCCAGCGGGACCGGAAGTGCTGTCAGTTGCGTGACTTGTATTGCGCCTCGACGTACGTTTCGGGTTCCGTCATCAGGAAGCGCTACAGGTCACGCTAGGAGTACGATATTTATGTCACTCATAATTTGAATATGGGAGGGGATATATACATAAACAGCCTCTGTCCCGGCAGAGCGGCACAGCATATTATACACATTATACATAACCATGGCGTTTATAGTACAAATCAATAGGGTAATGATGATAATTTATATAAAATTATTAAAAAAACAATCCGAAATTTAAAATAATTAAAAATGAATAATAAAAAGTCTAAAATTCATATGACTAAATTAGATAAAAAAGGCCCTTATTGATGGAGACCTTATTCATTGGTAAGAAAGCAATTCAAGTCCAGATCAATATTTAAACCAGACGGCTGCATCGTTCTAAGTCGGTATAACCATTGGGTCTCATTCTGTGATATGGATTTCTTTAAATCTGTTCCTCTCCAGTGTCCCACTACCCTGTCAATCCCATAAAAAGTCATTTTTCCAGAATCCGGATCATGATATTGGGCAAAGTGACGTGAGACACTGTGGTTAGGAAAACCTTTCAGGATGTTTGTTATGTGCTCATTTATCCTAACTTTTAGCTCCCTTGTAGTCCTACCTACATATTGGAGGGAGCAAGGACACTCCAGGACATATGTTACATGCCTGGAGTCACAGGTTATAAGGGGTTTGATTTCAAAATTCCTGATGTGTAACCTTGGACCTAAATTTACAAATTTTCTTTGTATATCTTTTGGTTTTCCGACAAGATTTGCACCGAGTGCAATAGTGAAAGCCGGAACCATCCAAAAAAGGTGGGAGGTTTCTTAGGGGGATCAGGTATGTTGGGCGCAATCATGTTTTGCAACACTGGTGCCCTCCTGTAAATAAATTTCGGTTTGGGAGGTAAAATTTTGGCCAAATCATTATCTTTAAGAAGAATGGGCCAAAAAAATTTAAAAGTTTTTTCTACATCCCTATATTGCCTATGAAAACCTGAAAGGAAGGCCAATTCACCTGAGAAGGGATGCTTTTTCTTTGAAACCAAAAGAGATTCCCTCTCCTTTAAAAAAAAACTTCATTTTTGGTTTTTTCAAGTGTGTGTTGGGGGGGTAACCCTTTTCCCTAAACCTCTCAATGAGAGTGGCAGCTTGCGTTTCAAAATCTGAGACTTGTGGAGGTTTTCAAGCATATGGTGCAAGATGACATTAGAGACCTAGAAATTCAGCAGGGTAGACATAACAAATTATTGATGGAGGGAATTAGATCACTTGAGAAAAATAAAGACATTGTCATCCTCCCCGCAGATAAGGGGGGGGGGGGGGGGGGTAGTGAATAAGGTCTCCATCAATTAGGGCCTTTTTTATCTAAATTTAGTCATATGAATTTTAGACTTTTTATTATTCATTTTTAATTATTTAAAATTTCGGATTGTTTTTTAATAATTTTATATAAATTATCATTACCCTATTGATTTGTACTATAAACGCCATGGTTATGTATAATGTGTATAATATGCTGTGCCGCTCTGCCGGGACAGAGGCTGTTTATGTATATATCCCCTCCCATATTCAAATTATGAGTGACATAAATATCGTACTCCTAGCGTGACCTGTAGCGCTTCCTGATGACGGAACCCGAAACGTACGTCGAGGCGCAATACAGGTCACGCAACCGACAGCACTTCCGGTCCCGCTGGCTGTTCGTTCCGAAGAGGTGGAACGCACGCCACTATCCACAGGTCTGGGACTGCCATTCGTTTTACTCACGCCTACACAGCCTCAGTGCCGGGTCAGGGCACTTACAAAGTAAGCGCTTTTTTGGCATTTTAAATCATCTTTGGCAATAAATGGTATCACACTATTTTTTGCCTCTCTTCTCCTAATTTGCATACCATCGGAGTCCTTATCCCAGTGTCCATCGCTGCCTGCTCTGTGGACATCATTGCTTTGATATCTAGCAAGTTGATACTTGCATAAAGCCTGCTTGACCTCTTTTTTAGTTAAAAGGGTCAATTTGTTGGGGTAAGCTGCCATCATTACCACAGCACTATCGGGTGTTATTGTTTTTGGTGAAGGTGGATTTGAACAGTCACAAGAATTCATTTGATTATAAATATCATGTCCATTGAAGATTCATGACACACGCAGGAAATATATTCGTTGCTCACTATCGTTGTGGGACGTTTTTGTGTTTATTCTTTTGGACTTTGATGCACAATTTTTAAATTTTTGATTGTGTTTTTTTCAGTTTGTTTGGGAATCATTGGTTTTATTGATTTTCATTGGTTTGTGATTATTAATATTCACTTATTTATCGCACTATTCATTTTAGGCAGGTTTAATTATATTAATTTAAATTATTGATCAATAAATAGGTTTATTTTCACTGAGCGCCCTTATCTCTCACTATTTTCACATTGTTTTCAGCTATCACTGAAATTTTAAGTGCAGCTTTTTTATATATTTCACCAGGTGGCGCAAGTCTCTCTTACATACACACATATACACACACACACACATATACACATACACATACACATACACGCTCACAAGTTTACATACCCTGGCAGAATTCATGATTTCTTGGCCATTTTTCAACAGATTATGAATAACAAACTTTTCACTCATGGTTAGTGTTTGGCTGAAGCCAGTTATCAATCAACTGTGTTTACTCTTTTTTCATAAATCACAACAGAAATTACTCAAATTACCCTGATGAAAAGTTTACATACCCTGGTGATTTTGGCCTGATAACATGCACACAAGTTGACACAAAGGGGTTTGAATGGCTATTAAAAAAAGGTAACCAGCCTCACCTGTGATCTGTTTGCTTGTAGTGTGTATGTGTATACAGTATATAAAAAGGCCAATGAGTTTCTGGACTCCTGACAGACCCTTGCATCTTTCAGCCCTGGTTCACACTGGTGCGTTTTGATATGCGATTTGACATGGCCAATCGCATGTCAAATCGGCGGCATTTTCCAGCAATGGCACCGGTCTAATCGGTGCGACGCCGCATCTGCGGCGCTGCACAGATTTCAAAATGTAATTTCTGTACTACCTTTTGCGATTTTGGGCCGCGATTTATATTGACATCTGTGCAGAAACCTGCACAGATGTCTCTGTAAATCGCGTCCGAAATCGGAACCGACAAGCGGGAGTGAAATTGTGCTGAACTCGCACGGCAGTGTGAACCTGGGCTTATCCAGTGATACGACATTTCTGGATTCAGAGTCATGGGGAAAGCGAAAGAATTGTCAAAGGATCTGCGGGAAAAGGTAGTTGAACTGTATAAAAAACATGAAAAGGGATATAAAAAGATATCCAAGGAACGGTCACTCGGGGTACAGTACGGGGTAAGGAACGTACGATCCCAGCCATTACCCAGCGTTTTTAGGCATTATACAGAGCGGTGCACTTAACGCACCTAACCTACGTGAGTACCCAGCATTGGGGCATTATTTATTGGTCTGCACAATAAACAGTTTTAAACGCCATTATGCCATGGAGTTTTACCATTTTCCATGTGAGGAGACAGCACCAGTAAGCAGCTTTGAAACAGACAGCCTGCCTAGAATCCCTAAAGCGATTCAGAAGCATGTTTGACCAAACTTAGCTGTGAGGTCACACGCTCAGAGGTGAGCAGCCATTACCCAACGGTGGGGAGCACCAGAGTGTGAACACTGCAGCAAGCTGTTTGTCACCATTTTTGGAAGTCACTAAATATATATATGTAGCGGGTGTGTACTTTCCCGGGTGTAATTTGGGCTTGACAGAGACATTGGTGATGTGAAATTCCCTACAGCCCAGCAGGTGGCGTTGTCGCCCTGGGCTGGGGTTGAATCATTGCTGTGTGTTGTGCTTCCTTTTTGTCCTCCCTCGGCAGCGGTATGGTGGGGCGGGGAACCCGCCGTGCTTGCTGGGAGAGGGTATAAAGGGATGGCCAACTTTGTCACGGTCGAAGTCCCAGGCACCTTCAGCTTGTGGACGGTGGTTCGCGTCGGTCCTCTGGGTGGCCTAGGCCTAGAGGACAATTGGAGGTCGTGTTCCATCCCAGGCACCTTTAGCCTGGGGTGAGGTACTCGGATGGAGGTCCGGAGCTCAGTGCCCAACACGGAGTTCCGCAAGGGAAGGAGATCCTAGGGAACCCCGGGAGTGGGTACCCGAATCCGGAAGGCGCAATGGACCAGGGGGAGCTCCTCACTTGAAGACCCGGTGCAGCATATTGCCGGTGACAGGTGAGCCTCTCGTCGGAGACCACCTGGAAGGAAATCCCCCCTTGTGCGGAGACCGTAACCCACTTTCAGGAAGGAAAGTGGAGAACCAAATTGTGTCTGGGCCTATTCGCATCCACACCTCCTTTTCTGTTTCTACCAAGGGAGTTCAACTGATTGTGTTCATTCGAGAAGAATAAAAGGAGTGTTGAACTTTTATGGTGTGGGGCTCATTTCCTGGCAGACATTGTTCAAGGTGACTCTTGGAGGGAGGATCCAGGTGCACAGCACTGACCCGAAGGTAATACAAGAACGTTGCTTATACCGCACTGACACATGTGGTGGAAGCCAGGAGTAGTGTCCCCGCTCCCTCCCCTCCAAGATACCCCTAGACAAGAGACGAGCAGAACAGAAAGAGGGGAGTGAGGAGGGTGAGAGATAGATAGATAGATAGATAGATAGATATAAATAAATAAAATCAAAAGAACTTTATATCAACTGCATTGAATTAGAATATCACTGTTTTATGCACTACAGCATTTTATGATAAACGTTTGTGGCACTATAATTTTATGAATTAACTATTATATCCTACTGTGTGGCACTATATTTATATATTTGATTTATTTGCATGTTTTATATAGTATAATTTACATGAATATATATTTACAGCAGTGTGTGACATACAGGCATACCCCGCTTTAAGTACACTCACGAGTAAGGACATACCCGTGAGTGTATGTAAAGTAGCTCTCAAGCTAAAGCTGCAGCTGAGTAATCCGTGCATGGATAGGGAGTGTGTTTCCAAGTAGCGGGGAATCGGAACTGACGCCCCCACTACAGCTCCGACGCCCCCACTACAGCCCCTGACACCCCAGAAGTGAAAAAAGGTATTGCTTCACTTTAAGTACATTTTCGTTTTACATACATGCTCTGGTCCCATTGTGTACTTAAAAGTGGGGTATGCCTGTATCACAGTATACAATTTACAGATAAAATATATTTCATTCATTTTATTTGGGAAGATTTTGGGTGAGATAGCGTAGCACATATATTTAATTTGAGAATGCCAATCAGCAGTGTTCAAACTCTAATCAAGAAGTGGAAAATTAGGGGTTCTGTTGAAACCAAAAAGGTAGACCAAGTAAAATTTCAGCCACAAGTGCCAGAAAAACCCACAAATAACTTCAGGTGAAACACAGGACTCTGAAAACATGTGGTGTAGCCGTTTCAAGATGCACAATAAGGAGGCACTTGCAGAAAGATGGGCTGCATGGTCGAGTCACCAGAAGAAAGCCATTACTACGCAAATGCCACAAAGTATCCCACTTACAATACACCAAACAGCAGAGACAAGCATCAAACCTTCTGGCACAGTTATTTGGAGTGAGGATACAAAAATTTAGCTTTTTAGCCACAACCATAAACGCTACATTTGGAGAGGAGTCAACAAAGTAAATGATGAAAAGGTACAGAGGTGGATCGCTGATGTTTTGGGGATATGCGAGCTACAAAGACACAGGAAATTTGGTAAAAATTGTTGGCAAGATGAATACAGTATGTTAAAAAATACTGGAGGAACATTTGCATTCATCAGCCAGGAAGCTGCGCATGGGATGTACTTGGACAGATCTGTTAAATCTCAAAATTATATAGAGATCAATTACACTCATACAAGGGAATCCAGCATAGAAAACACCCCCCTGGTAGTCCTCTGCACACTACATCTCCTCAATGGGATATGGCTGTTTGCCCGTAAGAGGCATCAGCTGGGACCGGAGGCTCTTGAAGAGCCTCTGGTTCCAGCCGATGCCTCTTATGGGGAAACGTGTTGGGTGGAGAAGCATTCCATAGACATCACCACGAGCAGCTTGTTGGCAAGAGCCACGGCTGTGTTCTGTGAATTTTACCGCTTTCTTGAATGTGAGTGCTACATATTTTTTAATAAATCCTTGTATGACGTACTACACCATGAAGTATTTTCCTTCCATTATTCCCTCTTGCCGGAGATGATCTGGACAGATGATTCGTATCCAAGAAATATCCTTTATCCAAACAGCCATATCCCATTGAGGAGTTGTAGTGTGCAGAGGACTACTAGGAGGGTGTTTCTATGCCGGATTCCCTTGTATGAGTGTAATTGATCTCTATAATTTGAGATCCAACAGATCTGGTAAGCGGCTTTGATTTAATTTGAAGCAGAACACATTGAGTGAACAATGATTTTCACCTGTTTGATCCTGAACACTGTTTGGACTCACTTCTTTGGAACAACAACTTTTTCCTTTTGCAATTATTTTTTATTGCCATCTTTATTGTTTTTTATCATATACAATTTTATGTATTCACTTTGATACGTTGTTTGGGTAGCGCTTTTATACCTTCGACATTATTATTAGCTATAGTATTTCTGGCTATCACAAGTAGCAGCACCCTCAGTATATACATCACTTAATTTAGGATAAGTGCAAATATAATCACTTTACCTGCAACAGTTCTGTTTTGCGTTTGTTCAGATGTCGGAGGTTGGGATGAAAAATGATATTGCTGATATCCATTTGAATTAAGATACTGGGAACTTGGACTCCTCCTGCACTCCCGAATACTAGAGAAAGTCTGCGAATGAGGAATTCCTCTCTGAAGTGGGGAGCAGCGACTAAGTCGAGGCTGAGGTGGTGGTAAGAGGTCAAAGTCTTCATCTTCATCTTCAACACTGTAACGATCAGATTCCTGGTCACTGTTGGCACATGGTGCTCTCTTTCCAGAGTATAGCGAAAGGCTAGAGCGATGTCGTGATACTGAACTGCAAGCAGAGGTAGATGCAAAATCTTGCCTAAGGCCTGCAAAACAAAACCATTTGTTTCTGATCAATTTCTCACACTAAATGTCACATAAGCAAGAAAAGGAAAAACTCCAAATGGGGACAGACGCAAATAAAGTTTGTCATAAAATTCTAATTTACTCAAAAAAAAAACATTTGATTTACATTAGAATAGCTGAAGTATTGAACCCATATAATACCTTCACATATTCAACCAAAGGATCAACATACTATTAAAAAGCTTTTCAATCACCTCTATGGAGACCCAGAGATGTCTCACTAGGTCTGTCTGAAGTGTGGTGGAAGGGGCCTGGGTTTCTAACAATGAGTCATCCCTTCCGCCAGAGCGGGGGTTCTCCACTGACAGCAGAATGTAAAACAAAAGAGCCCACATTAAAAAAAAAAAAAAGGAAGGAGGAAGAAGTGTGGGGGTACTCCCCCAATCCATACCAGGACCTTAGAGTTTTGCATGGATTTTAAAAAAGGGGAACCCCACCCCCCTCCCACCGCCTTTCCCAGGCTCTCCTGCCCCATTGCGGAGCCCGGGAGCGATGCGACCGGCGGCGATGGCTGCCTTGTACAGAGAAAGGACATTTCTCCCTCTCTGTAACCCCCGGAAAGTTAGTCACTTCCAGTTCCGCCCCGGAAAGCAGAACGATCTGTGTCTGATCGGCTGCATGAGAGGCCAGATGAGAGATTTGGGGTCCAATAGACCTCAGATCTCTCCATAAAAGGGGAACTGTCACGGGCCGTGTTGTCACAAGGAATGTTGTTCATCCCTTGTGATAGCAATAAAGTTAGTACAAAAAAAAAAAGTGTATAAAATAAAAAATTTAAAGCGCCCCTGCCCCACCAAGTTTACCCACAAATGCGAACGCATACGTAAACAGTGATCGCACCACACGTGAGTTTTGTCACGAACGTCAGAGCAACTCTAAACTAGTAACTTGTAAAGGCATTTAAAGCATCACCTATAGAGAATTTTAAGCAACGTAGTTTGCTGCCATTCCACAGGCAGACGCAATTTTAAAGCATGACATGTTGGGTATCCATTTACTCGGCGTATCATCTTCCACATTATATTAAAAAAAAAAAAAAAATATGGGCTAAATTTATAGGTTTTTTTTTTTTATTAAAAAAAAAAAAACAACAAGCATTTGAAAAACCCTTACGCAAATACCTTGTGACAATTACATTAACCACCATTTTATTCTATAGGGTCTCTGCTAAAATTTATATATATATATATATATATATATATATATATATATATATATATATATATATATATATATATATATATAATGTTTGGGGGTTCTAAGCAATGTAGGGGTGAAACGTCAGAATTGGCCGGGATGGGAAGTGGTTAAAAGGGAATTTCCAGATTCTGATAAGCTACCCCCTGCACCCCACAACCACTGGGCAAGGGATGTGGGGGAAGAGGCCCTTGTTCTCATCAACTCTGCTGACAGCAGGGATGACACCATTGTTAGAAAGCTGGCGGATGCCTTCTCCTAAACAACTGAGGATTCATCCCTTGTGCTGACAACAGGGATAACTCACTGGTTGTTAGGACACCAGCGGGTGCCAGCTTTTAACAACCAGCACGAATTGCACGGTAAAAACGGATAAAAACAAATAAAAAAAAAGAAGAATGCAGATGCAAATTCAAGTCCATTGACGTCTATAGACCACAAAATTGCACTGCATTGCACCAAGCTCACACAGAACCTTTTCCAAGTCGTATCGCAGTCACACTGCATGAATGGGATCTATAGAAACTGATGTTATTTCACTTGTCATGCAATCTGTTCCCACTCACATAAGAAATCGCTTTAGTGTGAACCAGGGCTTAAAACACTTGTTATGATGAGAATCTACCATGTCCACCTACCAGCTCACTAAGGAGCATCTAAAGTCAGAATAACATTCTTTTTAAGGATTTAGATACAGTTAGAGCCACTGTCTTTGCTGCGGTGTGTGCAAAACAGGGGAAGTTAAAGCGTATGTAAACCCAACATTTCATATTCCGATATGTGCTTGCTGCAACGTGTACTTGTATGGAAAAAAAAAACAAAAAAAAAAAACAAGTGGTTCTCTTTGTATGGTTTCCTATGTGTGAAATAGTTGATATTCCTGCTAGACCCCTCCATTTTCCTATCAAAACTGACCACACTAGGCATCACAGCACAGCCAAGTTTGTAGCTGTGACAGGTCCGATTCCTTCAATGATCAGACATGTCCTGACACCCCCCTTACCTGCACAACAGAGGCATAACTAGAACCTTCAGGGCCCAGTGCAAGAAACCATGAAGGGCCCCCCTGAACCCCCCTCCCCTTCCTTCGAGTCCCGGGCTGTCCATGAACATCCTCCCAAAACCCCGCCTCCTGCATGCCCCCTAGGGCACGCATCCAGCTCGCTCTGCTTCGGACACAGTAGATCAAGGTAAAGGGCCAATCTCAGTGGCCCTTTACCATGTGATCAGCGGATCACATGTAAAACGGTCTTGACGGATATCGGCAGTCCTTTCCTCCTACACAGCGTTTGTGTGAGGAAAGGAGAGCTATTAACTGCCAAGACTGTCAGGGTACCGATGATCAGTGCTCTGATTATCAGTGTAAACAATGTACTGATTATCAGTGCTCAATGCTGCCCATCAGTGTCACCTATCAGTGCTCATAAGTGCCTGCTCAGCAGGACTCCGAGCTGAGAGCATTTCTCTCATACAACCTAGAGCCTGAACTGACAGTTCGCCCTCTGCTCCCTCGCACAGATTGGAGAGGTGATCGGCGGCTCCTTCCATCCCTCTCCCCTGTATGTACACCATGGGAAGTGTGAAACCCAGAAGCTGAATGATTAAATTCAGCTGCTTAGCTTCACACTTCCTGCAGTGCACACAAGAGGAGAGGGGTGGAAAGAGAAGAAGCAGATTGGCTCTTTCCTCTCCCATCCGAGTGAGGAAGGAGGGAGAGGGAATGGTCAGTGCAGGCTTAGAGCCCTGCGGCACGCCACCCCCTGGGGACGCACCCCCCCCCCTTTACGTATATCTATCCACACACATATATACATACATACACACACACACACACACACACACACACACACACACACACACTTTGCCTTTCATGTATATTTTAAACTGAATAGGTGGTTTTACAAAATAAGGGTTTACATATACTTTTACTCCCATGACAGTTTTTTTTTCTTCTTCCCTGTCACATTAGGAGAAACCTGTCCAAAATGTCCACTTCGTCAGTTGTCCATGATACAATTGAATTTAAAAAAAAAAAAAAAATCATTTAGCATCGCTTCCTGTTAGCTAGAAGGCTGTACTTGTACATTTATGCCTTTTGCTTCTTGCTGTGTTATGGTTTGTTAAGGATTACTGTATAGTGCAAAGTGCTAAACAAATATGACAGCACTATATTCAGTACGTTTAAAACCTGGGCAACAAAACTGTACCCAGGGACACCATGTATGGTCTTCTGATGTCATCAAGACAGGCAGGATCCATAGGACCTGCACTGGATAAAAGGACACCGGGGACAGTCCACCGATGGAGCCAGAGGGAGCGCCGTCAGCCAGGTAAGCAGGGATCAGGCGGATAAAATATTTTTACCGTCGCGTAGACAGATACAAGTAGTTAGTTAATTCTTGCAGTGCAGACACATCCTCGCTGCAAGGGAGTCGTTTTGGTTCTACTCGAGTTTGGCTTTAAAAGGGGTTGTAAAGGTTTGTTTTTTATTTTCTAAATAGGTTCCTTTAAGCTAGTGCATTGTTGGTTCACTTACCTTTTCCTTTGATTTACCTTCTAAATATTTTTTTTCTTTGTCTGAATTTCTCACTTCCTGTTTCTCCTCACTAAACTTCACACCATCATCCGAGTGGTGTGGAGTCAGCCAGAACAGCTTACTGAGGAGTAGGGATGAGCTCGGTGTTCGAGTCGAACATACGTTCGACTCGAACATCGGCTGTTCGATCGTTCGGCGAACATCGAACGATTTGGCCCGTTCGCGCCAAATTCGAGTGACGCGAACGGCCCACAATACACTGCGCCATCGCAGTGCAATCCCGGCGCTGTGATTGGCCAAGCATGCACTGTGACCACGCATGCTTGGCCAATCACAGCGCCGGCAGCTAGGAGAGCCATAATTGGCCACAGGCAGGTTGCCTGTGGCCAATTATAGCTCAGGGGGTTTAGCACACGCCCCACACTATAAAAGGCCGCCAGCGCGGCGGCCTTGTGTAGTGTGTTCCGGCGCAGGGAAAGAGAAGGATAGGCAGGGAACAGTGTAATATTCTCCCTGCACACAAGAATAGCACAAAGAGCGAAGGATAGGCAGGGAGAGTGTCAGTGTCATATTCTTTGCTAAACCTTGTGTGAAGGGAGAGAGCAGGATAGGCAGGGGACAGTGTCAGTATCATATTCTTTGCTAAACCTTGTGTGCATGGAGAGAGAAGGATAGGCAGGGAGAGTGTCAGTGTCATATTCTTTGATAAACCTTGTGTGCAGGGAGAGAGAAGGATAGGCAGGGGACAGTGTCATTGTTGCTAAGCCTCCTGCACAGTATACACCTGAAGCTAGCCCTTATTGCTGTGTTTTCGTGGTGTGTTACACTAACAGGCATTTGCAGCACTTACAGCGGGCGGAGTGTGCCTCCTGCACATTATACACCTGAAGCTAGCCCGTATTGCTGTGTTTTCCTAGTGTGTTACACCAACAGGCATTTGCAGCACTTACAGCAGGCGTAGTGTGATTCCTGCAAAATATACTCCTGAAGCTAGGCCTTATTGCTGGTTTTCCCATCTCCCTGCAGGCCATTAGAACATCTGAAAGGCAAACAAGGAGAGGCAGACAGTCAGGAGCCAATAAAAGAGGGCAAGCAGGCTCTGTGTCTAGAGACAACAGTGCTGGTCGTGGACGCGGTGCATCGCCATCAGCACGTGGCCATGGGACACGCTTGTCCTTCTTTTCGGCAGCTGGACGTGTTGAGCCGCATCATTCCGAAGACTTGGTAGAGTGAATGACCAAGCCCTCCTCATCCTCTCTCACCCAGGTTCAGGGTACTGGCAAAGCAGCTGCCAAAGCGTCCTCTTCCCTGGTATCAATGTCATCATCAGTCACTCCTTCCCTAGACCCACCATGTCCTCCTGAGGAGTCCCCCGAACTGTTTGAGCACAGTGTTGGGTATATGCTCCAGGAGGATGCCCAGCGTTTCGAAGGGTCTGATGATGATACCCAGCTAGAGGAAGGCAGTAGCGTGAGAGCAGAGAGAGGGGATGATCAAGAAGGACACCAATCATGTTCCAGCAGCTGCAGCATACTGCCAGATTGGCTCCAGTGATGAGGAGGGAGGGGGATGATGAGGTCACTGACTCCACATGGGTGCCTAATAGGAGAGAGGAGGAAGGAAGGAAGGAAGGAAGGAAGGAAGGAAGGAAGGAAGGAAGGAAGGAAGGAAGGAAGGAAGGAAGGAAGGAAGGAAGGAAGGAAGGAAGAAGGTGGAGGAAGAAGGTGGAGGAAGAAGGTGGAGGAAGAAGGTGGAGGAAGAAGGTGGAGGAAGAAGGAGGAGGAAGAAGAAGAAGAAGGGAGGAGGAGGGAGGAGGGAGGGAGGGGAGGAGGCACATCTCCGAGGTAGGATGCCCTCGGGGGCCAGGGTAAGGGCAGCACACTGACGGAATCACACCGCAGAGCTCCGCCTGTGCAGGGTGCTGCCTCTGCCCGTTATTCAAAAAGTTCTTTGGTGTGGGCCTTTTTTGAGTCGAGTGCATCAGATCGCACAGCTGCTGTTTGCAACATATGTCTCAAGCGTATATCGCGTGGCCAAAACATCAGCCGCTTGGGCACCACATGCTTGACCAGACATATGTTGACCTGCCATGCAGCTCGTTGGCAAACCTACCTTAAAGACCCACACCAAAGAACAAAGCGGACCTCTCCTTGCACAGCATCAGCTGGGATCTCCAACCCCACGATACCTTCAGTCCTCTCCGAAACCTGCACTGAGAGGAATGAAGGTGTAGAATTAGGTGTGTCACAGCCAAGTACTTGCGGGCACTCTGCTAGCAGTACACCGACGTCCGATTCTAGCAGGCAAATTTCCCTGCCCCAGCTGCTGGACCGTCAAAAGAAGTTCACTCCCAGCCATCCACATGCCCAGCGGTTGAATGCTAGCTTGGCTAAATTGCTAGCGCTTCAACTGCTGCCTTTTCAGTTGGTAGACTCGGCCCCCTTCCGTGAGTTTGTGCAATGTGCGGTTCCTCAGTGGCAGGTTCCCAAACGCCACTTTTTCTCACGGAAGGCGATTCCGGCTCTCTACCGGCATGTGGAAGGCAATGTCTTGGCCTCGCTGGACAGGGCGGTCAGCGGTAAGGTGCAGATTACCGATGACTCATGGTCCAGCAGACAGGGACATTACCTTTCTTTCACGGCCCATTGGGTCACTCTTTTGGTAGCTGGGAAGGATGCAGGACAAGGTGCAGTAGTGTTGGAGGTTGTTCCGCCGCCACGCCTCCAAAATGCTACTACTGGTTGTGACACACCTCTCTCCTCCACCCCTTCCTCTTCTTTTTCCTCCATGGCCTCTTCCTGTGCTTTGTCCTCGGAAACAGCGGTGCTCTGTAGGCGTTCAAGGGGCTACGCAAGTACGCAGGCAAAAAGATGCCATGCCGTGCTTGCGCTGGTGTGTTTGGGGGACAGGAGCCACACTGGGGCAGAGGTTCTGTCTGCTCTGCAGGGGCAGGCCGAGAGGTGGTTGACGCCACGCCGGAGGAGGAAGAGGAGGAGGAGGAGGAGGAGGGAGGAGGAGGAGGAAGAGGAGGGTGTCAGCACGGAGGTGGAGCCTGGCACTCAGCATCATCAGCAGCAGTCTTTTAGGGATGATTTACAGTCCCAAGAAACCCATGGACTTGTATGTGGCTGGGAGGAGGTGGCTGCAGATCATGTCGTCCTTAGTGACCCAGAGGACTCCGGACCGAATGCCTCAGCTAACCTACACTGCATGGCCTCCCTGATCCTGCAAAGTCTGCGGAAGGATCCTCGTATTCTTCGGATCAAGGAGAGGGACCATTACTGGCTGGCCACTCTCCTTGATCCACGGTACAAGGGTAAGGTTGCGGACCTTATCTTACCGTTGCAGAGGGAGCAGAGGATGAGACAACTCCGGGAGGCCTTGCAGAAAGGTCTGTGCAGCGCGTTCCCAGAGACTGGGAGGTTACAAACTCCTGGTCCTGGACAACGAGTTGCTGAGGCTTCGGTCAGTCAAAGAAGGAGCGGTGGGGAAGGTGGCCGTCTGACCGATGCGTTCAGACAGACAATTCTTTAGTCCGCAGCCCCAAGGTATGATCGGTTCCAGCAACCATCGCCAGCGTCTGATATACATGGTGCAGGAATACCTAGGGGCAAGGTCAGACTTGGACACCTTCCCCACCGAAAATCCTCTGGCTTACTGGGTCTTGAGGATGGATCACTGGCCAGAGCTTGCACAGTATGCAATTGAGCTACTGGCTTGTCCTGCATCCAGCGTTCTTTCAGAAGGCACATTCAGTGCTGCTGGAGGATTTGTCACGGATCACAGGGTGCGCCTGTCCGACTCGGTTGATCGTCTGACTTTCATAAAGATGAACCAGTCTTGGACCACCACCAGCTACCAAACACCTGAAGCTGATATAACAGACTAATTTATTTTCAAATGTCACATCCCTTCAAGACTGATGCTGAGTGACTGTCCTGTTATGTTGACTGACTATCCTCCTCCACCATGATCCGATTGATGATGATAGCTTGGAAGAACATTTTTGTTTCTGGGTGCCGCCACCAGTGCCTAAGGCCCAATTTTTCAGCCCCTGTTTAACAGGGGCATGCAATTACAATTTTTTATGCAATGCTTTGCAGCAGGGCTCATTCCTGCACTCCAACTAGAGTATCTGGGAGAGGTTGCAGTGTCGTGGCACCAGCAACAGTGCCTAAGGCCCAATTTTTTAGCCCCTGTTTAACAGGGGCGTGTAATTACAATTTTTGATACAATACTTTGCAACAGGGCTCATTGCTGTGCTCCAAGTACAGTATCTGTGAGGGGTTGTAGTGTTGTGGCACCAGTGCCTAAGGCCCAATTTTTCTGCCCCTGTTCAACAGGGGCATGCAATTACAATTCTTGATCTAATAATTCACAGCAGGGCCCATTCATGCGCCCACCAAGAGTAACTGTGAGGGCTTACAGTGTTGTGGCAACACCAACATGTAAGGGGCAAATTTCAGCAGAGTATATACGGCAGGCCCCTACTTTCAAACATCCAACTTACAAACGACTCCTACTTGCAAACGAAAGGAGACAACAGGAAGTGAGAGGAAATCTACCCCTAGGAAGGGAAATTCTCTCCTGTAAGAGTTAATATGGGAAAAAAGGTGTCTCCTCTCTACTGATGCTCTATCACCAATCCTTGTTTCAATAAAAACCCCACTTTTCAAAAACATTTGTCATTGGGACAGAAAGTGTGGTGAAATGTTCTGAACAGGGGCACAGACAGCAAAACAAAATGTTACAGGGGTGATAACCCTTCCCTATGTTTTCCAAAAAGCTTAAAAATAGATTTTTTGGCTGGAGCTACACTTAAACAATGTACCTGTTCAAAATTACAAACAGATTCTAAGAACAAACCTACAGTCCCTGTCTTGTATGCACTGCCTGTATACAGCTGTTCAGAGTATAAAGGGCCTTTTTTATTTTGTGTGCGGGGTTCCCCTTAATATCCATACAAGACCCAAAGGGGCTGGTAATGGGCTGGTTTGGGGGGGGGGTGATGGGGTAGCTATGCCATTTTTCTTAAAGATTTTCATCCATATTACCGGGACCAGACATTACATTAAAGCCGCAAGCAGTTTTAAATGGCTTTTTTTCCCCTTTAGAAATGTCATTTTGTGCAGGGACAGTTCAGTTCTAAACACGGGAAACACGTGCCACTTCACAGGCATACTTTAGACACCCCCCAGGTACGATATTTAAAAGGAATATTTGACTTTTTTTTTTTTCACTTTATGCATCATTAAAATGACTGCTCCCGAAAAACGGCCGTTTTTAAAACTTCTTTTTGCATTGATACATGTCCCCTGGTGCAGAACCCGGGTTCCCAAACCCTTTTTTAGGACAATAACATGCATAATAGTCGTTATAATTAGCACTTTAGATTTCGAACGTTCGCATCCATTGTATTTAATAGGGTTCTAACGTTCGTGCGAACTTTCGGTCCGTTCGCGGGTTCTGGTGCGAACCGAACCCTTGGGTGTTCGGCTCATATCTATCTATCTATAAATGTTTGGGGGTTCTGATAAATTTTCTAGCAAAAAAATAAATAATGGATTTTTACATGAAGGAGAGAAGTGCCAGAATAGGCCCGGTGGAGAAGTGGTTAAAACACTTTGTATCTACTATAAAACACTATTAACATATAAAATCTAACAATTTAAAAGAGCTTACTTTCTTCTTGTAATCGTGCCATGATCTGAACGTCAGTGAGGTCTTGCAATTTGTATCCCATAGCAATTGAGTCATCTTCCACTTCTGAAGTGCTAAGTTCACTGTCTATTGAAGACTGTGGGCTCAAAGGGGAGCTCTTCAAATTGTAACCTGAAAAACAAGATCATCATTAAAATAAAATATATAAATACATATGCGTTGCCACCACAAAACTAGAGTATTCGGATAAAACAATAAAAAAAAAAAAAGAAGAAGAAGAAGATTTACATTTCCAAATCGTGAAAACATAAAAATTAAGTTGACTGCTCTGACCCACTTTCTAATGGCCCTAGTTGCGATTAGGTCCCTTCGGGCCAGGTCCTAAAACTAATTTTACTTAAATACAGGCACATTTTCATCATCCATACTGAAAAGCAGCAGTCTAGTAGATATGACCAAGTCTAATTAATTTCTGGTCAGTAAAGAACAGATTGAATGAAAGTCAGATCCAGAATTATTTTGATGCCATTTCCCCATTATTGCAATCCACTAAAGACAGATTTAGGCCACATACACTGTAGTCGCGCCTTTTCTCTTACAGTAGTTGATAAGCAGAAAACTGTGGCAAAAGCCTGGCCAGCATCAATGCGTGTTTATGCTCAAAAAGCTCCTCTCCTGACCGTGACTTTGGGGCGGACTTTCTGCCTCCAAATTTCTGTAAATTCCTAGTGTGCATGGACATGTAGGAGCGTTTAGAAGCAGAGGGGAGGGGGAATAAAAAAATAAATAAAAAACCCACAACACACACACACACACACACACACAGTTTGAGCTCAAGTGTGCATGAGCCCTTAGTCGGTTTTTAAAAAGGGGTATGGGAAATATACACACACACACACACACACACACACCACACCTCTAGGTGGATGCATCATCGATCTGATGCTGTATCTGTCCGTCAGCTCTGCAGTGAGAACAGAGCAAGCAAAGACCGCTGGTCGCTCAGTTCTCCCCCTCCACTCCGAGCAGAGAGCAGTGGCTGTCAGTCAGCGGCTCTCTGCTCTCCCCACCAGCGCTCACTGTGGCTGTGGAAAGGCTGTCTCCCAGTGGATCGCTAAGAGGCTGAGCCAGGTGCCAGTCCAAGCTTCAGGGTAGATCCCGATTATATGGTCGGAATCTTTTTTAGAGCCTGGACCAGCTCTGTGATGACAGCTGACTGCAGGCTTTAGCCTGCAGTCAGCTGAAAATGGATCACAGGAGTGCAGCACTGCACTCCTTTGATCCACAGGAAAAGTATAGCCAAAATAGCTTTAGGTTATACATGTCCTTTAAAGAGAGATGTGGACACAGTACTTCAAAAAGCAGCTAAATTGGCAGTATAATCTACAGGGAGAGGGGAAAAAAAAAGTCCTAAATTAAGGAAGGAGGACAATACACTTTCAATTCATATGGGAAACAAATGTGAATATAATGTGTTACTAGCACATGGCAAGATCTATTTGTGAAAGTATGCATTCCACAAGCACCCACATGTAAACTTTTGATGTTTTACAGCATTGTGCACAGAATTAAAACTGGATTGACACTAATTAACGTCACATATTTCATTTGGTATAAAAAAGAAAAAGCACATCTGAAAACATTGCCAAACATCCATTACAGCCTTTAAAATAACAGCAAAAAAAAAAAAAAGTACAGCGGCAAAAAAAACAAAAAACAGCAAAACATCAATTGCAAAATAAAAACAAACACAGTATATAGAGGAAGCAAATTACACTGTGAAAAGGGAGAAAAAACCCACAACATTTTCAGTGCAAAATAGAATAGGTTGTAGGTTTACCTGTCTTTTCTGGTGTTAGTATTGCTTTAGTTGGGGTTTTAAGGATGCTGGGAGAATTAACACCGTTGAAATATGGAGTGAGTCTCGCAACTGGACTATATGGAAAAGACATGGAAACAGGAGTGGAAAAGAGACTCCTCCAGCGACCAGCTAAATATAAAAGGAACAGAAATTACTGATTAGTATTTATTTTGAAACCATAACAAGCACGGTTTAGGCCAACAGTAACTGAAGGTCAACTTCACCCAAAAAAACAATATTTCAGTTTTGCACGTATTCTGGCAAATCTCAGTTTCGATCAAAAGCCCCAGTCACAATAAAGCCAAATGATGAAGGGGAATCGCACCATTGGTGTTTCAGCATTTGGTGCGTGATTCAACCCAACGTCCACAGAAATATCAGTTTTGGGTGGAACTTCAATACACAGGGCTCAGGCTTAAATATCAGAGGATTACATCCATCCGTGTCCTGACAGGACTGTATTGACACTCATTAACATCTGTTAGGTGACACTACAAAAATGTATCAGATCTGTGATGCTTTGAAGGCCCAATCCAAAGTACCTACTACCTTTTTAGCAAAGTGTCATAGCACTAGTTATCACCAGTCCTACTACATACCCGTATGCCTTAAAAAGAAAAAAGGAGGTCAATAGTTTGGTTTTACTTTACATATGGATAGCTATAAAAATAGAAAAAAAAAAAAAAAAAAAAAAACAGACACCGCAACATCCCAAATACTCAGGCTGGATACAACAAGTGATTTTTACTGTTTTGTCTAATCAAAACTTAGAAATTAAGGTACAGTAACAAACACTGGTTTCTCACATAATCTGAAAATCTGTTTTCAATTTTTTTTGTAAAGCGTTATTAAACCCACAACAGTAAAAATCAGTCTGTATATGCAGTAATATACTCACTAATATACTCACTGTGGAACCTAAGGGGTTATTCATTGTGTAAAAAAAACTGCTTGATCTTGTATGCACAGATACTCCTCTCCCCTGCACTGCCCTGCCCCACTGGACACGTCTGGTAAGACAGGGCCTCATTTAGAGTACAACTAAATGCTCCAGTATGAGTGTCTAAAATACCAAATCCAGTTACTATGTGATGCACACAGCTTCGTAATGAAAACCACCAAAAAAAAAGCCCCCCCCCCCCCATTTTTTTTTAACTAGTTTTTGGGGAATATGGTACGAGACAAAAAAATTCCACTCTTTGCCATGGATTTTACAGTATGCAGCTACCTGCAGGTGATTGGACGCTGGCATATAACAAGAGAAGGTTGCAGCAACATGCCTGTATATAACCCCACTTCCAGCTAGGCTCAGTTCTGAAACAAGCAACAGAGAGGTCATAAGAACAGAGGGGAAGGACCTGTGTTCGGTACTGTACTTCCAGAAACAAATTTAGCACTACTACCGCAGGAGCCACTGATTGGTCCCAGGTTCTTTACCCCCAATATGTGCAACAGCCAGTAACTCAGCAACTTGGAAATTGCAATTAAGTTAAAATTTCCCACATTTGTAGCTTTTTAAAATCAAAATTTGTATAAATATAGTCAATGAGTTTGTTAGCTCTCACATGGATGCACTAAGCAGGCTAGACACTGAGCCATGAGGAGGTAGAAAATAAGTCAAAAGACATGCGTAACAAGGCAATTAACTTTACAAATATGGAAAATGATACAAGATATGGCTCAGTGAAACTAATGCCAAAATGTTTACAATTTCTGCTAGGGTATGCAAACTTTTGAGCACAAGTGTGTATGTATGTACACATATATATATATATATATATATATATATATATATATATATATATATATAGCGGGTATTTGAATTTAGGGGTAGCATCTGGGTGGTAGTGTAACCCAGATGCACAAATTGCTAGGGGATCCGAGACATTTCTGGTTCTTGGAGGACTCTGGTGGTGTGAGGTTCCTTGCGTTTCACCGGTGGCGCTGTTGCCCTGGGCCGGAGCTGAACTCACACCGCAAGACTGTACCTTTTTGTCCTCCCCTGGAGCTGGTACAGCGGGGCGGGGAACCCGCTGTGACGCAAAAGGAGAGGGGATAAAAGGGGCAGACGCCCTTACCACGGGGTTCAGAACTCGGAGTGGGAGTCGGAGGACTCGGCCGCACCCAGGCACCTTCAGCTTGAGTGCTGACGTTCCAGTGCTCCAGGCCTAGGTGCCCTTGGCCTGGCCGGAGCGGAGATGGAGTCCATCTCAGGCACCTTTAGCCTGGGGTGAGGTACTATGGCAAATGCCTGGGGCTCGGTACCTTCGACTGAGTTCCGCGAGGGTGGAAGAATCAGAGGGGACCCTAACTCCTTGGGTGCCCGTGTCTGAGTTTGTGAGATCTGGTGTGCGGAACTTCTCTGGAGAGTCCGGCGCAGCATCGCTGGTGACAGAGGCCACCGGTTTCTCCCTTGGACGGATTTCCTTCCCCTGACAGGGGTGGTGCTAGCGAAGGCAATTCATGTTCTACCTCTCACATAGTCAGTGGCAGTGACTATTCGCCACTGGTGATCAGTGGTTAGCAACAGAAGGGAAAGGATTGTGCCTCGATCTATCCCCCATTATTACTCAGTAAAGAAACTGTTTGTTGGTTGCCAAGAAGAATAAAACTGGAGTTGGACCTATTCATTGTGTGGAACTCTGGTTACTAGGAGCAAAGGAGTCAGGGACGAAGTACTGGACTTGACTCTAGGACACCTACACAAAACGCAATCTTCTGGCCTTCACCTCTTAGCTATGGAGGACATGGACCGTGGTGTATCATCCCTTTCCCCAGCACTGAGACCCCTAGACGAAGAAAGACAAGCCGAGTATAAGTAGGGGAGAGAGGGGTGAGGCCGCGCCACACACACACACACACACACACACACACACACACACACACACACCTGCCTAATCTAGCTTCTCCTCTTCACACTATACACGGCCACCGTGTAAGCAGCCGTATATAGTGTGGGGCGTGAACTTAGCCCTCTGCGCCATGATTGGCCAATCATCGCTCTCCTCCCAGCAGATCGCTCTGACTGCTTTGGCCAAATCATCAGCAGTCAACTCACTGTGATCTTGAAGTGAATTATGGGGCGCTCCATTTGCCGCAAACGAACACCCGATGTTTGAAGCTAAAAGGAGGTCCCGATGTTCGAGTCAAAGTTTCTCAACAAATAGCTTGAGTAAACCAGAGACCTTGATGAGCTCCTGGTAAATGTCCTGGACAAGAACAGGACAGCTCCAGGCTTCAGACTATTTATGCTCACTCCCAGCAACCATCTGGGCACCCTCACCCAGGGATTAGCGGAGACAATAAATATTCAGCTGCCAATTTGCTTCATCCAGCTCAGTACATTCTAGAACTATCCAGAAGGCAGGGGGGAGTAGTTAAAACCACAGCTAATAAAACTCAGAGCAGATCAAAATCACACACTGCTCTGATTACAGAGGAGCAAAACAAAAAAATTTTACCTAACCAACCATTTGAGGATGCTACACTAATTTTACTAGCAAGTCAAAATTCCTATTCTCTTGGTTTTACAGTGCAGGGCACAGGAACTTTAATCTTTAACATGGAACATCCAAAAGCCATAAAACAGAGGTTTAGGCTACACAGTCAACAGGCACACAACAGCAGATGCAGAATGGCTTGATAGACTGAGCAGCTTGTAGCACCTTGCGCTTGAAACTGGCGTTTCAACATCTACCTGGTAGAACTTAAACATGCCTAGGTGGTAGCATTGCAAACCTGAGTGAAGAATGCCTAATACTAAGAAGCCCATAAAGCACTCACAGATCTGGTAGAGTGTGCCTCAACAGCGAAAAGAGGGATACCAGTAGCATGAATATAGACTTTCACAGCCCATACCACAATAAAGACAGGTGAGAGAAATTTCCCTGGGAAGTTTCAGGGCATGACAACAAGCACAATTATACTAGTTGGGGGTGTAAGAAAGGAGCACCTTAAGGAGGGAGGTGGCTTTAGGCTCCAGGACAATCTTATCCTTGTGCAATACTAAGAAGGGCTCCTTACAGGATAACTTAGAGCCTCCATGCAACAAGAAAAGCCAGCAAGGTCAGACAAAAAAAAATAAATATATTATATATACCCAACAGGTTCAAAAAGGTAGCTCCTGAAAAGAACAGGATTAGGGTCTCCAGGAGACACAGGGGAATATAGTACACAAAAAAAAAAAACACCACCACCACATCACACGCGCCTTCCAGGCATTATGTAGACCAGCCCTCAAAAATTCTACTCGCATTTTGAGGGGTGGTGAGCCATCGCTGCCTGGAAGTGGGGGGGGGGGGGCACGAGTACTGGTGGCAGCCTGGGTTGAATGGGAGTCCTTCTCCAAGCGATCGCGGAGTGGAAGAGGGGAGAGCCGGATGATCAGAGCGCAGGGAACACAGCGATAACAGCTTTCATTTTACATTGCCGTGTTCCCTGCTGCTCGCTGTCACATAAGCCCCTACTCCTGGTCCCTGGACTGGTGATCTGTCAAAGTTCCCCGGCCAGGGGGCGGGGCTGTATGTCACGTTGAGCGGCGGGAACACAGCAATTGAAATGAAAGCCGTTATCGCTGTGTCCCCTGATCACCTTGGCGGCTCTCCTGTTCCTCTCCTACCCTGCACAGGTAGGCTGTATGATGGACAGAGGCTGCATGGTGGGCACAGATAAGGTTGTTAAATGTTTTATGCAGAATTAGGTTATAAAAATAATTATTAAGTGTCATTTCATGATAATTTATGAGGGCGTGTTTAGGGGCGGAGCAAAGGCGGAATTAGGGACAGGGCAACTGGTGGCGAGTAATCCTTGAGGCCTGGTTAGTAGCTCAGGACTTGAAATTTTGAGCCCTGATGTAGACTTTGTGAGAGATCAATTTCCTAGCCTTCAAGAGGGTAGGGATGACCGAGTCAAATAGTCCCCTTTCCCTTAGGGCCGTAGCTTTAACAGCCATGCTGGTCAAGCCAGTGACTGAGAAGCAGGATGGAACAATGGTCCCTAGGGAGACAAAAATCGGAATGATCCAGGTGGTCTGCCAGGTGTCTTGACTGAGTACGACATCCTCCTTGTCCAATTCGGTGTGATAGGATCAAGATGGAGGGAATTCCAATGATTCTCGTGAATAAGTGATGAGAGAAAATTTGAAGGAGCAGAAAAGGCATAAAATAAGGGTGAACTGATTCATGGAGTTACCAGAGCATTCTTTGTAAACATGAGGGTCCCTGGACCGGATAACAAACCAGTCTAGTATGTTATTAAATCTTGAAGTCAAAAGACCCAGGTCTGGTGTTCCAAACCTGTGGAAAAGAACTTGAAATGCTAAGAACTTGCCAATTGTCCACACCTAGGACGCAGGACAAGGCTGGGATGCAAAAGTTCTACACAGGAGGATCAAGTCAGCTTCTGAGAGAGTGGTATGGTTTATAGTGCCTTGTTGACTAGTTCATGTAGGTCACAGCTGGGGCATGGTTTCACTGGATTCTTGTTGGGCATCTTCGTAAAAGGTTAAATGCTGAACACAACTAATCAAGGGACAACCAAACTGCTCTGAGCTACAGAATGTTGGTGAAAAGGCAGGTTTCCAAATTCCCAACAACAAAAAGAGCATCCAGGATTTTGTCCCAGTCTGAGAGGCAGGTCATGAGAATTTTCTACATTTTTGGAGTAAAGGGTTTCTCCAACTGCATCAGTAGGTTGAAAATCTGGCCTAGAGTCCTCTGTCTCATTTAGGAATCCGTCTTACGCCGATGTATGATGGATTGTATCAGGCCAATTTTCCACCTTTGTTCAGAGAACTGACTGCCATATTGTCTTACGGGACTCAATTCCCGTTGTCCTTGTTTGGTAGGATCATTGCAGTTCATATGCCTTACATTCCGAAACGGCTTTATTTTTTCCCCAGGTATGCATCAACGTAAGCTCTTTGGGGAAGTTTATTTGGGGAGCCACTCAACCTAGAATTTGTAAGCGGGTTTTGTATGCCCGTAGGATCAATGGTGGCTTCACGGCCCCCCCAACTTGCAAGCGTATTATCCTGTACCTATCCTCTCTGCCCTGGCTCCCCCTATTCATCGTCCGGCCACATTAGGACCTTGCTTAACTCACTCTTCGCCTGTGGGATTCGGTCAAATTCTCATCTCCACTTACTTCGCCTTCATTGTTCACTATTCCCACCGGTTGGCAAAAACCCTAAACAATTTTCCGGGTGGACCAACACTGGATTTGTTGATATTCATTCCCTACTAGGATATTAATATTTGATGCCCTGCGTTCTTCTCATGATATTGCCCTGAAAGAACACTATAGCTACCTACAACTTTCTTCAGCAGCTTATAAAGTCCCGACCTACCCCCTTTGAGAAGCTCTGTAGAGCCCGACCTCACTCCCCAGGCTTGATAACATGGATTTACTCATCGATAATCTCCTTTAAAAAAAGAAAAAAAAAAAAAAAACACACACCGAGACCTTATCGTCAATGGCAGAGTGAACTGGGGAGGCAGTTGGATCCGGAGGATTTGCAGATCATGACTATAGCACCAAGTGTTCAAAAAAAATTTGAATTTTTTTTTTTTTTTTTTTTATTAGGAGAATGCTTACAAAGTACTATACAGGTGGTATTCTACGCCGGCTAAACTGGTCTGTTTTATTCCAACCTATTCTCCCCTTTGCTTCCAGGGATGTTCAAAAGAGGGCATAATGTCACATTTGGTGGTCTTGTCCGAAGGTATGCAAGTCATAGGTCCGTGTCTACACTCTTCTCAGCAACTTATTTCATATCAATCTCAAAAGGGACCCTTACGGAGCTAACCGATTGCGGTACTGCTTTGTCCAGAGCGTCAACTAGCATCTTTTAACTGCAACCAAGTTAACTATTGTAAGGGCATGGGAAAACTCCTGTACTCAGTTTTAAAGCGGTTAAAAAAAACGTATGAATAATTTTATGGTAAATGAGGAGTTGACAGCTATCCCATCAGACACACATGATAAATAATCTTCGGGTTTGGCAACCGTGAGTAACATACATCCAACCATCCAGATTTAATAACACACTTCTCTTGATGCAACACATCCCACACTCCGTGGACTCTTCCTCGCCTCTTCTCTCCCTTTTATTTCCGGCTCATTTTCTCTTCTCCTCATCTTTCTAAATTTAGTTTCATTTTGCATGATTACTTTCTAAATATAGTCGGCCGCCAAGCGTTGTCCTGGTTGGGATAGTTACGGTGATAACATTTCTATATTTTTGTATTGCATTTTTCTCTATATGCAAATATATTGACCGTAAGGTTCTGCATTTGGTGCCGTTTGGACATTTTCATTCTTATGTACTATGCAGCATACTCCCGATTCCCAAGAAGCTTTGGATAGTGACATTTGGCCCTTTGCTGCTACGTGATACCGTCCTTGGAATTTGTAGAACTTTTGCATCTTTATTTTTTTTCTGATGTTTTTGTTCAACATGCAATGTAACCATCTAATTGTTGAGCTTATCTGTTGGATTGAATATTAATAAAACCGTTTTTAAAATAAAATCGGGCCTGGGGTGTCAAACAGATGGGGGTAGTCAATCTGTCCAATTTAGTTTGTCCTACATGGTCTGGAGCAAGAATGGGTGTATGGCAAAGCCTTGAAGCAGGGAACTATGACACCCAAGACCCTCATGCAGGCACATAGGAAGAATCTCCTCTGGATCCTGAGGGCCTTGGCATGAGAGCAGAGGGAGTGTAGCTTGTCCTGTCTTAGAAGATCCTGGACAGGACCGCGCCAAACATCAAGCCTAGGTACTACAATCTGCAAGATGAGTCCAGTGATGACTACCTTTAAATTGAAGATCTAACCAAAGCTCTGCATAGTCTGCACAGTCTTCTGGATATTGGATAACCGGGATAGGGAGAACTGGTCATTTAACAGGATATCGTCAAGGTACCCCAGGACATGAATCCAAGTACACATCAGAGTCAAATATTTTTTTAATCAGAGCAAGCACAGTTAAAACCCCAGGGGGCTGTGGAAATGCCAAAAAGGGGTGGGCGATAAATTGGTATTGCTGATCACCCACTGCAAAATCACAGATAGTGCTGATGAGGCGGAAAGATGGGAATCCTGGACATATATAATCTCCTTGATGTAGTTAGTGAAGGAAGTACAAAATGGTAACACTCAAGGCAATTGTTGCATGGGGAGCCAAGTACACCAGCATTTAGGCCTAAGGACCATGTGCATAAGAATGAAGAGAAAAAACCCTCATCCTAGAGATTTTACAAAGGGTGTCCACCAAGTCCTTCACGTGGATGTAACTAAGATTGAGACTGTTACGCCGAGTAAATTGATACCCAACTTGTCACGCTTCAAAATTGCGTCCGCTCGTGGAATGGCGACAAACCTTTACCCATTAAAATCTCCATAGGCGACGTTTAAAAAAATTCTACAGGTTGCAGGTTTTTAGTTACAGAGGAGGTCTAGGGCTAGAATTATTTCTTTCTCTCGCTCTACCAATCGTGGCAATACCTCAGGTGTGGTTTGAACACCGCTTTCATATGCGGCCGCTACTCATGTATGAGTTTGCTTCTGCGCGCGAGCTCGGCGGGACGGGGCGCGTTCCTGCCTCCTAACTTTTTTAGCTGGCTCCTAGATTCCAAGTAAATTTGTCAAGCCCCGCCTTAGAGTAAAGCCTCGTACACACGGTCGGATTTCCATCAGACTTTTCCGTGGATTTTTGTCCCAACGAAGTTGGCCGGGCACACCCATAGCATACACACCACAGGACTTTTCTGCAAACTTTCCCAAAACTTTTTGCAACATCACATGGTTTTTCTGCTCTTTACCGCCACCCTTTGGTCAACTTCTGCTATTGTTGGTTGATTTTAACATTAGTTGTTTTGTCCATCGGACAAAAGTCCTATGGTTTTCTGTACACACGGTAGGACTTTGCTCCATCGGACTTTTGTTGGGCAAAAGTTTGTCCGTTTGCAGACCCAACTTTTGTCCGATGAAAACAAAACCAAACGAAAAAAAGTTTGTCCGATGGAGCGTACACACGGTCGGATTGTTGGTCCAACTTGCTTAAAACAAAGTTTGTTGGGCAAAAGTCAGACCATGTGTACGGGGCTTAAGCAGACTCAGGCTGCCTACCAACCCAGAAGGAAGACCAGGTATGCATTGCATACTAGCACATTATGACATTAAATTTGCAGGGAGGAGATTTATAACAAAAAATAAATAAATTTAAGTGCAACACCCCCCCCCTGTAACACGGGAGTGAGTTTCACTTTCTAGGGGTAGATTTCCTTTCACTTCCTATCTCCCTACATTTTTAAGTATGAGACGTATGAAAGTCGGATTTTTGTAACTTGGGGACTGCCTGTAGCGTGATGAGACAGCTTTGCGGTCCCAATGGAGGAAAGTCATGAGCGGTTGCCAGAAAGAGGAAGAAAAAAAAGGAGAAGAAACACACACACACACACACACACACACACACACAGCGATCCGGTCACCAAACCATGACCACCAGAGGAGTGGTCGCTATCTACCATACGTCCCAAAAAGTTTGAAAATGTCAATGACACATGGGGCATTTATATTTAAAAAGGGTGTTCACACTGTTCTCCCCACTGAAGCTTTGTAGACAGGACTAATAGGAGGTTTGAATCCCATCCCACCCCGCCCCCCCTCCTGGCTTCAATCTCCATGAACACCACCACCCACAAGGACTT
The DNA here is from genome assembly GCA_029206835.1 of Rana muscosa. Lineage (NCBI taxonomy): Eukaryota > Metazoa > Chordata > Amphibia > Anura > Ranidae > Rana > Rana muscosa. The sequence continues at coordinate 776,256,078 of CM055117.1, forward strand.
CAGGGGCAAAGCTCTGCCATTAACAGATCACAACCCTGGACCTGTAAAGCACCCTGCAGCTTACTCCACACTTTGCACTGTGTGCCATGGGGAGCACCTACAGCAGGGTCATTGTATTTCAGCAACATTACAGGTCAGCCTTGCTGAGAGCCACAGCAGCTATAGTGCAGCCAGGGAACCGGATACAAGAATGGTCAGAGTGGGAAAAAAAAAATCTCCATACGAAAAATAGAGGGTTAAGCAAGCTTCTTGCACTAGAATGGAGAGGTCAACCAACTAAAAAGGACACTAGCAAAAAACTGAGGCTAGCTGGAAGTTGCAGGGGTTATATATGGAGATGTCCCTGCAACCTTCTCTTTTTTTCCAGTATCCAATCACCTGATGGTAATTTCATATAACCCATGGTAAAGACAAAAATTTCTTGTGCCCTGTATTATAAGGCCTAAGAAAATTCCTTTACCTCTCTTGACTGAGCCAATCCTCCTTAAAATTTGTGTGTCACGTGCTCCCCCTCCAAAGACACAGCAGCTCACAGTGAGGGTTTCAGCAACCGAGGTAGTGTCATCAATCCAGAATGCAGTGGTCAGGGCTGGGTGTGGTTTGGTGCCGATTGAAAAGCTACAGGCTTGTAAATCAGCACTGACAATACTAATAGCCAAACACGTTACCATCCAAGCCAAACTACAGCTTCTATAAATGAATCATGCTATATGAATGGAAGAGGCAGACCTATCGCTTGTCTGCCCATCCTCCATTCATAGAAATTGTACTACATCTATGAATGGCAGAGCTGGGTGGAAATTGTGTTCTTTTAACCTCCACAGTACCAGAAGATTCCGCCAACAGGGTTAGGATGAGGGGGGGGGGGGTCATGCAAGGAAGATTTTAACAGAAGAGGCATCAGCACAAGGGCACATCCTACTGTCTGTAAGTTATGTCCCTTGTTCCGATTTTGTTGAACTTTGCGTGCTGCAGAAAAATAGTTCTGCCTTAGGAAAAAGGTCACAGGACATAAATGATTCAAAGTACAAGCAGACTAAATCTTATTAGCAGCCCCCCCCCCCCCCCACAATACTTTTGCTTACCAAGCTGTGTGGGGGAAAAAAAATAAAAAATTCTCACCTACTTAAAGTGTAAATGGTAACTAGCTCACAGAACTTGTGGTACAAGTAATCAAATCTCAGGAAAGATGTGGCACCACAGGGTGCTGGAGGCCTAAACAAGAGCTCTGAAAAGATGTTGTAGAGAGACAATGGCAAATCAGGTGACATATTCTGTTACAAGCTAGTTTTGGTTCTCAGGGAGTTTACAAAGACATTCCATACATTGAAATATCTCTGTTATACTAGTAAATGTGTTTACTGCTGCCTGTATTTCCCCCCCCCCCCCCCCCCCATTTGCTTTCTGCTCTAACAACTGTCAAATAGATGGGAAATAAAAGATTCTCTCATTTCCTGCTCCATTTAAAAATTTGACTGCATTTCAAACTCTTTCACACTACACTCAACTAAAAGAAAAAAGTATTGAATAGAGTCTAAATATCACAAGTTTAAAAAACAGGGGAGGTCCAATTTTGTGAGAAATGTATAAAAAAAAAAAAAAAAAAGCTATACAATGGTTAGATACACTATTTAATAAAGGCCTGGAGGCACAAAAGTTGGTTCTTCCCCTGCATCAGTTTCTTTTCAAACATCATTAGAAATACAGCCATTTCATAGAAGCTTATTATACCTATATTATAACCCAGGAAACCCAGTTTAAAAGTTGCTTTTAGACACCAAAAAGTTGTGTGGTTACATGATTTAGTTATGGAAAGTTACTGCACATTATGTAATACTACTAGAATATCCCCATCCTTTTAATACAGAGACCAAGTAAAATTCTGATTTTGCTACACCACAGTTACAAATGGCTTTTAAATTGAATTTCACGTCTAATTGGCTGACTGCCTCTGAGAGAAATCTTCATGCTGCTTCTACTAACCCCCCCCCCCCCCCCCCCCTCCACAGAACTGCCAGTTTACTGGCTGATATCTAATCAAATGGCTACAATACTCACCGAGTCACCGTCCTAAACAAGTAAGCAGCTTTTACTGGTAACCTTTTTTGGAACCAAGTCAGCAAACGCAGCCTATATATTTCTCAGTACAGGCTTTATTTAGGATCAAAATGATATGCATTCAATTACAGTGGGGAAAAATAATAAATTTTATCCCCTGCAGATTTTGTAGGTTTGCCCACTTACAAAGCAATGAAGGGTCTATCATTTTTATCTTGGGTGTATTTTAAAATGAGACAGAGAATTAACCAAAAATCTAGAAGAAGAAAAAAAAAAAAAGGTGCAAAATTTTATAAAATGAAGTTGCAGTTCAGTGCGTAAAATAAGTATTTGATCCCCATACAAAACATCACTTAGTAATTGGTGGAGAAACCCTCGTTGGCAAGCACAGAGGTAAGAGGTTTATTGTACCAGGTTTGCACACATCTAAAAAGGAGGAATTTTGGTCCACTCTTCTTTACAGATCTCCCATCCATAAATTTTCTATAGGATTAGGGTCTGAGGACTGTTTAGGCCACTCCGTGACCTTAATGAGCTTCTTCTTGATACACTCCTTTGTTGCCTTGGCATTATGTTTTGGGTCATTGTCATGCTGAAAGACCCATCCACAACCCATCTTCAGTGTTCTGGCTGAGGGAAAAAATGGTTCTCATCCAGGATTTTACAATACATGGCCCCATTCACTGGCCCCTCATTACGGCAAAGTCAGCCTGTACCTTTAGCAGAGAAACAGACCCAAAAGCACAATGTTTCCACCTCTGGACAATGTTCTTAGTGTCATAGTCAACATTTTTTTTCCTTCAAACACGGTGAGTTGAGTTAATGCCAAAGTGCTCAATTTTGGTCTCATCTGACCACAGCACTTTCTCCTAATCCTTTTCGGAATCATTTAGATGTTTCTTGGCAAACTTCAGATGGGCCTGTACATGTGCCTTCTTAAGGGGGACCTTGCAGGCACTGCAGGATTTCAATTCAATGCGGTGTATTGGGTTACCAATCATTTGGTGACTGTGGGCCCAACTGCCTTGAGATCATTCACAAGCTCCTCCCATGTAGTTCTGCATTTATCCCTCACTTTTCTTATGATCATCCTTACGCCATGAGGCAAAATCTTGCCTGGAGTTCCAGAACAATTCTGATTGATGGTTATTTTGGATTTCTTCTATTTGCGAATAATCACACCAATAGTGGTCTCCTTCTCACCAAGCTTCTTGCTAATGGTCTTTTAGCCCATTCCAGCCTTGTGCAGGTCTAAAATCTTGCCCCGACGTCCCTTGACAGCCCTTTGGTCTTGCCGTGATGGTGATGTTTGAAAGGAAGAAAGATTCTGCGGACAGGGGACTTTTATACACAACGAGTTGTCGTTGAGCACACCTTCTTAAAATTGGCATGACTAATCTGTGCACCAAATGAGCACATACTGTAGCCAGTCTGTGGGAGCCAGAATTATTGTTGGTTGGTAGAGGATCAAATACTGATTTTACTCACTAAACTGCAATTCCATTTATAACATTTGTATCATGTGTTTTTTTTTCCTGGATTTTTGGTTGATATTCGGTCTCCATCATTTAAAATAAAACTATAATAAAAAGTATGGACCCTTCATTTCTTTGTGTAGCGCTACCCCCAGTTAAGAGGGCCGCTGGTATTGATTTGGGCCCTGTAGTGCACCGCTGTCAACCCCTGGAAATCGGCTCTAACCTCCCGTGGCACAGTTAGTCTAGGGATGTTATCTATTACAATCTACACCTGGTAACATACACACGTTAATCCCAGATTAAGTGTAAGCACTATGAGTAATGATAAACACAGTGATAGCCAATGGCAAGGTATAACAGCTTTACTTTAGGTTAAAAGGGCATGGGTTAAAACATAACATATAACTGGCTTACAGAGCCCTGCAGCAATAGATGTAATCTATATACGGCAATAGCACAGTGCGGTGATCCACCACGTGCAGCTATTGCTATCTACGCGCCCTATGGCGCACTAAATAAGATTTCATCTCCCCTCCCTAGTCAGGCCTGACATTAAATCAAACTCAGTCTTGTGAACAGGGATTTCTTCGCATGCAAATTTGAAATGGTGGTGCACGTTCAGGAACAATATTGTAATCCACAAAGTAGGCAGTCATAAGGAACACTATGCTGGAGACCCTTTAACTCTGTCCTGCAACCGGTCTCCAGCAGAACAGTAATTAAATGAACGGTGGGCCAAGGCAGTCTATAGGCCTAAACACAGTACAACCGATTGGATTGAGCAGGTGCTCGCTCACCACTCCGGACGCGATCCCAGTCCGGGACTTCCACCTGCTGTGTCTCCACACACAGCGTCCACAACGATCGGGTCCCCGATCCAACTGATGTCCACAGCAAACTCTGTCAGGTGCCACCCAGGCTCCGCAGCGGGATGGAAGGCTCTTCGGAAGTTGCACAAGGCCCCAGGCTTCAGGCCTTGCACTGCAGCAGATCCGCACAGGAAGAAACTGTTGCTAGCAGCGCGGTGTCCAAAGAGAGCGAGCTCCGCCTCGCCTCCTCCTTAAATAGTCTCTCCCATGAGTCTCTGCGGTGGCAACACTGCACCCTGGGTGCCAAACAGGACTCTGGGAAATGTAGTTCCAGCAGTCTTAAAGGAGACCCCGCTACATTTGCAAGGAGGTAAACTTACAAAATATGCAGAGGATCAAATAATTATTTTCCCCCACTGTATATGCTATCCACACCCCTAATGGATCACTGAAAATATATTGAACTGGGTCTTAAAGTTTTTCATTTTGGATAGAGCGAGGGAGGGTTATAACCCCCGTCAGATTTTTTTTATCATCCGTGTCCCATTTAGAAGAAGATTTCCCTTCACTTCCTGTACCATGCGGGAAGTGAGAGGAAGTCCTTGAAAATTAAAAGGGAATTCCTTGGGGACCCCCCAGGTCATCAGAACTAGGTGTCATTATTGGAAGATTTTCCCTCCATTACTTTTCTGGGGACAACCCAAGATTTGGGGATTTTCTTTTACTTTCAATGATGATGGTAAACCGGAGACAGAGAGAGCGATTCTCCTAAACAGGGGTACAGACAGCAATAAAAACTGACAAGCATTTTAATCCCTCTGCACCCTTTTCAAAACTAAAGAAAAGCTTTTGCCTTTAGTTCTACTTTAAATCTCTGACCAGACACTTGAACAACGTGTCTGCTTCTAAACCAGTGGTTCTCAACCTGGGGGTCGAATGAGTATTTGCCAGGGGTCACCGAATCCTAGGCTGTTTCTGAAGCCTGCACTGCTCTTCCAATCTTTTCGCAGCCGCCCAGCAGGGCCGTTCCTGGAGCTGCCCATTCAGTTCACGGCATGGCTGGGGGACAGAGTCTATAGGTCAGCTGACTGGTGAGGAATGTGAAGTGGGAGGGGCTGGAGGAGACCCCATCTCCTGATTTCGGCATACGTGTCGCTGCTGCGAGACACCACAAAGTCCGAGACACAGTGAGTAAGACTACCTATGATTATAGTTACCATTAAAAGTCCCCACTACAGTTCATAGAGATCACACCCGCCTGTGGCTGTTTCCCCCGCCAAGGGTCTTTAAATAACAGATTCCTCCACAATCAGGCTCCTCAATACCGTTCCCGGATATAAGATCCCAAAAGAAATGTAAAGGTGCCCGTGGAAGACGTCATCTGACGAAACGGCGTAGGGAGGAGCGGCGTGCTGACGTCACCGACAAACCAACAAACGCTATCCCGGAAGGACGGGCGGATAGTGAAGCCGGCCGGCTTACGAACGAATTTACGCTATTTTATCATCACTTTCTTGTAAGTGTAATCTTTTTATTTTTATTAAAACTGCCTATAAGTACTTCACCATGGTGGCCTTTACATTTCTTTTGGGATCTTATATCCGGGAACGGTATTGAGGAGCCTGATTGTGGAGGAAGAGATCAATTGCTGATCTGTTATTTAAAAGACCCTTGGCGGGGGAAACAGCCACAGGCGGGTGTGATCTTTCATTAGGGATCCATACTAGTCGGTAAGGAGATTTGATATTGAAGGTGGAGGAGTCTATTCTTTACAAGTGTCACACTTTTCTTGGGTGTTTTGGAGTGTGAAGTCACCATTTTTCACCTGGGAGGAACTTTCTACAGTGCCTTTTTAAGAAAAATAACTTTTGAACTTGAACATTCGCTTATTTGAGATCATTGCTTCAATTTTTCTTGGACACTTTGCAGGATGAATTATATGTCACATTAATTTTCACTGTTATATTAGTGTCAGATGGTTACTATCATAGGTCACCAGGTTATATTGTCATTATATTTTTCATTTATATAGGATGTGGGCATCATCAATTGTGTCACCAACAATAGTTAACCATTAGGTGGTAGGATAGTACCTACATTACGCAGCGCAACTGTTACGTTTTTACAATATCTTTATTTGTGCATATCCACATTTTTAGTTGCAGCAGCGGCCACTTTTTATCATTAGTGGTGTTATTTTATAATTTTTCACATTTTGACTTGCAGTATTTTCTTTACACATGGCATGTGGCAAGTGACTGTGGCAATCTGCATCTGGTGGCATGTGGCAATCTGCATCTGGTGGCATGTGGCAATCTGCATCTGGTGGCATGTGGCAATCTGCATCTGGTGGCATGTGGCAATCTGCATCTGGTGGCATGTGGCAGTGGCAATCTGCATCTGGTGGCAAGTGGAAAGTGACTGCCACATGCCACCAGATGCAGATTGCCACAGTCACTTTCCACTTGCCACCAGATGCAGATTGCCACAATCTATATCTGGTGGCATGTGGCAATCTGCATCAGGTGGTATAATGCAAGTGACTGTGGCAATCTGCATCTGGTGGCATGTGGCAATCTACATCTGGTGGCAATCTGCATCTGGTGGCATGTGGCAATCTGCATCTGGTGGAATGTGGCTGTGGCAATCTGCATCTGGTGGCATGTGGCAATCTGCATCTGGTGGCAATCTGCATCTAGTGGAATGTGACTGTGGCAATCTGCATCTGGTGGCATGTGGCAATCTGCATCGGGTGGCAAGTGACTGTGGCAATCTGAATCAGGTAGTATGTGGCAAGTGACTGTGGCAATCTACATCTGGTGGAATGTGACTGTGGCAATCTGCATCTGGTGGCATGTGGCAATCTACATCTGGTGACAGGCACCATGGCAAGCTGCATCTGGTGGCAGATTCTTTATTAGGGTGAGTTGAACTATTTAATTTTATATTACAATATACTAATAAAAATAATGCGCTTCAATCACCCCGACACCATATTAACCATGGTGTTGTGATGATTGAAGTGCCAACACCAGCCATTTCCTGACAAATTGGCCGCAAAAAACTGCATTGTCACCCAAACCCCTCCACAATGCCTGCCCCCGGTGCCAAAAAGGTTGGGGACCACTGCCATAAGGGGTTTTAATACTGTACGAGTGGTAGGGACTCAGGGAGCGCCAAATGTCCGTGGGTTAGGGGTGCAAATTACTTGTCTTGCCTTGGGTGCTGACAATCCATGCTACAAATTTTTTTCTACTGTTAAGGGTCCCCACAACTTAGGAAATTTTTATCAAGGGGTCACGACACTAAAAAGGTAGAGAAGCATTGTTCTAAACCGATGATGGCGCACAATATTCCTTACACTACGAGAATACCATGTGCTTGCAATAAATTCGGAAAGCCCTACTTTGCAAACATTTTAACACATTTTACCTTTCGCATCGCCAAGGCCTATCCTCAATAGGTTTAGAAGAGTGTAGCTAGAAAAAGTACATTTAAACCCAATCACTAAAATCTTATAGAATCTTCAACTGAATATAAAAATTGTAAATTTTCTTTGTAAAACATTCAACTGTTATTTAAAAAAAAACTGGCGATATTGCCTTGAAGGTCCTCGTTTAGGCACGTCCTGGTCCAGTGTGACAACGCTGTGTCCCTGTGCTCCTGCATTGTCACCCCATCATACAGACTTCCAATTCTGAATGGTCCAATGCTGCCAACTGTAAGGAAACCCTCCCTGATAAATGTTATGCAGCCATCAATGAAATGCATTGACCTAGATAAGAGCTGGCTCCGACAGTAGCAGCACTGAGATGCAACAAAAGATTAAAAAAAATAAAAAAAAAGTTTATACTTTTAAGGCAATGGTTTAGACTAGGGATGAGCTTTGAGTTCGTAAACAGAATTTACTGCGGCATCGCAGTGCATTGCTGGCTGATGATTGGCCAAGCATGCACTATGACCCGCATGCTTTGGCCAATCACAGCGCGCAAAAAACGGAGAGCCATAATTGGCGAAAACCAGGGTGGCTTTGGCCAATTATGTCTCAGGGGGTTTAGTACACGCCCCACACTATATAAGGCCGCCTCCATGGCGGCCTTGTGTACTGTGTTGTGATGGTTAAAGACAGACAGAGAGAAAACAGTGTCATTTATATTGAGTTAGAGCAGGCAGGCGAGTCAGTTAGCTTCAGTTACAGTGTGTAGAGGATATGCATGCATCCTAGGTGTTGTATATATATTTATACACTGTATTTAGTTTAGCTAGAACCGTTCCTGTAATTCTCCTAATATACTGACAGGCAGGCAGGCGATTGTGCTAGCTGCAGTATTTTCACTTAGTGTACTGTGTCCTTTGCGCAGTGTGCACCTAAAGCTTATCTGAATACAAATACCCAAAGGGGCTGGTAATGGGCTGGGGGTACCCATGCCATTTTTCTCAATATTTTCATCCGTATTGCCGGGACCAGACATTAAAGCCGCAATGACTTTTTTAGAAATGTAAATTTTGTTTTTGTTTTTTGTTTGTTTTTTTACTCTCCAGGCATGTTAGTCTTCTTTATCTATAACCCATAGCTCTCTCTCTCTCTCTCTCTCTATACTCCTATCTTATCAGGCTAATTTCTAAAATATTGGTCTGATCTCTTCTCCCTCTAGGGCGGACACCCCATTCTTCTCAACCAGGGCTTCCACAGTGTTTCAAATTTGTTAAAGTTACCGCGTCTAGTCAGAACTGCTTTTCCTTCCATGCTGTCGCGTTTATTACATTAACCCATTCTGCCGATGTCGGTGCTTTCTGTGATTGCCAATTTTGTGCCATCACTTTTCTGGCCTGGAACAGGCACCTCAGCACCACTTCCATAATGCCTTTTTGCACAAGTCTCTCCTCTATACAACCCAATAAGCATACCCTGGCCTGTTCCAGAGTAATCCCAACGGTTGTATTTATGATGTCCAGTACCTTAACCCAGTACCTGTGTAACTTCGGGCATTTCCACATCATGTGTATGAGGTCCTCTGTGTCTTGACTAGGGATGAGCTTCGTGTTCGAGTCGGACATACGTTCGACTCGAACATCGGCTGTTCGATCGTTCGAAGATCGAACGATTTGGGCCGTTCGCGCCAAATTCGAGTGACGCGAACGGCCCACAATGCACTACGCCATCGCAGTGTCATCCAGGCGCTGTGATTGGCCAAGCATGCACTGTGACCCCGCATGCTTGGCCAATCACAGCGCCGGCAGCGAGGAGAGCAATGATTGGCCACAGGCAGGATGCCTGTGGCCAATTATTGCTGAGGGTGTTTAGTACACGCCCCACACTATAAAAGGCCGCCAGCACGGCGGCCTAGTGTAGTGTGTTCCGGAGCAGGGAAAGACAAGCATAGGCAGGGACAGTGACATTTATTTCTTTCTTGCTTAACCTGGATTCCTTTAGTTTAGGGAAAGAGAAGGATAGGTAGGGAGAGTGTCAGTTTCTTTCACTGTGCCAGTCCTTGTTTCTAGGGACAAAGAAGGAAAGTGAAAGTGAGGGGAATTCTCCTTGTGCTATAGTGTGCTAAAGCATTCCTCATCAACCATCTTTGAAATCCTTGTTTTTTGGACAGTCAGGGAAATTGTCGTTGTGCTATTCTGTGCAAAAGCAATCATCCTCAACCATATTTAGAAATCCTTAAGTAAAGGGACAGAGAAGGACACCTGAAGGTAGCCCTTATTGCTTTTTTCCCCATCTCCCTGCAGGCCATCTATTAGAATGTCTGGAAGGCAAACAAGGAGAGGCAGACAGTCAGGAGCCAATAAAAGAGGGCAAGCAGGCTCTGTGTCTGGGGGCAACAGTGCTGGTCGTGGACGCGGTGCATTGTCATCAGCACATGGCCATGGGACACGCTTGTCCTTTTCGGCAGCTGGACATGTTGAGCCACATCATGCCGAAGACTTGGTAGAGTGGATGACCAAGCCCTCCTCCTCCTCCTCATCCTCATCCTCTCCCACCCAGGCTCAGGGTACTGGCAAAGCAGCTGCCAAAGCGTCCTCTTCCCTGGTATCAATGTCAGACTCATCATCAGTCACTCCTTCCCTAGACCCACCATGTCCTCCTCCTGAGGAGTCCCCCGAACTGTTTGAGCACAGTGTTGGGTACATGCTCCAGGAGGATGCCCAGCGTTTCGAAGGGTCTGACGATGAAACCCAGCTACAGGAAGGCAGTAGCGTGAGAGCAGACAGAGGGGATGCTCAAGAAGGACACCAATCTGGCAGTCATGTTCCAGCAGCTGCAGCATACTGCCAGATTGGCTCCAGTGATGAGGAGGGAGGGGATGATGAGGTCACTGACTCCACGTGGGTGCCTAATAGGAGAGAGGAGGAGGATGAGGAGGAGGCACATCTCCAACGAGGCAGGATGCCCTTTGGTGGCCAGCGTAAGGGCAGTACACCGACGGAATCACACCGCAGAGCTCCGCCTGTGCAGGGCGCTGCCTCTGCCCGTCATTCAAAAAGTTCCTTGGTGTGGGCCTTTTTTGAGGCTAGTGCATCAGATCGCACAGCTGCTGTTTGCAACATATGTCTCAAGCGTATATCGCGTGGCCAAAACATCAGCCGCTTGGGTACCACATGCCTGACCAGACATATGTTGACCTGCCATGCAGCTCGTTGGCAAGCCTACCTCAAAGACCCACACCAAAGAACAAAGCGGATCTCTCCTTGCACCGCATCAGCTGGGATCTCCAACCCCACTATAACTTCAGTCCTCTCTGAAACATGCACTGAGAGGAATGAAGGTGTAGAATTAGGTGTGTCACAGCCAAGTACTTGCGGCCACTCTGCTAGCAGTACACCGACGTCCGATTCTAGCAGGCAAATTTCCCTGCCCCAGCTGCTGGACCGTCGAAAGAAGTTCACTCCCAGCCATCCACATGCCCAGCGGTTGAATGCTAGCTTGGCTAAATTGCTAGCGCTTCAACTGCTGCCTTTTCAGTTGGTAGACTCGGCCCCCTTCCGTGAGTTTGTGCAATGTGCGGTTCCTCAGTGGCAGGTTCCCAAACGCCACTTTTTCTCACGGAAGGCTATTCCGGCTCTCTACCGGCATGTGGAAGGCAATGTCTTGGCCTCGCTGGACAGGGCGGTCAGGTGCATATTACCGCTGACTCATGGTCCAGCAGGCATGGACAGGGACGTTACCTTTCTTTCACGGCCCATTGGGTCACTCTTTTGGCAGCTGGGAAGGATGCAGGACAAGGTGCAGTAGTGTTGGAGGTTGTTCCACCGCCACGCCTCCAAAATGCTACTACTGGTTGTGACACACCTCTCTCCTCCACCCCCTCCTCTTCTTCTTCCTCCATGGCCTCTTCCTGTGGTTTGTCCTATGAACCAGCGGTGCTCCGTAGCCGTTCACGGGGCTACGCAAGTACGCAGGCAAAAAGATGCCATGCCGTGCTTGCGCTGGTGTGTTTGGGGGACAGAAGCCACACTGGGGCAGAGGTCCTGTCTGCTCTGCAGGGCCAGGCCGAGAGGTGGTTGACGCCACGCCAGCTTAAGCCAGGAATGGTGGTTTGCGACAATGGCACCAACCTCCTCTCCGCCCTCCGACAGGGACAACTGACCCATGTGCCCTGTGTGGCTCACGTCCTTAACCTGGTGGTGCAGCGGTTCTTGGGCAGGTACCCGGGCTTACAGGATGTCCTGAGGCAGGCCAGGAAAGTCTGTGTGCATTTCCGCAGATCTTATAATGCCAGTGCTCGCCTGGCTGAGCTGCAAAAGGAGTTGAACCTGCCCAAGAACCGCCTTATATGTGACATGCCCACCAGGTGGAACTCAACGTTGGCCATGCTGCAGCGGCTGCACACGCAGCAGAGGGCCATCAATGAGTACCTGTGCGACTACGGCACCAGGACAGGGTCAGGGGAGCTTGGTTTTTTTTCTCCACGCCAGTGGGGCATGATCAGGGATGCATGCACTGTCCTGGCACCATTTGAGGAGGCCACGAGGATGGTGAGCAGTGACAGTGCATGCATCAGTGACACTGTACCTCTTGTCCACCTGTTGGAGCACACGCTGCGTGGAATAATGGACAGGGCACTTGAGGCAGGAAGAGGAGGACTTCCTTGCCTCTCAAGGCCCCCTTTACCCAGACAGTGTTCCTTCTGTCCCACCCATCGCAGAGGAAGAGGAAGAGGAAGAGGAAGAGGAAGAGGAAGAGGAAGAGGAAGAGGAAGAGGAAGAGGAAGAGGAAGAGGAAGAGGAAGAGGAAGAGGAAGAGGAAGAGGAAGAGGAAGAGGAAGAGGAAGAGGAAGAGGAAGAGGAAGAGGAAGAGGAAGAGGAGGATTGTGTCAGCATGGAGGTGGAGGCTGGCACTCAGCATCATCAGCAGCAGTCTTTTAGGGATGATTTACAGTCCCAAGAAACCAGTGGACTTGTACGTGGCTGGGAGGAGGTGGCTGCGGATCAAGTCGTCCTTAGTGACCCAGAGGACTCCGGAGCGAATGCCTCAGCAAACCTACGCTGCATGGCCTCCCTGATCCTGCAAAGTCTGCGGAAGGATCCTCGTATTCTTCGGATCAAGGAGAGGGACCATTACTGGCTGGCCACTCTCCTTGATCCACGGTACAAGGGTAAGGTTGCGGACCTTATGTTACCTTCGCAGAGGGAGCAGAGGATGAGACAACTCCGGGAGGCCTTGCAGAAAGGTCTGTGCAACGCGTTCCCAGAGACTGGGAGGTTACAAACTCCTGGTCCTGGACAACGAGTTGCTGAGGCTTCGGCCAGTCAAAGAAGGAGCGGTGGGGAAGGTGGCCATCTGACCGATGCGTTCAGACAATTCTTTAGTCCGCAGCCCCAAAGTATGATCGGTTCCAGCAACCATCGCCAGCGTCTGATAAACATGGTGCAGGAATATCTAGGGGCAAGGTCAGACTTGGACACCTTCCCCACCGAAAATCCTCTGGCTTACTGGGTCTTGAGGATGGATCACTGGCCAGAGCTTGCACAGTATGCAATTGAGCTACTGGCCTGTCCTGCATCCAGCGTTCTTTCGGAACGCACATTCAGTGCTGCTGGAGGATTTGTCACGGATCACAGGGTGCGCCTGTCCACCGACTCGGTTGATCGACTGACTTTCATCAAGATGAACCAGTCTTGGATCACCACCAGCTACCACACACCTGATGCTGATATAACAGACTAATTGATTTTAACATGTCACATCCCTTCAAGACTGATGCTGATGCTGAGTGCCTGTGCTGTTATGTTGACTGGCTATCCTCCTCCTCCGAGTCCTCAATGATACGATTGATGATGATAGCTTGGAAGATCATTTTTGTTTATGGGTGCCGCCACCAGTGGCTAAGGCCCAATTTTTCAGCCCCTGTTTTACAGGGGCGTGTAATTACAATTTTTTTAGCAATACTTTGCAACAGGGCTCATTGCTGTGCTCCAAGTACAGTATCTGTGAGGGGTTGTAGTGTTGTGCCACCAGTGCCTAAGGCCCAATTTTTCAGCCCCTGTTCAACAGGGGCATGCAATTACAATTCTTGATCTAATAATTCACAGCAGGGCCCATTGCTGCACCCACCAAGAGTAACTCTGAGGGCTTACAGTGTTGTGGCAACGCCACCACCACCACCACGAAAGGCCCAATTTTTCAGCCCCTGTTCAAAAGGGGCATGTAATTACAATTCTTGATCTAATAATTCACAGCAGGGCCCATTCCTGCACCCACCAAGAGTAACTGTCAGGGCTTACAGTGTTGTGGCACCAGCACCACCATCAAAGGCCCAATTTTTACTACCACTGTTCAACAATTATATGTAATTAAAATTCCTGATATAATAGTTGACAGCAGGGCGTTCCAGCACCAACCAAGAGTAACTGAGTGCTTACAGTGTTGTGCCAACACCAACAACTAAGGGGCCTATTTCTGCAGAGTATATACGGCAGGTCCCTACTTTCAAACATCCAACTTACAAACGACTCCTACTTGCAAACGCAAGAAGACAACAGGAAGTGAGAGGAAATCTACCACTAGGAAGGAAAATTCTCTCCTGTAAGAATAAATAAATATGGGAGAAAGGGGTCTCCTCTGTACTGATGCTTTATCAGCAATCCTTGTTTCAAGAAAAACACCACATTTCAAAAACAGTTGTCATTGGGACGGAAAGTGAGGTGAAATGTTCTGAACAGGGGCACAGACAGCAAAACAAATGTTACAGGGGTGATAACCCTTACCTATGTTTTCCAAAAAGTTTAAAAATAGATTTTTGGGCTGGAGCTACACTTCAACAATGTACCTGTTCAAAATTACAAACACATTCTACATAAGAACAAACCTACAGTCCCTGTCTTGTATGCACCGCCTGAACAGTTCAGAGTATATAGGGCCTTTTTTATTTTATGTGCGGGGTTCCCCTTAATATCCATACAAGACCCAAAGGGGCTGGTAATGGGCTGGGGTGGGGGGGGGGGGGGTCATGGGGTAGCTATGCCATTTTTCTTAAAGATTTTCATCCATATTACCGGGACCAGACATTACATTAAAGCCGCAAGCAGTTTTAAATGGCTTTTTTTTCCTTTAGAAGTGTCATTTTGTGCAGGGACAGTTCTAAACACGGGAAACACGTGGCACTTCACAGGCATACTTTAGACACCCCCCAGGTACGATATTTAAAGGAATATTTGACTTTTTTTTTTCACTTTATGCATCATTAAAATGACTGCTCCCGAAAAACGACCGTTTTTAAAACTTCTTTTTGCATTGATACATGTCCCCTGGTGCAGAACCCGGGTTCCCAAACCCTTTTTAGGACAATAACATGCATAATAGTTGTTATAATTAGCACTTTAGAATTCGAACGTTCGCATCCATTGTATTTAATAGGGTTCTAATGTTCGTACGAACTTTCGGTCCGTTCGCGGGTTCTGGTGCGAACCGAACCCGGGGGTGTTCGGCTCATCACTAGTCTTGACATCTAGGACACTTGTCATCTAGACTCCTTCCAAACAAATGTAATCTCTTTGGAGTGTAATAAACTCTACGCACTAAGAATAGATGTGATACTCTCTGCGAAGGAGAGAGTGACACCATTGTCCCCAACTCTAATGTCCGTTCCCATTGTTCGGTTGTTATAGGGCCTATGTCCTCCTCCCATTTTTCTTTATTTTTTCCCAGATTCTCCTCAGGTATAGAGCCACCTCTGATCAGGGTGTATAATTCTGAGATAAGGCCTTTAGATATTCCTGACTTAATTTGCGTTTGAAAGTGGGGGATTTTTTTGCCATCTCACCGGGTGTGTTTTGAATTGGGCTTGGAGTGCGTGTCTTATTTGCAGATAAGTATAGAACAGGGAATTTGGAATGGCATTCTGAAAAAGATTTCAGTGTGTTGCCTTCATATAGTTGCGCCAGTCTAGTTATACCCCGCTTTTCCCCATTCCCAAAACACAAAAACAAATAGTGGTAGAATTTGTGTGTGAAGAACAAGTAGATGGGGGGGGGGGGGGGTAGGGATGGGAACAGGGAAAGCGGGTATGTTGAACGTCATATTAATATGTTGTATGTAAAATAAATGTATGTATTTTTAACAGATGTTTTGCATTGGGGAAAAAAAGAATCTAAAAAGGAAAGAAAGAAAAAAAAAAAAAAAAAAAAGTCATTTTGTGCAGGGACAGTTCTAAACACGTGCCACTTCACAGGCATACTATAGACACACCCCCCCCCCCCCCCCCCGGTACGATATTTAAAAAGGAATATTTCACTTTTTTTTTCACTTTAAGCATCATTAAAATCACTGCGTCTGGAAAAAAAACGGCAGTTTTTAAAACTTTTTTTTGCATTGATACATGTCCCCTGAGGCAGGACCCAGGTTCCCAAACCCTTTTTTAGGACAAAAACTTACATATTAGCCTTGATAATTAGCACTTTTGATTTCGAACGTTCGAGTCCCATTGTATTTAATAGGGTTCTAAAGTTCGCGCAAACTTTCGGTCCGTTCGCAGGTTCTGGTGCGAACCGAACCCGGGGGGGGGGGGGGGGGGGGGGTGTTCAGCTCATCCCTAGTTTAGACCAGTGGTCTCCAAACTGCGGCCCGGAGCCGATTGATGCCCTTAGGGAAATATTCCTCCCACTGACACAGGACACTATTTTTGCCAACTAACAACAATGGGGCTTCATTTCTCCCACTGACACCAATGATGGCGCACTATACCTCCCACTAATACCAAATGTGGTGTTTACTGCCACTGATACCGGGAACATTTCCATTCCCCTTAGCCACAGTCCAGCCCCCCTAAAGTCTGAAGGACAGTAAACTGGCCCTTCGTTTAGAAATTTTGAAGACACCTGGTTTAGACTACATGGTGTTTCTGGCATGTAAATGTCATCCACTTTGGGCCAGCTTAAATCCTTGTATTACCGTAAAAATTCTTGCTTGATCAAAAGCAGCCTTGGTAGCGTACAATGGAAATTGTTAAAGCACTTTGTAATTAATGGTCACAATTAATTTGAGATGGTTAGCATGCATTTAAAAATAATGGAAGGAGAAGGAACTATGCATGTACAGCAGGTGTTTCATCAAAACCACAGAGATAAATAGATTAAACACTTTATCACCACAAGTCATCACAGTAGTTTTTTATGCTTCATCCTGTAGGGATTACAGATACTGAAGATGAAAGAGATGAGTGAATTTTTAGATGAAGTACATCATCTCAAATTATTTCCCTGAGACAAAACAGCATGCTTTCCAATAGCTTTATTGTACAAACTTGAAAGTATGCCAGTGTAAAAACCACCATCTTACCCACATAAATCCCACATGGCACAACCAAACCCAAGCAGTCTTCATGACTTGTGTAACAAAGGGATTGAAACATGAAAGCAAGTCTTTGTAACGGATCCCAAACTAGTTTTAAAGTGATAACAAGGAAGATACTAAACCTTATGAAATCTGTCATTTGTATTTTGTTTATACTCAATATAAAGCAGTTCTGCAAAGAACAATAAAAAGTTCCATTAACAAAACCACTCTTAACAGCTTTTGCTGCCAGAGCCATTTTTTTTTTTTTTTTTTTTTTTTGCACAGATGCTTAACAAATTATTTTAGGCCTGCAGATTACATAAACCCCCCCCCCCCCCCAAACGTTTTTCATCTGGTGTCTCCAATTTCTCTGAGGATTGCAGTGATTTATCAGCCTCACGCTTCCCTGATGACTTGGGTTACCCTACCTTTTCTTCTTCTCTGAAATAACCCATCATCATTCTTGGGGGACTTTAACACTCCCATTAATCTTAACAGAATAGAAGAAAATAAACAAGGGTGCACCAGCCTAGTGTATTATCATTTAGGATAGATTTTATTTAAAAGAGCATCAATACTACTCACAAGTGTAGCAGAAAAAGTCGCAGTACAATGTTTCAGGTTGATGGCAGCTGAAAATGGAGCTCGAAACCACACTCCACAGAAGCACCGCGGATAAGATGAGGGCTCCGTTTCGAGCTCCATTTTCAGCTGCCATCAACCTGAAACATCATTGTACTGCGACTTTTTCTGCTACACTTGTGAGTAGTATTGATGCTCTTTTAAAAAAAATCTATCCTAAATGATAATACACTAGGCTGGTGCACCCTTGTTTCTTTTCTTCTATTTTGTATTAGGACACCCCTGTCCATGAAGGGCTGCAAAGCCAGTGTTAGCATCGTGCAAGATTGACTGCTGGATGATCCACTTGTGCGCAGGAGTGTTTGTGTGCTGTTTTCCATTAATCTTAACAGCCTGGCTACATTTGCAACTTCGCATCATCTTTTGACCCAAGACAATGGACACACACACACACACACACACACACACACACACACCTCAACTCACTCTGATGGCAACACCCTTTACCTTGTATTCTTCCATTGTTACACTCCTGGCAACCGCGCCAACACCCCCTTTCGTTCCTCTGATCCTCATCAGTTTCAAGACCTCCTGCACACTTGCAACCTAGTCTTTTCCTCCGATACTCACCTCCTGGACATCTTCAGAGCCTCTCCTATCCTCTGGAACTTTCTACCTCAAGCTGCCTGGCTATGTCCTGCTATGTCCTACTCTGTCCACCATTATGGGATCCCTGAAAACTAAAATTTCTTCAGCGAAACCCATCCCGTCTCCACCTAACAACTGCATGTTTTATTCTTCCATCAGCTCATCCCTCACAGTTATTACCTTTTGTACCACTTGCCCAATCCTAATTAGACTGTAAGCTCTTATGAGCAGGGCCCTCCTAACCCTTCTTGTATTGTAACTGTAATGTCTGCCTTTATATTGTAAAGTGATGCACTAACTGTTGGCGCTACATAAATACTGTATATTAAGAATTTGCAAATTGTATACCTTGCCTGTAGTTCAGCTTTAACAATGTCAAACATCCCAACTTCTGCTTTACATTTACAAACACAACTGTATTTTTGTTTTTTCAGACACATTCACAGTGGCGAAAATTATTTGATCCCCTGCAGATTTTAAGTTTGCCCACTTACAAAGAAATAAAAAGGGTCTATATTTGATAGTATAGGTGTATTTTAAAATGATAGAGACAGAATATCAACCAAAACAAAAAAAAAAAACAAACACATGATAAAATGTTATACATGTAGTTGCAGTTCAGCGAATAAAATAAGGATTTGTTCCCCTACCAACCAACAGTAATTCTGGCTCCCACAGACTGGCTACAGTATGTGCTCATGTGGTACACAGATAAGTCCTTTAAGAAGGTGCTCCTGATGACAGCTCGTCGTTGTGTGTTTATTTATGTGTGTAGCGGGGTCTCTAAAATTTAGGTAGGACACTCAGGTGTGTAAGTATGGGAATAATGGACCATTTGTGTTCGTGGAGGATTGGACGGTGTAATAATCTCCTTGGCCTCTGGGTGGCGGGGTACCTGGAGGCTCGAGGTAGATTGGCCGTCACAGTGCTACCCTTTTTGTCCCTTTCCGGAGATGGTACGGCGAGGGCGGGGAACCTGCCGTGGTGTCGATGGGAGGAGATAAAAAAAAGGGGGAGACGCCCTAACCACGAGGTCTTCTGGAGGATCTTCTTCACGCGCCCAGGCACCTTAGGCCTGGGTGCGGGCGGTTCCGGATTCCGGCCCAGGCCTCACCGGAATGGAGTTGAAGTCCATCCCAGGCACCTTCAGCCTGGGGTGAGGTACTAAACCAGGAGGCCTGGGGCCCAGTGACTTTGACTGGGTCCCGCGAGGGTGGAGAAGTCCGAGGGTCCCTGAAGTGGATGGGGCCCATGTCTGAGGTGAGGAGGCCGGGGAGGTTACCCATTCGGAGAGTCTGAAACAGCATCAACCCAGTGACAGATGGGCATCTGGTAACTCACTTGGAGGGACATCTTCCCCTGACAGGGGCCGCAACGCAGCGAAGGTACTCCTATCTATGTTCTCTTGAGTCGCTGGTAGAGACTCTCAAGTTCTAAGTCCTTCCTAGCTAATGCTATAGTAACCGCTGGCGAGATCGCAGTGGTTTAGCTGACAACCAGGATAGTGCCTCGACCTGCTCATTCCCCGTATCAAAATGTTATCAAGTCGCAACCAGTTGGCTACTGAAGCACTGTTTATTGTGAGATATGCAATAAAACAAGAGTTGGACTGTGATCGGTGTGTGGAACTCTGGTTAATGGGAGCAGAGGGAAGTGTTGGCACAGCAGGACTTAATCCTCTACAGAAGCACATAGGCCCGAGGAAATATCTGGTACTGGCCTTCACCTCACCCACAGTTATGGGGAGGACATGGGCCGTAGCGCATCTCACCCTGTCGCATGACATACCCCTAGACAAAGGAGATGGGGTGAGGCCCGCTACACGTGCATAAAATGACACCTGTTAACAGAATCTTTCTTCCATTCAAACCTCACCATCATGGGCAAGACCAAAAGAGATGTCAAAGGATGTCAAGGACAAAAGTGTAGGCGCGCACAAAGGCTGGAAAGGACTACAAGACGATCAGCAAGATGCTTGGTGAGAAGGAGACAACTGTTAAAGTGATTATTCACAAATGGAAGAAATAAAAAAATAACCATCAATTGCCATGCAAGATTTTGCCTCATGGGGTAAGGATGATCATAACAAAAGTGAGGGATCAGCCCAGAAATACACGGGAGGAGCTTGTAAATGATCTCAAGGCAGTTGAGACCACAGTCACTAAACAAAACATTGACAACACAGTACGCTGCCATGGATTAAAATCTTGCAGCGTCCGCAAGGTCCCCCTCCTCAAGAAGGCACATGTACAGGCCCATCTGACGTTTGCCAATGAACATCCGAATGATTCACCAATGAACATCTAAAACGATTCAGAAAAGGATTTGCAGAAAGTGCTGTGGTCAGATGAGACTCGACTTGCTGTTTTTGGAGGAAGAAAAATGCTGACTATGACCCCAACACAATCCCTACAGTCAAACACGGAGGTGGAAACCTTATGCTTTGGGGCTGTTTTTATGCTCAAGGTACAGGTCGACTTTGCCGCATTGAGGGTCCAATGGACGGGGCCATGTGTGGTAAAATTTTGGAGAACCTTCCTCCCTCAGCCAGAACACTGAAGATGGGTCGTGAATGGATCTTCCAGCATGACAATGACACCCATGTGATTTGATTCTGCAAATCGTACAGCGTTTTACAAATCTATTGCGGGGTGTCATTAACATACACTCCGCAATCAGTTTGCATGGACGGGTGCCTAAAACACAGCAAATTTGCACCGCATTTAGTGTGAACCTAAGCTGAAGATGGGTCGTGGATGGGTCTTCCAGCATGACAATGACCCAAAACATACTGCCGAGTAGGGGTGCAACGGATCGATCTTTGGATCAGGGGTCACGGATCAGATCATTTTTCGGATCGGCAAAAAAATAAAAAATACCCCCCCCCCCCCCCCACACACAAATCTTGTTACCCCTACCGGAGTTTTGGATTTCACATTTTAAAAGCAGCAGCAAACCTGCTGACCTTACATAGTTGTTAAATGTGAAAATCAGAGGTGTTCTGTCACATTAACTAAATGTGAAAATCAGAGGGGTTCTGTCACATTAGCAAGCATGTAAGGTCAGCAGGTTTGCTGCTGCTTTTAAAATTTAACATGTAAACAGTCTGTTGGATTTCCAAATAAAGTATTTAAGCATATGAACTCCTGTTTGTGTTGAAAATAATTGTGAAATTTAAAGCTCTGTTGGGTGTAACAAGATGTCCACTTGGCCCCTTCTTACTATGATTACTGTGCAGGAGTGAGTGGAGCAAGATGGCGGCAACGAAACGTCATTACAGCGGCGCCGCCGGGTGTACCAAGATGGCCGCCGTTCCGGAGCTAGGCCGAAGCCGTGGCCTTTCCTATGGCCGAGGCTCCGGAGCGCTCCGCGGATCCGAACCAGGGGCGGATCCGGGGGGGGGGGGGGGGGGGGGGGGGCGGCGACAACAGGGCAATTGCCCCCCCCCCCCGAGACCATCTGTCACACTCGCTTGCTCTTTTTTTTTTGCGCCTGATCTCCCGAAATTTGGGGACCCGGTACTGGCCGGCCGTAGGTCTCCTGGACCCCAAACTTGGCACACATGTAGCCCCATGTCTCCTCTACAAGTGTGCAAAGTTTGGTGTCTGGGAGACCTACGGTCGGGGAGCACTGATTTTTTAAATCCGGGCACCCCTTCCATAGACTCCAATGTTAAACGGTCATTTCTCCAGTAAATTTGCGGACCGGGTACTGGCTGGTCGTAGGTCTTCTGAACCCCAAATTTGGCAGACATGTAGCCCCATGTCTCCACTATAAGTTTGAAAAGTTTGGTGTCTGGGAGACCTAGGGCCAGGGAGAACCGATTTTTCAAAGCCGGGAACTCCTTCCATAGACTCCCATGTTAAACATCAGTCTAGTCATGGGCACAGTGAGGCATGGGCACAGTGAGGCAAAGTGAGGCATGCAGATGGACACCCTAGGATTATACTTGAGTCAGTAAGTTTTCCCATTTTTTTGGGGTAAAATTAGGTGCCTCGGCTTATATTCGGGTCGGCTTATACTCAAGTATATACAGTACTTGTTCTGCGGCTGCCTCTCTCAGTCTCTCTCTCAGTTTCTTACATCAGCCGATCAGCGGCGCAGAGAGAGAGACTCGTCTAATGTAGTTACGTGGCGCACTGACACGATACCAGGAGCGAAGGAGGAGGTGGGTGGAGCCTCTTCCCTGCACTCGTTGCCAACGCCTGGGCCGCTTGGCGTCTAGCAACGAGTGACGTCAGTGAGTCACGTCAGGCCGCTCTGCGGGCAGGTGCAATAGCGTGCGGCTCCGCTTGCGGCGCGGTTTGTTGTCAGGGGGCGTCGCGGTTCGTGGGCAAGGCAGGCAAGTTAGTGACAATCCGCAAGGTGTGGCTAGTGACAATCCGCAAGGTGTGGCTAGTGACAATCCGCAAGGTGTGGCTAGTGACAATCCGCAAGGTGTGGCTAGTGACAATCCGCAAGGTGTGGCAGGTGACGTGGCAAATGACAATCCGCAACGTGTGGCAAGTGACACGCTCAGGGCTCCCACTAATTGCAGGCGACGGTGGCAAGTGACACACTCGGGGCTCCCACTGATTCTGCATTGAACTATTTAATTTTATATTACAATGTAATAATAGAAATAATGCGCTTCAATCATCCTGACACCATAACAACCATGGTGCCGGGATGATTGAAGCGCCCGCAACAACCAATTTCCCACAAAAACATTTTTTGGCAGTGCCCCTCCCGAGAAAAGACTCTGGATCCGCCCTTGATCCGAACACGGTGACCCGTTCGGATCTCGGATCACCACCGATCGGTTGCACCCCTACTGCCCAGGCAACAAAGGAGTGGCTCAATAAGAAGTACATTAAAAAAGGTGATGAAGTGGCCTAGCCAGTCTCCAGACCTTAATCCTATAGAAAATTTATGGAGGGAGCTGAAACTTCAAGTTGCCATGCGACAGCCAAGAAACCTCAAGGATTTAGAGAAGATCTGTAAAAGAAGAGTAGACCAAAATCCCTCCTGAGGCGTGTGAAAACCTAGTAATCCAACTACAAGAAATGTCTCACCTCTGTGCTTGCCGACAAAGGGTTTCTCCACCAAGCACCAAGTCATGTTTTGCTTGGTGATCAAAAATGCAAGTTAGACTTACCGGTAACTTGTTTTCCAATAGGCTTTCAGGACAGCACCCGAGAGATCATGGCTCCTCCTCCTACAGGAAACACCTCATCAATTAAGTCTTTAATTGGAGGCCTCCACGTTGCTTCCATCAGTTGTTTGTAGAGAACCTCCAGCCCCATCTGCAACACATAAGCGACAGTTATTACATAGTATTACAGCAACAGCATAAAAAAAAGGGCGGGATCCTGCTGTCCTGAAAGCCTATTGGAAAACAAGTTACCGGTAAGTCTAACTTACATTTTTCCAAAACGTCTTTCAGGACAGCACCCGAGAGGATAATCGAGACTTACCCCATTTAGGATGGGACAACAGCCTGTAAGACTTTCCTTCCGAAGGCCTGGTCCCCAGCCGTCATGAGATCTAATCTATAATGACGGGCAAAGGTCGTCAGACTTGTCCATGTAGCTGCCTTACAGATTTGTTCGGGGGTGGCACCAGCTTTTTCTGCCCAACTCACCACCGAAGCTCTAGTAGAATGAGCCCGGATACTTACTGGACTCTCCTGGCCTGTAAGGGAATAGGCGTCTGAGATAGCCATTCTCAACCATCTGGCAATGGTTCCTCTAGAAGCTGGTCTTCCTTTTTTATTTCCGGAAAATAAAATGAATAGTGCGTCTGAACGCCTAAAGTCTTTAGTAGCTTCCAGGTAACTTAAGACTGCTCTTTTAACATCCAGGGTATGGAATTCTTCTTCCTTCTTACCCGACGGATTAGAACAAAACGTAGGAAGTATTATCTCCTGGGTTCTATTTTGAACTGAAGCAACCTTTGGTAAAAAATTAGGATCTGTCTTCAGCACAATTCTGTCTGAAAAAATTGAAAAAAAAATATATGTCTCCCTGACAGATAAAGCTTGTAGCTCACCGATTCTTCGAGCCGTTGTAATAGCTACTAGAAAAATTGTTTTCAAAGTAATTAGTTTCAGGGAGGTTAAATTAAGAGGTTCGAAAGGTTCCCTGGTCAGGGCCTGTAGAACGACTGACAAGTCCCATGACGGACAGTTTTTGATCACTATTGGTCTAGCCCGAGTGAGGGCTTTAAAGAATCTGTTTACTAGGGGTTCTGATGAAATAGATTTCTCAAAATATACCCCCAGTGCAGCCACCTGAACTTTTAGGGTACTGACCGCTAGGCCCTTGTCTGCTCCTTCTTGCAGGAATTCCAGGATAGAAGAGAAGAGATCTGCTTTAATGGTCTGCCGGATGTAGTGCACCAGGAGTTAAAGACTTTCCAGACTTTGTGATATATTGCTCTGGTAACATTCTTTCTGCTAGATAGGTTGGTGGCTACCCTCCTATCCGAGAATCCCTTTCTCCTTAAGAGTTGCTCCTCAGAAGCCAAGATGTGAGTTTTAGCTTTTTTACTTCTTGGTGAAACAGAGGACCTTGTAAAAGAAGGTCTTGTCTCAACGGAAGGTGCCAGCATGGTTTGATCTGCATCTGTAGAAGAGCCAAAAACCAAGGCCTTTTGGGCCAGAAGGGAGTGATGAGGATTACTGTCGTATCCTCTTTCCGGATTTTTGTTATGACCTGCGGAATCAGCTGAAATGGAGGGAAGGCGTAGCAGAGGTGAAAATTCCAACTGTGCACCAGAGCATCTACCCCCAGAGATGACTCGTTCCTGTTCAGGAAAAAAAAAAAGAAGGGGGGGATATTTGTGTATTTTCCTGAGTCGCAAAGAGATCCACTCTTGGCTGTCCCCATTTCCTCACTATTAGATTGAAGACATCTGGATTCAATTGCCACTCCGCTTCGTACACCTGGTTCCTGCTGAGGAAATCCGCTATCCTGTTTAGGGTCCCTTTTAGGTGGACCGCGGACAAGGATTGAGTATGGAGCTCTGCCCAGTTTAGAATGCTCTTTGCTAGGCCTTGAAGTAATCTGCTTCTGGTGCCCCCTTGTCGGTTTATGTAAGCCACCGCCGTGGCATTGTCCGACAGGATTTGTGTATGTTGCCCTTGGACTTCTTCTGCAAAGGACAATAAGGCCATTTCTATCGCCTTTAGTTCCCTCCAGTTTGAGGATCTCAGTGCTTCCCTTGTGGACCAAGATCCCTGAGCCCAACGACCGCTCATGTGAGCCCCCCAACCCCAGGAGCTGGCATCGGTTGTTATGGTCCTTTCCAACCCAGGTAAGGCTAACAGGCCTTCTGAGAGTCTTGCCTGGTTCTTCCACCACCAGAGACTCCTCTTTACTTTGGTGGGGATCTTCACCAGTGAATTTTGCTGGCGATCCCAGATTTTTAACAGAAACTTTTGCAGCAGTCTGAAATGGAGCTTTGCCCACTGTACTGCCGGTATGAAAGAGGTCAGGGTTCCTAATTCTGACATGACCTTCCTGATGGGCAGAAGCTGACTGGATTGTAAGAGTGACACAACCTCTATCAGCTTTTTCCGTTTTTCTTCTGGGAGAAAAATCTTTTGCTCCACAGAATTGATACGGAAACCCAGGAATAACCCCTCCTGAGAGGGAATCAGATTGGACTTTTGGAGGTTTAGTATCCATCCGATGGATTCTAGGTGAGCACAGGTTCTGTCCAAGTTTCTCTGAAGTCCATCTCTGGTTTGGGCAAACAGTAGCAGGTCGCCTAGAAGGAATTTCAGTGATTCCTTATCTAGACGCAAGGGTGCTAGAGCTTCGGCCATTACCTTCGTGAACACCCTTGGAGAAGATGACAGGCCGAATGGAAGAGCTCTGAATTGCAAGTGCACCACCTTCTTCCCTTCTCTCAGTGCTAACCTCAGATATCTGAGATCTGGCAGCAATAGGAATGTGGAGGTATGCGTCCTGAAAATCTATTGACGCCATGAAGCATCCTTGACTCGGGAGGCTTCTTACTGAGAAAATGGAATCCATCCGAAATCTTTTGTATTCTACTGACAAATTCAGAATTTTTAGATTTAGGATGAGGCGGGTACTTTCCTGAAGGTTTCTGTACAAGGAAAACGTGAGAATAGAACCCCTGGAAGAACTCCTTTGTTGGAACCGGAACAATGACTCTCTGGGATATCAGTTCCTGAATTAGGGACTTCATGGCGAGTGCCTTGACCGGATCCCTCGGGACGTTTGTCACTAGGAATCTCTTTGGGGGTTCTTCCGTGAATTCCACCAGGTATCCTTGGGAGAGCATGTTTACAATATACTGATTTGTAGTGATGTCTCTCCACTGGGGAATGAACTCCTGGAATCTTCCCCCTACTTGGGGTGGATGGTCACTGCAGCTTTTCGGAGGTCGCAGGAGGATTGAAGAGCACTCCACTCCTACCTTTTGGTTTCTGGGAAGACCACTGCTTCCTTTTGGTTTGCGTTTTTCCTTCCGGTTGTCCTTTTTGTGGACGAAAAAAACGCTTACGGGTCTGTACCTGTTTTTTGACCGGAAACGCCTTCTTTTTGTCAGCCGTACGGTCAAGAATGGACTCCAGCTCAGAACCAAATCCCCTGCAAAGGGAATGCTACACATTCTGTTTTTAGATGCAGCATCTTCTGGCCAAGTTTTAAGCCACAAGGCTCTCCTAGCAGAATTGGTCAAAGCCGCTGACCTGGCTGACATACGAATGGATTCTGCTGAAGCATCCGCAATATACGATACTGCTGCAGAAAGCGTTGTAAAAGAGTCCAGAATCTGTTTTGGGGAATCCGCTATAACATGGGCCTTCATCTTGTTGATCCAGTGTTCTAAATTCCTAGCGACACAGGTTGTTGCCATTGCTGGCTTTAGATTGTCCATCACGGACTGCCAGGCCCTTTTAAGAAGCAAATCCATTCTTTTGTCCATGGGCTCCTTTAACATGCCCATGTCCTCAAAAGGCAAGGTCAGTTGATTTTGAGACCTGTGAAAAAGCAGAGTCCAGTTTTGGAACCTTGTTCCAGATGGAATCCGGGTTGTCCTCAAAATGGAAATCTTCTCTTATGAGACCGGGGAAAAAAAAAAAAAGAAGCTTTTCCTCAGGTTCCAACCACTCTTTTTTTAATCATGTCCGAGATTATTGAATGGACTGGAAAAACACGGCTTTTTGGATCACCCAAACCTGCATACATGCGGTCATGTAGGGAGAGCTCCTTCTTTTCCTCTTCAATGCCCAAAGTCACATGGATTACTTTTAAAAGTCCTGCGACTTCAAGCGACATTTTGTACTTAGAAGCGCTCTCTGCTTCATTTTCTTCCTCCTCAGAGTCTGTTCCATCTGGAGCAAGGGAAGCAGATTCTTGGGAAGCGTCCATCGGACCTCCTAATAATATTTGAGAGCCGACTTGGGGTTCTAAAGAAGGCTGTGGAGCCCTAGGTTCCCTTGAGGGGCCTGGTTCTTCTCTTAGGTTTGACCTAAAGGCTTGAAAAGGTGGCATGGAGTTCATCCTTAATTGTAGATACTAGATCGCCACAAAAGGATGGAGACTCTTCTCTGACTACATTTGCAGAGCAATCTGCACAAAGCGACTTGGTCCAAGCCTCGCTTAACTTTTCCTTGCAGACAGGGCACCTCCTCTTCACTGGTTGAGCAGAACTTTTGGCCTGCACAAACAGAAAAGAAAAAAAACCAGGGACCACGCTAAGAAAAACTGTTACACAGTACAAATCAATACACCCAGGTGCACATAGGGAAAAAAAAACACTTTCACTTCCTTGTGCCCCGCAAGCCATGCACCACCTTTTACAAAACCCCTAGATATTATGCAGATATGCTAAATCACCAGCCACTGCACCACCAGGGAGATGGGGGTGGGGGAAGGGTGAATAACCCCCCCCCCCCACAGGAGAAAACGGCCCAGTGTAAATAGGACACAGTCAGTTACCTTAGCTTTGCTGGTGCCTTGGCTTGCCCCCTTATCTGCTGCATCGCTATCCATAGCCGTCTGCGGACGTGTGGTGAAGAAACGCCGGTTCCAGATTCAAAAACGCCGCTGCGCTGACCTGGAACTTTAAAAGGCACCAGGTGACCCTGCCCTCTCCCTCTGCGCTTTGCTGCCGGAAATGACATGCGCGGCGACCCGGAA
Organism: Rana muscosa; assembly: GCA_029206835.1. NCBI lineage: Eukaryota > Metazoa > Chordata > Amphibia > Anura > Ranidae > Rana > Rana muscosa. Next base: position 776,284,591 of record CM055117.1, read on the forward strand.
GTGCTGCCTCTTCCTATACAGGATGCGGCCGAGGCTCTCCTCGGCCACCAGAACAATGGCGGCCGCTGTAAAGCTCCACGCCGCTATTCGCCGCAGGCGGCCGGCGAGAATACAGCAAACCGCCGCTCTGTAGAAAAAAAAAAAAAAAAAAAAAGGAGGCAGCCCTCCCGGGCTGTACAGGCTCTCCGAGTACGGGACCATCCATGCTAGGAGGTAAGTGGGAGGATCACTCTCCTAAGAAAAAAAAGACTGACTGAGAACCTGTGTCTCCCAGGAAAGCCCTGAGAAATCATGGCTCTCACCAGAGGTGTTCCTCCGGCTGGAGGAAACACAAAAAAAATAAAAAACTGATGGAAGCAACGTGGAGGCCTCCAATTAAAGACTTAATTGATGAGTTGTTTCCTGTAGGAGGAGCCATGATCTCTCGGGTGCTGTCCTGAAAGACATTTTGGAAATACTAATTTTTACTCACTGAACTGCAACTCAATTTATAACATTTGTTTTAGGTGTTTTTTCTGGATTTTTGGGTGATAATGTCTCTTGTTAAAATACTAGGGCTGTTACTGATTAAAATTTTCGTGTTCGATTAATCGATTTTTTTTTAATCAATTAATCGACTAATTTCGATTAATTATAAACGCACATAGATATCCAACTACTTTTAGCTGATCTCCTTGCAGGCCGATTCCCAGTGCAGCTACCAACCACTGGAAAAATTGATAGCAGGATACAAAAAAACACAAAGGCAGCGCTCAATGGGAATAGCATTAAAACTTTTATAGTCTTCAAGTAGGTAACAAAATAAATATTGCACTGGAGATAAAATCGATGTAGCTACATAAACTGTAAAAATGGTGCAAGGAATACCTAACGGTAGCAAAAGCAGTCATAAAAACATGTAGCTTAGTATGATACTGGTATAAAAATGTGTACAACGATGCCACTGCTGAATCCAGATGAGGAGGGGCTAACATCAGTCCGTCGGCATGTAGATGTCCCGTGAAGGGAACTATCACAACTCCCAGTGGATGGCTGTAGAATCCCAGGTAGATAGAGGGAAGTGATAGAGGGAAGTGTAACAGCCCTTGCGTGTGGCAGATAGTAAGGTCCCGCCGGCATGCAGATATGAAGGCACAGCAAAGGAGCCCTTCAGATGGACACGGCAAGCCCTAAGAATTTTGATCGATCAAAGCAATTAATCGATTAAATCGAGGAATTAATAGTTAATTTCCACAGCCCTATAAAATACCTATGATAAAAAAAACAAAAAAAAAAACAGACCCTTCATTTCTTTGTAAGTGGGCAAACTTACAAAATCTGCAGCGGGTTTCCCCCCACTGTATGAACATTAGAAGAAATTACTTTCATTCAAGCATCTTGAAGTTTGGGTTTCCTGTTCCTTTAAAGCAATGCCCTGCATGTGTTCTCTAGATCTCATCTTCTGGTGTGCAGTGAAGCATGGCTCCAGAATATGGTTATAAACTGAGCAGAGCCTCAGCTGAGACAGAAACAAGATGACAGTCATTAGGGGAGCGCTGGACTATTCAGGTGAATCCTGAGAGCAAAGCGATTTCTCACACAAACCAGTAAAGCATGCCAAGAACATACTTCATCCTCTTACCAGCACATCTTTGTCTCCTTTCCTTGTATTAAGACATCACTGGCTAAAAGCTAATAATAGCATACACACATTCTGGCAACAACTTCAGCAATGCTACCGTTTTTTTTTAATCCTGTAGTGACTGATGGGACCTGAAATAAAGAATTTAGGTAATGTGTCATTTTTTATGTTTCTTTTCCCCCCTCAGAGAGAGTTGATGCCTGTAGTATAATTCATTCAAGTGCCAGTCACAAGGCATAGAAATCAGGAAGAGAATGACTACCTCCATGACCAGCCTAGCCTTCTGCTATTAGACCAACTGGCAATGAAATGAAATCCATGGCAGAGGGACAAATCTAAATGCCAGCTGTTGACAAATATAGGATGAAAGACATGCAATTTTACATGAATAATATAAAACACACCACACACACACACACACACACACACACACACACACACACGCTGTGTGCAGTGCCACTGCAAATATTTTTGGGAAATTAAGGGTTTGGAGCATACAATGCACAATACATTTTGTAAAGTTAGATTCCATTTTTACATGCACTTGCACTCTAACTAGACCTCCTGTCCCCCCTCCCAATGTGTTAAACATTCCTTTAAAAGAAAGGGCTATACAAACTTGTGGAGAAGCATTCAAAAATATATCTTGTTCTTTAAGAACATATGCTAACCAACATATAAAAAGCACATTTTTAGCGGCGCTATACCGTCGGATTAGCCGCGGTATTCGGCAGCTAGTGGTGCGGTATTAACCCCCGCAAGCGGCCGAAAAAGGGTCAATACCGCCTACAATGCACCTCTGCAGAGGCGTATTACCGCGGTTTCCCATTACTGTCAATGGGAAGGAGCGGTAAACACACACCGCTCCTCTCACCGCTCCAAAGATGCTGCTAGCAGGACTTTTGGAACGGTCCTGCTAGCGCACCGCCTCAGTGTGAAAGCCCTTGGGACTGCAGGGGCAGGAGTTTTCAGGTGGTATTTATGCGCTATTTTTAGCGCTAAACCGCCTGAAAAACTCCTCAGTGTGAAAGGGGTCTTAGACTGAGTACCGATACTTTTCAAGTACTAATTCCTTTTTTTTTTTTTATTTCATGCAACAGCAACACTAATATGCAGCACTGATAAGTGGCACTGATTGAGGTGTTGACTGTCAGTACAGTGGTTTATTTGTATTGATTTTTTTACAATTTGACTCTTTACAAATTTAGATTTTTGGTATTTTTTTTTTTGTAAACGCCCTCTTTTCTGGGGGGGGGGGTTGATTGAATGGTGTTTATTTTATTTATTCTTCTACTATTTAACCTTAAAATTTATTATTAGCCCTGTTGGCTTTGATGAGATATCAGGGGTCCAAGCACACTCCTGACATGTCCCCTTTGAGGCAGGGAAAGACTGAGGACACAGATTCCCCAGTCCCTTTTTCTGCACACTCAGCTGCACTGAAGATTAATGGACATAAGACAGAGGCTCCTCTCCATTCATAAAATGAAGCATTATTAACACAGTTTATGATGCTCAGTTATGAATGGACAGAGTCAGTGATCAGACTGTTCATTTAGAAAAAGGAGACGGTAGATTACAGCTTTACCGAATCCTTACTTTGCTCTCCATCCTGACAGATCTCAAATATTTCTCTCAAAAAAAAAAAAAGGAGAAAGCATATCAAGGTAAAAAACAGCATTGCATTTTAACAGGGCAGACTTTCAAATGTGATGCTCTGCAAAGTTTGGATTAAGTATACATAGCCATACCCTTGTATAAAACACATCTCAGTAAAATGGGCCTGCAAGGAATAAAATTATAGAGGAACTGCAGTCTGCTCGCATAATTTGTAATAAAAAAAAAAAAAAAAAAAAAAAAAAACACACCTTTGCCATTCTGAATCTTACCTCCAACCACTTGGCATATTTTATATATACTGCGATTCTGTACTTGCCAAATTTACTGCAGAAATCTCCCTCCACTGAATCTGGCAGCAACCAGATGCCTGTTCACTTCCTGGATTTACACAGAGGCACACCGCCAGCTCTCATTGGCCCTCTTATGACTCACACCCCCCTCCCGTCCAGGTAAACTCACAAGAGTGAGAAAGCTGTGCATGAAGTCATAAGCCTAGGCTAATGACCACACAAGAAACAGGAAGTGGGCTGTATAAGGTATTTACTGGCAGAAAAAAAAAAATTGACTATCTAAAGTTAACAAGAGCAGATGTTGATGTAGATGGAAAGTTAAAAAAATTACTGAAGTTATCGCTTTAAATTTTCTTGGTGACATGTGTCCTTATTTACTTAGAGTGTCTCTATGTTCTTCAATATGCAGTTCACAAGCACTTCCCTGTAACGACATACAGAATTCTTCTTAGGCCCCTTTCACACTAGCAGACCGTATGTCCGCTTTTTCATCCATCCGTTTACGGATGAAAAAAGGGACATACATTGGTCCCTATGAGATCGCGGATGAACATCCGCTGACACCCGATCTCCTCCGTGTCCGCAATCCCCCGATTCTGCAGACGGAGGAAAATTCAATTTTTCTATCCGTCTGCAGAGCGGATCGGATGAACACGGACAGACGGTCCGTGTTCCTCCGATCCTCCATAGGGGAGAGCGGAGATCTGACAGGGCAGTCCCTGCACAGTGTGCGGGGACCGCCCTGTCATCCACCGGCTCAGCGGGGATCAGTGGAGCGATCCCCGCTGAGCAAGCGGAGGTTCATGGGGCGGTTCATCACGGATCTGTCCCATGTGAAAGGGGCCTAACAGATATGAGTCAGCACAAGCAGCAACTTCGTTGCTGTCAGTGCCAACAATCCCTTCAGTAGGAAAGAAAAACCCCCAGGTAAAAATCCTGCGGAATCCAACAGCTCCAGTGCGTCCGTTTCTTAGGCTGCCCAAAGATGGGCCTTTTTTTTTTTTATTAAATCAGCAGGCTGATAAAAAAAAAAAATCAATTACTCCATCCTCACAAGTGAGGTGGATGGAGGACTGCTCCCCACTGTGCTACTGTACTCTGACAGCGGGTGCCAGAACAAATTGATCAGCACTGAAACAGCTGATCGAATGAAAATTTTTCCAAAATTCCTGTTACACGTTAGTCTATTGTTAGATCAGCTTCTGTCTAGTGGGAACGGCCATAGATAGTTGAAAATTCAGCCAGTCCCTGCTGAACCAGACAAATTTCAATCCACCTATGGCCAGCTTTAGTCCCTAGCTGTGCATTGTGGTTTCCTTCTGCTGGCCTCTATGCCACTACAAGACACTGTGAACCCCAGGACTATCAAATATTGTGGGATTAGCTGGGAGGTTTTTCTTTACTACTGCAGAGATCTTAATGACAATGAACACCTTTTTTTAACAATTCTTTAAGTGGCATAGTCACTTTAATCCTGTTGTGCTGGCTCCTAGCTAGCTGGCCTGTAAGAAGAAACCTTTGGGCCAAAACATACTTTTGCAATCGGAAGCAATGGGATAACATGCAGTAATGCACGTTCTGATCCCATTAATTAAAAACACCATACACACACACACACTAAATTTTGCAGAAAGGAGCATCACATAATGGAGTGTAGTGGCATTCTCCTGCAAGTCCAGGAAGGGGACAGAGCCTTGATGTCCTGAGCAAACCCCAACTGGGCTGAATGATGGGCATCATTCAATCAAGAGTAGAAGCAGTGCGAGTGCAGGAAGTAGCGCTGGGGGTCAGGTGAATTTAGGTGCCGGAGCGGCTTTTTTTTATTTTTTTTATTTCAAAAAGCTGTTGGGGTCAATTTGTTTCCCAAGTTGGAACTGGAATTTAAGTAACAGAAACAAAATTATGTTAGTGGTACAGTTCCTCGAAAAGCGATTCATAGATCTTGAAATTTTCCACATTTTGTCATGTTACAACCAAAAAAACTTAAAATATATTTAATTGGGATTTTGTGTGATAGACCAAACACAAAAGTGGTACATAATTGTGAAGTGGAAGGAAAATTAGAAATGTTTAACATGGTTTACAAATAAATATGTGAAAAGTGTGGTGTGCATTTGTATTCAGCCCCCCGGAGACAATGCTTTGTAGAACCACTGCAATTACAGCTGCAAGTTTTTTTGGGGATGTCTCTACCAGCTTTGCACATCTAGAGAGTGAAATTTTTTCCCCATGCTTTTTTGCATAATAGCTCAAGCTCTGTCAGATTGCTCTTTACAGACGCTCTCCATTCAATTTTTAAATCTTGCCAGATTCTTAATTGGATTTAGGTCTGGACTTTGACTGGGCCATTCGAACACATGAATATGCTTTGAGCTAAACCATTCCATTGTAGCTCTGGCTGTAGGTTTAGGGTTGTTGTCCTGCTGGAAGGTAAACCTCCGCCCCAGTCTCAAATCTTTTGCAGACTTAGGCCCCTTGCACACTGTTTTTCAGGCGTTTTGCGCTAAAAATAGTGCCTAAAAAAAAAAAAACGCCTGAAAAACTCCTGCCCCTGCAGTCTCAATGTGAAAGCCAGAGTGCTTTCACACTGAGGCGATACGCTGGCAGGACGAGAAAAAAAGTCCTGCAAGCAGCATCTTTGGAGTGGTGTGTATACCACGGCTGCCTATTGAAATCAATGGGACAGCACGGCTATACCGCCCACAAAGCGCCTCTGCAGAGGTGGTTTTTAACCCCTTCACGGCCACAAGCGGGGGTTAAAACCGCACTGTTAGCGGCCGAATAGTGCCGCAAAAAGACGGTATAGCGGCACTAAAATATATTACATTTATGTTTTTGGTTGTAAAATGCCAAAATGTGGAAAATTTCAAGGGGTACGAATACTTTTTCAAGGCACTGTATAAGCAGCTCTACCCTTAGAAACTATAGAAGGGTTTTTCTTTATTCAGCTAGCAGCCACATTACACTTTTATGGAGTCACATCAATGACATAATCCCCGATTAACCACTTAGCACTCCAATTTCTGTCTGTCTAATTAGTTCTCCTTAGATGCCGAGTGCCGTGAAAGGGCATTTTATGCTTCTACCCATGCAACCTCATACTGTTACTTACAAAGATTTCCAGTTATGGAAGTGTGAGGTGCATGTAGGCGAGCATTCTTTCCATGACATCTTTAATGTCCCTTAGTAGTAGTTTACCATTGTCAGGTATGACATTCATAGGCTACACAATATGGAGCAGGAGGTTGCAGATAGCCATTAATAAACTGTTGGTGTACCAAGCAAGATCTCAAAGCGGAGTTCCATCTAGGTGATTTTTTTTTTAAAAAGTAAAAAAAGTCAGCAGCTACAAATAGTGTAGTTGCTGACTTTTAATATATGGACACTTACCTGTCCAGGGAGCACGCGATGTCGGCACCTGAAGCCGATCTTTGGATCGACTCACAGGTTCCGCCGCTGCCATACCTGGTAGGGGAACCAGACAGTGAAGACTTTCAGCTTTACTCCTGGTTCCCTACTACACATGCGCAAGTCGCACTGCGCATTCTGAATGGTCCCCTGCTGTCTTCTGGGACCTGTTTGTCTGTGCAGCGATCTTTCGCCCGGAAGTGGGAGCAAATACCTGGATTTAACAGGTATCTTCTCCCCGCTCCCCCCTAAAAGGTGCCAAATGTGACACCGGAGAGGGGGAGGAATCCGATCAGTGGAAGTTTCTGCATGGAAATCCGCTTTAAATACCAAAATCCTAACCCACAGACTCCTTAGACAAAAATGTAGAAAGAAAAAAAAAAAAAAAAAAAAAAAAAAAAAAGTTTATTCTTTTCTAAATTTTTGTCTAAGGAGTCTGCCGGACTGCCAGGCTGCTGTTGTATTTCACTAAGGGTGTCCTGTGCCCTACCCCTCTCTCTCACATTTTTCCTGTTGTGAAATTATATATTATATATATATATATATATATATATATATATATACACACACACACACACACACACACACACACACACACACAAGCTGGAACCAGTACCGTATATACTCGAGTACAAGCCAAGTTTTTCAGGGTGAAAATACCCCCCTCGGCTTATACTCGCATCAGTGTACCTGAACGGTGCGATGCTCCTTCGCGCGGCGGCAGCCACTACTACAGGCCACGTCTTCGGATCCGGTGACCATCTTGCTCCTCCTGGCCTCTCCACCAGCTCTGTATACTGGCCTTCCTGGTGTCTGGCTCCCTCGCCACACGCAGATCCTGCTTCACGGGCTTCGAGTATACATGGTAATCTGTACTTTTCAGTTGCTATAAAAAAGGGACAGCTTATGCTACAAGGGATCTCACAAGAAGGTGAAGTAATGCTATGGATGATTCTGTCTTGATGCTCTCCACGGTTCGCCAGTCCATGCAAGAGTAATCTCTGGTACTTCTCAGGTTTCCATCCTTTCCTTCATGCTTCCAGGTAGTGAGCATGCTCTCCTTGCAGAATCTTCAGCACATGGCTAGGCCTCAGGCTTCAGCCCTACCCAGCAGCAATTGTTCCTCACACACCCACCCAGACCGCAGTCTGGGTGGAAAAGACCCAGATCACCTGACTTCCTCCAAATAAATACCATCTCCCAGCAACCAAAGAAACGCTTACTGATTGGCCAAGAAAAATGTGTATATTCATAATCTGGTTTCACTGTAGCCCATCTTACTAATGCCAAAAAGGTAACAGTGCCCCATATTGACAAAAAAGGGAGAAACCACAGCTAATGGAAACCCATTAATCAAAAAATTAACCAGGATAGCTACCATAGCCAAATTTATTAGCAGCCCTGTTTAGGACAAGGGTGCTACATTTACAAATGAAAACTTTGGATTTGGACATATTGTTTGAGCCAGTCTTTTAAAGTTCAAGTTAAAGATAGGACAAGTAAGTAGCTAAATAGAGCAGGAAAAACACCTCTTGGTACGGTGCATCAAAAGGCCAATTCCCTATTATACTTTTACCATCACCAAATGTTCTGACATCAGTTTTATACACAAATTGCATTCCTAATAGAACATTGTTTGACAATCAATGATGCTACAAAACATACTTCCCCATTTACCCCCCCCCCCCCCTCTTTGATTATAGACTTGCAACCTAAGTTACAAAACCAACAAAATACCAGTTTAAAACATGGTTAAGAAAGAAATATTTGAACTGAAACTTTGTCCAAAAAAATAGTTTTTTGGACAGACTGAGGAAAGCTTTAGAGCCGCTCTTAATTTTTATTGCTATGTCCACATAAGGGAGGGCTTCCTTTGATCACTGTCCAAATGATTAGTCACTTAGGCAGGAAATAAATCTCTCCAATAGAAATGCATGCAGCAATAAAACCATTTTTACCAGACTTGGAAAGATTTAGAACTTCTGTCAGTTGTTTTTTTTTTCTTAACTTGGTCTCATTAAGATGATTTCCCCTCACTCCCCTATGCAAGAGAAAGTACTCAGCAGAAAAGAAGGAAATGAAAACATCTTAAGGGTGACACAGCCAGCAATAAAATCCGACAGACATGACAGGTTCCCTTTAAGCCTGCCATAACAACATGTATATTCAGTGCGGTCCTCTTCTGAGCTTCTCGGCTTTAACCAGACAAGGCGTGCCCTGACCACATCTCCCCAGAAATCAGATAACAACAATGGCAGCAATGTGTTTAGCTAGAAGGAACCAGAACATCCAGCCCAGCATTCCCATAAACGCCCCATGCAGAGACTGAATGACAATATTGATTTGTTTATCCACAGTTTATTACCTTTTTTTCTATCATTCTGCATTAAAACCTGAGACACACTCCACCCCTACCTGCTATGCTCCATAAGTGCTTGTACAAGCAGCAGGATGATCACATTAAAAAATTTATACAAAAAAAAAAAAAATAAATAAAAAAAAAAAAAAGTAAAAATTTCTACATTAGGCGGAGTAAACAGAACGCACGTCAACATTATATAGATTACCTTGCTCAAGTCGGAAGCAGAGAGAACGTTTTGCAGCTTCTATTTCAGGAGATGGATTGTCCAGAACCTGCCTACACCACTCCATTGGGCTAAGGCTGGACTCCAATGACCTCTGCTTCTTAGGAGGAGACACATAAAGCCTAGAGAAAATAAAAAAGAATCAAGTCAGATTAAAAGCCAATGACCTATAAAAAAGGACTACATGCCTGTTTTTTTTTTTATTATTATTAGGGGGCAAATGTTGGACATGCTTTAGACTTCCTCAGGTAGACCTCACTTCTCATGTGGCCCCTAGAAAGAAGAAAAAGGGAGCAGAATCTTTAAAAACAGGGGCACTATGAGAAAGTGTATATCTAAAAATCACGTTGGCAAAAAAAATCATCAGCTCACAAAGCTATAGTATTCTTTAAAGACCAGATTTCAAGGCCATCGTCCTTTCCATTGCCTTATTACTGAATACCCAAGGTTTTGTACATTGTGCCCCCTGCTAGAAGCATTTAGAAGTTCTTTCTCACTAAACATAAACCCAACACATCCATCGATGCACTAATATCTATGACCAGTTTGGCGGCAAGTCAGAGTTTGCAGCTTTAACTCCAGAAACCAGGGTGAAGACTGAACTCCAGGCACAAAAACTTTCATCTAAAAATATTCCTTGAAAGCCACAAAAGAAATAAATTCCCTTTATGTTCACCAAATGACTTTGCAAACCCAGATGTTACATTGTAAAAGTGGGAGTGATGTCATTGTGCTGCACTAGCCTGTGCAAGGTGCAGAACTATGGGAGGGACCCAGCAGGTCCACCTACTAAAGGTTGGGGGCAGGAGGTTAGGAGGAGACAAGACCAGTCATCATGCACAAGGAGAGAGAGAGCATCAGTGACAGGACTTAAATTAGAAGAAGCGTTTGCACAAATAAAAAGGTTTCATGCTGGATTGAGATCTGAATAAAATATGCAAAGCACAGTCAAGTAAAACATACATGCCTCTTGTATTTAAATATTATTTGCTTATCCAAGAATTCAGCTTTAATGTGGAACTAAACCCTCCTATCCTTTACAGCCAAGGAAGCTGCCATTTTAGCCTCTGTTAGATCTGCAGTCGCCATGGTGCTGCACATGTGATCAGTTAGGACACCAGCCATTTGATGATTTAACAGCTTGGTTTAGAGCACTAGCAAGTGTGGTTAATCATTCATGGTACTGTATGCCTCGAATCAGTGGGTTTAGTTCCCCTTTAAGTGATGCCCCAACTCCTCACAATGTGTCCTATTATCTGTGTAGGACAGGCTTCATTTTTTTTTAGCTACCTTGGGTGTCGACAAACATTACAAAGCAAATATTATGGACTCAATACTCCAACAAACAACAGATACCACCAGCTGAGAAAGGGGGAACAACAATCATATAGAAAACCACGCCTCCCTTTTTCCATACATTAATGCAACTGATCATGTTCAGGGATTTGCAGCCATGCACAGATACCTGGGGCAGTTGAATTGTACCAGCACGTTCGACTGCCCTCTAATGTCTGTGCAGTGTCTGTTACAGAGAACACTAGACACCACAGGGGTTATTTACGAAAGGCAAATCCACTTTGCACTACAAGTGCAAAGTGCACTTGGAAGTGCAGTCACTGTAGATCCGAGTGGGACATGCAAGGACAATAAAAAACAGAATTTTAGCTTGCACATGATTGGATGATAAAATCAGCAGAATTTCCCCTCATTTCAAATCTACCCCTCAGATTTACAGCAAGTGCACTTTCAGTGCAATTTCAAGTGCACTTGTAGTGCAAAGTGGATTTGCCTTTTCGTAAATAACCCACCCATGTTCTAATTTTCTGGCAGATTCACTTGAAGTTGTTGGGTGCACCCTTATCACCTTTGTTGTTGCAAGCTGCTTTTCACCCGAGGAGGCCCACTAGAAGGAATAAAAAAAAAAAAAAAAAAAAAAAAAAGGGAACATCTGACGCGCAATACATTATCTGTGACCCAACATCTGGAGAGCACTTAGTTGGCATCCAAAACACGGGTCAAGTACAATCTGTTTTTAGGTAGTAAAACACTTTTATTGTGCAGGTTTTCTAGATTTTATTGAACTCCAGCCAAACAGCTAAATACAAAATAAAAAAAATATACAAATGTGAGCGGTCCTGATTGCCAGCCATTGTCTTTTTGTCCTTTCTTTTGCCACACAGCAGAGTCTACACTTAGACCCTTGGTGTCCAACAAGCAGGCCACATTGGGACCCCTGACTCTGTGTGCGGCCTGCCGTGTGCTGGTCTGGGTCTGCCATCGGTTGGGAACAAGACAGGAGGTGGACTGCAAGGATTCGAAAACGCACAATGCATTTCAGCAGTTGGCACTGAAATAAGAACTGTAGTCAAGCAGGGGTTAAAAACACTGCCACCCAACCACCAACAACAGGGAATTCAAATATCACTGCTACCGACCACAAGTGAGGGGGTACTAGTTACTTTTGCATCCACTGACCCCAATGCTGGGGGTTATGACTGCCAACAATACTCTGTTATTGCGGCAGCCACTGACATCATTGCTGGGTGTCATGGGGCTTCTTTTTTTTTTTAAACGCACACCTTCTCCTCTGTGTACTTTGTGGTATGCTGTAAAATATGAAGCAGGACTGAGATTCTCAAACATGGTGGTGCATTACAGCCTATTCATTTGTGCAGCCTTCTCTAAGTGTTGGGGGCTGCACTTGAAATGGGCTAGAATTTTCAAGTTGACAACCACTGGATGAGACATTGAGGAAGCAACAATAAATTGATGAGGTCAGGTCTCTCTCCTGACAGAATGTTACTTGCCAGGACAATCAATTGGCCCTTAGCGTTGTTCCACTCTTTCCCAAATTGTTGCTTAACAGTCTACTTTTATGGGAAAGTATCCGGTTCTCTTTGTATTGCTTCCTTTGTGTGAAATTACTGGTGTTTCTGCCAGCCCCTCTGCTTTCCTATTAAAAAAAACTAACCAAACCAAGCAGGAGAGCACATTGTGGTCAGTTTTCTAACTCTGCTGGAAACTCAGTATGCTCTCCTCCAATGACTATATTTCTAAAAGGTTAAAGAACTATACATTAGGCCACTTTCACACTGGAGCGTCGCGGGTGGTAATGCAGCGCTTTTAACCCTAGCTAGTGTCCGAAAAAGGGTTAAAACTGCCCGCAAAGCAGTGGTTTGGAGGCGCTGCCCATTGATTTCAATGGGCAGGGACGCTGTATTCACCGCTCCTACAGCGCCTTAAAGATGCAGCTGACAGGACTTTTTTGAGCATCCTGCCAGCGCACCGCACCCTCGGGCTTTCACACTGGAGCCTCTTCCAGGGGACTTTGCAGGCGCTATTTTTAGCACCTGCAAATCGCCTCAGTGTGAAAGTCCCTCATATTTGCCCTTCAGAACTGCTGCTACATCTCTTGGCACATGGGTCCCTGCAATGTGATCCTCCAGGGTTTAAAAAGGAGATGTTCACAAAACACACACACACACACGTTTTGTTTTTGAACAAAAGGGGGGGGGGGGGGAAGCAGGTTTTTTGTTTTTCCCTGCAAAACTACCACACCACATGTTCTCCAGCTTTTAGCCCATACCTGTACAGGCTCTCTGTTTGACAACCAGGAGGACATGTCAATTAATTATGAAAGCACTCAACAGCCCCCCACAGCCCATGGAAACTACAAGTCCATCTTCCATGGTGGCAGATGGGAACTGTAGTTTATTCATTCACAGGAATCTGTGAATAAATGACACAGCTGTGTGGGTGACACTTACACTTTAAGCAGTGGGAGGAAAAAAAATAAAATAAATCACTGTTGCTTCCAGTTCATCCAAAGCTGACTATCCTGGTCATGCTAAGCCTCCACCCCCCCCCCCCCCCCCAATTAACATAGTGGTGATCTCTCCTACTCCCCACTTATAGATTTGTAGAAGCCAACCCCCCCCCCCCCCCCTTTCACCCTGGATGCTGTGCCTGGCCGCTGAGCGCCTTCTCCCATCCCTGCATGCAGTCTGGACACAGGCAGCAGAGCTCCTCCTAAACACACTACACATAGCTGACATCACATTCCTTAACACAGCCATGATCCACACCGTGTATAGTTGGTTACTGCAGCTGCACAGATGTTCCAACCAGTGAATTTTAAAAGGTAAGAACTGCAACATAGCAGCTACACATTGTGCATATAGTGGCTGTGTGAAAGTGAATACAATCTTAGCAATGTGTAGTGGAGATCTGCTGCCTGTGCCCAGACTGTGTGAAGTGCAGGTATGGGAGAAGCTCTGCCGAATGTCTCCTAGGAGTGACCCCTGCCCTGCCAGCAGTGACCCCTGTTTCTTGGCTCAACTGACCCCTACCCTCCTGCCCACTGTCCTCCACCTTGCTGACTTGCCCTACAAAACATCCTGTACACTGCCCTGCTGCCCCCCCATCCTCTACCCTGCAAACTAATAGCCTCTGTACACTGCTGTACAAACTGAAAAACCTTATCCTTGGTCCAGTTGACCCCCTGTACATTGCCCTGCTGACCTCCCATTTTTTACTGCACACCAACATCAGGCTACATTTGGCCCTGCTGTGCACCCAGGACTTACAGAAAGTGGGTTGCATGACAAGCTGAACATCATTTATTCCAGAAGAAAGTTGGTGCTGGATCATGGAGCAGCAAGTCTGCATCTGACAGGGCCAAAAAACAGGACAAGCATAGCGGCAGGAGCAAAGAGGTTTAGTGGTTAGCTCTTCTGCTTTCCATCCCAGTAAAGAAATAACTGCATGGGTCTTCTACCACATCCCAAAGACATGCTGGCAAGTTATTAGACCCTTATCCAAATTGGCCCTAGCATGTGTGTATGCATGCAAGATGGGGACTACAGAATGTAAACTTCTTGATGGCAAATGTGATATACTGCGTAAATTGGCTAGTTAATCTGGTTGAAAAAAGATACTAGTCCATCCAGTTCAACCAACATAACTGCCTGTAGTAATAAATAAAACAGCTTTTAATTTATTTTAGATACTTATATAGCAACATCAATTTACACAGCACTTAATACTATAGGGCCATTTTTTTTTTCTATTAAACCATTGCATTCACTGCCTGGGTTCAGTTGAAAGCAAGCATGGTCTATATAGTATGGAGTTTAAAAACAAAAAAAAGGAGGTTTTCTTGTTTTCTACAAGTGCAGTTGGTCACATGCCCTGAAAGTGAAGCTAATCTGCAGGCCTTGTTCACAATGAATGTTGTTTCCCACTTCTTGACCCACTTAGAGAAAAAGGTTTTCTCAGGAAAAGCATCAATAGCATGAATGTGCAGCATTGCAAAAAAAAAAAAAAGAAAGAAAAAACAACCTCAATGAAAAAGTAGGCTGCTCAGGTCAACAAAATAAATTTGTAATATAAACTATGATCTCTAAATATTATAGAAGAAAGGAAACAACTTGTCAAATATTTACACACAACATGCTACAATCTTTTTATAAAACACACATAAATGTATTTAATGAAAAAGTAGCAAGTTCTTTTCAGACTCCCTTTAGCCTTGTAGGAATCACAGAAGAAACACAAGAGATGTTACAATGCCATTGAATATAACCATGAGTAATTTAACAGTTTACAGGAATGTCTGGGTGATGACGGACGAGATTACATACCAGGCATAAAGGGCCATTCAGACCTCTTTCCATGGTATGCCGTTGCAGTGGGTGCATTTATATATGGTACGGTTCGTCCTTATGGAGAAAGCACCAAGGATGTAGAAAGCAGCAGTTGTTTAAAGTATAATAGAAACCCAATCCCTAAACTCCAATTTGAACTTTAAAGGGTTATTGTAATCAGGGGGAGTTTGATTTTAAATCACTAGTAAAAAGGCTTGATTTAAATCATTTTTAAAGAGCAACTGTCCCATTCACTTTAATGGGATGGCTGGTGATGCAGCAGTGACAAGGTGAGGGACGTGGCGACAGCAGGTGAGTGGATGCCCACAAACAGGCGCTGCCATGATGGATCTGAAAGGACAGGTGCTCTTTAAATGTAAGGACTTCTTTCTGGTAGTGAGAATCTTTAACATTTGCAACTAAAATGAAAGTTTCCCCATTTAGAATAATAAGCTGTCAGTTTAGTAAAATAGCGATATCAGAACTAGAGGTCGACCGTCCTGGGTTTTTCTCTGGCCGATGCCAAAATTTAGAAATCGGGACGGCTGATGTATGATGCTGATTTTTTTTTTTGGGCCGATATGTTAGGCCGTTCTTTCGGTTTTTTTTCCCTTCATCTCATAAAATCTAACAGTTGGACCCCTTTCACACTGGGGTGTTTTTCAGGCACTTTTGGGCTAAAAATAGCACCTGTAAAAGTGGCTGCAAAACAGCTCCCCTGCAGTCTCAGTGTGAAAGCCTGAGTGCTTTCACACTGAGGTGGTGCGCTGGCAGGACGTTAAAAAAAGTCCTGCAAGCAGCATCTTTGGAGCGGTATATACCGCTCCTCCACCACTACTGCCCATTGAAATGAATGGGCACTGCTGCCGAAGCACCTGCAAAGCGCTTCTGCAGCGGTGCTACACAGGCGCATTTAACCTCTTCATCGGCCGCTAGCTGGGTTATAAGCGCCCCACTAGCAGCCGAATAGTGCCGCTAAAATGATGGTAAAGCGCCCCTAAAACTAGCAGCGTTTTACCGTCAACGCCTGCCCGCTCAAAAAAAAAAAAAAAAAAAAAAAAAAAAAAATAAAAAAAAAGGCTAACTTTAGTTTTATTTAAAATTCATTAAAGTGTATTTTTTCCCCCCAAAAAAATAAATAAACAAATCGCGTTTGAAAGACCGCTGTGCAAATACCGTACGACATAAAATATTGCAACCGCCATTTTATTCCCTAGGGTCTCTGCTAAAAAAAGAAATATATAGTGTTTGGGGGTTCCAAGTGATTTTCTAGCAGAAAATATAGGATTTTTACTTGTAAGCTACAAGTCTCAGAAAAGATTTAAGCCTCGTACACACGGTCGGACTGCCATCGGACTTTTCCGTGTTTTTTTTGTCTGAACGGAGTTGGCCGGGCACACCCATAGCATACACACCACAGGACTTTTCTGCAAACTTTCCCAAAACTTTTTGCAACATCACGTGGTTTTTCTGTTCTTTTCTGCTCTTTACCGCCACCCTTTGGTCAACTTCTGCTATTGTTGGTTGATTTGAACATTAGTTGTTTTGTCCATCGAACAAAAGTCCGATGGTTATCTGTACACACGGCAGGACTTTGCTCCATCGGACTTTTGTTGGGCAAAAGTTTGTCCGTTTGCAGACCCAACTTTTGTCCGATGAAAACAAAAAAAAAAAGTTTGTCCGATGGAGCGTACACACGGTCGGATTGTTGGTCCAACTTGCTTAAAACTAAGTTTGTTGGGCAAAAGTCCGACCATGTGTACGGGGCTTTAGTCTTTAAATGGTTAAACTGAGAACTTCTACATAGTTCAGTCCATTGAAAGAAGAAACGTTGTATCTTTTCTCACACTTGGCAGGCTGCCCAGGAGACAAGTCACTCCACAGAAACCTCAGGCAACTTGCATTGACTTCTATGAAAGAACTTATTTGCAAGTTGCCCTGAAGTTTTTTAAAATCTGCTTTTTTTTTTCACCATATTTGGTATTAGGTTAGAGCAGGGGTGTCAAACTATTTCGTCGTGGGCTGTATCAGCATTATGATTGCCCCCAAAAGGGCCGGTTGTATCTGTAAGATTAGATGTCCAGCGCATCCCCTCCCCTTACATTAGATGTCAAGAGCCACCCCATCATCAGAAGTTGAGTCTCCCACTCTCCCTTACATCACAGTGCACCTTATGCTGCTGCTGGGAAGAAGCTGGATGCATTGCTTGAAAGCAGAAAGTAAGGGTCTGGAGGAGGACTGGAGCTGCAGGAGAGGTGCGAGGGCCACATGAAATGACCTGGAGGGCCGGATTCGGCCCGCAGGCCTTGTGTTTGACACCTGTGGGTTAGAGGAATAGCGCCCCATTATTGACATCATGAGGAGGAATAGTGACCTATTAGTGTCAGTGGAAGAAATGGTGCTCCATTGTTGGTGGTAGATGGCAGAATAGGGTCTCATATGAGTGGGAGGATTAGTGCCCCAAGGGCCGGATAAAGGCAAGCAAAGGGCCGCATTCGGCCCTGGGGGCACAGTTTGGGGACCCCTGGGATAAAGGAATATTCTTGAACTTTGTTTTATCTCATGGTTACTGTGAAATTGTGTGAATGCATCAATGAATGCAGTGCATGTTATCTCAGCTTGGATTCATTGAATGAGTTTACTAAAACCGTAAATATTGCAGAATATACAACCTTATGCTACATAACTAAGCTCCATTTCATGCTGAATAAACTAAATTATTAATGCATCTTAAATAGAAAACCATCTTTAGATAGATTTTTACTCTAAAAAGCATCTTATTAAAAAAATTAAAATAAAAAGAAATAAATCATTGATTGTTATCCCCCTTGATTGTAATTTCAAAAGTATTTTTAATTTGTATTTTTTAAACATCTTGTGATCCTGCAATGGAGGTCCTTGTTCAGGCACTTGTTTAATAGATGGCTACGCTCTGTCTCCCAACGGCAGGAGCAGGGGGCATCTTGCCATCCTAGGCTATGTGTTTCTTTTGATTTACACAGCGTAAGGAGACAACTCTAGTGCAAGGGCGGCTCCACAGCAGCTCAGTATTTTTCAATTCAGAGAACCAGTGCTCAGGCAAATCGCTAAAAATAATAAACTGCACAAACCACGGCAGCTAGAACAAGCTTATCCCCCTGACCAAGTAGATAAATAAAAACATTTAACTAAAAAGGAGCACTGGTAATTTTTTTATATAGAGGAGTGCATTTTATTACAAAAGAGACATCGGATGACCGTTTTGCAATAAAACCTGCCTTTTTGGCTTTATTTCTGCTTTAGGCTGGGTTCACACCTATGCGAATTGGATGCAGTTTTCTACACATCCAATTCGCATAGCAGGAGCTTGTGACTGGCTCTCTATGGACCCGGGTCACACATCTATGCAGCGGCTCCTGTGCTAATTTTCACAGGAGTCCTGTGCGTCTTTTGGTCCGTTTCAGGTCCGAATTCAGGCAAAAAAATTTTTATCTGACCCCTGCTGTGAGCCACTGTGTTCAAGTGTAAACACAGCCTCAAAGTGATACTAAAGTCTTGGGGGGGGGGGGGTTTGTTAAAAATAAGAAACATGTTGTTATACTTACCTGCGCTGTGAAGTGGTTTTGCACAGAGCATCTCTGATCCTCCTCTTCTAGGGTCCCTCAGTTTTTCTGGCCCCTCCCGCCTGTTGAGTGCCCCCACAGCAAGCAGCTTGCTATGGGGGCACCCGAGCCACAGCTCGTAGTGTCTATTCAGACACTGAACCGCAGCCCGGCCCCCTCTCTCTCCTCATTGGCTCAATGACTGACAGCAGCGGGAGCCAATGGCGCCACACTGCTGTCTCAGCCAATAAGGAGGGGAGTCCCGGACAGCCGAGTCTCTCGTGTAGCATCGCTGGATCTAGATGGACTTCAGGCAAGCATCAAGGGGGGCTGCTGCACATAGAAAGGCTTTTTATTTTAATGCACAAAATGCATTAAGATAAAAAAAAAAACCTTCTGACTTTACAACCACTTTTCTTTTCATCAAGTAATCTTTATTAAAATTATCCTATTTTTATTTATCCCACAATATTTTATACTTAGAAGAGAAAAGAGCTTGTTCAACATTAGTACTTTCACCCTTATCTATATATCACACTTTACCCTTGTCTACAAGTCCAACATTCCCAATTTATTTATTTATTTAAATTTCTCTCCTTATTGCAGGGTTTCTCAACTCCAGTCCTCAAGCACCCCAACAGGTCATGTTTTCAGGCCTTCCATTATATTGCACTGGTGATTTAATCAGTTTCACTGCTTTATGCTGGCCATACACTATACGAAAAAAAAAAAAAAAAAAAAGGCGAAAATCGGTCGTTCAGACAGTTTTCATTTTTCGAACAGTTAATTTGGAACAAAATTGATAATATTTGGGACGTTTGAGCCGAAAAAACGAAGGACAAGTTTGTAAATGTTCTGCCGAACAAACGATAAATCGGAAGGTTAATGTGTTTCCCGTCCGAACTTTCTGCACTAGGTATATGTAAAAAAAAAAAAAAAAAAAGTTTTTTTTTTTTTATTTATGTCTACTGAACGATTTAATCGGTCATTACATGATGGCACTATCGTTTGCGCTCACGAACGAACTTTCGTTTTTCGAAAGTTCGTTCGGACGATTTTTCGTAGAGTGTATGGCCAGCATTAGTAATTACCACAGCCTTTCATCTGAGGGAAATCCTGAAAACCTGTTGGGGCGCCTTGAGGACTGGAGTTGAGAAACACTGTCTTATTGTATTAACCTCATTCTCTCATTCTGAACAGGTTGGTGGGTTTACCGCCAACCACCTCCTCGCTATCAGTTTCCGTGACAGAAAAAAAGCATCTAATTATTGCAGTTTGTCTACCCTGTAAGTCATTATCCTCTTCCATATAGTCTAATATTTTTGCATAATAATAATAAATAATCTTTGAGTCTAAAATCAAGGAGTTGTTCCAAATACTGTATATTTTGTACCGATAACTTCTCTCCAGTATATACTTGAGTATAAGCCGAGGTACCTAATGTTGCCCAAAAAAAAACTGGGAAACCTTACTGACTCGAGTATAAGCCGATGCCCCACTGTTCCCTAGCTCGCTGTTCCCTGTAAATAGAAATTTTTACATTGTAAATATTACCTGTAAAGAAGTTGCGGCTGCGGCGTCCATCGTTCGAATTCCGCGGCCTCCATCGTTCAAAATTCCGCGGTCTCTTCCTTACTGATAGGCGAGTCTCAGCAGACACTCTCCGCCTATCACGATCATTCTCTCATCCTTAGTTTTCCCAGCAGACACTGTGTTGGGTGTTCCGCCAATCACAGACGTCTGCTGGAAAACTGAGGATGAGAGAACGTTCTAGATAGGCGGAGAGTGTCTGCTGAGACTCGCCTATCAAGTAAGGAACAGGAAGAGACCGCGGAATTTTGAACGATGGACGCCACGGAATTCGAACGATGGACGCCGCAGCTTCTTTACAGGTAATATTTACAATGTAAAAATTTATATGACTCGAGTATAAGCCGAGGGGGGGGGACTTTCAGCCCCAAAAAAAGGGCTGAAAATCTCGGCTTATACTCGAGTATATACAGTATTTAACATTGGACATCTCCACATCATATGAATTAGAGTGGTCATCAACCCTGTCCTCAGGACCCACTAACAGGCCAGGTTTGCAAGATAACTGAAATACATCACAGGTGATATCATTTGCTGCTTAGTGATTGCAGTATTCTAGTCTGCATCTCCCCAAGGTAATACATAAAACCTGGCCTGTTATGCCTTGTTTCCACTGAACGGAACGGTTCGGTACAGAATGGAACGGTTTGAATGGTCCGGTCTATTCTGGTGAGCGTTTCCACTGCAAGTCGGACCGTCAGGGACCATTCAGGGTTTAGAAAAAATGCCTCGCGTGTCCGCCAATCAGTGGAATGTATTGTAGCTCCGCCCTAACCGAACCGTTCCATTTTCTATGGCCCCACATCTGAAGCAGGATCCAGAATGGTGTGGTACGGTTCGGTTTTATGGCACGCTTTTATAATGGAAACACCCAAAATAGCGTACCGTACCGAACCGATCCGCTCAGTGGAAACGAGGCATTAGTGGGTCCCGAGGACAAGGTTGATGACCACTGAATCTCCCTTTAGATCCCTACATCGTGGGCACTGGCCATCCGGGCACCACCCATATAAGAATAATTTCTTGAGGTGTCCTATATGCCCTGTCAGAACCAGTAGATGTGACAACATCTATGATGGGGATAGGGTACTTAATGGACCCATTTCCAAAATGCGTTTCCACTGCTCATTTGTTATATCCCCCAGATCTTCCACCCATCCCCTTACTGGGAAGCTCCTCATGCCCCCTTATAACCCCATCGCGTATACTGTTGTATAAATGAGATCAAACCCCTGGACGTATCAGTGTTGATTACCTCACTACACTCGCCTCTCTTTAATTGGGTCCCTAAAAGCATGTCTAATTTGAAAATATAGAAATAAAACACACACACACACACACACACACACACACACACACACAAGATAAACAAGAGCACATCTCTCCCAGTCCCTACTTTTCTCTATATTGAATAGTTCCTACAACCACTTTAATAGGAAGCTTTAACAAAAATGAGTCTTTAACAGCAGACTTACCGTATATACTCGAGTATAAGCTGAGTTTTTCAGCACTTTTTTTGTGCTGATTATGCCCCCTTCGGCTTATACTGGAGTCACCTTTTTGCGCCTAATCTCCCGGAATTTGGGGACCCGGTACCAGCCGGCCGTAGGTCCTCTGGACACCAAACTTGTCACACATGTAGCCCCACTCTTCATCTACAAGTGTGCAAAGTTTGTCGGCCGGGAAGCACCGATTTTTCAAAGCCGGGCACCCCTTCCATAGACTCCCATGTTAATTGTCAGTCTAGGTATGGGCACGGTGAGGCATGCAGATGGACACCCTAGGCTTATACTCGAGTCAATATGTTTTCCCAGTTATTTGAGGTAAAATTTGTCGCATCGGCTTATACGCGAGTATATACGGTATTCAGATATCTAAATATATTCTATTGACATTTGTCTCTTCTGTGGTAACGGATATTGCTGCTTATGCACAAAATGGGTAAACAAAACCACCAGAATGATTTGTGGTCTGTGCCCAGCCTGCTTTAGAGTAAACCATTACAAAATATGGGCAATTCAGATGCGTACAACATGGGGAAAAAACAAACAAAAAAAACAAACACAAGTATCATGTTATATGTAATAACCTTTGCCATGACATCTAAATTTGTTCAAACTCGAATATTACAGGACTATGGAGAGCCACTTATAAAATACATGAGTGGCTTCTTCATTGCCAAAGATGGTGACAACAGAACCTTCAGATGAGGGGCTTTTCTTACCAAAAACTTCAGCAATTTTCCCCTCACATAATTTTAGCAACAAATTTTCAAAATGAAAAACAGCACCATTAATCAAGTGGACTTTTGTACACTTCAAATAAAGTTTGTACAAATTTTTTTTAAAAAGGAAGCCATGTGATGCTCTGAATTGTGCACTACACTGCCCCCACTGCAGTCTGGAACGGACAGCTGTCAAAGAGGTAAAGCGCACTGGCAGCTGCCCATTCTAGTGTGAAATCAGTTTTCTATGCACCCAATATGTAGTGCACTATTAAAATTATATTTTTTTTTCCTGCAGAGCATTTCACTTCTTGACAGTGGATTACAGATGCAATGTCAGGCTCCTGCAGACAAGCTCTGACGTTTTCTGCCTCTACCTGTAGGGCAGGGATATGCAATTAGCGGACCTCCAGCTGTTGCCAAACTACAAGTCCCATGAGGCATAGCGAGACTGACAGCATCAAGCATGACACCCAGAGGCAGAGGCATGATGGGACTTGTAGTTTGGCAACAGCTGGAGGTCCGCCAATTGCATATCCCTGCTGTAGGGCTTTGGAATGAACCAGGAAGGCACTTAGCACACTCATAGTTCATTGAGAACTACAAGCCTTCTGCCATGGTGTTAAGGCCCATACACACAATAGGGCTTTGACAAAAAAAAAAAAAAAAAATGGACCAGGTTTTTCGAAAAATCCGACCGTGTGTACGCTCCATCGGACAAACTTTTTCGGTTTTCGTCGGACAAATGTTTTCTCTGCAAACAGACAAACTTTTCGGCAACAAAAGTCCGATGGTGCAAAGTCCTATCGTGTGTACAGAAATCCATCAGACTTAAGTCCAAAGTACAAACACGCATGCTCAGAACTAGGGCTGCAACTAACGATTATTTTCATAATCGATTAGTTGGCCGATTATTGTTTCGATCAATTAATCGGTTAATATCCGTAAAAAAAAAAAAAAATAATAATAATAATTTTGCTGCGATTTGCATTTTTTCATTTTTTTTGGCCAATTTGTTGTTGGGCAGACTAAAAAAAAAAAAAAACACAAATTGCTGCAAAACCACATTATTACATGCTTTTCTGTAGCTTCTCTATTGAAGTATATTGAACCAAAAACACAAAATAGCATCGTTTTGCGTTAAAAAAAAAGTACTTGCCCTTTCCAAATACGCAGCAGCTGAAAAAAATCATGGATGTGAACGTGTCCCATAGGAAACCATGACAATGACCTGTAGTGTGTTTCTGCAAAAAGCACCAAAAATAAAAACACAGAGGTGTGACCCAGGCCTGAGATGTTTAGTAACATAATGGTGTTAAAAAAAAAAAAAAAAAAAAAAAAAAAAAAAAAAAAAAAAATTAGTACAAAAATAGCAAATAATCGCTGTAAGGGTCCTTTCACACGGGGCGGATCCGTGCAGATCCGCCCCGTGAAGCTCCGCTTGCTCAGCGGGGATCGCTCCATTGATCCCCGCTGAGCCGACGGATGACTGGGCGGTCCCCGCACACTGTGCAGGGACCGCCCTGTCAGAGCGCCGCTCTCCCCTATGGGGAATCGGATGACGACGGACCGTAGAGTCCGTTGTCATCCGATCCGCTCCGCCGACGGAAGGAAAAATAGGGTTTTCCTCCGTCACACTTTGGCGGAGCGGATGTCAGCGGACATGTCTCCGCTGACATCCGTGCCTCCATAGGGGTACATGGAGGATCCGTTTTAGGTCCGCCAAAAAAACTGACAGGCGGACCTGAACGGACCTCCGTGTGAAAGAGCCCTAAGGGGTTCACTTTTTACTGTGGGACAGTGAAAGTAATATTTACAGTAGCGATTTGCTCTTTTTGTACTGTAAAGAGCTCATTTTAGTTTTTTTTAACCCCATTATGTTACTGGCCGATTAATCGATTATAAAAATAGTAATCGATTAATTTCATAATCGATTAGTTGTCGATCGATTAGTTGTTTCGGCCCTACTCAGAAGCAATGCAAAAGATCAACCAGCAATAGCAGAAGTTGCCCAAAGGGTGGCACTAAAAAGCAGAAAAACCACGTAGTACGTCACTACGTTCATGTTTGTTGGTTGAAAAAGTCCTGCCGTGTGTATGCATACCAAGTTCACGGCTAACGCCCTTCGAACAAAAATCCACGGAAAAGTTTGTTTGAAGTCCGATCATGTGTATGAGGCTTAAGATGGGACTTGTAGTTTTCTCATTCCCAGATTCCCATGAATGAATGAATGAATGAATGAATAAATGATGCAGCACAAGTGGAGAGAGGAACCCGGGGGGGGGGGGGCTGAGATCGGGAGGGGATGCTGGAGAATGTTACATATTACACCCCAAATATGGGTGTAAAGTGTAACATGCTGTAAAGGTGAACCTATCCATTAAAATGCAACTTTAAAGTGGTAGTAAACTACACAAAAAAAAAAAAAAAAACACTTCTCTCTGCAAGGTAATATATTGTGCTAGGTTGCACTGTGCATGTATGCAGGATTCTCAGCCGCGGCACAGAGCTCTGTAGGAATGGCACAAGAATGTTGTTCCTTCAGAGCACATGCGCCAGTGACATCACCAGCTGCAGGGATACTGAATATCTTCTAATCTAAACAGTGCACGTTTAGGAGATATTCCTTGTACCTACAGGTAAGCTTTATTAGAAGCGTACCTGTAGGCAGTAGTGTATTTAGGTTTTGTGCTGCCCTAGGCCTGACTAAACTCGTGCACCCCTTGATTTAAATATGACCCACCCCTTCCTGCCAAGGCCACACCCTTTCTGTTTAAGACCCTCCCTGAAATTTTCAAGTGGGGACACTGGTTCTGAGGGCCTGGGAATGGATTCCCTTAATTTGCATAGATTTCCTCTCACTTCCTGTTTGGCTATGGTGCAGGAGTTGAAGGGAAATCTCTGCAATGGGACAGATATGAGTAAGCATCACACGATGTGAAACATGTCAGGTATTTTTTTTCCTGTTGTTCACTTTATTTTGACTATTGTTTTGGTTGTTTTTGGATTTTACCTACCCAATAAAGATGTTGTTTTATGGAGTGCGGCAGTCCAGGATTTTCTTCTATCCCATGGGACAGGGATGGTAAGAAATAAACTGGCAGGGGCTATAACCCTCCCTTACTCTATCCAAAATGGAATGTTGCCTATAGTTCTACTTTAAGCACAAATTTCTGATAAATTTTATGGAGAGGACTAAAGATATAAACATGTCAATGCTGCAGCAGAAAACATAGCACGGTGAGGAAGGTTTGTGGTCCAGGATGACAAGACAAAATTAGAAGCAGTAACCCCCCCCCACCCACAGTTGCGGAATGCCGGCCGCCCGCATACCAGAAGCAGTGCGGCGGCTTTATGGAGGCGCTAGACTAATTTGCCTTTCAGCCCAGTCCGCCCCATAAGACTGGCGCTACACTAACAGTGTAGCGCAAGCCGGCGGGACTCTTTCCGTGCAAAGTGCTGCCCTAGGCCTGGGCATTGTTGGCCTAGGCCAGGATACAGCGTTGCCTGTAGGTACAAGTTCCAATGGGAGATTGCTTTAACTTTGAATCAGTTACAGAGCCAGAAGACTGCGGGACCATGCACAATGCGCAGCACAGTGGGCAACTGGCTTTAAAGCAGCAAGCTGTAACAGCCATGTACCCACAGTTAAAGCACTGGACATTTTTTTGTTTTGTTTTTGTACCTGCAAGGTAAAGGCATAATGTGCAAGTATGCATCGCATACTAGCACATTATGTTAAACTTACTTTAAAACAAAGCTCTTCTAGCGCAGAGATGTCAGTGCTGCAGGCGCTCTCGTCTTCACCCGTCTTGCTTCCGGGTTCGTGGTCTCAGAAACTGTAACCGTCTGGGGCCTGGATGATGTCACTCCCACACATGCGCACGGGAGCCACCGTTTACAGCACAGTGCTCCGAAGAGACAGTACGGGTGGCCGTTCCTTCAGAGCGCATTTGCCAGTGATGTCACTGGCTACATGTACACTAAATAGCTCCTAAAACGGAGCACGTATTGGAGATATTTACAGTACATATTAGGTAAAAAGCAAGAGATGGAAGTTTACTTCCACTTTAAGATGCTGGCACAGCGCTGGATCCTGGGACAGGTGAGTGTATATCCATTAAAAGTCAGAAGCTACAGTTTTTGTAGCTGCTGGACTTGATTTACATAAATATATGACTGGAGCTCCACTTTAAAGCTGAACGCTTGGCAGGTAAAAAGACTAAAATAAATATACTGGAGCTCTAACCATACAATTTAAAAAAAACACACTTGATGTATTAAAGCAATGCAAGTACCTGAATATGACCTGGTATCAGCCTCTTGGAGTCCCTGTACAACAGGGCTGGAGTGAGAGAAGCAGTAGAAGGAAAAAATTAGTTCATCTGTTGACAAGGAGCATTCTGATAGGAGGAGGAAGCAGAGTGACAGACAGATTAGCTCATCACTATGCTGCTTCTCCCTTCACTATCCAGTCACAGGCTGGGGGCAGATCCAAGACAACCTAGGTTCAGGAAGAAGTGGGTTTAATGATGCTGGCCATCAGATTGAGGACATGTACTGCGAAGGGAAATCTCTACATTGAAAAGATAAATATTTTTTTCAAAAATGTTTCCCCCCCCTAATCTTTTAGCCTAGGTTCACACTGACTGCAGGAATGAAATAGTACATGTCATTCTCAACTTTGGGGGCGATTTCAGAGACATCTGTGCAAGTTTCTGCACAGATGTCTATTGGAAAAAAATTTAAAAAAAAACACCCGAAGTCGCCAAAGGTTGTGCAGAAACTACTTTTGGAAAAATCGATGTGGCGTCACAATTGCGCCGAGTCAGACAGTGCCACTGCCGGCAATAGCCGCCAATTTGCCATGCGATTTGACATGTAAAAATCGCATGCAATGTGAACCAGGGCTTAAAGAGCAATTCGCTTTAAGATTTTTATTTTTGGTTAGAATTCTGCTTTATTAAATTAGAGCAGCATGACAACCAGGTAATCAAATGGAGAGTTTGGCAATAGCAGCAACGTATGATTTTCAGTACAGGTTTCCTTTAAGGTTAATATCACACAAAGGTGTCAGTAATGTTTATATTACCAGGTTTTGATTAGTACCGATTTTCCAGGACTTGGAAAACACCTGCGTGTTTTAATATGCATGCATTTCCACTGAAAGTCGACGAAAAAGCATGCCAAAGTAAAAAGCGTACTTGAACCCACGTTAATGTGTATTTTTATGCACATTGAAGTACAATGCTAAGAGTATTGTACACTGCAACATGTTACAACGTGCGATTTTATGCATTTCTATTTACTCCGAATATGCATGCACCTAAATACAAGGAGGGGTGAATCCAGCTTTACTAAATCCCCAAATAAAGGCTATGTTGTCCTTAGTCTATGCCAGTGTCTCAACTCCAGTCCTCAAGGCGCCCCAACAGGTCATGTTTTCAGGATTTCCCTCAGATGGAACAGCTGTGGTAATTACTAAGGCAGCGAAACTGATCAAATCACCTGTGTAAAATAATGGAAAACCTGACCTGTTGGGGTGCCTTGAGGACTGGAGTTGAGAAACACTGGTCTATGCCACTGTTCCAGCTCTAGTCATCAGAATGTCCATAAAACAGCCTGTGCACAAAGAAATAAGGGGCTGTCATAGGTGACCTCCTAAAACAATGCTAGTTGCCTGGCTACCAAGCTGACCCTCCAACCTCAATGACACAGAATTGGAATAAGTATGCAACCAGAACTACTGACATGATTACTTGAAGATCAGAGACTGAAGCACAACAGTCAGACAAGCAGCATTTTATAGAGGTGGGGGGCAAACCCTGTATTTTTCTCTATTCATGGGTTATTTTCTATAAAGCACATCCATTTCATCAGAAATCTGGAAAAACATTCCTGCTCTCCACACACAGATATAAAAAGGAAAAAAGCGGCTGAAATGAATACTGCATGGCACTGAGCACAGGCTATGTTGTAGAATAGAAAGCAGTGTATCCCGTAGTACCATATAGGAGGGTACACTGCATAGGACCATAGAGGTGGCGTGATACAAAACACCCACAATCTCTACCCGCCAATCCGATGCAACATGCCACACAAACTGATGACGCTGTGCCATTCAAAAAATAAATAAAAAATTAAACCTGCAAATAAGGTGACAAAGACGTGACACCCTCATAGCAGGTTCCCAGCCTTAAAAAAGTGAGGATTTAAACAAGCAAATAAATCCAGCCAACGCTCAAGGATATTCCAAATCCTATTGCCTGGAACAGATTGCACGTCTGCTGCCAATATCCGAGCAATGACAGACTAAATCCTCTTTGGCTAATCAAGGCCTTTCACATTGGTAATGACAGCTCAGTCCTACCAGTACATCATAATGGTCAATCACTGCATCCATGTGCTACCAGTAGCATCAGAATGTCAATCAAAAAAATCCCAGTCCAGCTAGCACATTAGAACCATCACATACCAGTCATACCAGTACAATGGAATGTCAATCAAAACATCCCAGTCTTACTGGTACATTGGAATGTCAACCAACACATTCCTGTCTGGACTGTTGATTGACATTTCGATGTCACATCAGAATTAACATGTGCCAGTACATGGGAAAGTCAACCAATCTATACCAGTTCTTCCAGTCTGTCAGAACCGTCATCGTCATCCTCATCCCAGTCCGTCAGAACCATCATCCTCATCCCGGTCCTCCCAGTCCGTCAGAACCGTCATCCTCATCCCAGTCCGTCATCCTCATCCCGGTCCGTCAGAACCGTCATCCTCATCCCGGTCCGTCAGAACCGTCCCGGTCCTCCCAGTCTGTCATCCTCATCCCGGTCCTTCAGAACCATCATCCCGGTCCTCTCAGTCTGTCATCCTCATCCGGTCCTCCCAGTCTATCAGAACCGTCATCCTCATCCTCCCAGTCCGTCATCCTCCCAGTCCGCCAGAACCGTCATCCTCATCCCGGTCCTCCCAGCCCAACAGAACCATCACCTCCCAGTAAACGAGAAGCATCCCCTGTTATTGTGGAAGGCCCCCCTCTGGATGGTGGAGCCCAGTAATCAGCATTCAAGACATGCATCTCCTGAGTCCAGCCAACCTGTTCCCTCCCAGTATGTCCGAGGGGAGCAGTGCTGGTAGACAATGGCAGCACCCCTCATCCATCCATGATTAGATGGTCCCCCCTCTCCATGATTACCAGCTATCCTCGTCTTCATAGCTGTCCTCCAGGTCCAGGATGTCCACTTCATCTAGGATGGTGTTCCCAGGGGACGGGCAGGCCAGCCTGCTGTTGTAGTATCCCAGGGACGGGTCTGATGGGTAGAGGCTCCCGCAGAGTAGAGTGGGTATAGGGCTGGGCAGGCAGAGTGCGGAGGGTCGGGTGAGCAGGCAGGGCTGATGCATTGCGGGAGGAGGCTGCAGCAGGTGCGGGCTGGCGGTGCAGTTACTGACGGCGCTGGCTCTGTTCCGGAGCTGCTCGTTCTGTTTCTCCAGCTTCCTCACCAGTTCCTGCAGCTTCTTCACCTCCAACTCAGCGTTCACCATCAGCCCATTGGTGGCCCCCGAGGCGCACTTCACCTCCGCCATCATCTCCCAACCCGCTACCACCTCCTCCGGCTCTCTCCTCTCCTCTCCGCTCCTCTCCTCTCCTCTATCACCGCCTCGCTCAGGGATGGCTGCTGTGTACAGGCTGCATCCTCCTGTCAGCGCTAATACTATGGATGTGATCTCCGGGCTCCCTCCCACCAGAGACCGAGAGAGGGGGCTACACACACACACAATGGAACAAAGAGATCCGGGGACACACCGACCGTCCACTGACACCCTCATCTATCACTAATCCGAGAAGGGTGGAGTCATCCACTTCAATCGTATCCTCTTCATTATAAACACCCAATGGCCAATTATACTCTACTACACATATCACATTGGAAACATCACAACTACACGACAATGGAAACATCACTAGTGGGAATATCATTGTAGACATCCCTATATGACATTGTAAACATCCCTATATGACATTGTAAACATAACCATATGATATTGTAAACATCCCTATATGACATTGTAAACATACCCATATGACATTGTAAACATCCCTATATGTCATTGTAAATATACCCATATGACATTGTAAACATCCCTATA
Organism: Rana muscosa; assembly: GCA_029206835.1. Lineage (NCBI taxonomy): Eukaryota > Metazoa > Chordata > Amphibia > Anura > Ranidae > Rana > Rana muscosa. The sequence continues at coordinate 776,315,312 of CM055117.1, forward strand.
TGACATTGTAAACATACCCATATATGACATTGTAAACATCCCTATATGACATTGTAAATATACCCATATGACACTGTAAACATCCCTATATGACATTGTAAACATACCCATATATGACATTGTAAACATCCCTATATGACGTAAATATACCCATATGACATTGTAAACATCCCTATATGTCATTGTAAACATAACCATATGACCTTGTAAACAACCATATGACATTGTAAACATCCCTATATGTCATTGTAAACATAACCATATGATATTGTAAACATCCCTATATGACTTTGTAAACATAACCATATGACATTGTAAACATCCCTATATGTCATTGTAAACATAACCATATGACATTGTAAGCATAACCATATGACATTGTAAACATCCCTATACAGTATGTCATTGTAATATCACTATATGACAGTGGTGGCTGGTGCCCAAATTTTTTTGGGGAAGCACAAACAAACTGAAGAATTCTGAAAAAAAAACATAATTTGCAGCCACACTGTGCCCATCAAACGCAGCCACTGTGCCCATCAATTGCAGCCACTGTACCCATCAAATGCTGCCACTGTACCCATCAAATGCTGCCACTGTACCCATCAAATGCTCTCACTGTGCCATCAAATGCTCCCACTGTGCCCATCAAATGCTGCCACTGTGCCCATCAAATGCTCCCACTGTGTCCATCGAATGCCGCCACTGTGACCCCCCCGACTGCTCACCGTCTCCCCGACACTTACCCTGTCTCGGTGGGGCAGCAGGTGTCCTCCATGGCATGGGTCTTCTCCCCTCTTCTCCTCCTATCCTCTCCTATAGGCGGTTGGACGCCTGGTAGGCATCCAATCACATCACCTGTCATTTCAGCCAATCAGGTGACGGATAACAGACCCAAGCACCTGATTGGTGGAGAGGCGGTCCAGTGTTAGAACAGTGAATATTCATTCGCTGTTCTAACACAGCTGGATGAACTGTGAGCGCCAAGCATGGAAGCAAACAAACATTAATTGATGGATTCTGGTGGAGCCAGTGGAGGGGGCGGCAGCAAAATGAGGTTTCACCTAGGGTGTCAAAAATCCTTGCACCAGCCCTGATGACATTGTAAGCGTGGCTATAAAACATTGAAAGCATTACTATATGATATTTTAAACATAACTGTGACATTGTAAACATCACTGCATGACATCGTAACATCACTATACAGTATGACAATGTAAGCTGGCTGGGGAGGGCATTGGGAAATTCCTTGGGATTTATCTGAATCTGCACTAAGCTGGCCAACAGGGTATTGGAAAAGCCCCTCGGGACTCATCTGAATCCACACCAAGCTGCCTGGAAAGTGACCCGCCAAGCTGAATCATCTGATTCTGTGCCAAGTTGGCGAATGAGTAACCCGCCAAGCTGGCCAGAAAGGACCTTGAAGAGTCATCTGAATCTGCACCCGTTCTGTGAAAAGAGGATGGTTTGGTGCTGGAATAGGCAAGCCATCTCTGTAAAAACTATTTGCCACTATGAAAACATTAAGTGCAAAACTTCAGTTTGCACAGCGCTTTACAATATCAAGGGAGACAGTACAGTTACAATACAATAAAATACAAGAGGTTTAAGAGAGATCCTGCTCGTAAGAGCTTACAATCTAACAGGATGGGGCAAGTGGTACAACAGGTTATAACTGGGAGGGATCTTGTTGGAAGTGATAAAAGTTCAGTTAGTTGGAGGTGTGATAGGCTTCCCTGAAGAGATTCGTTTTCAGGGATCACCTAAAGGCAGCCAGAGTAGGAGATAGCCAGACAGACTGAGGTAGAGAGATCCAGGGGATGGGAGAGGCTCGGAAGAAGTCCTGGAGATGAGCATGGGAGGAAGAGACAAGGGATCTAGAGAGCAGGAGGTCTTGAGAGGAGCAGAGAGGATGATTTGGTTGATATTTGGAGAAAAGTTTGGTGATGTACCTTGGGGCAGAGTTGTGAATGGCTTTGTATGTTGTTGTTAGTATTTTTTAATTTGCTGGGTATTCAGAAGCCAGTGCAGGGATTGGCAGAGAGGGGTGGCAGACAATGAGCGGTTGGTAAGGTAGATGAGTCTGGCAACAGCATTTATGATAAACTGAAGAGGGGATAACCTATGGAGGGGAAGGCCTATGACAGGCATGTCCAAAGTCCGGCCCGCGGGCCAATCGCGGCCTGCGTTCTGGTTTCGGACGGCCCGCCTGGTCATTTTGACATGTATGTCTTTTGTGGCCCCCAACGAATCCCCGAGCGCCGGGGGCCACAAAATAAATACATGCTGGCTGCCTTGAAGGAGGCGGGACGAGCGCTGTGCATACAGGAGTACTTCCTGTTTACACAGTGACCTGTGTAAAAGGAAGTCCCGTCTCCTGTGCTGCCATTGGACGACTGTTCTGTCCATCACAGGAGGCGGGAATTTCGATTAAAGAGGCTGCCGAGAAAACAGGAAATTCTCCTGTATGTCTGTCGGCGCTCGTCCCGCCCCCCCCCCTCTGTCTCCTCCAATGCTGCAGATGAATGAATCAGGCTGCAATGGTGAGTGTGCATTCATGGCAAGGGGGGTGCTGCATTCATGGCAAGGGGGTGCTGCATTCAGGGAAAGGGGGTGTTGCATTCAGGGCAAAGGGGTGCTGCATTCAGGGCAAGAGGGTGCTGCATTCAGGGTAAGGGGGGTGCTGCATTCAGGGAAAGGGGGTGTTGCATTCATGGCAAAGGGGTGCTGCATTCATGACAACAGGGGTGCTGCATTCATGACAACGGGGGTGCTGCATTCAGGACAACTGGGGTGCTGCATTCATGGCAAGGGGGTGCTGCATTCAGGAAAACGGGGGTGCTGCATTCATGTCAAGGGGGTGCTGCATTCAGGGCAAGGGGGGTGCTGCATTCAGGGCAAGGGGGGTGCTGCATTCAGGGCATGGGGGTGCTGCATTCAGGGCAAGGGGGTGCTGCATTCAGGGCAAGGGGGTGCTGCATTCAGAGCAAGAGGGCGCTGCATTCAGGGCAAGAGGGTGCTGCATTCAGGGCAAGGGGGGTGCTGCATTCAGGGCAAGGGGGGTGCTGCATTCAGGGCAAAGGGGGTGCCGCATTCAGGGCAAGGGGGTGCCGCATTCAGGGCAAGGGGGTGCTGCATTTAGAGCAATGGGGTGCTGCATTCAGGGCAAGAGGGTGCTGCATTCAGGGCAAGGGGGGTGCTGCATTCAGGGCAAGGGGGGTGCTGCATTCAGGGCAAAGGGGGTGCTGCAATCAGGGCAAGGGGGTTGCTGCATTCAGGGCAATGGGGGTGCTGCATTCAGGACAATGGGGGTGCTGCATTCAGGGCAAAGGGGGGTGCTGCATTCAGGACAACGGGGGTGCTGCATTCAGGACAATGGGTCTGTTGCATTCATGACAATGGGGGTGTTTCATTCAGGGCAACGGGGGTGTTGCATTCAGGGCAACAGGGGTGTTGCATTCAGGACAATTAGGGTGCTGCATTCAGGGCAAGGGGGGTGCTGCATTCATGACAATGGGTCTGTTGCATTCATGACAATGGTGGTGTTTCATTCAGGGCAACGGGGGTGTTGCATTCAGGGCAACAGGGGTGTTGCATTCAGGACAATTGGGGTGCTGCATTCAGGTCAAGGGGGGTGCTGCATTCATGACAATGGGGGTGTTGCATTCAGGGCAATGGGGGTGTTGCATTCAGAGCAATGGGGGTGCTGCATTCATGGCACTTGTGAGGCTGTATTGATGGGCAGTGACCCTTATTTTGATTCACAGTTCTTTATTTAAAATGTAAGATTTTTTAAAGGGAAGGTGCGTATTATACGCCGATAAATACAGTATATCCAAATAACACGCCTGAGCTCATCTCTTCACCACACACAGCCACAAAGGCAAGGGAATTCTTGTTGGGCATTGTGTATTAGTGCTCGAACGAACACACTTAGACCAAATTTTAATGGTTCACAGAATGTCAGGCAAAATGGTTGGCCCTCACGCATGTTCATTTCATCAAATCTGGCCCTCTTTGAAAAAAGTTTGGACACCCCTGGCCTATGAGAAGGGAGTTGCAATAAACAAGGCGAGAGATAACAAGCAAATGAATCAGTAGCTTGGTAGTTTTATTTGTTAAAAAGGGGCACATTTTAGAGATATTATGGGGGTCTACAAGCTTTTGACAACAATTGGATTTGGGGCTGAAAAGATAAGTCAGAGTCTAGTGTTACACTTAGTACCCTGGCATGAGAGGAGGGAGTGATAGATGTATTATTGATCTTGATGGAAAAGTCATGAAGGGGGCACGGGTGGGGGGGAATATTATCAGCTTGGTTTGAGAGATTTAGTTTAGTGGAAGTGGTCCGACATCCATGTTAATATGTCAGTTAGTAAGTTAGTAATGCGAAAGGAGACTGAAGGAGTGAAGTAAGGAATAGAGAGATAGATTTGGGTGTCATCAGCATAGAGATTGTATTGGAAGCCGGGTGAGGTTATTAACCACTTGGCAACCACCTGCCGACAAATAACGTCGACGAGGTGGTTGCTTAACTCTGGGAGGACGTTATATAACGTCCTCCCAGAATCGCGCTCCCGCGCGCCCCCTGGGGCACGCACACGGGAAACTCCGTGACCGCCGGGTCCAGAGGACCCGGCGGATCACGAATCGCGGTAAATCGCCGCTGATAGCGGCCGTTTACCACGTGATCGCTCCGTCAAATGACGGAGCAATCACTTGTAAACAGACCGGCGTCATGTGATGACGCCGGTTCCTCTCTCCCCTCTCTGTACCGATCGGTACAGTGTGAGAGGAGAGGGGGAGAGAGCGGATGGCAGCAGCAGCTCTGTGGGTTGGATCTGTGACAATTGCAGTCACAGATCCAGCCATCCATCCATCCCTGCTCAGCCATCCCTAGTGCAATACCCTGCCAATACTCTGCAATACACCCTGCCAATACTCTGCAAAATACCCTGCGCAATACTCTGCAAAATACCCTGCGCAATACTCTGCAAAATACTCTGCAATACCCTGGTGCAATACTCTGCAATACCCTGGCGCAATACTCTGCAATACCCTGCGCAATACTCTGCAATACCCTGCGCAATACTCTACAATACCCTGCAAAATACTCTGCAATACCCTGCAAAATACTCTGCAATACCCTGCGCAATACTCTGCAATACCCTGCGCAATACTCTGCAATACCCTGCACAATACCCTGCAAAATACTCTGCAATACCCTGCGCAATACCCTGCGCAATACTCTGCAATACCCAGCGCAATACCCTGCAATACCCTGCGCAATACTCTGCAATACTCTGCAATACCCTGCACAATACTCTGCAATACCCTGCACAATACCCTGCAAAATACTCTGCAATACCCTGCGCAATACCCTGCAAAATACTCTGCAATACCCTGCGCAATACTCTGCAATACCCTGCGCAATACTCTGCAATACCCTGCGCAATACCCTGCAATACCCTGCGCAATACCCTGCGCAATACTCTGCAATACCCTGCGCAATACTCTGCAATACCCTGCGCAATACTCTGCAATACCCTGCGCAATACTCTGCAAAATACTCTGCAATACCCTGCACAATACTCTGCAATACCCTGCACAATACTCTGCAATACCCTGCACAATACTCTGCAATACCCTGCAATACCCTGTGCAATATCCCCTGTGCAATACCCCGTGCAATACCCTGCCATACTCCGCAATACCCTGCCATAGTCCGCAATACTCCGCAATGCCCTGCAATACTCCGCAATGCCCGGCAATACTCCGCAATGCCCGGCAATACTCCGCAATGCCCGACAATACTCTGCAATAACCACTTCCCGCCCGCCGGCCGTCATATGACGTCCTTGACTTTGTGCGGAGATATCTGAATGATGGGAGCAGCTACAGGCATCATTCAGATATTAGTTTTTTCAGCCAGCGATTCCCTACACCATAAGAACAATCATAGCAGCTGTTCCACCGCTTGATCATTCTTACGGGAGGTGAGAGGGGATGCCCCCCCTCCCGCTGCCCTCCAGTGCTTCTACCGACTCACCGCTATGATCAAAGCCAGGATTGTTTTTTTTTTGTTTGTTTTTTCAGGCTTCCCAGCCTAGAGGTGAGATGTGGGGTCTTATTGACCCCATATCTCACTGTAAAGAGGACCTGTCATGCCATATTCCTATTACAAGGGATGTTTACGTTCCTTGTAATAGGTATAAAAGTGATCAAAAAAAATTTGGGGGCGGAAAAACATGTCAAACTAAAATAAATAAAGTAAAATGAACAATAAAAAAATATATATTTTTTTAAAGCGCCCCTGTCCCCGTGAGCTCGCATACAGAAGCGAACGCATACGTAAGTCCCGCCCACATATGAAAACGGTTTTCAAACCACACATGTGAGGTATCTCTGCGAACGTTAGAGCGAGAGCAATCATTTTGGCCCTAGACCTCCTCTGTAACTCAAAACATGTAACCAGTAAAAATATTTAAAGCGTCGCCTATGGGGATTTTTTAAGTAGCGAAGTTTGGCGCCATTCCACGAGTGTGTGCAATTTTTAAGGGTGACATGTTAGGTATCTATTTACTCGGCGTAACTTCATCTTTCACATTATGCAAAAACATTGGGCTAACTTTACTGTTTTTTTTTTTTTTTTAAGCACAAAACATTTTTTTTCTGTAAAAAAAACGCGTTAAAAAAATTGCTGCGCAAATATCGTGCGAGATAAAAAGTTGCAACAACCACCATTATATTCTCTAAGGTCTTTGCTAAAAAAACATATATAATGTTTTGGGGTTCTATGTAATTTTATAGCAAATAAATGATGATTTTTACATGTAGGAGAGAAATGTCAGAATTGGCCTGGGTGCTCCAGAACGCCTGATGGTGCTCCCTGCATGTTGGACCTCTGTATGTGGCCACGCTGTGTAAAAGTCTCACACATGTGGTATCGCCATACTCGGGAGTAATAGCAGAATGTGTTTTGGGGTGTAATTTGTGGAATGCATATGCTGTGTGTGAGAAATAACCTGCTAATATGACAATTTTGTGAAAAAAAAAAAAAGAGAAAAAAAAAATCTTGATTTTGCAAAGAATTGTGGGAAAAAATGACAACTTCAAAAAACTCACAATGCCTCTTTCTGAATACCTTGGAATGTCTTCTTTCCAAAAAGGGGTCATTTGGGGGGTATTTGTACTTTTCTGGCATGTTAGGGTCTCAAGAAATGAGATCGGCCGTCAGTACTTCAGGTGTGATCAATTTTCAGATATTGGCACCATAGCTTGTGGACTCTATAACTTTCACAAAGACCAAATAATATCCACCAATTTGTACTTATTTTTACCAAAGATATGTAGCAGTATAAATTTTGGCCAAAATTTATGAAGAAAAAATAGTAATTAGCAAAATTTTATAACAGAAACGAAAAAAAAATCTTTTTTTTAAAAAATGTTCAGTCTTTTTTCTCTTATAGCGCAAAAAATAAAAAACCCAACAGTGATTAAATGCCACCAAAAGAAAGCTCTATTTGTGTGAAAAAAAGGACAAAAAATTCATATGGGTACAGTGTTGTATGACTGAGTAATTGTCATTCAAAATGTGAGAGCACCGAAAGCTGAAAATTGGTCTGGTTATTAAGGGGGTTTAAGTGCCCAGTGGTCAAGTGGTTAAGTGACCAAGAAAGGAGATGTAGATCGAGAAAAGTAAGGGTCCAAGAACAGAGCCTTGGGGCACCGATTCAGAAAGAGGAACTGTAGAGGATGAGACTGAGTTAGAGGTAACCCTGAAGTAGTTTTGTGATAGGTAGGAGGAGAACCAGGATAGAGCAGAATCTTGAAGGCCAAGGGAACTGTCAGGACCTGTCAGGACCTGGCTCAAACCTGGGACCTATTCTGTGTCTGGCATTGATTCTTCTCGCTGAGCTACCTGGGATGCTGGACAGTTTCCTGCCTGATTTATTGGACAATCTTGCCTGATCCATGGGACAATCCTGCCTGATCCATTGGACAACCCTGCCTTGTGTCTTGATTGCTGTTGAACCTTGAACGCCTTGTTCCCCTCTTGAACTTCCTCTATAAGCATTCCCTCTGCACGTCCTGTCCCCAGATTATTGTGGTCTGATCCTGCATACTACTTGAGTCACTTCTATTACTGTTTGGCTTGTGACCTGACTACAAAACTCTCCTCCTGCATCGACCTTGGCTTGTGAACTCGACTACGAAACTCTTTCCTGCACCGACCTCAGCTTGTGACCCCAAAACTGATCATTGGTCTAGCAATTCAGACTTTCCTATCTTTCGCAGACCTAAGAACTGAGCTTGCCTGACGTTGTCGGCCATTAGTCTCCACTCATTACAGGTATTCTACTAACAGGAAAAGAGTTTATTGAGAAGGAGTGGGTGGTCAACCGTATCAGAGGCCGCAGAGAGGACTAGTAGTAATGCCACGTACATACGACCGGTTTTCCCGTTGAAAAGAACAGAATTCCGCTCAAGCTTGTCTTGCATACACACGGTCACACCAAATTCCGCCTGTCAAAAGCGCGGTGACGTACAACACTACTACAAGCCGAGAAAAATTAAGTTTGATGCTTCCGAGCATGCTTCGACTTGATTCTGAGCATGCACGTTTTTTTGCACGTTGAAATTGCATACAGACGAACGGTTTTCCCGCTACGATTTTTTCCTGACAGGAAAAAATTGATCCTGCTCTCTTTTTTTCCGGGCAGTTTTCCTGTGGGAAAAAGTCCGATGGAGCATACACACGGTCGGGATTCCTGGCCAAAAGCTCTCATCTGACTTTTTACAACGGGAAAATCGGTCGTGTGTACGGGGCATAAGAGTATGGAGTAATGGCCATTGGTTTTGGCAGGTAGTAAATCATTAGTGAGTTTTAGTAGGGCAGTGTGGAGTGCTGCAAGAGAAAGCCAGTCTCTAAAGGCCCGTACACACGATCAGAAAAACGGAAGTAAAATTTTGTCCGATGAACGATCTGATGATTTTATAAATGTTAGTATGGTGCTTTTGACAGGCGATTCCGAATTTTTGGATGACAAAAACTGGATGTGCAGGCTCTAAAATTTTTGTAGAATGTGAACACAACGTCCGATTTTTGCTTAATTAGTACAGTTTTCAGGCGAGACTACGCATACTCAGAAACAAAAGAACACATTTAAAACAATTCAACACATTACATCACTTCTGATGTTGAATTCTGTCATACAATAATTTTCGTATGGTGAGTAACCTCTTAACTTTCGATATGAGACTAGCAGCTAGCAGCATATAAAAAACTGATGAAAATTTGTCTGATTAATCTGATTGTGTGTACCTTTCTTTAGGGGTCAAGAAGGTTGCTTTCAGTGAGGCAGGAGCTCAGATGGTTGTAGACTAAAGCCCCGTACACGCGGTCGGACTTTTTGCCAACAAACTTCATTTTGAGCAAGTTTGCCAAAAAATCCGACCTTGTGTACGCTCCATCGGACAAACTTTTTTGGTTTTCATCGGACAAAAGTTCGGTCTGCAAACGGACAAACTTTTGGCCAACAAAAGTCAGATGGAGCAAAGTCCGACCGTGTGTACAGAAAACCATCGGACTTTTGTCCGATGGACAAAACAAATGTAGCGATACCCTCAGCTAAGAGGGCCGCAGTACTAGTTTTGGGCCCTGAACACAGCTCCGCCAACCCCCGGCAATTCACTCGACCCACTCTTGCACAGTCAGTCTAGGATACTTTATCTTATGCTCTATGGAAAATTCAGAGATCAATGCAAGTAGTAAAAGAATAATGAGTTTACTCTCACTTAGTAAAATAAATCAACAGTAAAACAGATAACATATGCTTCTGGCAGAGTCCTGCAGCAATTTGTACACTATGCATTAATGAAACACAGTAATGGCGTGCCTCGTGGGGCGACCGTTAACTAGGCGCCCTGTGGCGCAGCTACTAAACTCTAATACCCGGTCAGGCCTGACCCTATAACTCAGTCTCTAGGAGATGAATTCTTTGCATGCAAGTCTTTAAATGGTGGTGCACATTTCGGGAACACATTTGTAATCCGAAAGGGGGGGGTAAAAGTATCAACACGAAACACTTCACCGTTTAACTCAGTTCTGCTATGGATCTCCAGTGGGGACTCAAATATGAACTGGTGGGCCACGGCAGTCTGTAGGCCCAACAATAGTGTAAAGTATATGGATTGAGCAGGTGCTCTCTCACCACTCCGGACGCGATCCCAGTCCGGGACTTCCACCTGCTGTGTCTCCACACACAGTGTCTGCAGCGGTCGGGTCTCTGGCTCAGCAACGGTTGAGGATGACCAAGTCAGATGCCACCCAGGCTCGCTATGGGGTGGAAGGCTCTTTGGGTAGCAGCGCAAGGCCCCAGGCTTCAGGCCTTGCACCACAGCGGATCCGCACAGGAAGATCTGTCCACTGAAGTCTTGTGTCCCAAAGAGACCGAGCTTAGCCTCGCCTCCTTCTTATATAGCTCCACCCATGAGTCTCTGCGGTGACAACATTGCACCCTGGGTGCCAAGGGGGGTTCTGGGAAAGGTAGTCCAATGAGTCTTAAACGAGACCCCGCTACACACTCCCCCCACTTAAACTCTTTGGTCCCCAAAGATAATTCTAACATACACTGCGTACAACCCTAGATAACGTTGTATATGATGTCGGCATAGGGAATTCCCACCAAAACTGAGGGGTTGAATTCCCTTGCCCACAAGTCACACTACTCTGAGTGGCCTGCCTAACTGTGCCAGAGAGTGAGTCGGGGCTGCCCTCCACCAAATGAACAGTGGAGGGATCCGGATTTTCTGCACTCCTCCTGGCAGTGACCACAGAATCTTCTGAGCTATTACCCATATGTGGGTAGGTCAACCTTCAGGGAGGCCTTATGACTCTTCGAGCCCTTTGCTCTCTTGGGATTTCTGCCTCTGGCACCGCAGGCTCTTCTTCCGTACTAGGCTCAGGCAGCACGGCGGGCTCTGGAACATCTGCTTCATGAGCCGAAGGATACATAGAGTCTCTAGGGTCCTCTTCTGAGTAAGTGTCACAGGCATCCTCCCAATGGTCTGACAAAGGACTAGATGGGATGAACTCAGTGGCTTCTGCATTCAGTTTGGAGCTCACTGAAGATGATGGGCACCCGGTTGACTCCTTCACCGGGGCCCTCTGGAGTTTCCCTCCGGCTTGCGGTTATCTGTTTTCTTCTTCTTGGGACTGGAACATATAGCTGCAATATGGCCAACTCCCCCACAATTAAAACAGACTATATCTCCCCATTCTTGTGGAGATGCGGGTGCTGAGGCAATTGGGAATAGTTCCTTCCTCGCTACCTCTTTCTCTGGACCCTGTGTGTCTTTCGCCATCAGAGAGGTCAGCATCCCTAACACCTGAGACATTTGTGATTTCAAAGTGTCCACTTCTGAGTCCCTTTCTGGAGTCATCAGCGAGTTTACCATCACTAGTGTAGGAGCATGACTTGTCTTTATCATTTGCTGGTCCTTCTGCAGTGCCTCTTCATCTCTGATGATTTTTATCAAATCAGAGTAAGTCAGTGACGTTCCTCCTCCCGAGGTTTTCAGGGGCAACCAGACTGGATCCGAGCGCAACGCTCCCTTTAAGACTTGTTTCATTCTTGCCGCATCTGTATCTTGGGGCATCATCCCCTTCTTCAAGACAATCTTACACAGCAACCTGTTCAGTCTTCTGACATACTCTGAAAGCTTCTCATTCGGCTGTTGGAAAGTATGTTCAAATTGGTAGACCATCTCTGTCACCTTTTCTAACTGACCGAACTCTTCCTGTAGCATGGCTAGACAGTCTTGAGCCGTGCAGTCTGTATTCCCAAACCGGAAACATTTTACTGCTTTTGCTGCTGCGCCTTTAAGGCTTTCTATCACTCGTTGCCTCTTCTGCGCTTCAGGCACCTCCCATGCCTCCACTGCTTGTAATGCCTGTTCCACCCAAGTATCGAAGTCTTCCTCCCCTGCAGGGACAGGGAGCTTCCCTGAGAATGTCTTTAGTCTCCGGTAGCTAGTCTCCACATGTACCGTACTTGTCTTCTGACACTTGGTTAGCAGATCCCCTATTGCATTTATCAGTTCTGGTGATATAGCAGCGACAGGAGCAGGTTCCACCGGAGGCGTAGCCCTGTCTCCTCTTTCAGGTGGGGCACGGGCCGCAGCCTGCGGTGATCCCGTTGGTGATGGTTCCTTCTTTACAGTTACTGCGTGCGCCAACCTATAGGTTTTGTTGTCTGGTGTCCGCACACAGTTGCGCTTGAAAGTCTCTGGCATCCCGCCCCTGTACTCCACTAGTGCATACTGATACGAGATATCTGGATCTGATTTTATCTCCGTCACCCACGGTGTATGATCTGGGGACACGGACAGCATTAGCTGCTCTATCGTCTCTGTTGACCACTCCTCCCCCGGCAGGCTGATGACTACCGACTTGTCTGGCTCTGCTTTAGATGCTTCGCAACACGCTTTTACTGTTAGCGGGTCCATGCCGGTACCTCTGGCGTGTTCACTTGCTGTATCAGGATCCCGGACGAGAACCCCCACGTGTAGCGATACCCTCAGCTAAGAGGGCCGCATTATTAGTTTTGGGCCCTGAACACAGCTCCGCAAACCCCCGGCAATTCACTCGACCCACTCTGGCACAGTCAGTCTAGGATACTTTAACTTATGCTCTATGGAAAATTCAGAGACCAATGCAAGTAGTAAAAGAATAATGAGTTTACTCTCACTTAGTAAAATAAATCAACAGTAAAACAGATAACATATGCTTCTGGCAGAGTCCTGCAGCAATTTGTACGCTATGCATTAATGAAACACAGTAATGGCGTGCCTCGTGGGTCGACCGTTAACTAAGCGCCCTGTGGCGCAGCTACTAAACTCTAATACCCGGTCAGGCCTGACCCTATAACTCAGTCTCTAGGAGATGAATTCTTCGCATGCAAGTCTTTAAATGGTGGTGCACATTTCGGGAACACATTTGTAATCCGAAAGGGGGGGGGGGTAAAAGTACCAACACGAAACACTTCACTAGAGATCCGTTTAACTCAGTTCTGCTATGGATCTCCAGTGGGGACTCAAATATGAACTGGTGGGCCACGGCAGTCTGTAGGCCCAACAATAGTGTAAAGTATATGGATTGAGCAGGTGCTCGCTCACCACTCCGGACGCGATCCCAGTCCGGGACTTCCACCTGCTGTGTCTCCACACACAGTGTCTGCAGCGGTCGGGTCTCCGGCTCAGCAACGGTTGAGGATGACCAAGTCAGATGCCACCCACGCTCGCTATGGGGTGGAAGGCTCTTTGGGTAGCAGCACAAGACCCCAGGCTTCAGGCTTTGCACCACAGCGGATCCGCACAGGAAGATCTGTCCACTGAAGTCTCGTGTCCCAAAGAGGCCGAGCTTAGCCTCGCCTCCTCCTTATATAGCTCCACCCATGAGTCTCTGCGGTGACAACATTGCACCCTGGGTGCCAAGGGGGGTTCTGGGAAAGGTAGTCCAATGAGTCTTAAAGGAGACCCCGCTACACAAATAATGTTAAAATCAACCAACAATAGCAGCAGTTGACCAAAGGGTGGCGGTAAAGAGCAGAAAAACCACGTGATGTTGGAAAAAGTTTTGGGAAAATTTGCAGAAAAGTCCTGTGGTGTGTATGCTATGGGTGTGCCCGGCCAACTCCGTTCGGACAAAAATCCACGGAAAAGTCCGATGGAAGTCCGACCGTGTGTATGAGGCTTTAGCGTTCTAAAAGTTTAAAGCTGAATGAGAGCAACGAGATGGGTCTTAGGTTGTTCAGGTTTGCGGGGTCCGGTGAGGGCTTTTAAAGTATGAGGGTGATCTGCATGTGCTTTAGAGGGGAGGGGAAGGTGCCAGTAGATAGGGAGAGATTAGAGATTTGAGTGAGAGAGCATAGGATAAAAGAGTAGGGTGACTATAGAAGTTGTGAGAGAACAGGATCCAGGGGACAATAGGTTAGGTGGGCATGTGAAAAAAGTTTGGTAACCTCTTCAGTAGTAGCCAGTTCAAAAGAGGAAAGTGATGACTGCTGTTAGACAAGGTGTGTTAAGTGGGGAAGATATCTGTACAGTGGAGGTGTCGTCAGATATTGCATTAATCTTGTTTTTGAAGTGATTGACAATCTCTTGGGCAGTGAGTGAGTTAGTGGGTAGAGGGGGAGGGGGATGAAGCAGAGAGTTAAAGGTAGAGAAGAGCCGACAGGGACTGGATAACAAACAATTAATAGGATAGGCAAAGTAGGTTTGTTTGACAGCATGGAGGCAAGAATTGAATTTAGGAGGGCAGATTTATAGATCCCTGAAGTTTTGCAGGGATTTGGTTTTTCGCCACAGTCGCTCAAGAGCATGACTATGTCTCTTGAGATTTCTGGTGTCGTCAATTTGCCAAAGTTGTAAAGTTTGGGGCCGTATTCTGCGTGTAGTTAGAGCAGCAAGTGCGTCCAGTGAGGATGAGAGTGAACTGTTATAGACAGGGGTGGCCATGTTAGAACAGGAAAGGGTAGAGGTGGTCAGTAGCAAATTAGAGAAGAGAAGGGTTAAAGTAGTGAAGGTTTCTACAAATAATCTTTTTCTTCTTGGAGGGATAGGTGGTTGGAGACAAGGATACTGTGAAAGTGATGAGGTTGTGATCAGAGAGAGGAAACCTCCATGATAATCCATGCAAAAAAGTGAGAATGGCAGGTGCCATGAAAGTCGGTCAAAACAACGTTTTATTATTGCAGGTGAACAATAGTCAAAAAATCCAACGTGTTTCAGCCATCAGGCCATAATCATCAGCCATAATTAAGGCCTGATGGCTGAAACGCGTTGGATTTTTGACTGTTGTTCACCTGCAATACTAAACCGATGTTTTAGCTGACTTTCATGGCATCAGCCATTTTTCCTTTTTTACAATGAAAGGAAAGATGACCGTAAGAGCTGTGAAAATGTGGAATAGACTCCCTAAATAGCTGGTTCTGTCCAGGTCAGTAGATTGCTTTAAAAAGGCCTGGATTCTTTCCTAAATGTACATAATATTTATAGGTAACGTTGATCCAGGGGATATCCGATTGCCTCTTGGAGGATCAGGATAGGAAGGAATTTTCCCCCCTGCTGGAGCAAATTGGATAATGCTTTGATGGGGTTTTTTGCATTCCTCTGGATCAACTGTGGGTATAGGATTGTGGATATAGGATTGTGTATTTTTTTTGCCCTTTTATTGGTTGAACTAGATGGACTTGTGTCCTTTTCCAGCCAGACTAACTATGTAACATGAAAATACCACACAATAAATACTTAGTAACTATATGACTATCTGTCACACCCAGCGGCCCCTCACCAATCCCAGCCCGGTGGCCATCTCTGGGGTGATGGTGTGACTTGCAAGGGCTCCATGGCTCATTTAGCCTTTAGTAATACAGTAAAACCTTGGATTGCGAGCATAATTTGTTCCGGAAACATGTTTGTAATCCAAAGCACTCGTATATCAAATCGTATTTCCCCATAAGAAATAATGGAAACTCAGATGATTCATCCAAAATCATTTATTTATCAATCCTTCCGTTTATAAATTATATAAAAAGATTATAGCAAAGTGATAGGTTGTGCAACCATAAAATGTCCATCCACAAATGACAGCCCCCACAAGGGGATTATAAGTAAAATCCAGCAGGAGCTACAGAGTATAAAAGAGAAGAGAGGCGCCTCTAAGTGTAGCAATATGGTTACATTTAACTGCTTACGGACCAGCCACCACAGTTATACTGCGGCAGGCTGGCTCCGCTGCACGAACCATTGTAGCTGTACGTCGGTCGCTTTAAGCGGGCTAGAGAGGCAGAACAGGGACGTGTGTGTGTAAACACACACTCGTCTCTGTTCTGTGAGCTGAGGAAAGACAGATTGTGAGCAGGGATGAGCCGAACACCCCCCTGTTCGGTTCGCACCAGAACCTGCGAACAGACAGAATGTTCGCGTGAACTTTAGAACCCTATTAAATACAATGGACTCGAACGTTCGAAATCTAAAGTGCTAATTATAAAGGCTAATATGCAATTTATTGTCCTAAAAAGTGTTTGGGGACCGGGTCCTGCCCCAGGGGACATGTATCAATGCAAAAAAAAGTTAAAAAAAATAGACGTTTTTACGGGAGCAGTGATTTTAATAATGCTTAAAATGAAAAAATAAAAGTGACATTTTCCTTTAAATTTCGTACCTGGGGGGTGTGTATAGTATGCATGTAAAGTCGCGCATGTTTCCCGTGCTTAGAACTGTCCCTGCACAAAGTGTCTATTTTGAAGGAAAAAAAGTAATTTAAAACTCACTCGCGGCTATTAATGAATTGTCGGCTTTTATCAATACATAGAAAAGTCATTGATAAAAAATTTAAAAAAAGCGTGGGGGTTCCCCAAATTCAATTACCAGGCCCTTTAGGTCTGGAATGGATATTAAGGGGAACCTCGCCGCAAATTTTAAAAAAAAATGGCGTGCAGTTCCCCCTAAATATCCATACCAGGCCCTTCAGATCTGGCATGGATTTTAAGGGGAACTCCACCCCAAATTTAAAAAAAAAATGGCCCATCAGGTCCGCTCAGGCACAACCAATGACGGACAGCGCTGGACATCGGGATCGCCACGGGACACGGGATTTCATCGCTGGAATGTTTTTTATTTTATTTATTTTTTATTTTTTAATAAAGGACTTTTCCAAGGTGTTTGTGCGTTTTTATTTACATTTTTTTACACTTTCTTCGTGAAATGGTAGGGGTACAATGTACCCCTTACCAATTCACATAGGGGGGGTTAAAGGGGTCTTCCAGATTCCGATAAGCCCCCTGCCCGCAGACCCCCACAACCACGGGCAAGGGTTGTGGGGATGAGGCCCTTGTCCCATCAACATGGGGACATCCTCCCCATGTTGAGGGCATGTGGCCTGGTACGGTTCAGGAGGGAGGGGGGGGGGGCGCTCTCTCGTCCCCCCCTCTTCCCCTGCGGCCGGCCAGGTTGCGTGCTCGGATAAGGGTCTGGTATAGATTTTTGGGGGGACTCCATGCCATTTTTTTTAAATTTGGGGTGGAGTTCCCCTTAAAATCCATGCCAGATCTGAAGGGCCTGGTATGGATATTTAGGGGGAACCGCACGCCATTTTTTTTTCATTTGCGGCGGGGTTCCCCTTAATATCCATTCCAGACCTGAAGGGCCTGGCAATTGAATTTGGGGGAACCCCCACGCTTTTTTTTTTTTTTTTATCAATGACTTTTCTATGTATTGATAAAAGCCGACAATTCATTATAGCCGCGAGTGAGTTTTAAATGACTTTTTTTCCTTCAAAAATGACACTTTGTGCAGGGACAGTTCTAAGCACGGGAAACAAGCGCGACTTTACAGGCATATCATACACACCCCCCAGGTACGAAATTTAAAGGAATATTTCACTTTTATTGTTTCACTTTAAGCATTATTAAAATCACTGCTCCTAAAAAAACTGCAGTTTTTAAAACTTTTTTTTGCATTGATACATGTCCCCTGGGGCAGGACCCGGGTCCCCAAACACTTTTTAGGACAATAACTTGCATATAAGCCTTTATAATTAGCACTTTAGATTTCTCCCATAGACTTTTCGAATTTGCCGCGAACACCCCAAATTGTTCGTTGCTCGGTGAACGGGCGAACAGGCAATGTTCGAGTCGAACATGAGTTCGACTCGAACTCGAAGCTCATACCTAATTGTGAGTTCCTAATAGCTAGGAACCACAATCTGTAATTTCCGTTAGGTCAGTCCCAACCCACTACAGTTAGAACACACACTAGGAAACACAATTAACCCCTTGATCGCCCCTAGTGTTAACCCCTTCCCTGCCAGTGACATTTTAACAGTAATCAGTGCATTTTTATAGCACTGATTGCTGTATAAATGCCAATGATCCCAAAAATGTGCCAAAAGTGTCCGATGTGTCCGCCATAATGAAGCAGTTACGATAAAAAACGCAGATCATCGCCATTACTAGTAAAAAAATAATAATAATAAAAATGCTATAAATCTATATCCTATTTTGTAGACGCTATAACTTTTGCGCAAACCAATCAATATACACTTATTGCGATTTTTATTACCAACAATATGTAGAAGAATACATATCGGCCTAAACTGGGGAAAAAAATCGCTTTTTTAAAAAGAAAATTGGGGATATTTATTATAGCAAAAAGCACAAAATATTGTGTTTTTTTCAAAATCGTCGTTCTTTTTTTGTTTATAGCGCAAAAAATAAAAATCGGAGAGATGATCAAATACCACCAAAAGAAAGCTCTATTTGTGGGAAAAAGAGGACGTCAATTTTGTTTGGGTACAGCGTTACACGACCGCACAATTGTCAGTTAAAGCGTCGCAGTGCCGAATCGCAAAAAATGGCCCAGTCATTGGGCAGCCAATTCTTCCGGAGCTGAAGTGGTTAAAGTGGAAGTAAACCCCCCCTATGGTTTTCAGCCAAGGAAGCTGCCATCTTTGCCTCTGTTTAATCTATAACTGCCATGATGCTGCATATGTGATCAGTTTAGACACCAGCCATTGGATGATTTGACAGTTTGGTTGAAAGCACAACCAATGGGAGTGTGACATTCCCGGCACGTGCCGGAAATGAAACTGTTTTATGGATGGGTTTACTTCCACTTTAATAAAGGTACAACATTTAGCAACTCACATGGTTGATGATTAAAACTGGCACATGGAAGTATGCAGGCATCTGGGGTAAAGCTGTCCACATAGACCATCCTCCACACCGCCGGTTCTCTCCGCTGTCAGTCTGAAATCGTGACTGGGAAGATTACCCCGCAGTAGAGCGATCTGAATCCGAGGCTTGAAGCACTTGTGAAGCGCAGCGTAGAAGGGATGACATCGATAGCAGTGGCGGTGCGGAGGATGGTCTATGTGGAGAGCTTTACCCTGGGCGCCTGCATACTTAGATGTGCCTGTTTTAATCATCAACCATGTGAGTTGTTAAATGTTGCACCTTCATTAAATGTAACCATATTGTTACACTAAGGCCCCTTTCACACTGGGGTGAGGAGGTGCGCTGGCGGTATAGCGGTGCTTTTTTTAGTGCCGCTATACCGTCGTTTTTGCCACGATATTCTAGCGTGCGGGTTTTAACCCCGGCTAGCGGTCGAGAAAGGGTTAAAACCGCCCACAATGCGCTGCTGAAGCAGCGCATTGTGGGCGGTATAGCCGCGCTGTCCCATTGATTTCAATGGGCAGCAGCGGTAAAGGAGCGGTAAACACACTGCTCCTTCTCCAAAGATGCGGCTAGCAGGACTTTTGGAGCGGTCCTGCTAGCGCACCGCTTCAGTGTGAAAGCCTTCGGGCTTTGACATTGAAGACTGCAGGGCGGGATTTTTTCAGGCGTTTTTCAGGCGCTATTTTTAGCACCAAAACGCCTGAAAACCGCCCCAGTGTGAAAGGGACCTTAGAGGCGCCTCTCTTCTCTTTTATACACTGTTGTGACACTACTCGTATATTAAGACATCGCTCATTTATCAAGTCAAAACTTATAAAAATGTTTTGCTTGTCTTGCAAAACACTCACAGACCAAGTTACTCGCCAACCAAGGTTTTACTGTATCTTAATTGGACTGGAAAAATGCAAGACCAGGAGCATGAAAGAGAGAGGACCAAGGTTGGAACATAGAAGATAAAGCTGAAACAAAAAGCAGAATGTTTATTACAATGTATCTTTTCATTTAGAAGAGACCAGCTCTGCCTCACATTTATATTTCAGAGTTTGCAGGCAAATGGAGTCCCCAATAACACTTAGGGCTCATTAGGGCTTGGTTTCACACAGGTGCGACCATATGGAAATATTTCCATATTTCCGTATGTTGAACCTAGCCAAATATCTCTGCATTGCAAAACCTACCTCTTAACAGTCAAAATAAATGGGTTTATATCACACTGCACTGAATTGCATGGGAATGAGGTACGGTTCCTGTGTGATTCACATATGGTGTACAGTATAAACCGAGCCAAATCTTATCATCCGTTGTTTCAGATATTACATTCAGTTCTTGTTATCTATTGATATATTGTGGCCTTCCTAAATTTATCTTTACATAGTTACATAGTTAGGCTGAAAAAGTCTATCTAGTTCTTTATAAAGAAGCAAAAATGAATTTACAGTGCATCTGGTAAGTATTCACAGCGCTTCATTTTTTCCACATTTTGTTATGTTACAGCCTTATTCCAAAATGGATTAAATTCATTATTTTCCTCAAAATCCTACAAACAATACCCCATGACAACGTAAAGAAGTTTTTTTGAAATCTTTGCAAATTTAATAAAACTAAAAAACTAAAAAATCCCATGTACATAAGTATTCTCAGCTTTTGCCATGACTCAAAATTTAGTTTAGGGGCATCCTGTTTCCACTGATCATCCTTGAGATGTTTCTACAACTTGATTACAGTCTACCTGTTTTAAATTCAGTTGATTGGACATGATTTGAAAGGCACACACACCTGTCTATATAAAAGGTCCCACAGTTAACAGTGCATGTCCAATCACAAACCAAGCCACGAAGTCCAAGGAATTGTCTGTAGACCTCCAAAACAGGATTGTATTGAGAGATCTGGGGAAGGGTACAGAAAAAATTCTGCAGCATTGAAGGTCCCAATGAGCACAGTGGCGTCCATCATCCATAAATGGAAGACGTTGGGAACCACCAGGACTCTTCAGAGAGCGAGCTGCCCTGGCCAAACTGAGCGATCGGGGGGAGAAGGGCATTAGTCAGGGAGGTGGCCAAGAACCTGATGGTCATTCTGACAGAGCTCCAGCTTTTCTCTGTGGAGAGAGGAGAACCTTCCAGAAGAACAAACATCTCTGCAGAACTCCACCAATCAGGCCTGTATGGTAGAGTGGCCAGATGAAAGCCACTTCTCAGTAAAAGGCATATGACAGCCAGCCTGGAGCTTGCCAAAAGGCACCTGAAGGACTCTCAGACCATAAGAAAAAAAAATCTTTGGTCTGATGAAGCAAAGATTGAACTCTTTGGCCTGAATGACAAGCGTCATGTCTACAGGAAACCAGGCACCACTCATCACCTGGCCAATACCATGTCTACAGTGAAGCATGGTGGTGGCAGCATCATGCTGTGGGGATGTTTTTCAGCGGCAGAAACGGTAAGACTAGTCAGGATCGAGAGAAAGATGAATGCAGCAGTGTACAGAGACATCCTTGATGAAAACCTGCTTCAGAGCGCTCTGGACCTCAGACTGGGCTCATCTTCCAACAGGACAACGACCCTAAGCACACATCCAAGATAACAAAGGAGTGGCTACAGGACTACTCTGTGAATGTCCTTGAGTGGCCCAGCCAGTGCCCAGTGCCCAGACTTGAACCCGATTGAACATCTCTGGAGAGATCTGAAGGCTGTGAAATTTGCAGATTTCAAACAAACTTCAAAATCCTCTGAAAAATTACAAAGAAATCATCAATTCTGCCAGGGTATGTAAACTTATGAGCACAACTGTATTTATGGCATTTATATTATTATACATTTTTTTACTAGTAATGCCGGTGATCTGCGATTTTTATTGGGACTGCGACATTGCGGAGGACAGATCGGACACTTTTCCTGGACCGCTGACAATAATACAGCGATCAGAGCTAAAAATAGCCACAGATTACTGTATTACTGACACTGGCAGGGAAGGGGTTATCACTAGGGGCGATCAAGGGATTAAATGTGTGTCCTAGGAAGTGACTCTAACTGTGGAGGGATGGGACTGCCTGGAGGAGGAGACCGATCGCTGTTCATACTTAGTATGAACAACAGGTCTGTCTCCTTTCCCCTGACAGGACGGAGATCTGTCTGTTTATAATTGACAGATCTCCGCTCTGTCTTTCTTAGAAGCGATCGCGGGTGCCCGGCGGACATCGCGGCCGCCACGCATCGGTTCCGATGTCATGCCATCCGCACGCGCGCACCCTTTAGTGGTTTTAAAGCGTCAAACGTATAGCTACGGTGATTTGACCAGGAGAGCCAACCTGCCACAGTATACCTGTGACAGCTGGTCCTCTAGTGGTTAAAGAATATCTTCCTTTTTAACTACTTCTGTAAACTGCCAATTGTTTTCCCATAATGGAGATAAAGAGATATGAGCATGTTTGTAGTCCATATCAGGAAAACAGCTTAGGGTGACAGGCCTGGCTCACTTCAAAGATACAGTGGGGGAGTGACATAGCCACCAAGGGACAGGACATGCATTACTTGCAGGCATACCTGGTAAAAATAAAGTGAAAGAAGCTTAAAAAAAAGTAAACCAATGCAACCACCACGCCATGGACTAGTAAGCTGCTACACTTCAAAGTGGTTGTAAACCCTGTAAAAAATTATTTAAAAAAAAAACAACCTGCAAGATAAAGGCATAATGAGCTAGTATGTCTAGCATACTAGCTCATTATGCATCACTTACCTTAGATCGGGGCCCCCGAAGCCGTCCTCGTCTCCCTCTTCAGCCGCAGCCATCGCTGCGGTGATACTTCCGGCTATCGCCGCTCCAGCCAATCACAGCGACGCTCCGGCGCTGTGATTGGCCGGAGCGGCGAAGACGTGACTCCGCACATGTGCGCGAGAGCCCTCAAATCCGGCTAAGCCGGATTTGTGAATGGGATTAACCCTATGAATGCGCCGTTGTCTACGGCGCGCATGCGCCGTAGACACCGATGCATGTAATTTTTAGCAAATATCTCCTAAACCGTGTAGGTTTAGGAGATATTTCTTGCACCTACAGGTAAGCCTTAATCTAGGCTTACCTGTAGGTGCAAGTTGCATAAGTGGGTTTACAACCACTTTAATGTGTAAGTGAACACTCAGGAAATATACCTGTTCATATATGTGTCTGCTATGAAACATGGAGATTCAATTAATACTGAATAAAGCTGAGCTCCAGGCAGATCTAAAAGATCACAATTTATTCATTTATATATTTCCTAAAATGTAATCAATTGTATTTTTATTATAGCCGGTATAAGTATTTTAACCACTTAACGACCGCTCACTGTATATGTACGTCGGCAGAATGGCACCGACAGGCACAATCACGTACAGTTTACGTGATTGCCTTTGTACAGTTGGGGCAGGGCCGGCGCTACCACTAGGCGAAGTAGGCAGCCGCCTAGGGGCGCACTACCACCTAGGGCGCAACCACAGCCTCTGTCCTGTGTGAGCTAGGCTCTCCTCTCTCCTGATCGCTGGCCTGGCCCCATTCAGTGTGCCGCCACGGCGCCACCAAATTCCCCCCATGTGTAGCGCAGAGCGCCCCGCTGCACTGTCACACCTCAGTCCTCAGACAGGTATATCACACAGCGCCGCTCCGGGACTCCTTTGCTCCAGCCTGTCCCTCTGGTGCGGCGCTGTGTGTCTTGTGTGTGCAGCGGAGGGGCGGGGCTGAGGAGTAGCTGACTGACCTCCCGCCCAGTGAGGACTCCATGGAGCGGGTGGATGGCATTGGCGGCGGCCCAGCGCTGGCCTGGCCCTGGCGGGGACTCTGTGGAGAGGATGGATGGCGCTGGCCTGGCCCCTGAGCAGAGCCCTGATGATGGCTGACGAAGCACCAAAGCAAAGAGCAGAGGTAAGGAGGAGGACGGATCGATCTACATGCTGTATGAGGGGGAGGGGGAGGGGCAGGGGGGAGTGTGTTTGAGTAGTGCAGGAAGTAGGAGTCAGGGGGGTCAGTGTATGTGTCATGTAAGGGGGGGTCAGTGTATGTGTCCTGTAAGGGGGGTCAGTGTATGTGTCCTGTAAGGGGGGGTCAGTGTATGTGTCCTGTAAGGGGGGTCAGTGTATGTGTCCTGTAAGGGGGGGTCAGTGTTTGTGTCATGTAAGGGGGGTCAGTGTATGTGTCATGTAAGGGGGGTCAGTGTATGTGTCATGTAAGGGGGGTCAGTGTATGTGTCATGTAAGGGGGGGTCAGTGTATGTGTCCTGTAAGGGGGGGTCAGTGTATGTGTCCTGTAAGGGGGGGTCAGTGTATGTGTCCTGTAAGGGGGGGTCAGTGTATGTGTCAGGTAAGGGGGGTCAGTGTTTGTGTCATGTAAGGGGGGGTCAGTGTATGTGTCCTGTAAGGGGGGGTCAGTGTATGTGTCCTGTAAGGGGGGGTCAGTGTTTGTGTCATGTAAGGGGGGGTCAGTGTTTGTGTCATGTAAGGGGGGGTCAGTGTATGTGTCCTGTAAGGGGGGATCAGTGTATGTGTCCTGTAAGGGGGGGTCAGTGTATGTGTCATGTAAGGGGGGTCAGTGTATGTGTCATGTAAGGGGGGTCAGTGTATGTGTCCTGTAAGGGGGGTCAGTGTATGTGTCCTGTAAGGGGGGGTCAGTGTATGTGTCAGGTAAGGGGGGTCAGTGTAATTGTCAGGTGGGTTAGTGTAGGGGACAGGGGGTCAGTGTATGTGTCGGGGTCAGTGTAGGGGTCAGATAGGTCACATGTGTTGCAAGGGCAGGTTAAAGTGGAGTCAGGGGCGCAGCCGGGGGGGGGCGGCAAAATTAGGTTTTGCCTAGGGTGTCAAAGATCCTTGCACCAGCCCTGAGTTGGGGGGTCCGATTGGACCCCCCTTCTATACAGTGAGCGGTCGGTATTCATTGGGGAGCGATCCGAGATGAGGGGACGGGCGTTCGATTCCAGCCACCCCCTCGCGATCGCTCCCGGCGAATGAAAATGCTTCCTCTGTCCGTGTAATGTAAACACAGGCAGAGGAAGCAGGAGGAAGTGATGTCATCTCTCATGCGGCGCTCACATATACCGAGCACCGTACAAGACATCAGGTCAGTGCACAAAACACTACACTGACACCAGGACACATAGGCACACAAATCGCCCCCCCAGGCCCCCCCAGACACCCCCAGATCACCGCCAAGATCACCCCCCAGCCCCTAGTCACAGTGTCACTGATTGCAGTGATCATTTATTTACTGATCACTGCAATCAGTGACATTTGTGACTGTAAAAGTGTCACTAAAATTAGTTTTAGGTCCAGTGTAGCCCCCTAACCCCCCCTAATAAAGGTTTAACCCCCTGATCACCCCCAGATAACCCTTTCACCCCCTATCACCACTGTCGCTAAGCGATCATTTTTCTGATCGCTGTCTTAGCGTCTGTGATGCAGATCGGTAGCCAGTAATTTTTTTTTAGGTTCGCCGCAGGTTTTTATAGCGTCAGGTACCCCCATAAATGATCTAATAAAGGTTTAACCCCCTTGATCGCCCCCCAGGTAACCCTTTCACCCCCCATCACCACTGTCGCTAAGCGATCGTTTTTCTGATCGCTGTCTTAGTGTCGGTGATGCCAATCGGTAGCCAGTAATTTTTTTTAGGTTCGCCGCGGGTTTTTATAGCGTCAGGTACCCCCATATATTATCTAATAAAGGTTTAACCCCCTTGATCGCCCCCCAGGTAACCCTTTCACCAGTGATCACCATATAAGTGTTACGGGTGACGCTGGTTAGTTAGTTTGCTTTTTATAGTGTCAGGGCACCTGCCGTATATATAACCTAATAAAGGTTTAACCCCCTGATCGCCCGGCGGGTGATATCAATTAGGTTTTAGCGTCAGAGAGGGTCTGCGTCAAAACCCCAGGCAGCGTCAGGTTAGTGCCAGTAACGCTAACATCCACGCGTGAAGCATACACCTCCCTTAGTGGTATAGTATCTGAACAGATCAATATCTGATCAGATCAGATCTATACTAGCGTCCCCAGCAATTTAGGGTTCCCAAAAACGCAGTGTTAGCGGGATCAGCCCAGATACCTGCTAGCACCTGCGTTTTGCCCCTCCGTCCAGCCCAGGCCACCCAAGTGCAGTATCGATCGATCACTGTCACTTACAAAACACAACACGCATAACTGCAGCGTTCGCAGAGACAGGCCTGATCCCTGTGACTCCAGTGCTGTAGGAGTTGATTTCAAGAAAAAAAGCATATATGCCGAAGCATTGGGGCAGCAGGGGCGGAGGAGCGGAGGAGCAATTTTGCTCCTAATGCCGCGTACATACGGTCGAAATTCCGACGGAGGCTTGCCCGTGGAAAAGTCCGACCATGTGTGTGCGGCATAACTTTTTTGCGGGAGGATGCCCCCATGCTTCGGCATATATAAATGGTGCATGTATGCCCATCATTAGAAGTGGGTGGATGAAGGGCGGTATTCTAATGGTGGGCATACCCACCGATCAATCTCTTTTTTCGTTCAGCCAACTGGCTGCATGAAAAAAAAAGATTACAATACATGTCCAACAAGGACCAGCAACGTACTGGTATGTTGCTGGACTTTGAATGTTTATACCAGAATGATGCCTGCGGGTTTAGGTATCATCTTGGTATCATTCTTTTCAGCCAGCGGCTGGCTTTCATGTAAAAGCAATCCTAGTGGCTAATTAGCCTCTGGACTGCTTTTACAAGCAGTGGGAGGGAATGTCCCCCCCCCGGATATAAAAAGCGCCATTGGGAAATTGGGAAAGCATTTTATCACATCGATCTTGGTGTGGTCAGATGCTTTGAGGGCAGAGGAAAGATCTAGGGTCTAGAAGACCCCAGTTTTTTTAAAAAAAGAGTACTTGTCACTACCTATTGCTATCATAGGGGATATTTACATTCCCTGAGATAACAATAAAAATGATAAAAAAAAAAAATATGGAAGAAACAATTTAAAAATAAAATAAAAAAGCAAAATTAATAATAAAAAAAAAAATAAAAAAAAAAAGCACCCCTGTCCTGCCCTGCTCTTGCCCAATGGCGAACGCAAGCGTCGGTCTGGGGTCATATGTAAACAGCAATTGCACCATGCATGTGAGGTATCACCGCGAAGGTCAGATCGAGGGCAGTAATTTTAGCAGTATACCTCCTCTGTAAATCTAACGGGGTAACCTGTAAAGGCTTTTAAAAATGTATGTAGTTTGTCGCCAATGCGCGTTTGTGCGAAATTTTAAAGCATGTCGTGTTTGGTATCTATGTACTCGGCCTAAGATCATCTTTTTTATTTCATCAAACATTTGGGCAATATAGTGTGTTTTAGTGCATTAAAATTAAAAAAAGTGTATTTTTTCCCCAAAAAATGCGTTTGAAAAATCGCTGCGCAAATACTGTGTAGAAAAAAAAATGCAACACCCACCATTTTAATCTGTAGGGCCTTTGCTTTAAAAATATATATAATGTTTGGGGGTTCAACATAATTTTCTTGCAAAAAAAAAAAATGTTTTCATGTAAACAAAAAGTGTCAAAAAGGGCTTTGTCTTCAAGTGGTTAGAAGAGTGGATGTAAGCTTCCTAATGTGTATAAAATGCCAGAACAGTTCAAAACCCCCCCAAATGACCCTATTTTGGAAAGTAGACACCCCAAGCTATATACTGAGAGGCATGTCGAGTCCATGGAATATTTTATATGTTGACACAAGTTGCGGAAAAAAGACAATTTATTTTTATTTATTTATTTTTTTGCACAAAGTTGTCACTAAATGATATATTGCTCAAACATAACATGGGCATATGTGGAATTACACCCCAAAATACATTCTGTTGCTTCTCCTGAGTACGGAAATACCACATGTGTGAGACTTTTTGGGAGCCTAGCCGCGTACGGGACACCAAAAACCAAGCACCACCTTCAGGCTTTCTAAGGGTGTAAATTTTTGATTTCACTTCTCACTGCCTATCACAGTTTCGGAGGCCATGGAATGCCCAGATGGCACAAAACCCCCCCCCCAAATTACCCCATTTTGGAAAGTAGACACCCCAAGCTATTTGCTGAGAGGTATTGTGAGTATTTTGCAGATCTCGCTTTTTGTCACAAAGTTTTGAAAATTGAAAAAAAAAAAAAAATATATATTTTCTTTCTTCATTTTCAAAAACAAATGAGAGCTGAAAAATACTCACCATGCCTCTCAGCAAATAGCTTGGGGTGTCTACTTTCCAGAATGGGGTCATTTGGGGGGTTTTGTGCTATTTTGGCATTTTATGGCCTTCAAAACTGTGATAGGTAGTGAGGAGTGAAATCAAAAATTTGCGCCCTTAGAAATCCTGAAGGCAGTGCTTGGTTTCCGGGGTCCCGTACGTGGCTAGGCTCCCAAAAAGTCCCACACATGTGGTATCCCCGTACTCAGGAGAAGCAGCAAAATGTATTTTGGGGTGCAATTCCACATATAACTATGGCATGTGTGAGCAATATATCATTTAGTGACAACTTTTTGTATTTTTTTTTTTTTTGTTATTATTCAATCACTTGAGACAAAAAAAAAAATATTCAATGGGCTCAACATGCCTCTCAGCAATTTCCTTGGGATGTCTACTTTCCAAAATGGGGTCATTTGGGGGGGGGGTTTGTACTGCCCTGCCATTTTAGCACCTCAAGAAATGAGATAGGCAGTCATAAATTAAAAGCTGTGTAAATTCCAGAAAATGTACCCTAGTTTGTAGACGCTATAACTTTTGCGCAAACCAATAAATATACGCTTATTGACATTTTTTTTACTAAAGACATGTGGCTGAATACATTTTGGCCTAAATGTATGACTAAAATTGAGTTTATTCGATTTTTCTTATAACAAAAAGTAGAAAATATCATAATTTTTCTAAATTTTCGGTCTTTTTCCGTTTATATCGCAAAAAATTAAAATCGCAGAGGCAATCAAATACCATTAGAAGAAAGCTCTATTTGTGGGAAGAAAAGGACGCAAATTTCGTTTGGGTACAACATTGCATGTCCGCACAATTTACAGTTAAAGCAGCACAGTGCAAAATTCTGAAATCACCTCTGGTCCTTTAGCTACCAAATGGTCCGGGGCTTAAGTGGTTAATATGGCTTTACAGTGCCTTGAAAAAGTATTCATACCCCTTGAAATTGTCCACATTTTTTCATGTTACTAATTTTCCACATTTTGTGATGTTACAACCAAAAACGTAAATGTATCTTATTGGGATTTTATGTGATAGACCAACACAAAGTGGCACATAATTGTGAAGTGGAAGGAAAATGATATATGGTTTTAATTTTTTTTTACAAATAAATATCTGAAAAATGTAGTGTGTGTTTGTATTCAGCCCCCTTTACTCTGATACCCCTAACTAAAATCTAATGGAACCAATTGCCTTCAGAAGTCCCCTAATTATTACACAGACTCCACCTGTGTGTAATTTAATCTCTGTATAAATACAGCTGTTCTGTGAAGCCATCAAAGGTTTGTTAGAAAACCCTTAGTGAACAAACAGCATCATGAAAGCCGAGGAACAGTACTGTTCAATCTATTATCCAAAAATGGAAAGAGTATGGCACAACTGCAAACCTAACAAAACATGGCCGTCCACCTAAACTGACAGGCCAGGCAAGGAGAGCATTAATCAGAGAAGCAGGTAAGAGGCCCATGGTAACTGCAGAGATCCACAGGTCAGATGGTAGAATCTGTTCACAGGACAACTATTAGTCATGCACTCCACAAATCTAGCCTCTGTGGCAAGTGGTAAGAAGAAACCCATTGTTGAAAGAAAGCCATAAGAAGTCCCGTTTGCAGTATGCAAGAAGCCATGTGGGGGACACAGCAAAACTCTATGTGTAGTGGAAAACTAACACTGCACATCACCCTGAACACACCATCCCCACTGTGAAACATGGTGGTGGCAGCATCTTGTTGTGGGGATGATTTTCTTCAGCAGGGACAGAGAAGCTGGTCAGAGGTGATGGGAAGGTGGATGGAGCCAAATACAGGGCAAATTTGGAAGAAATCCTGTTAGAGTCTGCAAAAGACTTGGGACTTTTTTCCATCGGTGTAAAAAAATAGAACATGTTTTAAATTTTTCCGATGGAAAAAAAACGATGGGAAATTCTGATCATCTGTGTGGAATTCTTTCGGAGAAAAATCCACGCATGCTCAGAATCAAGTCGACGCATGCTCAGAAGCATTGAACTTAATTTTTCTCGGCTCGTCGTAATGTTTTACGTCACCGCGTTTTGGACGGTCGGAATTTAGTCTAAAGCCCCGTACACAAGATCGGTTTGACTAATGAAAACCATCCGATGGATGGTTTTCATCAGACCAACCGATCGTGTATGGTACCCATCGGTCTTTTTTCCATCGGTTTTAAAAAATAGAACTTGTTTTAAAATTTTCCGATGGATAAAAAACCGATGGTAATTTCCGATCGTCTATGGGCAAGTCCATCGGTTAAAAAACCCACGCATGCTCAGACAGAATTAGGAGACGGGAGCGCTTGTTCTGGTAAAACTAGCGTTCCTAATGGAGAGAGAACATTCGTCATTCTGCAAGTTATTGCTTCGTTTAATGCAGCGCATGTTTTGTTGCTTTAGAACGGTGTTTAAAATGTCATTTTTGCTGCAGATCTTTATCACGAGTTCTGACAAACGTATGTCTTTCTTCTTTCTTGTGATCTTAGGAATAATTAGTTTAATTCTTAAAGACCGACCTCACAAATTACACCTTTTTTTTTTGTTTTTGTATTTAAATTTGTCGTGCATTTTTTGGTGTGTCAATTTCTCAGAACAACATTTTTTATTTTATCGTTTCCTCATGGAGGTTGGTGTCCCTTGTTATTAATTACACATTGTATTTATGAAATGTTATTGCTACTCCAAAAAAAAAACACATCAGGCATGTATGTTGGCTGAAATCAAATTTCCATTTATTTAGGAAAAAAAGCAAACAAAAAACGAAGGGCAACTATTCAGAAATTAGCAAAAAATATCAAGTCATTAGATCCCAAATGCAGACCTGACTATGATGAATAATAAAATCAACAACAGCATGAAATCAGGAGCAGCAGCCAAAGACATACATCATCCCAAACTGTGGTACTCCATCACCCTGCAACTTCTGGAAGAGCAGCTCGAGGCCAGAGAATCACCTCCTGCTCTTCCCTGTAGCCTTCCTTCCACGCTTCCCTGCAGCGTTCTCTCCACGGCCCCGTCCACGCACCCTTGCAGGTTGGGCCACTGTGGGTGGTGATGTGGCAGGAGGAGGAGGAGAAGGAGGAGAGGGATTGGCCTGATGTGACAGATGGGTGGCCTCAGTCAGCTGCCCCCTCACCCCATGTGTACGGCCATGTATATGAAGTGCTCACAAAGGGCCCGTTGTCCCGCCTCCATTTGGAGCAACTTATCCGCCAGATAGCTGCTAAACCCCTCCGTAGGGTTGAGGGGGGCCCTCATGATGGCAGCAGCCTCCCGAATCATCTTTAGTGACTCCTCCTCCACTTTTGTCATCCGCCATTATTTTGGCGGACTGACGTGGAGGGGAGCCACTTGGGAGACGGTGCTGCCACTAGGCCTGGGGACCTGCTGAGTCCCACTTGGCCCTGCCTCCTCCTGCCTGCCACACTCCTGAGCCTCTTCCTCCTGGCTTGCCTCATCCTGTTTTTAAAATAAAATTTAAAATTGTATTATTTGGGGAATCTATCACACACAATTTGGATATCATTACTGGTGCATATTTTTTTTTGGGGGGGGGGATGATATCATTTATGGCTAATCCAACCATTTCAACACAATATTACTTAGTGGACAATAATTATCAGCAAAAATACTATACCTGGCTGAAGATGCGAAGATCTGGCTCTTCAAGTTCAGGTGGCTCCTCCTCTGCCTCTGCAGGGGTGGAGGGAAGGGTGGAAGGAACGCTGGAGGGAAGGGTGGAAGGAAGGGTTGAGGGAAGGCTGGAAATAGATTCCCTGGCCTCGATCTGGTCATCCAGAAATTGAAGATGTTTGTAGTACCACAGCTTGGGCTTTACTACATCGTCGGCTGCTGCTCCTGATCTCTTTGACTGGTGCACTTTCTTGTATTTTTTTTTATAGGAATTACACAGGTTGTTGATTTTATTATTGATCATAGTGTAGTCTGCATCTGGGATCCATGGCTTCATATCCTCTGCTAATTTGGTAATAGTTGCCCGACGTACATCACTCTTGTGGTACGTTGGGTGTTTCAGTTCTCACAGGTTGTGCTGTTCCTTATATTTGTCTATAAAAATCAGCATCACCTCCGGCTCACGTAGTTTATGCATCTTTTTGGATCAGCAAGTAAAAAAACAATAAAAAAAAAAGATCAGATTTGATTCTCCTCAACTTATCACAATATTGCCCTTTACAATCATGAACCATTATAGGCCACTGCAGGCCCGAGTTCCCTTCTTACCTTAGTTGAGTTCGTTTGTTCACTTCCGGTCGTACTTACTCCGCGAATCCCTAATAACTTCTTTCCCCTTTTTATACCCTGCGCATGCGTGTAACTCCGCCCTCGTCGCCCGCCCATGACGGACTTTTTCTGCATTTCCCCACCCCTTAACGATCGGCGCACAGTGTGAGACGGCGACATGTCGCAGACACAGGTGGCTTCTTTAGTTGAAATTACCGACGAGGAAAGCCCAGAGGCGGAAACGTCCCGATCCAGTAAAAAAAGATACAAGGCGTCTAATATGTCTTTTGCTGAGATGACGGAGATGGTGGACATTCTGCGGAGGAAGGATTACGACGGCAAGCATGGCCCATACGACACCCCTAATCTCCGGAAGTCACAAATTATGGACAAAGTGGCGAAGACTCTCTATAAAAAATATGGGGTCAGGAGATCCAAGGAACAACTCCGTAAAAGGTGGTCTGACCTGAAGCTCAGGGAGCCGGAGCAGTATAGGAAGCTTCTAAAAAGCATAGAAAAAAGTAAGTTTTTTTTACTGTGTTCTTTCACATTGTAATATGTATTCTTCCATGTTTTGCAACATGTGCTTGGCTTGACTGGTTTCACATTTTAAAATGTCAACTTTTATGTTAAGTGGAAAGTCCACTTATTTGGTAAATGTGTGTTAAAAAAAAATTGCTGCTCTTCCCCCAAACATGTTTGGCACATATCCACGTAAACTACATGTGGGCATGCCTCATTTTACTTCAACAATGTTTATCTACACATTGTTGCCTAGATGATGTGTTGTAAGGAAAACTAGAATGTGAATGAAAGGCTAAACTGTATTCTGGGTAAAGGAGATGACACTCCAGCAGTTGTGTACTCATTTTTTTAAATTTATAAACGGTGTCACACACAGGTGGTCCAGTGGATACCTTGGTGGTTATCCAAGTGTATTTGTGAGTGTCCTCAAAAATAACATGTTGCTTTGTAGATTTTGCAAGATCTCATATGTTCATCTTGAAACTCAGGGCCAAATATCAATTGTACCCCACTTCAAAACAATGAGAATCCATTTTCAGGCCTAAAAACTCTGTGTGCTAAAGGATACATTATTTTTGACATTCCCAATGGGGAGGGGAGACTGGGAGGACACCATGCTCAGGAGAAGAGGAACCAAACACCACAGAAACTCCCCGAAGATCACAAAGCAGACCAAGATCAGCATGTTCAGGAAGCGGAGGGGGAGGAAGCGGAGGTGGAGGAAGGGGAGGTGGAGGAAGGAGAGGTGGAGCTTATCAGCACAACAGGTCAGTGTCTGTCACCACAACTTCAAGGTAAATACAGATGTAGGCCTGCATAGTTTAAATAATTTTTTTTTTTTTTTTTTAGGGACTGAACGTGGGGTTGTGTCAGGAAGTCCAAATCCTCCATTCTCGAGTGCCAGCGCCAAAATAAATCATTCAGGAAATCATGGAATGCAGTAGCGAAATGGACATTATGAGAAAGAGAATGAATGTGATTGAGCAAAAATATAAAAACATTATAGATATTTTGGGGAGAATAGTGTGAACCCCCCCCCCTGTTTTGTGTTTTGTTATGCGTCAGAAATTTGCAATGGGATTTCCACCAGCCCAAATGTGAAGATGCACACAGTGACTCAACATGTGCTATCTGCCGTCACAGGATATCTATGTCCCTGTTTTGGGGGTGCAACCTCTTCCTCCCTACTCAAGTAGGTGAGAGGAAGGGTTTTCACCCCCAAAGCACGTCCATTGATCCCCCATGATGGCAGATAGCACATGTTTACCTTAGCCATGGGATCATGTTGAAGATACCCATTTAAGCCCCAAAAAGAAAGTGTGGTTCTTCACATTTGGGATGGATCAGGGGTAACATCACCCTATCTCATGTTTGTATTTTTCACTTTGTTATTTTGTTACTTTTTCATAAAAAAAATTTTGGCTTTTGACCCATGCATGTTTCTGCAAAACAAGCCACCAAACAAAAAAAAGGCTTGAATATCGCAAACCACCCAAAAATGTGGTGCAATCAATAAAAACATTCGGGAAGTCTAAAAAAGGTGTGGCTTGTTCTTTCTATGCTCAATAGCAGTTCTGAAGATGCAAAATCAAGGTTTTTACCTGTGAGATTTGAGGCTATTTACTAAGGACAAATACACTTGGCACTACTAGAACCTGGGAGACACATAAACCCAAAATACAAGAATGACAACACAAGTTTGTAGTAAATATAATTTTTATTTTATTTTAAAAAGGTTATAAAATGTCAGATGTGGTCTGGCATTGTGATGGCCCCCTTACCCGTGAAGTACTCTAAGTATTTCTGACATACTTCACGGGCACTTTGGGGGGCCAAGCCAGTACGGGCAGTGTTGAGGCCGGTCAGAATTGTCATTTCGGATGGACCGGCCTCAGGCCCAACTGATGACACATAAGTAGCTGAGAATTTGCTTAAAAAGTTGTGCAATATGCAGCAGCAGTACACAATGTGGTTCAGTTTATATTCCGCCAAATGTATAGCTGTCTGAAACAGGCGGAACCGGCTGGCCATTATCCCGAAGGCATTCTCCACAACTATCCGGGCTCTGGCCAGCCGGTAATTAAAAACCCTCCTCTCCGGGGTGAGGGTGCGTTGGGGAAACGGCCGCATGAGGTGTGGTCCAAGTCCAAAAGCTTCATCCGCGATGAAAACGAACGGTAGCCCTTCCACGTTCTCTGCATCTGGAGGCAGTGCAAGACCCCCAGCCTGCAGACGGTGAGCGAACTCCATCTCAGCGAATACTCCGCCATCGGACATCTGGCCGTTCTTCCCCACGTCCACATACAGGAACTCGTACCGTGCCGAAACCACCGCCATTAACACAATATTATTAAAACCTTTATAGTTAAAATAGTATGACCCCGAACGGGGTGGCGGCACTATGTGGACGTGCTTCCCATTAATTGCCTCTCCGCAGTTGGGGAAATCCCACCGCTGGGCAAATTGGGAGGCCACAGTCAGCCATTCCTGTGGTGTGCTAGGGAACTGTGGAGTCAAACAAAAAGAAGACATTAGTACGGTTTATGTTTACAGTGCAAGCAGATTACACACAAAAACATTGTTGACCAACATCATTCTAACATTATTATTTAAGGGAGTATTTCCTACCAATAAACAAAAGGCCCACTTAGCAGATGCCTCAGCCCCGCTGAGTGGACATTCTAAACTAATCTAAGGGGGGGGGGGCTTGAGGTGATTGTGTGGGATACAAAAAAAGGCTCTACCACTCTGCTGAGCTTGATTGAGAAATAAAACATTTTTTACATCTTTGGGGGGGGGGGAGGGAGGGTTGTCAAACTACGAGGGCATTGACCCCAAAAATTTGTAAAGGAAAATAGAAGGCTAGCTGGGTTTGGGCCCAGGATAGCATGCTGGAGAGGTTAGTGAAGGGAAATAGGCATGTAGGGCCCAAAAAGGCCTTTACAGGTAAAAACATGCATGGGGAAATTGGGGACATTACCAGGATATTACAAACAGGCAAATTTGGGTTAGGAGGAAAAAAATATATAACATTATAAAACAATAAAAACATATAATGTGATGTTAAAGGAGCAAAATTACCTTCATATAGTCCTTCTGCAGGACCTGAATAATGGCCGAACACGTCTCAGGGATAATGATCCCGAGAGCCTGGGGGGAGATGCCTGTTGTAAACTTGAGGTCCTGCAAGCTTCTCCCAGTCGCCAGGTTTCTGAACGTGGCAATAAGCCTCTGCTCGGCAGTGATGGCCTGGCGCATCACAGTGTCCTGCCTCGTGATATAGGGGGACAGCAAATCCAACAGACGGTGAAAAACGGGGTCCGTCATCCTGAGATAATTCCTGAAATCATCAGGATTATTCTCATGGATTTCCCGCAGCAGAGGCATATGAGAGAATTGGTCCCGCTGGAGCAACCAATTCTTAGTCCATGAACTCCTCCTCACCCTGTTCACAGACTGAACTCGGGTTACAGTGTTAACCGCAACACCAAGTCCAAAGCCAGCACGAGCTCGAGAACTAGAACGCACTTCAAACATGGTTTTAAACCGGTCGCCTGGTCAGAACGCACTCAAACAGAACGCACCGTGGAACAGCAAGGCCTGAGAAGAACGACCTGAAAAACAGTAAATGAACGGCCAAGAAGGCACTGCAAGGCAGTAACGACCTGACTGCACGCACTGAATCACAAATACGAACCCACAAGCACAAACTGAACACCAGGAAACGATCTGCAAAGCACGGAGACTGAAAAGCGCAAATCGGCTCTCACCAAACTTTTACTACAAGCGGTAACACGAAATCAGCAAAAGCAGCCCAAGGGGTGGCGCCATTAGATTTGTTCGGCCCTTTTATAGCGCGTCGTAAGTTTTGTACGTGCCGTCATTTTCTTGCCGTCGGTTTTTTGACTGATGGTGTGTGGCCAAGACTGATGAAAAACAGTTTCATCGGATTTCCGATTATCAAATCCATCGGACGAAAATCCATAGGTTATCCGATCGTGTGTACAGGGCTTAACAGTGTGTATGCAAGACTGATGGAAGTCAGCTTCATCGGAATTCCGACGGAAAATTCCATTGGATTTTTTTCCATCGGAAATCCGATCGTGTGTACAGGGCATTAGAAGAAGTCACTTTGAACCTGCATGTTTGAATGTCTTCTTGGTTTATAGGAGGTGGACTGCATATTTGTACTATCATCTTTCTTGATCAAGCAGCCAAGTCAAACAATTAAGGTTCTATATATATATGTTAGTAAAGTGGTTTGAAACCTCAGACGTGAAAAAGAAACAAAGCATATCCCTCTATAGTGTGTACTTGTCTCAATTAAAAGCACTAAGTTTAATTTCTGTCTGCAGCTTTGTTCCTCTGCTATCAGCATAAATCACTTCTGATAATTTTTCCTAACACCAAGAGAAAAATGGTGACAGGGGAGGGATCTCCAGCTGATTGAGATCCTCAGCTCTGTTCCTGTGTGTTGAGTGAAAGGGGGGTGTCCCTTCCCTCCAATCAGCACTCAGAGCTCTTCTTACTGAGCTCTGCAGAGCATAACTTCACCCCCCCCCCCCTTCTTTTTTTTCTGAACTCTCAGATAATCTTATAAATACAGTACTTTGAATGGATGTAGAGAAGAGAAGACTGCAGATAAAAATGTACAACTTATGTAGGAGGATGTGCTTCTCTGTGTATCACCTGAAGATATTCCCTTCACTGGGTATATGTAAGGCTTTACAACATTTTTATTTATTTTTTGCATATTAGTCCATATAGATTCATCACTTTACTCCTGATATCATTTCTTTTGTAATTTGTATTTACTGGTTAATTTAATAAAATGTATGTATATCTGAAACATGTTTTCATTATTGAATAGAGCGCTGAATGGTTACATTTATTTTTTTCTCATTGTCAGTTACCCATTGGGTAAAATTTCCCCTACTTCCAGTTTTGCAGAGTTGCAATAGAAAGCAAAATAGCAGTTCTCAGAGTATGGGGAATCCCCTCTTAGATACATGTCACCCTAACAGGTGTTCGCCTTAAGAGATTTCCACCTCCTGTTACGGTGACAACTGTAAAATTTTGGATTTCCCCCACATTCTGTCCACATGACAATAGCCACCAGGACAAACAGAGGGTGAATCTCTGCAGTTGGGAACATTAAACAATAGTAACCTGACAGCGGCTGTAACCCTTCTTTACTCAAAAACAAATAAAACATTTTGGCTGTAGATACATAAAGGAGTCCGATAGGCAATGTTATTCAGAGTATAGTACCCTGTAGTAACTAATCAAATTTCACATA
Source organism: Rana muscosa (assembly GCA_029206835.1). Classification (NCBI taxonomy): domain Eukaryota; kingdom Metazoa; phylum Chordata; class Amphibia; order Anura; family Ranidae; genus Rana; species Rana muscosa. Next base: position 776,353,319 of record CM055117.1, read on the forward strand.
CCTAAAGTCAAATGAGGTGATTTCTAATTGGTTTCGTACACTTAGCCACGGCCGGCACTACCGCTAAACGAACTAGGCAGCTGCCTAGCGCACAGCCACGGCCGATGGTTTCATAGGGAGGAGAGGGTGCAGTGGGGCTATCACTCATACTGCTACTGAATTCTGCTCTGGTACCTTTCACTGTGTAAGTGGGATGTCGGCTGCTGGGATGCTATCTCTGTCCTCACGCCTAGCAATAGAAGGAAGAGTAGCACTGTCACACAGAGTCCCTTATCATAGCATACACATTTATCTATTAGAAGACTTAGTGAAGTGCAGAGATTGGATTAAACGTGGATGGAATGGCTCTGTTTCCAGAAAGTAATACTGAGTGGTGCAGACAGGGGGTGCTATTTAGTGAACACAGCTGTAACCTTTCTAGCTCTCCATGCATAGACCTCTATTATCAGCTCCGACCTGCTTAGCCAGCTTGTCTGCCTGGACTGAGGGGATCATGTCCCAGCACAGCGTCACTGTGGTCCAGACTACCACCAACAGCAGTCCAATGATGAGGAAACACCACTCAAGGTGTGAGTGTTGCAAGTCTAGTGTTACTTCCAAAGCAGAGATGCCCGCTCGGCTCGCCTCTGAGATCAACAGGAAAAAATAAATGAATGGCTGCACATTCAGGAAAAATGACAAAATCTTTATTGTAAGGATCAACAAATAAAAGCATAAACAGCACAGCGAGCACCAGAGCACCAGGAGATAAAAATGTTAACGCGTTTCACGCAGAGAACAGCCTGCTAAAATGCGTTAACATTTTTATCTCCTGGTGCTCGCTGTGCTGTATATGCTTTTATTTGTTGATCGCTACAATAAAGATACTGCCAATGGCAGCAGTGGGCAGTAGAGCAGCCTGGGACTGGTGGAAAGAGAATCACATGAAATGTTTCTCTATCCATCGTTCTTGGGAACACATCTACCGTCTATGCTTAGCCTTATTTATTAGGCCTGACAGTTTTTTGTTTACTCCTCTATAAAATTATTTGAAAATGCGCTTTGATGATACCATTCCACCATAGTGAAGATGAAGGTTTTACAACAATATCTTCACTGTGTAGGATGTACAATAACATTGTGTATTGCAGATTTATATATCAAACATACTCATGTAAAAAAAATTGCTATGTAACTAAAAATGAATTACAAAACAATGGTTACATTAGCCTGATTAGATTCCAATAAATGTTTAACTTAATGTATCTTTAGCATCATGTTGCTATTTTTAGCTTCCCTATTTCCATTATTGCGCTATGCAGTAAACTGCTGCAGTAGGAGTATCTCATTTCAGAGTGGTTTATGGCAACTATTGATCCAGATTTGAAAAGCTTATATCCTGGCCTACATACAACATTAGAATCATGGAATTAGAAAAAATCCTGGACTGCCGCACTCTGTTAAACGATGTCTTTATTGGATACAATCAAATCAAAACATAATCCAAAATGGTGCAGTCAAGATGAAAAAGTGGACAACAGGACAAAAGGTGGCTAACATGTTTCACATTATGAGATGCTTACTCATAGCTGAATGTACAATGCCAAAATTTGTGTTTAAAACAGGGGTGGGTGTAATCTTCCACCAATCAGATCAAAGGTGCACAGGAATCCATTGAACACATAAATTTAAACCTTGATGTTTCACACATGGAGTAGACGAGTATGTGGGACAAAGGTGCACAGGAATCTATTGAACACATATACCGTATATACTCGAGTATAAGCTGAGTTTTTCAGAACATTTTTTTGTGCTGAAAATGCCCCCCTCGGCTGATACTCGAGTCTGTGTCCATCTTCAACTTCGTGCGCCTGATCCCGGCTAGCCGTAGGTCCCCTGAAAGTTTGTTGTCCGATTTTTCAAAGCCGAGCACCACTTCCATAGACTCCAATGTTAAACGGTAATTTCTCCGGTAATTTTGGGGACCCGGTACCGGACGGCCCTAGGTCCCCTGGACCCCAAACTTGGCACGCATTTAGCCCCATTTCTCCTCTACAAATGTGCAAAGTTTGTTGTCTGGGAGACCTACGGCCGGGGAGCACTGATTTTTCAAACCGGGCACTCCTTCCATAGACTCCCATGTTAAACGTCAGTCTAGTCCAGTGTTTCTCAACTCCAGTCCTCGGGGCACCCCAACAGGTCATGTTTTCAGGCTTTCCATTATTTTGCACATGTGATTTGATCAGTTTCACTGCCTTAGTAATTACCACAGCTGTCTTATCTAAGGGAAATCCTGAAAACATGACCTGTTGGGGCGCCTTGAGGACTGGAGTTGAAAAACACTGGTCTAGTCACTAGGGTTGCCACCTCATCCCTTTAAACCCAAACACTTTTGAATTACTCAGGTTCTGGGGCTAATTAAATGCAGGTAAGGCACCAAGTGAGTTTAATTACCTCCTTAATCAGCCTCAGAACCTGTGTAATTAATATATGTTTGGGTTTAAAGGGATGAGGTGGCAACCCTACTAGTCACACAGCGCCGGAGATCAGGTAGGGAGATTGAGCACAGTGATAATGAGGCATGGGCACAGTGAGGCATGGGCACAGTGAGGCATGGACACAGTGAGGCATGGCCACAGTAAAGCACAGTGAGGCATGGACACAGTGAGGCATGGCCACAGTAAAGCACAGTGAGGCATGGACACAGTGAGGCATGGCTACAGTAAAGCACAGTGAGGCATGGACACAGTGAGGCACAGTGAGGCATGCAGATGGACACCCTAGGCTTATACTCGAGTCAATAAGTTTTCCCAGTTTTTTGTGGTAAAATTAGGTGCCTCGGCTTATATTCGGGTCAGCTTATACTCGAGTATATACAGTAATTAACCCTTGATGTTTCACACATGGAGTAGACCAGTATGTGGGACAAGTACAAACATAGGAGTGCGGAATCTAAAAATTCAAAAACCAGAGAAACAAATATCATATAAAGAAGACTCCATAAAAAATCTCTGATTAAAACACTAAATGTGGCGACATGTCCCAGAAGGTGGCCTATATCCATGCGTGAAAAATACCATAACCAAAATGAAAAAAACAGAATAAGATAAAGATGAAAATAAATCAACAATAGTGCAATAATTGGGTGTAAATGTTATAGTGTATATATATATGTGTATATATGAATGTGTATAAACATGCAAAGTGTCCCAAAATCTGCACATAGTGTACATACATAAAATGTCAACCGCATATAAATATCTCCAAACGTAAGTATAAGGATTATGCCCTGTACACACAATCGGATTTCCGATGGAATAAAATCCGATGGAATTTTCCGTCGGAACTCCGATGAAGCTGACTTCCATCAGTCTTGCATACACACCATCAGACAAAATTCCGACCGTCCAAAACGCTGTGACGTACAACACGTACGACGGCACTATAAATAGGAAGTTCAAATCCAATGGCGCCACCCTTTGGGCTGCTTTTGCTGATTTTGTGTTACCGCGTGTTAGTAAAAGTTTGTTGTTAGCCGATTCGCGTTTTTCAGTCTCCGTGCTTTTCAGTTCGTTACAGCATGACGAATGTGCTGTCTCCATTACGAATGCTAGTTTTACCAGAACGAGTGCTCCCGTCTTCTAATTTAGTCTGAGCATGCATGGATTTTTCTCCGATGGAGTTCCACACAGACGATCGGAATTTCCTATTGTTTTTTTTTTCCATCGGAAAAATTGAAAACATGTTCTATTTTTTTACACCGATGGAAAAAAGTCCGATGGGGTCCACACACGATTGGTTTTTCCGATGAAAAAAGTCCATCCGACTTTTTTCATCGGAAAAAACGATCGTGTGTACAAACAATTTACAGTTCACAGGATCCCTCCAAACTAAGTCCATTGAATTTCTGGATGTCAGGTTGACAGGTGAAAACAATGTGGTTGTCTCAAACCTTTATAGAAAACCAAGTGCTGGGAATACCCTTTTACGGGCCGATTCCAGCCATCCCGGGCACACCATCAATAGCATCCCGGTTGGCCAATTTCTAAGGTTGAAGAGACTCTGCAGCAAGGAATCAGATTTTGATCTGGAAGCTGCACAAATGTCCACTAGGTTCAAAGAAAGAGGCTACTCAGGATCGGTGATCAACAGGGGATTATCGATAGCAAAAAAGTACCCCGACAAACACTGCTTTCGGATAAACCTGTAGGTCCAAATAGACATGGCCATTTGAATAATCCTAAGAATTCCAATTCTAATTTTATTCCTACTTTTTCCACACCTTATAGCAGTGAGTTCCACAAACTTAAAAAGATTGTAACAAAATATCTCCCAATTCTGTCACATGACCCTGTTTATTCTAAAATTTTGACTAGTGCCCCGTACACACGATCCGAATATCGTACGACAGATCGTACGACTTTTTCCGCTTAATAGTTGCAAGTAGAAATTGAATAGGTTACTAAAGTCCCGAAAATTCTCATACGCCAGAAAAAAAAAAAGAAAAAAAATCGGAAGTGATGTCATGTGTTGTAATGTATTTGTGTTGTATTTTCGGACGACAACTGTGCTGACTAAACGAAAATCGTACAATCTGGTATCGTACGAGGAAAATTTTCGCGCATGTCCGATAAAATAATTTCGGATGAACTGTCATGATCGGCTCACGGAAGCTCTGTACTAACGATCCGATTATCGTACGATTCTTCCTCGGACGACATTTTTCGTACGATATTCAGATCGTGTGTACGGGTCATAAAGGTATCCGTACTGTGTCCAAAAAAGCCACATCTCTCAGCAGTTTATTGTCACCTAGATTATTTTGCAGCAAGCCAACCTCAATTAATTGGTTATCCTTTAACGGAACCTTTAGATGCGGCGGCCGAAACTGCACCTACTGTCCCTTCATCCAAAGGGGTGATACAGTCACCTCCACTTCTACAGGAAAATCGCACAAAATATGTTCTTTTGTCAATTGTAACACAAGTTATGTCGTATACAGTATGTGATCACATGCACAATCTGCTCTATACAGTATGTCGGTAGGACTACCAGAAGACTTAAGGACCACCTCTATGATCACTTATACGACATTGACAAGGATCATGCGAATAATGTCGCAAGACATTGGAAGGATTTCCATCAGAAAGACACCTCTAGTTTAGTCATTTAAGGAATAGAAAGAATTGTGAAACCTGTTAGAGGTGGAGACAAATTCAATATTCTATGCAGACAGGAAGTCCGATGGATTTTCATTCTTAACTCTAGACGCCCCTCGGGGCTTAACTTTGAGTGGGATTTATCCCATTTCTATTAGACAAACTGGAGTCCTTTTGTAACTGTAGCGGCAAAACTGCTACCGTGCGATTACATCTGGATACATGCAGGTGTCTACTACTGCAGCGGGAGGAGTGAGACTCCGGATATAGGGTTCATGCCGCCCTTTTTCCTTTTGGATGTTTATAGTCATTTTAGAACATCTAGACATGGTCATTACCAGCTCATCGTATATATTTTATGCCCCTTTTTTGGGTACTAAACAGCTCACCATGTCTACCGGATTTTCATTTTTTCTAACAGTCATTTTCTATGATCATTCCCATTATATTTTTTGGAATCATTGTGTTGGCACATTATGCACTTGGTTGGAATCTTGGATTCAGGCGACCAATTCCATTGGTTATTCATATATATAATTTTAGAATCAAGAGAATTTAATCTGGTTTCCTCATTCCCTCTTTCCATAAAGTGCTTCGCCTGTGTCAATACAAAGTCCCTATTCTAATGACAGCAAGTGCAATGTGACCATTTTTCCTTTTTCCTTTTCCTTGAATATTTATATACAAAAAAAAAATAATAATAATAATGAAAAAACACATAGTATTTTTTGTACTTCAGTCACACTGCATTCTTGCTGCTTTCGCTGCAGGGAGAGAAGTAGGACTCTGCAAAATAGGAAAATATTGGTGAGTCATCCCTTCACTATCCCTTTAACCCCAAGTATGTCAAGATAAAATCATATAATCTTTGGTTCCTGCTGACTGAGTGATATTCAACATATCTAATGTCTTATTGCATCAATAACTATATTTGACTAACCTGTTAGCTATTTAAAATATTGGAACAATTGTATACCCTTCAGGTAGCCTTTTAGACTATCCATTTTACTTATATCTTATAAGATCATCTTTGTTTTTCCGCGATTACACCTGCAAATATAAATAGCTTAGTTCTGCAGCGGGAGAAGCGAGACCCAGCAGTATACCAAACGAAGCGTAAACTATATGGCAGGGCTTGAAAATTCTGCTCGCCCGCTCGCCAAATGCGAGGGTAAATTCCTTTCTGTCGAGCACAGTAATGCCCTGTACATTTATCTCCAGGCCCCGGGGATCGTTTTCCATTCCACTTGCACTCCAAGCCTCATTTTGAAGCCGATTTCCGGTTTCCGGTTTCTGGCTGAGGGAGACATGAGGAGAGGTCCACTCTCCACCGCCGTGGGGGCCATGAGGAGAGGTCCACTTTCCACCACCGTGGAGGACACATGAAGGAGAGGCCTGCCAATGGTGCACATCCCTACACCCACCAGCTTAAGGTAAATGACCTGGGGACCCTGATGTAAGAGGGAGGGGCCTTCTGGGGACACTGATTTAAGAGGGGGTCCTCTGGGACACTGATTTAAGAGGGGTCCCTCTGGGGACACTTATTTAGGGGGGCCTCTGGGGACCCTAATGTAAGGGGGGCTCTCTGGGGACCCTGATGACTGATGTAAGAGGGGGGCTCTCTGGGGACACTGATTTAAGAGGGGGGTCCCTCTGGGGACCCTTATTTAGGGGGGGGCTCTGCAGACTCTGATGTAAGGGGGGCTCTCTGGGGACACTGATGTAAGGGGGGCTCTCTGGGGACCCTGATGTAAGGGGGCTCTCTGGGGACCCTGATGACTGAAGTAAGAGGGGGGCCCTCTGGGGACACTGATTTAAGAGGGTGTCCCTCTGGGGACACTTATTTAGGGGGGACCCTGATGTAAGGGGGACTCTCTGGGGACCCTGATGTAAGGGGGGCTCTCTGGGGATCCTGATGACTGATGTAAGAGAGGGGGCCCTCTGGGGACAGTGATTTAAGAGGGGGTCCCTCTGGGGACCCTTATTTAGGGGGCTCTGGGGACACTTATTTAGGGGGCCTCTGGGACCCTGATGTAAGGGGGGCTCTCTGGGGACCCTGATGACTGATGTAAGAGGGGGGCCCTCTGGGGGCACTGATTTAAGAAGGGGGTCCCTCTGGGGACCCTTATTTAGGGGGGCTCTGGGGACCCTGATGTAAGGGGGCTCTCTGGGGACACTGATGTAAGGGAGGCTCTCTGGGGACCCTGATGACTGATGTAAGAGAGGGGCCCTCTGGGGACACTTATTTAGGGGGGGCCTCTGGGAACCCTGATGTAAAGGGGGCTCTCTGGGGACCCTGATGACTGATGTAAGAGAGGGGCCCTCTGGGGACACTTATTTAGGGGGGCCTCTGGGGACCCTGATGTAAGGGGGGCTCGCTGGGGACACTGATGTAAGGGGGGCTCTCTGGGGACCCTGATGTAAGGGGGGCTCTCTGGGGACCCTGATGACTGATGTAAGAGGGGGGCCCTCTGGGGACACTGATTTAGGAGGGGGTCCCTCTGGGGACACTTATTTAGGGGGGCCTCTGGGGACCCTGATGTAAGGAGGGCTCTCTGGGGACACTGATGTAAGGGGGGCTCTCTGAGGACCCTGATGTAAGGGGGGCTCTCTGGGGACCCTGATGTAAGAGGGGCTCTCTGGGGACCCTGATGTAAGAGGGGGGCCCTCTGGGGACACTTATTTAGAGGGGGGCTCTGGGGACACTTATTTAGGGGGGCCTCTGGGGACCCTGATGTAAAGGGGTGTTCTTTGGGGACACTGATGTAATTGCAAAAATTTAAAAATGTAATTTCATAAGCTTTAAGGGGGCGGGGTTGGGGGTCGGACCGCGGCAAGTTCTGGTGTGGCAACTGGTGGAGAGTAAGGCTTTTGCCTGGCTAGTAGGCCTAGACTTGAAATTTTAAGCCCTGCTATATGGGGTTAATTTTGTGGGTTCTGTCTCTTCACCTGCTTGCAACAGGGGAAGTGATACCCCTACAGGGAAAACTGTGCAATAAAATAACAATCAAAATCAATATCTTACAAGATTATCATTGTTCCTACGATAATATCTGTAAAAATAAAAATAAATAGTTCAGTTCCACAGCGGGAGGAGTGAGTCTCTGCATTATATCAAGCGAAGCATAATCCCCATAGGGTTAATTTCACGGGTTTTGTCTGCTACTCCTGCTTGCAGCAGGGTAAGTGACTTCTATAGGGTAAACCGTGTAATTACATTTCCCAGATGCAGTTTTAGACACATGAGAGACATCCAGCTTTGCCCAATCACATTAGTATCATGGTAAACTGTGCAATAGATTTCTCCAGATGCAGCTTTAGATACATGATAGATATTTAGCTTTGCTCAATCATACTAGCATTGTTTGTTTTGTACTCAATTGGTTTAATCTTATAATCTTAACCATTTAGCCATTGTGGACATCAAAGCGTTTTTTCTTGTAGATTGTGTTTGCAGAATTTTCTTGCAAACGTTTTCATTCTTTTTTTTTCATAGTCCGCTCAACCTAAATAAATATTTATCAAATAGAGTGGGATGGAACTTTAGAGGGGTTCTGCCCTTGTCGTACACCCATATGTCATATACTTCTTTTGTTTTGTTTTGCTAATTACATCTTATTAAGATTGGAATGCCCCTTCATTCGTTTTTCTTTATTAAGTGCTATGAGGGCAAGCAGATAATACATATGTAGCGGTTATGTACTTTCCCGGGTGTAATTAAAACTGGCAGAGACACCAGCGATGTGCAGTTCCTTGCGGTCCAGCAGGTGGCGCTGTCGCCTTGGGCTGGGGTTGAACCATTGCTGTGTGCTGTGCCTCCTTTTGTCCTCCCTCAGCAGCGGTATGGTGGGGCGGGGAACCCGCTGTGCTTGCTGGGAGAAGGTATAAAGGGGCCGGCCGTCTTTGTCACGGGGTCGAGTCCCAGGCACCTTCAGCCTGAGGGCGGTGGTTCGTGTCGTTCCTCTAGGCGGCCTAGGCCTAGAGGACGTCCGGAGGTCGTGTTCCATCCCAGGCACCTTTAGCCTGGGGTGAGGTACTTGGATGAAGGTCTGGAGCTCAGTGCCCAACACTGAGTTCCGCGAGGGAAGGAGGTCCTAGGGAACCCAGGGATTGGGTACCCGAATCCGGAAGGCGTAATGGACCGGGGGGGGCTCCTCACTTGAAGACCGGGTGCAGCAGATTGCCAGTGACAGGTGAGCCTCCCATCGGAGACCACCTGGAAGGAAATTCCCCCCTCGCTAGGAGACCTCAGCCTACTTTCAGGAAGGAAAGTGGAGAGTTCATTGTGTCTGGGCCTACTCGCATCCACACCTCCTTGTTTGTTCTGTTCTTAAAGGGAGTCTAACTGATTATGCTGTTCACTCGAGAGGAATAAAGGAGTGTTGTACTTTAATGGTGTGAGGGCTCTTTTCTGGTGGACATTGTTCAAGGTAACTCCAGGTGCACAACACTGACCCGAAGGTTGAGAAAGAACTTTGCTTACACCGCACGGACACATGTGGTGAAGGCTTGGCGTGGTGACCCCGCTCTCTCCCCTCTAATGTACCCCTAGACAAGAGAAAGGCGAGCTGATGCAAAGAGGGGAGTGAGGAGGCCGCTACACGTGGGGGCTCGGGTCTGGGATAGTGTTCGTGTACTACGGAATTGAACGTGTCTGCCTGGAGGAGTTACGAGTAGGCAGGCCTTCATTGGCCGAAGTGCATCCCTGCTTGAAGTCGTGGACATGACCCAATGAAGGGAAAGGCCCGCACAGAAGAGAGCGAGGAAAGGGGGAAGCTCAGCCTTGTGAAGGACTACACGTGGGGGCTTCTATTTGCACTGTGCCACCAGGCACACCGCCACCGCTTAGTTCGTGGGCGTGACTCAGAAGAAAAAAAAGAAGAAAAGCCCGCAAACTGGAGCAAAGGGGAGGAGTCCAATACGTGTGAAGGACTACACGTGGGACGTTGGCGCAAAAACTTTGCAGTGTGTGATGGATCAGCAACAGGTCACCATGTTCGGACATACATCGTGGATTCCGGTTCATCCTTCTACCACGACACTGACTGCTGCTGCTCTGGTAACAGATACGGGGATCCGGCTAAAGCCAAGGGGTGGATTCGCCCTGTACTCATGTATGGACGTTGAGGCCCTGGGTGTGATTTGTCCCGGCTGTTCGGGACTGGTGTGCCAACTTAAGCCATTCGGGCGATGCGAGGCCTGTGGGGAGTTCCTTTTTGAAGTGGATCCAGCGGTTGAGAAGCCGAGAACCATTTACCCTGGCCGTGCTGCAGGCAACACCACTCAAGGAGGAGGAATCACTGCTTTGACAGCCATCCCTGCGCACACTGCAGCGACCGCGGAGGAGGTCGTGAAAACTCAACGGGAGAAATCCGACAATGCTGACTCGGTCACCACGATCTCGCAGCGTCCACCACCGAAGAGAAAGACCGGTATGGTAGCCCCGACCAGCGGTTGTGGTGGACCATCCCGGCTGGGATGGATCCGTCGGCAAGAATTCCGGACGTCCCGTTTCAAGTAAAGGCCGAGGTAAGCCAGGCGGAGAGATTTGGTGTGTGGGAAGAGGTGAAAACTCAGTCTCCACTACAGGGTACTTACCCGCGGAGGAGTGTGACACCTCTGACCTGGAGTCGCTCTCGGACATGGGAGACGACGTTGCTATAGACGAACTGTTTGCAGAAAAGGGCTGGGACAAAGTACCTCTCGCTTCATCCCGCAGAACCAGGGATCCACCCATGTCTACAGGGGAAAGTACACCCCGGGTGGAGGCACCAGCGCCTGAAGAGGGGTCCCGTCCCCGGCCTGCTTCTACATCCCCGGTACCATCTGTTCCCGAAGACCGGGGAAAAGAGACTGCTGTTGCGGACACTAATGCCCAGATCAGATGTGATCAAGGTCCCTCGCCACCCGGACTCGATAGTTTTGCCTGGCGAAGGGGACAGAGCTACTATGCCTCCTTTGGCCAGACTACAATGCCTATTTGGCCAGAAGGTTGCTGCAGAGTACGGATGGGAGTATCCATACTTGTCCAAGGAGCTGCTCTATGAGGTGGAAGTGTGCCGGGAGCACAGGTACAATGACTTTGTGTGGACTCACCTTCAGATTCCACACGCCCGCAGGTACCTGCCATGCTCTCCCAAGGCCTCTCAACGTTTTAAGGACTGCAAGGCAGAGTGGATGTTGGGACGGCACATCCATGCAGACAAAGTGCTGATCCGGCGCAAGGAAGGAGAAGATGTAGAATATCATCTGGAGACCATGGACCAGCACTTGAAGCCACTTGTTCTGCCGCATCCCTGCTCTTACCTGTAGGAGAGAGACTCCGTTCTTGTTGTATGCTGCTGAACTTTCTGGGGCCCATTGTCCTTGTACCCAGAGGAATGAAGGACTGTTCCTGTTTTGTTCTTCACTTTCCAGCAAGAGATCACAGACTCTGGGGTAGATAGGGCCCAAGAGAAGAGGAAAAGTTCCACGAGTGCAGTTACCGTGATGCTGTCACCAGGTGGCAGTGTTGCGCAACGTTAAACACTTTTCACACACTCACTCCTTGGAGAAAAGGGATTTCTTCCCGGAGAAGTTTCTTTTCTCTCACACGAATATATGTGTCAGGGTTTATGTGTGGTATTTTTTTTTCTTTTCCCTCTGCAGGAGAGCATCTCATCAAGACCACTGAGTATGGGGTGGGTCTTAGTTAGAATGGGTGGGAAAAGCATAATGTGAATATGTGATTCAGGAAAAAAAGTTATGGTTAAATGTTATTGTTTCCCTTCCCTTTTATATGGGGCTCAGACACAATTGCTTTAGTTGATCAAGTTTTTTCAAAAGTTTTATATTTTTGTACAATTGTTAGTTGGTCTCTGGATTGGATTATGCCAGCCCTTGAGGGTATGATTTGTTACAGACACTGGGGACCAGTGTCAAACTACCAGGGGGAGAGTGTAGCGGTTATGTACTTTCCCGGGTGTAATTCAAACTGGCAGAGACACCAGCGATGTGCAGTTCCTTGCGCTCCAGCAGGTGGCGCTGTCGCCTTGGGCTGGGGTTGAACCATTGCTGTGTGCTGTGCCTCCTTTTTGTCCTCCCTCGGCAGCGGTATGGTGGGGCGGGGAACCCGCCGTGCTTGCTGGGAGAGGGTATAAAGGGGCCGGCCATCTTTGTCACGGGGTCGAGTCCCAGGCACCTTCAGCCTGAGGGCAGTGGTTCGTGTCGGTCCTCTAGGCGGCCTAGGCCTAGAGGACGTCCGGAGGTCGTGTTCCATCCCAGGCACCTTTAGCCTGGGGTGAGGTACTTGGATGGAGGTCTGGAGCTCAGTGCCCAACACTGAGTTCCGCAAGGGAATGAGGTCCTAGGGAACCCAGGGATTGGGTACCCAAATCCGGAAGGCGTAATGGACCGGGGGGGAACTCCTCACTTGAAGACTGGGTGCAGCAGATTGCCAGTGACAGTTGAGCCTCCCATCGGAGACCGCCTGGAAGGAAATTCCCCCCCTCGCTAGGAGACCTCAGCCCACTTTCAGGAAGGAAAGTGGAGAGTTCATTGTGTCTGGGCATACTCGCATCCACACCGCCTTGTTTGTTCTGTTCTTAAAGGGAGTCTAACTGATTATGCTGTTCACTCGAGAGGAATAAAGGAGTGTTGGACTTTAATGGTGTGAGGGCTCTTTTCTGGTGGACATTATTCAAGGTAACTCCAGGTGCACAACACTGACCCGGAGGTTGAGAAAGAACTTTGCTTATACCGCACGGACACATGTGGTGAAGGCTTGGCGTGGTGACCCCGCTCTCTCCCCTCTAAGGTACCCCTAGACAAGAGAAAGACGAGCTGATGCAAAGAGGAGAGTGAGGAGGCCGCTACACATATATACTTTTTACAATAGACCACAGAACTTTGACTTCTTATATAATGGTGTTTCATCAGTATCATAACCATCTTTAACAATATGTTATTTTAATACAACATTATAGTTTTAATTGTTTGTGTTTTATGTATTCCTTACGTATTTTTGGATCTCTCTCTCTCTTTTTCCTGGTGCTCCATACACGCATTTTATGACATCGCCTGCGGGCTAATGTAAAACTATTGTTTATGTTATATGGGTTTACCATGAGACAGTAATCCTTATTAGACATGTGCATTCGTTTTCGTCCGAATGCATTTTCGTCCGAATTTCAGCTATTTTCGTTATCGTTTTAACAAACGAAAACGAAAGCACAGAATCCGAAAACCGAAAGATCTGACATAAACAAATGCTTTATTTTCGTTTTCGTTGCTACAACAGTTCGATATAGATAGGAGATTCGACGTGACGCTGACAATAACAATCTGTGTCTATCGAACCTGTGGTCGAATGTGCCTAACCCAACTCTATTAGTCCAAGATTATTCTACATAGGAGAGAAAAGATTTGACATTATAGAGAGAAAAGATTCGACATAGGAGAGAAAGATTCGACATTATAGAGAGAAAATATTCGACATAGGAGAGAAAAGATTCGACATTATAGAGAGAAAAGATTCGACATAGGAGAGAAAAGATTCGACATTATAGAGAGAAAAGATTTGACATAGGAGAGAAAAGATTCGACATAGGAGAGAAAAGATTCGACATTATAGAGAGAAAATATTCGACATAGGAGAGAAAAGATTCGACATAGGAGAGAAAAGATTCGACATAGGAGAGAAAAGATTCGACATAGGAGAGAAAAGATTCGACATAGGAGAGAAAAGATTTGTTATTATAGAGAGAAAAGATTCGACATAGAGAGAAAAGATCACTGCTGGAATTGGGTGGGGGAAGTAAAATAAAAATAAAGTTGATGATGAATGTTATTGGCTGATTGTAACCAAAGAGGAGGAGCAGTAAAATAGCTAGAATGATGAAGATTCGACAAAGCATCGAAAGTTAGAAGATTCGACGGTGCAGCAAAACTGTACGACGCTGCAATCGTACATTTCCGGTCAAATGCATCCGCCCATAGGCTATAGAAGAATTCTAATGTTGGTTGACTAGTAATAGTAATGAATAAATATAATTATTACTAGTCATACAACATTAGAATTCTTCTATAGCTTGTGGGCGGAACATTCGACCGGAAATGTATGATTGCAGCGTCGTACAGTTTCACTGCTCCGTCGAATCTTCTTTGAACATTCGACAGACACCATAAGCCTTCAATGACAGATTTGACCTTAATTAATTCAGATTTTCGGACTAATGCAATTTCTAACGAAAAACGAAATAAATAAAAACGAATTTCGGGAGTAACTAAATAAATTTATTTTTCGGACGAAAACGAAATTCCGAAACGAAATATTTCAGTGTGCACATGTCTAATCCTTATACTTACGTTTGGAGATATTTATAAAGGCATACCCCACTTTTAAGTACACAATGAGACCAGCAATACCTTTTTTTACTTCTGGGGCGTCAGGGGCTGTAGTGGGGGTGTCATGGGCTGTAGAGGGGTGTCAGGGACTGTAGTGGGGTGGTCAGGAAGTGTGTTTCCAAGTAGCGGGGAATCTGAACTATCCGTGCACGGATTACTCAGCTGCAGCTTTAGCTTGAGAGCTATTTTACATACACTCACGGGTATGTCCTTACTTGCGAGTGTATGTAAAGTGAGTGTACTTAAAGCGGGGTATGCCTGTAAGCGGTTCACATTTTATGTATGTACACTATGTGCATATTTTGGGACACTTTGCATGTTTATACACATTCATATATACACATATATATACACTATAATGTTTACACCCAATTATTGCACTATTGTTGATTTATTTTCATCTTATTCTGTTTTTTTCATTTTGGTTATGGTTCTTTTTCACGCATGGATATAAGCCACCTTCTAGGACATGTCGCCACATTTAGTGTTATAATCAGAGATTTTTTTATGGAGTCTTCTTTATATGATATTTTGTTTCACTGGTTTTTGAATTTTTAGATTCCGCACTCCTATGTTTGTACTTGTCCCACATACTGGTCTACTCCATGTGTGAAACATCAAGGTTTAATTATATGT
Organism: Rana muscosa; assembly: GCA_029206835.1. NCBI lineage: Eukaryota > Metazoa > Chordata > Amphibia > Anura > Ranidae > Rana > Rana muscosa. The sequence goes on from CM055117.1 coordinate 776,368,477, forward strand.
GTTCAATGGATTCCTGTGCACCTTTGATATGATTGGTGGAAGATTACACCCACCCCTGTTTTAAACACAAATTTTGGCATTGTACATTCAGCTATGAGTAAGCATCTCATAATGTGAAACATGTTAGCCACCTTTTGTCCTGTTGTCCACTTTTTCATCTTGACTGCCCCATTTTGGATTATGATTTGGTTTGATTTTATCCAATAAAGACGTCGTTTAACAGAGTGCGGCAGTCCAGGATTTTTTCTAATTCCATGCACCTGTGCAGAGCCAGCACCTGTCAGTCTCAGTAGGGTGGAAGCAATCCGAGGAATCAGCAGATTTTAGAGCGGTATCATTCCTTCAATATTACAATCATACATCAATTTTACATCAAAGAAAAAATTCCTCCATCTCTTATGACTTATTATATTGTAATTTTTATTATTTGTAGTTGTCAGCAACATTTTCTTTGGGATGGGTGTGACTTGAACTGTTTGTTTCCAGCTTGCCTAATTAATTACATTGATGCATACAATTTAATGCTGGGTACACATGGGCAGAAAATCGGACTAAAACTATTGGTTTAGCAAGAACCAGCTGAGTTTTGACCCGTATGTACAGCTCCCTGTCTAATGCCTATCTTCTGTTGAATGGGCATGCTAGAAAACCAGCATCCAATCAGCATTCAAGCAGCACTAGCAGCCAGTGGCTGCGAGTATTGATCAGTGGGTCCTAGTGGGGGGGTTCCCCTGTGAGAACACCATAGCACAGCAGGAGAGATCGCTGTACTAACATTGCTTGTGTTAGTACAGCGATCTGTCAGTTTTTTTTTTTCATTCAGCCTGCTGGGTAGAAAAAAAACCCAAAAAACGTATAGTGTGTACCAGGCTTAAAGTGGTTGTAAACCCACTTTTAAAAAAAAATAAAAAAATAACACCTGAAAGAAAAAGACATAATGAGCTAGTATGCTATGCATACTAGCTCATTATGTGGCACTTACCTCAGATCGAAGCATCCGAAGCGCTCCTCGTTCCCCTCCACCGCTGCCGCCATGTCCGCTCCGACCGTCTTCCTGTTATCGCCGCTTCGGCACTGTGATTGGCCAGAGCGGCGATGATGTCACACGCATGTGCGCGGGGCCGTCATTCTCTATTGAGTAAACCGGCAGTCTCCATTGATAAAACCGGCAACGCTCAGTGCGCCTGCGCCGTTGTCTACGGCGCGCATGCGCCGTAGACATCGGTGCAGGGTTTTCTGAAAACATCTCCTTAACCGTGTAGGTTAAGGAGATATTTCTTGCACCTACAGGTAAGCCTTAATCTAGGCTTACCTGTAGGTGCAAGTTGTGTGGTTGGGTTTACAACCACTTTAAGGCCAGGCGATATGTGATTCAAATCTCAGCCGGTTCAGCAGGAACCGGCCTAGATTCAAACCGGTAATAGGCAGGCTGCATGTAACAAGTTGAGCTTACTGGATTCTCTTATTCTCTTATGATTATCACTAGCTGCTATAGTCGCTAGGGATAATCACTGTCTTCTCCCAGCGAGGATGGCTTCCCCGCCCCCCCCCCCCCCCCCCCCTCTGGAAGAAGACAATGGACGTTCTAAGACACGTTACAATTCAAGAGAAACAAGGACAATTATTTTGCTAAATGTTAATGCTGTCTAGTAAATAATGCAGGCATGCTTAAAGGAGAAGTCCAGCCTGAGCTTGTTTGGCTGGGCTTCTCCTATGGTTTACAGGAGTGCAATTCGTTTTGTACTCCTGTGACCTGTTTTCAACAGAGAGCGGTCTGAAGTCTGCTCTCTGCTGACGTCACTGGAATAAGTCCAGGCACCGCATCCTCCCGACAATGAAGTCTGGATCCGCCAGGTGCCTGGACTGATGCCTGTCTCAGTCTCTCAGTGAGCCGCTGTATCACAGGAGCGCGCCTGCAGTAACTCCACACCATGCAAGCTCGCTCGCATTATGGTGTGGAGTCCTTGCGGGGAGGAGCTGAAACAGCCGCCGAGGGACCCCAGAAGACCAGGATCGGGGCCACTGTGTGCAAAACGAGCTGCACAGTGGAGGTAAGTATAACATGTTTGTTATTTTATTTTAAAAAAAACGGGAACCTTTAGTGTTCCTTTAAGTCCTATAGGACCAACATGCCAAATACTAATTAAAAAATAGTAATGAACATAGAGTTAAAAAGAATGCATATAAAAAAAAACAAAAAAAAACTTGCAGATCCCTTTAAAATGCTTTAGAAAATCAGGCCTATAGAAATATGTTGATATTGATTTGGCTGTGTTGTCATGGCTAGAAATAAGATAATTGCCTAGGGTGGACGGTGCATCTGAGCTCTCTGAGTAGTGGTAGCCTCTCAGCTGTTTGACCTTACTGTGTACAGGTTTTCCACATTTTGTCTGAAAGCAGAAAACCTCTTGAAAAGCTTAGCTCATCTTCTCCCACACTTATAGTCACTAGTTCTAAAATGGATTAGACATTGTTTTGATATCGAAGATTTTTAGATAATTCAGTGCCTTTAAAGTGGATCCCCTGGCTAATGCTGCCTGTTCCTGACCTGATAAAAGTACATTTTATGTTCCCTATATAGATAACATGTTTTACATCTTTTTTTGGTACATTATATTTTAGACACTGATCTTTTAGACACAAGACATGTTTCCACATATTATTTCAAATATAGGGGTGTAAACTAAAATCCTCCTCTGTATATGCCTGAACTACTTTATCACTTTGTGCTGACCATGCATTAGTATACAACTACATTGCTAGACTGGATTTCATTAATTACTGCTGTTAGCATAACAAAGCTGTTGTAATTTGCATGAGAGTGTTTTTTTGGTTCTACCCAAAAAATACAATCCTTTAAGGGCATGAGCTATAATTAAAGATGATATGATCAAGTCTACAATTACATACCCTTCACTCTGTGGAAATGTAAATTGTAGACTGAAAGCTTTCTTGTAAGACAGGAGATGCAGATGCAATTTTTTAAAACTTTTAACACATTTGCTGCCAGCACAATTAAGGATGAAAGAGCTCACTCATATCCAGCCTATCATCAAAATAATATCTTTAAACATCATGGTGAGTTTAGATACTGAAAGCCTGTAGTACCTGTTTTTCTGATGTTTTTGCACCTCTTGGTATGGCAGTGTTCCTAAAATGCACACCCTCTAACCATTTTGTGATATTAATTAAGGGGTGGTCTAAGACTGGATTCACACCTATGCAGTTTTAGTGCTTTTTGCATTTTGCAGATTTGTACTACATTCCATTTTACATGGTTTCCTATGGAACACATTCTGTAGTGCAAATCTGCAAAATGCAAGGATGGTGCCTGAATCAAGACCTGAAGTAAAGCAAAGAGGGAGAAGGACAGAAAAACAAACAGTTTTCAAATGTACATACAAATTATGTAACAATCCCTCCCATCATCCTATCACAACTATATCCCACCCTTTCTCCGGTGTAGTTGCATGATGGTCTTCCTGCAGGGAAAGAAAAAAAAAACATATACACGCTAAATATTCTACACGCTATTAACATTCTAACACTATTAATTCGAAGTAAACTACCTCTCCAAGGAAAGATAGTTCCCTTCTACTAAAGCAACACACACTAAGCCTAGTGTATGAAATAACATTTCCTAAAATAAGTGTATAAAGGAAAAAAGTCCGGCAAACCACTACCACCTAGTGGCAGCACACATTATTATCTAGCCTAAGTGCGTACAGATGCACCACAACACACACAGTTCTCTTTGGTTGATCACGGCGGCTTCCAGCTTTGCCCTGACTAACTTTACCCCAAAGTTCAGCTCTCATTTTCTTTTCCAAAAGAGGAAAGGAGAAAAAAAAACTTGTCCTTCAAACCTGCAGAGAGTAAATTCCATGGGCATAGAGTCAAACAGCAGTTCAAGGCATTGTCCCTGAAGTGGTATAATAAAAAAAACACAAGTCCCACTTCAGAGATAAAAACTGGGATCAGGGAGATCAAGAGGTTTCCAGTCCTTATCCAAGGTGTCTATGGAATAAATTACATTGTCTCTGTTTTTACTGCAGATCATGACCCGATCCGCATGTATGTGCCGACCCAGAGTCCAGTCTTTTCGGCAGCCTTTGTATCTCTCAGTCATTACGGCCGAACATGTAAAATACCTATGGCCTTTCTTTACCTCCAAATGATCCCAGACAAAATCACTGTACCATCGTTCCCGAAAGGCCTCAATTTGAAAAAGCAAATTCCTTGGAACGGACGGATACTCCCATCCATAGTCCGTAGCAACCTTTTGATTCAACAGCTGTTGCAGTCGGGCCAGGCGGCATGGTTCCTGGCAAGACAATAGCATTCGGAGATCTGCAGGGTCGTACGGGCTCCAACTGTGGCATAGGCGGCCTTAATGAGGAACGGGCCTCTGGAACAGCAGGCACGGACGACACCGGAGCATGCAAGGTGGACACAGGAACAACTTCTCCAGTAATAACAGGGGTTTCCACCCGGGGTGCAGCTTCCCCAGAGTCCATGGGCGATCCCTTTACACTACGGGGAGAGGTTAGCGAAATTTTGTCCCATCCCTTCTTTGCAAACAGTTCATCTATTTCTACATCATCGCCAACTTCAGAGGAAGAGTCTATGTCTGAGGTATCGTACTCTTCTGCTGGCAAATAGTTCCTGGTCAACACCGACTCTTTTACTTTCAAAAGTTCCCGCAGGTCAGGTACCCAAGCATCCATAATGGAACGGACGCTGAGCTTCTTCCCTTTCCCCGGCAAACTTGACACAGTTCTCCCAGCCTCCTTACCTTCCCCCTCCGTGGATCGCTTGGAGATCCCTCCGGTTAGACGATCCGGTTCGGGTAGGCGCTGGGTTAGGCCTTGGCCACGGCCGCAGGAAGCCTTCACATATCCCACCTTCCTTTTAGCAGGCGGAAGGGAGGACTTTGTTGCAACCGAGGCAGCATCCGCTGTGTTCACGGCCTCAAGCTCCTTAATGGCTGGAGCTTCAATCTTCAGTTCCGCTATCTCCGCAGTAGTGCGCGTGGGCATGGCTGTGGGAGCACACATTTCCTCCTCAGGAGCAACAGTACCTGAGATACAGTCCAGGCGGTAGACTTTCGGCACCTCCGTTGGCTGTTCTACCTCAAAGAGGAGCTCCCCACAGCGGGTACATCTCCCGAAGGTGCGAAGCTGTACGACCAGTCCCTGGCATCTCGCACAAATCATGCCCAAGGCCTCTGCATCTCTGCATGTGTAGAGGGCAAAGCGACCTCAGGGCTTCAGCCGGATCCCTGTATCCGTTAGGGAAGCCACAACAGAGGCAACGTTCATGGTTGAACCGGGCAAAGGAACACGAGATCCCGGTGAAGTAGACATCCATGGAGCAGAAAACATGTCGCCTCGTCAATGGTTCAGTTGCACTGTCCCTTTGGCGCCAACCGCACCACATGGAACACACACTTTAGCTGGGGCTTTCCCCTTTTTTTCTTCCTTGCTGCACGCAACTCGCAGGCTTTTACAGACTTTGAGAAACGCCCACGAACTACGCAGTTGGAAATTACAGCCAGGCCTGTACTTTTCTCTCACTTGTGGCGCAGTCCAGTTTCCAAAAATGGCCGACCTCCAAAGAGCCGTGCGGGAAAGTAAAGTCCAGCTCACAGAAACCACTGCAGAATCCCGGACTCGAGCCCCCACGTGTAGCACACGGATCTTTTTCCCCCTCTTACCTTCTCAAGCAGAGGGATAAGACACACCATGCCACATGCCCGTGTCCTCTAGATTATAAAGGTCAGGTGGTGTTACATACTTGGGTCTTGCAGTTAGTAACTTCCTTCTTCTGGTTCTCCCCTCTATGTTTATAGGGGCAAGTCTTTATCTTTCCCAAATGAGGTCAATGTCCACACAACATATCAACTCCAACGTGAGTTTATTTTATCTCGCTTTCACGAACCAGAGAGTTGAAGTGAGAAAAGAGATTAGCAGAAGTGGATTCAGGCACACTCTTGGCTTCGTCGCCACTCGATCCCGAGTGGGTACAGCTCACCCGGATAGTCACTCAATAGCACTAGCAGCCGGCGTGATGCTGGAACAATGACCCAGTCCCCTCCAAGGACCAGATCAAGGAGATCCCTCCTGAACTTTAACACTCTGCAGAGGCAGTCTGCGAAGTGAGGAATCCTTCCCTCCGACACGTCACCAGGCCTTTCCCGAGTCAGCAATACTCTATTACTCACCCTCTTGTTATGGGATCGATCCTCCCCTGGTTTCCTCTGTGTCAGAGTGGTTACCCTCACGCGGGTTCCCTGGGACTCCTCTTCGGTTGTAGACCCAGTCAAAGGTACTGGGCCCACCTGGAACTCCGTAGCCTTGGGCTGAAGGTGCCCGAGACTCCTCGATCAAGATGGGGTGACCCCCCTCTGAGGCAGTGGGCCCCAAAATAGCAATCCGGTGTAATCGCGTCTGCCCCTTATATATCCTCTCCCGGCATGCACAGCAGGCCAGAACCGCCCACCAAGGGCAGCCGAGAAAGAACATCCAATACCTACTCCATCACCTGTGGTTCAACCCCGGGTATTGGTGACAACACCACCTATACTCCCAAAGGTGAACTGCACGCCAGGTGACACAGCAGTAAGGCAGAGTCCAAACAATTAAGAGACCCGAGCCAACTATTGCTCTGGTCACCCCTAAATTTAGGTATAGCGGGGTTAAATTTGGGGACCCCGCTACACTTATAAATACATTTCAAGTCTGATTAAAGGATAATTTCAAGTATGGTATATTTTTACAAAGTTACATTAGTCTAGTTTGGACCACGGTAACTATGTATATACCATACCTGGCCAATGTCTCTGAAGACTGGCAATCACTGAAGTAGACACAGCTACTCTAGGGATCCCCACTTGCTTTCATGTCCTGCACTTAGTGGCCAGCCTGATGCATTGTGAACACAGGAGGTTGGCCACTCAGCATGAGCACCATTGTGTACTTCAGTGATTACCAGTTTCCAGGGGCAATGGCCAATTTTGCTAAATGTATAATTAGGATATGTATATTAGGCTTGTGCACAACGGAAAAATTCGGTTAGTTTCGGTTTGTTTCTTTTCGGTCCTGTTGATTCGTAATCATTCGTAATTTTGCTAGACGGGATTTCTTGTTCATACATCACGGGACACAGAGCAGCATAGTCATTACTATGTGGGTTATATAGAATTACCTTCAGGTGCTGGCACTGGCAACTTCCAAAACAGGAAGTACCCTCCCATCCGGGAGTACCTCAGTTTTTTGCCAGTGTCTAAGGTGTTGGCCAAGGTTAACATGTATTCATCTGGGCTTGTGTACAGGTTCTCTGGGCCTTAGCAAGCTATTCCGGATCCGACCAAAAAAGCTTCATAGCTAAACGGTCGGTACCCGGGCCTTGCAGAGAAGAGCAAGGTTTTGCCTGTAATGCCTCTCTTAGGAGGGCTGGACCCTGGGATCCAGAGCTCTGGTCATACCCAAAACCAAGAGGCTATCTGTGCAGGGTGCTATACAGATCCAGGGGAGTGGAATCCTTGGGAACCCGGTCCCTGAAGGTCTAGTACAATGCCTGCCGTGAAAGGTGAAGTTTGGGCTTCTGTGGACCAAACAAAGTCCTGCGGCGGGGAAAAGGTAAGTGGGGGCCCCTCAGGAACTTGGTTCTATTGAGGGGACCCCCAAGCCTAATATGTCTTTCTGCCTGTTACCTAAAAGGTATTCCCGCTAATAGCTGTATATGCCTAAGAAATCCTAGAAATGTTTTTTCATAAAGGAAGTTTTAAAAACTGTAAACCTGGAAATGTTTTTCATAAAGGAGGTTTTAAAAAAAAAAAGACAAAAGTGCGGTACCTGTGTTTGTCCACTAGAGGCCGCTGTGGAACGTCTTTTTTCTTGGGACTATTCCTTCCAGGGTAAAAGTCCAGGCAGATGAGTGAGCTCTCTATCAGGGAAGCTGCATTCCTCTGTCATGCTGCCAAGTAGTTTCCTTCCATCCCAGAGTCCTGGTGAAACAGGGACCCTGGCTCCTCTCCCTACATGGCGCCAAGAGCGCACACGTGCACGCGCGCGTGCGCACACACGCTTTCTTTTTAAAAGATTTAGCTTCAAAAAAGGGGGCGGAGCCTGGCGGATGACGCGCTCTGTGCGCCCAGCGCTTCTGCGCATGTGCGGGCGTCCCAGCAAGATAAAAGGACTCAGTCCACGCTGCTTGCTATGGACACAGAGCATGAAAAGGAGCTGGTAGCATGGTATAGGGGCTTACAGCGGGCGGTTGATACAGGCATCCCCAGAAAGACGCATTAGTAGACACCCACTGATGTACATAGCAGCAAAATTGCATTAGACTATTTCAGTAAGGGGTGTATTGCGGCTGGAATACCTCAGCTTTGAACTAAGGAATATGCCGCCTAAAAAACTCCGAGATATACCTCTCAGGAAGTGTAGGGGGTCTCCATTGGGCTCTGAGGATCTGGAGAAGTCATCTGCACCCTCCTCCCCTGAGAAATCAGAGGTTAATACCCATAAGGAACCCCCGGGAGTGCCAGGTACTGCGGCTGTCCTCAGTCCACCTGCTCCTGCATATATAACAGAGGAGGTTTTTTCCTCAACTCTGGAGGGATTGGAGCAGAGATTGGCAGCATTGATCGCTTCTTCTCTACAGGAAAGAAAGCGCGCCAGATCTCCATCACCTCCATTAGAGTGCCTGTTGGCAGAGCAACAGTCCCAGGAAGGGACCGACCTACCTGAAGGGGATCAGGAGGAGGTTAACTCTGTTTTTGAGGAATCGACAGTAGATGAACCATTTTCAGCATCACAGACTGAAAGATTGTGGGTCCAGACCCTAACTGACATGGTTCGATCTGCATTTAAAATGCCTCTTGTTGAACCATCAACTACTGCTGTCTCCTCATTGGGGTCGCTAAAAGCTCCCCAGGTTAATTGCTCCTTTCCAATACATCCATTATTGGAAGGACTTATATACCAGGACTGGGAACATCCTGATAAACTATTTGTTCCGCCTAAAAAATTTCCGGTGATCTATCCCATGGAGGAAAAGTTCACCCAGAGATGGAATGTTCCTACGGTGGATGCAGCCATCTCTTCTGTGAACAAATCACTGACATGTCCAGTAGATAATGTTCAAATGTTCAAAGATCCAGTGGATAAAAAATTGGAATCTTTATTAAAATCTGCTTTTTCCACAGCAGGGGCTGTTACACAGCCAGCAGTGGCAGCTATTGGGGTCTGCCAAGCTTTAAAGGATCAAATGAAAATGGTCCTGAGGGATTTGCCAGACCAGCAGGCCCAGGCTCTGGCTGATCTGCCTAGAGCATTATGCTTTGCGGTTGACGCCATCAAGGATTCTATCCATCAGGCCTCCCGCCTCACGCTGTCTTTGGTACATATGCGTAGGCTTCTGTGGCTCAAAAACTGGTCTGCTGAAGCTCCCTGTAAGAAGCTCTTAGTTAGCTTCCCATTTCATGGGGAACGCCTTTTTGGCGAGGACCTGGATAAGTATATCCAGAAGATTTCCAGTGGTAAAAGTACTCTCTTACCGAGTAAGAAGAGGTCTAGGGGTCCATCTTTTAAGAGGACTACCTCTCCTATCCCTGCGACGTCTGCTACTAAGCAGTTCCGACGGCCTCCTCGGTCAAACTCAGGGGGTAAAAATCAGGGACAGTCACAGGGTAATAAGAAACCCTGGATCCGAAGGGGTACTAAACCAGCCTCCAAGTCAAGCCTATGAAGGGCTGCCCCCACTCAAACGGGTGGGGGGAAGACTTCAGTTGTTCACAGAGACCTGGCGGGAGACGATCAAAGACAGATGGGTGCTCTCCGCAGTAACTCTGGGATACAAGTTGGAGTTAAAAGAGTCTCCTCCTTCCCATTTTATGTGGTCAGGCATGCCAAGAGACCCTCTGAAAAGAGGGTCTCTCCTATTGGCGTTAGAACAACTATTGCTCCAAGGAGTAATTATGGAGGTTCCTATGGAAGAGTGGGGGTTGGGTTTCTACTCAAACCTTTTCACAGTCCCGAAGCCAAACGGGGACATAAGACCCATATTGGACCTAAAGAGTCTAAACAAATTTCTAAACATCCGGTCTTTCCGGCCGGAGTCGATCCGATCGGTCACCGCTGCCCTACAAGCGGAGGAATGGTTAGCCTCGATCGACATCAAAGATGCTTACTTGCATATTCCCATCTTTCCAGGTCATCAAAAATTTCTACGCTTTGCAGTAGAAGGGCGCCATTTTCAGTTCAGAGCCTTACCATTCGGTCTGGCCACAGCACCACGAGTGTTCACAAAAATTCTGGCCCCACTGTTGGCCGATCTAAGAACACGAGGTGTAACGATAATGGCATACCTAGACGACCTGTTGTTGATGGACCACTCAGTTGCCAAGCTAGAAGTGGTAATTGTCGATACAATCAAGTATCTAGAATCTCACGGTTGGGTCATCAACCTGGACAAGTCAGCCCTACAGCCAGTGAAAAACCTGGTATATCTAGGGCTACGGCTGGATTCAGACCAGAGGAAGATTTTCTTACCTCTAGACAAGGTATCCTCTTTGAGGGGCTTGGTCCGTCTGCTTTGTGCAAAAAGACAGCCGTCCATACGCCTGTGCATAAGGCTGCTAGGAAAGATGGTAGCATCATTCGAAGCTGTGCCATACGCCCAATTCCACTCAAGGAATTTACAGAGGGCCATATTGTCAGCCTGGAACGGAAAAGTTCAGGCTCTAGACTTCCCGATGGCTTTGTCCCCTTCCGTTCGGAAGAGTCTCTGCTGGTGGTTGATCCCCCAGAATCTCCAGAAGGGAAAACCCTTCAGCCCGATATCTTGGAAGGTGGTCACTACAGATGCCAGCCTTATAGGCTGGGGGGCAGTACTGGAGCAATGGTCTCTCCAGGGCAGATGGTCAAATGTAGTAAAAACCCTGCCCATCAATCTCTTAGAGATGCGAGCAGCCCGGTACGCCCTAGTAGCCTGGACATCCAGACTCCAAGGGTCCCCTGTCAGAATTCAATCAGACAATGCCACAGCAGTGGCATATATCAATCATCAGGGAGGCACCAGGAGTCGTGCAGCCCAGAGGGAAGTAAGTCACATCCTGGAATGGGCAGAAAAGCATGTCCCATGTATATCAGCTGTCTTCATTCCAGGGGTGGAGAATTGGAAGGCGGACTTTCTGAGTCGCCAACAGTTATGCCCAGGGGAATGGTCCCTTCATCCCGAGGTCTTCCGAGCAATATGTCAGCGGTGGGGAACACCGGATGTAGATCTGCTAGCATCCAGATTCAACGCAAAGGTGGACAGATTTGTCTCCCGGACAAGGGATCCCCTCGCTTGCGGCTCGGATGCTCTGGTGTTCCCTTGGGATCAGTTCAGACTGATATATGCATTCCCTCCGCTACAATTGTTGCCTCGACTCCTTCGCAGAGTCAGGTTGGAGAAGAAGCCGGTGATCCTGGTGGCTCCAGCGTGGCCCCGAAGGGCCTGGTACGCGGAGATCATCAAAATGTCTGTGGGGAGTCCTTGGACCCTTCCACGTCGTCCGGACCTGCTTTCGCAAGGACCGATATACCACCCTTCCTTACTAACTCTAAGTTTAACGGCCTGGCTATTGAATCCCACATCCTAAAGAAGAGAGGTCTCTCTAACTCTGTGGTATCAACTATAATCAATGCCAGGAAGCCTGTATCCAGGCAGATCTACTATAGAGTTTGGAAGGCGTACATCACTTGGTGCGAGGCCAGAAAATGGCATCCACGTAAGTACGTTTATAGGCAGAATTCTGGACTTCCTGCAGTGGGCTGTAGACAGGAAGTTTGCCTTAAGTACTATCAAGGGCCAGGTTTCTGCCTTATCAATACTATTTCAAAGGCCCCTGGCTATGCATTCACTTGTCAAAACCTTTATGCAAGGGGTGACTCGTATTATTCCACCGATTAAAGCTCCCATATGCCCATGGGATCTAAATTTGGTTCTGTCGGTTCTGCAGAAGCAGCCGTTTGAACCTTTGCGGCACATTTCCTTGGTTCTACTCACCAGAAAATTTATATTTTTAGTAGCCATATGCTCGGCTAGAAGAGTGTCGGAATTAGCCGCCATGTCCTGTAAAGAGCCATATCTGGTTATCCATAAGGACAGAGTAGTATTACGCCCTCACCCAGCCTTTCTTCCTAAGGTGGTATCGAGGTTTCACTTGAACCAAGATGTGGTTCTTCCTTCTTTTTTCCCCAAACCAAGCTCGGTAGAGGAAAAGTTATTGCATTCTTTGGATGTAGTAAGAGCAGTTAAAGCTTATCTAAAAGCCACTGCTCAGATTCGTAGAACGGATTCTTTGTTTGTTCTGCCGGAAGGCCCCAGAAAGGGTCAGGCAGCATCAAAATCTACTTTAGCCAAGTGGATTCGACAGGTCATAATACAAGCCTATGGCTTGAGAAGTAGACCGCCTCCGTTCAAAGTTAGGGCGCACTCCACGAGAGCAGTTGGAACTTCATGGGCAGTGCATCACCAGGCCTCCCTGGCTCAAATTTGTAAGGCCGCAACATGGTCTTCAGTACACACGTTTACTAGGTTCTACCAGGTGGACGTTAGAAGTCAGGAGGATGTCGCCTTTGGGCGCAGTGTGTTGCAGGCCGCAAAAGATCCTCATGCCTGATGGCGCCCAGCTTATGTATGGTGTATCCCCCCCTCATTTGGCATTGCTTTGGGACGTCCCACATAGTAATGACTATGCTGCTCTGTGTCCCGTGATGTATGAACAAGAAAGTAGGATTTTTAAAACAGCTTACCTGTAAAATCCTTTTCTTGGAGTACATCACGGGACACAGAGCTCCCACCCCTCTTTTGGGGACACGTATTGCTTTGCTACAAAACTGAGGTACTCCCGGATGGGAGGGGCTTATATAGGGGAGGGTACTTCCTGTTTTGGAAGTTGCCAGTGCCAGCACCTGAAGGTAATTCTATATAACCCACATAGTAATGACTATGCTGCTCTGTGTCCCGTGATGTACTCCAAGAAAAGGATTTTACAGGTAAGCTGTTTTAAAAATCCTACTTTTTCGTGTTCGGACTAATTCGTATTTTCGCAAGCGACATTTTTCGTTGAATTTTTAGTTGCTTTATAATTCGTACTTTCGGTAGAGTACATTGTTTTTCGTTGATTCTGGACTTTCGTAACTTTTTTTGGGTTCGTTGATTCGTAATTTTCTGTGTCTCTCTCACGACGACGCTGCCTATTATGCCTAATGTGCTTCGAATGGATTTGTACTTTTCTAAATACATAGCGGTTATTTGTAACGATTCGAAATCTCGTATTTTACTTTCGTTTTTTACATGCGGCTATAGGCTCCGCCCCTGTACACCATTTTGAGAGGGTTCAGCACGGTGAGGGAGAAGCAGAGAGCAGAGCAGAGTGAGTGTTATTGTGCTTCGAATGGATTCGAAATCTCGTATTTTACTTTCGTTTTTTACATGCGGCTATAGCCTCCGCCCCTGTACACCATTTTGAGAGGGAGTTCAGCACGGTGTGGGAGAAGCAGAGAGCAGAGCAGAGTGAGTGTTATTGTGCTTCGTATGGATTCGTACATTCGTAACTTTTTCATAACGAATTATGCCGAAGACATTCGGGCATTCGCTATTTGCGGTATAATTTATTTCGGATTCGGTCTTATTCGTAATTGCTTTGTTCGGAAATTCGAATGCTTCCGAATGTCCGAAAGTTGCTAAATTCGGACGAATTTTGATTCGTTACTAAACGAATTGCACAAGCCTAATGTATATTAGGTACCCCAAGGTTCTGTCCTTGGGCCCCTACTATTCTCTTTTCCCTGGACTTGATAGCCTCCCACAGCTTCCAATACCACCTTTTGCCACCTTAACCTCCGTAACATTTCCACAATTTGCACTTATTAACTAATGACACCACAAAACAACTTATTCACTCCCTATCTCCCACCTTGACTTCTGCAACTTACCCTTCTTACTGGCTGGCCTACCTTTACACAGGCTCCCTTCAGTGTATCATAAATGCTGCTGCTAGACTTATACACCATACTACCTGATCTGTGGCTCGCTGCCTTTCTCTCCACTGGCTTCCGCTAACCCAACAAATTCAAAACACTAACCAAAACATACAGAACCCTCCACAATATTTTTCTCAGCTAAATCACCAATCTCATCTGTAGATATTGCCTAGATTGACCACTCTGTTCCTCCCAAAATATCCTGCTCTCTAGCTCCCTTGTTACCTCCTCCCATGCTTGCCTGCAGAACTTCTCCAGAACCTCTCCCAACCACTGGAACTCCCTACCCCAGTATGTCCAGTTAGCTCCTACCCTGTCCACCTTTAGGTGATCCTTGAAAACAAATTTATTCAGGGAAGCTATCCCACCTCCACCTATAAAGTGCTCTGGCCATCAAATCATCTCTGACAACTATTACCTATTGTACCCCCTTCCTCTCCCTTTAGATTGTAGGCTCCATGAGCAGTGCCCTCCAATTCCTTCTGCATTGAACTGAATTGTAACTGTACTGTCCCCCTTTGTATTGTAAATACGCTATATTAATAATATTAATAATACAGTAAAACCTTGGTTTGAGAGTACCTTGGTTTGAGAGAGTTTTGTAATGCCCCATACACATGATCGTTTTCCATGCCGTTAAAACTGCCATTTTAAAAAATGGCCCTGAAAAATGATCGTGTGTATGCTCCAGAGCATTTTTAACGACGTGAAAAACGGGCATTAAAAATTTCGGACATGCTCTCTTTTTTCACGTCGTTTTTCATGTTGTTTTTTTTAACGACTTGAAAAACGATAGTGTGTATGCTTTCACGAGGTAAAAAAAAAACGCGCATGCTCAGAAGCAACTATGAGACGGGAGCACTCGTTTTGGTAAAGCTAATGTTGGAAATGGAGATGGCACATTCGTCACGGTGGAATTAATAGCATCGTTTTAATGCTGCGCATTCCGTTCTTCTTTTGATAATGCTTAAAAATTACCTTTGTTTGATAATGACATTGAGAGTTATGCCAAACTTGTTTCTAAAGTAATTCCAAATTGCTCTAATGATTGTAAAATATTTTTTCTAAGCCGCACCTCCCTCCTAAATAATACTAATAATAATAAAATAATGTAAATATCCTTTTTTTTGGAAATTCTATTTTACTATTGTCTTTTTAATTTTTGGGGCCTTGTTATTTTTTTTTGGGCTTAAATTATTCTTGTGTAAAGTTACCACACCAACCTTCAAAAAGTGTCTCATTTGGCCTCAGGGAGGTTTGTGTCCCTTGATAATAACAATAATATTATTTGAGATGTCCCTGCCTGCTCCCTAGCAAGCTCTATTTTGAAATACAAATCACATAGTCAAGTTTTTTAAGGCCAAAAAAAAAAAGTTTATTTCGGAACATTAACAAATTAAAAGGGGAAGGCAGCACTGGAGAGCCTGCTTGCATTTGTGCATCCCTTTGACCCCACAATAACCATCCAAGATGTGAAAACCAAAATAGAGATTAGATCCCCCAAAAAAAGGAGCCCAATCTTGTCTTGAGCTCCCAGAGGTCAGGAGCCACAGCAGATAAGTCCTATATGTCCCCAGTCTGTGGTACTACAGCAGGAATTTTTTTCTCCTCTTCCTTGTAGCCTTCTCTCCAGCCTTCTCTGCAGCCTTGGTTGGTTTCTTCCTTGGAGGCTGGGGATCAGGAGGAGAGGTTGTGGCAGGAGGAGTAGTAGGAGGAGGAGGAGGAGGCGGAGGAGTAGGGACAACCTCTGTTATATCGGTGTACATGGTGAGTTCAACCAGCACGCCCTTATTGATGACTTTTAAAAGCAGGGTCTCACTATATATCTTTTGCCGCAAATCCCTCATCAACAGAGGGTGCCTCTCTGGGGGCCGCTGTTGCCTCTCTGATGAAGGCCCTGGTTTCCTCCTCCACCTGCCTACCTCTCCTTGGCCCTCGTGGTTTAACTACCAGGGGAGGCATCTGGGCTCTTGTGCTGGGCCCAGCCTCCTCCTGGGTGCCACTGGGTCCAGCCTCCTCCTGGGTGCCACTGGGCCCTGCCTCCTCCTGATCCCCAACATCACCCTCTTCCTGGCTCTGCTCTGGCTGTAAAAAAAGAAAGGGACATTATTTATTTTGGCCCACCATCATTCACAGACATTGTTCACCTCTAGACATTGTTGAAATCAATGCCAAAAGTTATATCATTTTCATTGATTCTGCATCCTGGTTTTGTTGCCTTGTCCACATAAAATTAGGCCACTACTGTATCTTGCTCTTCAAAAACTTTATTGGTAGAAGTTTACATACCTAACAATACTAACATCTATTTAAATTCTACAATTTTGTAAGATATAAATATAGATATCAATACTTTACCTGGCTCCATATATCCAAATCTGCCTCCTCTAGGACCTGATCTTGATCCTCAGAGGAAGCCAGAGCAGGGTTGCCAGGAAGGCTGGAGGACTGGCTGCAGGGAAGGCTGGAGGGTTGGCTACAAGGAAGGCTGGATTGACCTCTGGGGGGAAGGGTGGAGAGAGATTCCCGCACTTCCAGCTGGTCATCCAGAAAAGAAAGCTTACTGTAGTACCACAGACTGAGTTTATAAACCTTATCTGCTGGAGCACCTGACCTCTGGGACCTCAGGACCATAGTCCTCTGGGTCCTGTATGTCCCTCTGATGGTCGCTATTTTGGTTTTCACATCTTGGAGAGTTGTTGTGGGTATCTTGGTTTGCACAAATGCAAGCAGGCTCTCCAGTGCTGCTTTCCTGGCGTCTTTATTTTTATTTGCGCCCCTTTTGGTTTGCCATAGTATAGGTAGCTTTTGCCATTTGTCTATGAACTCCCCCATGAATTCCGGGTTTTTAAAAGTATTCATGATATCTGTAAAAGCGAGAAACCAAAAAATAGATATATTTCAGGCAACACTCCTCAAATGTGCATTTTCAACATATTTTTAGCGCACAAATCTTCTCGTCTAATGAACCTTAAATACTTAAATTGTTAGGTACCTTCGTCAAGACGTTCATTGCTAACTCCCTCTCCCGCCAAATGAACGTATTTTCGAGACATGGATCTTCACTTGATATACACTGCGCATGCGTGACACTCCGCACGCTTTCCCCGCCCCTGACGTTTGATATTGCACTTTCCCCGCCCCTTCTCGCTCGTCGTAGTGCTTAACAAAACATGGCGGAGACACAGGTGGCTGAGATTACCTCTACAGAGGAGGAAATTCCAGAGGAGCCCAAATCCAGATCCAGGAGATATAAGGCATCCAACATGTCATTCGATGAAATGGTGGAGATGGTTGCCATTTTAAAGAAGGAGGATTATGATGCCAAGCATGGGCCGTATAAAAGGTCTAATCTGGTCAAGTCAAAAATTATGGGCAAAGTGGTCAAAAGTCTTCACAAAAAATTTGGGGTGTGCAGAACGAAGGAACAGCTCAGAAAACGATGGTCTGATCTGAAGTTGCGGGAGGCCGACCAATACAAAAGAATCAAGAAAGTTTTAGGAAAAAGTAAGTTCTTTTTGAATATTTTCCATGGTACATATTATTCACTTGTATTCTGTCGTGTATTTTTTACTTTCATATAGTACAGTGAAAGATACCATCTTTCAGGTTCGTCCGCACAGTAAACGGACGTATTAAACCTCTCTCTCCGTACAGTTCCTCAAACGATGTTTTTGGATCATCCAGTGTAAACACCCATGTATTTTATTTTATTTGGGGGAGTAAATTTTGGCTTCACGTATTTTTTCGGTCCTAATCCAAAGGACATTTGTTTGTTTTAAAAAAAGGATATGCATGGTAATGTTAAGGGAGTGAATGCTCAGCAGCTGATGAAACATCTGAATGCAGTAGTACAAGTGTGGGCCTAAAGTCAAAAAGCTTGAGGGTGTCACACACAGGTGATCCTGTGTAGATACTTTGGGGTGTTACAATGTGTCAAATTTGTGTTTTTAAAGTAGATGCTATGGTTTTGGCTATGTATCCAATCATTTGTCCCGGTTGGCACAGGGGGTACATTTTAAAATGCAGCAGGCTTCAAAAGAATGATTACAAAGTATTTTATCATGTTTAGTTTAATTGAAAAATTGAGTCGCTACTAATGAAACTATTCCTTTTATTTCAATCTCCCTAGGGATTCGAAAAGCTACCTCAGATGAGCCGATAATTGCAACACCTACAACAATACCCCCAGAACCCCAGGATGGAGAGGAACGTGATGTTGTGGAAGTGGAAAGTGGCACCACCACAGGTCAGAGAGAAACCAGACACATGCATGTTAAATAGATGTAGGCCTACATATTCTATCCTACATATTTCTTTTCACATTTAGGTGCAGTTCTGGCCGAAGACCCCAAAAAGTTGACACATCACAGTGCCCAGATCCTGATCCAATACCTCATGGTCTGCTGTCGTGACCTCGAAAAAATTAAGGGAGACTTGCTAGAGATCAGGGCAAATACCAAGCGGGTGGAGGAAAGGCTCCAAAATATCATGGCTGTGCTTGGGCGTGTCTAATGTTTTTACACCAAAGAACGTTTAAATTGCTGAGTTTTGGAAGGTTTTTTGTTTTTTTACCCTTTAATGACTAGCACATGTTTAGCTTTTTCACAATTTTTATGAATATAGTTTGTTTATGCATGGCTGGTCATGCGTTTTAATACCCAAAAAATTAAGGGAACATCCACATTTCAAAGGAAGTTTCCCAACGAAAAAAGAAATAAAGGCATTTTTACATTCAAAATAATTGTGGCTTCATTATGTAAATGTGGTGCAGAGTGAACTAATCAATGTTTTGTGTTTACACTGACAATGAAGGCTAATTAAGAATGTTAAATACACATGGCAATACAAGTGCACTAGGTAAACCTACATGAAACATAAAACATTATACAATTAAAACACCAAACCAATCTTTACTCCATAAAATAATTTATTTTTTTTGAATAAAAATTTTAAAGATTTTCTGGCATTTCAATGGCCCCACTACCCATAAAATATTCAAGATATTGGTTACGGACTTCACGTCCGGTTGGGGGGGCCAAGCCAGGACGGCCAGGTTCCAGGGCCACTAAAGTTTCGGAATTGAGTAAAGAGGCCTCAGGCCCACTCAAAGTTAGATAACTGGTGGAATGCACCCGTAGGAAATTATGAAGCACACAGCAAGTCATTACCACATGGTTCCATTTGTATGGGGCAAGGTGGATGGAGGTCAGGAAGAGGCGAAATCGGCTGGCCATGATGCCAAAGGCATTTTCCACCACCCTTCTGGCTCTGGCCAGCCGATAATTGAACACCCTCCTCTCAGGGGTGAGGGTGCGTTGCGGGAATGGCCTCATCAAATGGGGTCCCAGGCCAAATGCCTCATCCGCCACAAAGACAAAAGGTAGTCCCTCAACATTCTGCTCCGCTGGTGGCAAGGCCAGCAGATCCAAAAGGAGACGTTCCCCAAACTCCGTCTGGCCAAATACTCCTCCATCAGACATCCTGCCATTCTTGCCAACGTCCACATAGAGGAACTCGTAGGTGGCCGACACCACTGCCATCATTACGATGCTGTGGAACCCCTTATAGTTGTAATAAAAGGATCCCGAATGGGGTGGTGGGACGACCCGAACATGTTTGCCGTCGATGGCTCCTCCACAGTTCGGAAAGTTCCATCGCTGGGCAAACTCGGAAGCCACATTCTGCCATTCATGTGGCGAAGAAGGGAACTGTGGAATTAAAGAAATACAAAAATTATACTTTGAGCCTGAAACATTGAAAGCTTATTTCATACCAACATTCATGGCCAACATTGGTAGAAACTGTAATAAAAAAAAAGATTAGTAAGCAACAACAAACCTAAAAAATCAAATAAAAATTTGGGGGGGGGGGTGTTGAAGATGAGTTGGGAATATCACAAATGAAGGCTGTTGCACTCTGTATGAAGTTACAAAAAAATGAAACATTCCTAGGCAATCTTTAGGGTGCGTTTTGGGCAAAGAACTACGATGGGACATAGAATAAAATACATGGAAATGACTAGGCAAGGTAGGTATGGCCCCAGGATAGCATGCTGGGGAGGTTAGGTAAGCCAAATTTACAGGTAGGCCTCAAACACAAAAATTTTAATATTAAAACATGGGGAGAAAGGGGACATTCCCTGCAGCTAAGAATCATGTGAATTAGGGACTGCTAATAAAGCAAAATAAAAAGTATCCAAAACCAAAAAACATACAATGTGAAGTTATTTTAGAAGAACACTTACCTTAATATAGTCCTCCTGCAAAACTTGAAGGATGGCAGAACAAGTCTCTGGTATAATGATTCCCAGAGCCTGGGGGGATATGCCTGTGGAGAACTTAAGGTCCTGCAGGCTTCTCCCAGTCGCCAGGTATCGCAACGTGGCGATGAGCCTCTGCTCAGCACTGATGGCTTCCCGCATAACGGTGTCCTGCCTGGTAATATAGGGGACACCAAAGCCAACAGATGCTGAAATACGGGGTCAGACATCCTGAGAAAATTCCTGAAATCATCAGGATTATTCTCCCTGATCTCCCGCAACAAAGGCATGTGACAGAATTGGTGCCGCTGGAGCAACCAATTCTTGGTCCATGAACTCCTCCTGACCCTGCTCATGGCATGGAGTCGGGATACAGCATGAACCCCTGCACCAACTACAGCACGAACTCTACGACGAGTACGTAGCCGCAACATGGCTAGATAACGGTCGGCTGAACAGAACGAAATAGAAGAACGCACGGAAGAACAGCAAGGCCAATGAAGAACAAGCTGAAAAACAGGAACGAGCAGAGCAGACCGCACTGAATAAACAGATACGAACTCACTACACGCACTGCCAAACAGATACGAACCCACAGGCACAAACTGAACTCCACAAAACGATCTTCAAAGCACGAAGACTGAAAAGCGCAAATCGTCTCTCACCAAACTTTTACTAACACGCGGTAACACGGAATTAGCAAAAGCGTCCCAAAGGGTGGCGTCATTAGAACGGAACTTCCCCTTTATAGTGCCGTCGTACGTGTTGTACGTCACTGCGCTTTGCTTCATCGTTTTTTAAAATGATCGTGTGTACGCAAGACAGGCTTGAGAGGAAACATGAAAAAAAACGACGTGAAAAACGGCAAGAAACAAAATGGCAAGAAAATCGATCGTGTGTACGCGGCATTAGACAAGCAAACATTTTAAATACATTTGACTTGATATACAAGCGATGTCTTGATATACAAGTAGCGTCATGTCACTGAGTATAAAAGAGAAGAGAGGTGCCTCTAAATGTAGCAATATGGTTACATTTAATGAAGCTACAACATTTAGCAACTCCCATGGTTGATGACTAAAAGAGGCGCAGGCATCCGGGGTAAAAAATATGTTTTACTATCTAAAGTTAAAACAACAAGGGCAGAAGGGCAGAAGATTTAATAGATGGAAAGTTGAAAAAATTACTGAAGGTCTGCTTTAATGAGGTGAAACTCAGTGTGTCCCTTTTTGTCAGTGGGACAGATTGAGTTTCCTATCATTTCAAATTGTTTAACGTAGCTTGAAGTCTGCACAAGGCTTGTTCCAAACATCAAGAAAGGTAAAAAATACATATTTTCAAAAACATTTTTTAGGAGTGCTGTGTGAATGAGAACACATTACAAATATATAGCAGAGTTTTCTCAAATTTAACTACAATTCTGCAAACATACGTTAAATAAAGAAAGCTTTTTTGCCCATGAAGTGGCCATAGGTTACTTTACTGTACCTCACCTAGCATTGTAGTAAATCAGGCCCACTGGATGATGGGTCTGGGTTTGTCCCTCTGAGCTGCACTAGGACAATTTTCAAATGAATGGAAATTATGTATTGCACTCATAAGCCCTGTACACACGATCGGATTTCCTATGGATTCTAGTCCGATGGATTTGTCCATCGGAAATCCGATGAAACTGTTTTCCATCAGTCTTGCCCACACACCATCAGTCAAAAAACCGACCGCACCAAAACGACGTGACGTACAACACGTCCGACGGCGCTATAAAAGGGAAGTTCAAAGTTTGGTGAGAGCCGATTCACGCTTTTCAGTCTCCGTGCTTTGCAGATCGTTTCCTGGTGTTCAGTTTGTGCTTGTGGTTTCGTATTTGTTATTCAGTGCGTGCAGTCAGGTCGTTTCTGTTTTGCAGTGCCTTCTTGGCCGTTCATTTACTGTTTTTCAGGTCGTTCTTCTCAGGCCTTGCTGTTCCACTGTGCATTCTGTTTGAGTACGTTCTGACCAGGCGACCGGTTTAAGACCATGTTTGAAGTGCGTTCTCGTTCTCGAGCTCGTGCAGGCTATGGACTTGGTGTTGCGGTTAACACTGTAACCTGAGTTCAGTCCATGAACAGGGTGAGGAGGAGTTCATGGACCAAGAAATGGTTGCTCCAGCGGGACCAATTCTCTCATATGTCTCTGCTGCGGGAAATCCATGAGAATAATCCTGATGATTTCAGGAATTATCTCAGGATGACGGACCCCGTTTTTCACTGTCTATTGGATTTGCTGTCCCCCTATATCACGAGGCAGGACACTGTGATGCGCCAGGCCATCACTGCCGAGCAGAGGCTTATTGCCATGTTGAGATACCTGGCGACTGGGAGAAGCTTGCAGGACCTCAAGTTCACAACAGGCATCTCCCCCCAGGCTCTCGGGATCATTATTCCTGAAACATGTTCTGCCATCATTCAGGTCCTGCAGAAGGACTATATGAAGGTGTTTGCTCCTTTAACATCACATTATATGTTTGGATTGTTTGCTAATGTATTTTATTTCTTTCCTCGTTCACAATATACCCTGTTTGGAATATGCCGGGAATGTCCCCTTTCTCCCCATGCATGTTTTTACCTCTAATGGCCTTTTTTGGGGCCTACATGCCTATTTCCCTTCACTAACCTCTCCAGCATGCTATCCTGGGCCCAGTGGCGTCACTAGGGTTGGTGTCACCCGGTGCAAAAAAAAATGGTGTCACCCCCCAACAACTATAGTCCCCCCTCAGTACAGACCCCCCTCCACTAACTACAGACCCCCCTCCCACAGTATAGATCCCCTCCCTCAGTACAAACCCGCTCCACTAAGTACAGACTCCCCGCCATCAATATAGACCCGCCTCCCTCAGTATGAACCTCCCCCTCAGTACAGACACCCCCACCTCAGTGCAGACTGCTCCATAAGTACAGACACCCCCACCTCAGTGCAGACCGCTCCATCAGTACAGACACCCCCACCTCAGTGCAGACCCCCTCAGTTACAGACACCCCCTCAGTTACAGACCCCCCTCGTACAGACACCCCCCTCAGTACAGACACCCCCCTCAGTAACAGACCCCCCTCAGTAACAGACACCCCCTCAGTTACAGATCCCCCCTCAATTACAGACCCCCCCTCAGTTACAGACCCCCCCCTCAGTACCAGACCCCCCCTCAGTACAGACACCCCCCTCAGTACCAGACCCCCCCCTCAGTACAGACACCCCCCTCAGTACCAATCCCCCCTCAGTACAGACACCCCCCTCAGTACAGACACCTCCCTCAGTAACAGACCCCCCTCAGTAACAGACCCCCCCCTCAGTACAGACACCCCCCTCAGTACCAGACCCCCCCTCAGTACAGACACCCCCCTCAGTACCAGACCCCCCCTCAGTACAGACACCCCCTCAGTACAGATACCCCCCTCAGTACAGACACCCCCCTCAGTACCAGACCCCCCTCAGTACAGACACCCCCCTCAGTACCAGACACCCCCCTCAGTACAGACACCCCCCTCAGTTACAGCCCCCCCTGGTGCAAACTCCCTCTTGTGCAGACCCCAGCAGTACAGACACCCCCTCCCCCCATCAGTAAAGATGCCCCCCTTACCTTTCAGACCTCAGAACAGAGCGGCAGATACACACAGCGGTGTGTCTCTCGAGCGCGGGCTCCTCCTCCTCCTCTGTGGATGTAAACATAGAGGAGGCAGAGGGGGCGGCGGCTTCCTTCCGCTCCGCTGAGGGACACAGCCGCAGCGTGAGCCTAAGGCACAGGGCAGCGGGCGGGCGATGTCAGTGTGGCCGCTGCACTACCCACGGGTGTCACCCCTCTGGTGGGTGTCACCCGGGTGCGGCCCGCCCCCCCCCCGCACCTGGCTAGCAACGCTAGTGCCTAGGCCCATACACAGCTAGCCTAGTTTTTTACTCCCGTTTTTGGGTCAGTGCCATAGTAGTTTTGAACCACCCCCCCCCCCTAAAATGTGTACAAATGTTTTAGTTCTCATTCAAGTTCACCAGAGTGGTAGAGCCTTTTTTTGGGGCCCCCAAAATCACCTCTAACACCCCCCCTTTAGAATATTTTCTAATGTCCCCTCAGCGGGGGTGAGTCATCTGAGAAGTGGGCCTTCTATTTTTGTGTTGAAATACTCCTTAAAATCAGAAATGTTATACTAATGTTGGTCAACAATGTCTTGGTGTAATCTGTTTGCAATGTAAAGTGAAAACGTACTAATGTATTCTTTTTGTTTGACTCCACAGTTTCCTTGCACACCACAGGAATGGCAGACTGTGGCTGATCAATTTGGACTTCCCCAAATGTGGAGGGGCAATTGATGGCAAGCACGTCCATATAGTGCCGCCACCCCCGTTCGGGGTCATACTATTTTAATTATAAAGGTTTTAATAGTATAGTGTTAATGGTGGTGGTGTCGGCACGGTATGAGTTCCTGTATGTGGACGTGGGGAAGAACGGCCGGATGTCTGATGGCGGAGTCTTTGCTCAGACGGAGTTTGCTCATCGTCTGAACTCTGGGGGTCTGGCACTGCCTCCAGATGCAGACAACGTGGATGGACTACCGTTTGTTTTTATCTCAGATGAAGCCTTTGGACTGGGACCACACCTGATGCGGCCGTTTCCCCAACGCACCCTCACCCAGGAGAGGAGGGTTTTTAATTACCGGCTGGCCAGAGCCCGGAGAGTTGTGGAGAATGCCTTCAGGATAATGGCCAGCTGGTTCTGCCTGTTTCAGACAGCTATCCATATGGCGGAATACAAGCTCAACCACATTATTTTCTGTTGCTGCATTTTGCCCAACTTTTTGAGACATTTCTCAGCGACATATATATCTTCAGTTGGAAAAAAAATAATAATAAATGTGCAACCTTTAGGGTAGCAAAAAACAAAGTGCCAAAAACAGTATATATATATATAGCAAATGTGACATATATAAATCATCCACAGTCCACATCCAAGTGTAAAACAAAATGAATATATAGTGTGGAAAAAAATGCAGGAAGCGCATTCACTTCCACTGCCAGTTTTAATCACACAAATAAGCAAAAATGTCCATTGATGAAGCAGGCAACCAGTATATGACCCAAGTCACAGTAGATTGGAGATCTTCACTGTAAACTTCAGTTTCAGCAGAAATGTACAAAAAGGCCGCTTACCAGAGCAGATGGGTCCCTGTCACGGAGACCAAACGAGCTCAACACAAACGCCGGACCCGGGTGTCAGCGATGTCCACTCCTGTAGTCATCCGAATCCTTGATCCGCTCACTGAACTGGGGCTATAAAAACACCTTCCGTCTGTGGGAACGCTCGAATAGCGTGGCAAGTACCAGGTTCAAAGAGAGAAATAATGAAGCTTCATGGTACAGTAAGTTTGATAAAAAACGAATACCCTTTATTGTTAAAATGGGTAGGCTGACATCCACATGAAGGTAAAAAGAAAAACTTTCAAAACAGCATTAAACCCCGCCGCGGCTCGAGCCAATCAGCTGGGGGCGTGGTGACGTCAGGATCTTGAGCTCCGCCCTGGGGGTGTTTATGTGGTCTCCTCAGATTGTTGTCCTCCCAGTCTCCTCTCCCCTATGAGAATGCCAAAATAAAAAGGTATCCTTTAGCACACAGAGATTTGCGGGCAGAAATTGTAAACATTGCTTGGAAGTGGGGTCCAATTGATATTTGGGCCTGAGTTCCAAGATGAACACGAGATCTTGAGAACTCTACAAAGCTGGGATTTTTCGTTTTTGGGCCTAAGAAACACACTTTGGAGACACACCAAGGTATCCACTGGAGCACCTGTGTGTGACACCCTTAAAAATTTGGCCATGTGGCCCACACTATAGTATATTGCTCCTGAGCAAAAAGCTGTGTAACCAACTGCTTGAGTGTCCTCTCCTTTACACAGAATCCAGTTTAGCCTTTCATTCACATTCTACTTTACTTACAACACATCATCTAGCCAACAATGTGTAGAAACGTTGTTTTATGAAAAAGAGGCATGACCACATGTGGTTGACGTAGATATGAGCCAAACATGTTTTTGGGAAGACGATCAAGTGTTTACTAGGAAACATTACCAAATAAGTGGACACTCAACTTAACATAAAAGTTGCCATTTTACAATGTGAAACCAGTCAAGCCAAGCACATGGAGCAAAACATGCAAGAATACATATTACAATGTGAAAGAACACAGTCAAAATAAAAGCTTACTTTTTTCAATGCTTTTGATAAGCTTCCTATACTGCTCCGGCTCCCTCAGCTTCAGGTCAGACCACCTTTTACGGAGCTGCTCCTTGGATCTCCTGACCCCATATTTCTGATAGAGACTCCTCGCCACTTTGTCCATTATTTGCGACTTCCGGAGATTAGGGGTGTCGTATGGGCCATGCTTCCCATCGTAATCTTTCCTCCGCAGGATGTCCACCATCTCCGCCATCTCAGCAAATTACATATTAGTCGCCTTGTATCTTTTATTCCTGGATCGGGACGTTCCCGCCTCCGGGCTTTCCTCGTCGGTACTTTCTAATAAAGAAGCCACCTGTGTCACCGACATGTCGTCGTCTCCCACTGTGCGCCGAACGAGAAGGGGCGGGGAAATGCAGGAAAAGACCGTCATGGGCGGGTGACGCGGGCGGAGTTACACGCATGCGCAGGGTATAAAATGGGAACAAAGTTATTAGGGATGCGCGGAGTAAGAACAACCAGAAGTGCAGAAAAGACAACAACTAAGGTAAGAAGGGAACTTGGGCCTGCAATGGCCTATAATGGTTCAGGATTGTAAAGGCCAATATTGGGATAAGATTAGGAGAATGGAATCTGACCTCTACGGTTTATTTCTTGTGTTTTTACTTGCAGACCTGAAAATGCATAAATTAAGGGAGCCGGAGGTAATGTTGGTGTTCATAGAAAAGTATAAAAAACTACGCAATCTGTGGGAGATCAAACATCCAGCTTACCACAAGAGTGGTGTACGTCGGGCAACTATTGAAAAATTAACGGATTATATGAAGCCCTGGGTTCCAGAGGCAGACTACAGTATAATGAACAATAAGATCAACAACATGCGGAATGCTTATAAAAAAAACTACACAGCAGTCCGCGTTTCGATGAGATCAGGAGCAGCAGCAGACGATGTAGTACAGCCCAAGCTGTGGTACTACAAACATCTTCAATTTCTTGAAGACCAGATTGAGGCCAGGGAATCAATTTCCAGCCTTCCCTCAACCCTCCCTTCCACCATTCCCTCCAGCGTTCCTTCCACCCTTCCCTCCACCCCTGCAGCCACCTGTGCTTGAAGACCCGGATCTACGCATCTTCAGCCAGGAATAGTATTTTCTAACATAATTATAGTACTCAAACTACTATTGTGATGAACTTGATTTTTGGACAACAAATGCTACAATTCCCCCCCCCCCCCCCAAAAAAATAAAATAAAATAGAAACATAAAGGATTGGTAAAGTATCTAAAAAGAACGGGGACAGAATTAAACTCTTTTCAATTTTTATAACAAGCAAATTGCAACAGTCATGAGATAAAAATTGTGTGTGATTGATTCCCCAAAATATCAAACTATGTCACTTTTTCCTACACAGGATGAGGCCAGCCAGCAGGAATGTGGCAGGCAGGAGGAGGCAGGGGTGAGTGTCAGCCAGGAGGAGGCAGGGCCAAGTGGCACGCAGAAGGTCCCCAGGCCTAGTGGCAGCACAGTGTTACACGTGGCTCCCCTCCACGTCAGACCGAAAAAACATCGGCGGATGACACTGGTGGAGGAGGAGTCACTTAAGATTATCCGTGACGCTGCTGCCATCATGAGGGCCCCCCTCAACCCTGTTGAGGGGTTTAGTACCTACCTCTCCGACAAATTAGTACAAATGGAGGCGGGACAACGTGCCCTCTGTGAGCACCTTATATACACGGCCATACACACGGGGGGAGGGGGCAGCTGACAGAGGCCACTCATCTCTGCCATCTGGCCCATCCTTCTCCTCCTTCTCCTCCTCCTCCTGCCACATTACCACCGACAGTGGCCCAGCCTGCAAGGGTGCGTGGACGGGGCCGTGGAAGGAACGCTGGAGAGAAGAGTGGAGGGAACACTGCAGGGAAGCGTGGAGGGAAGTGTACAGGGAAGAGCAGAAGGTGATTCCCTGGCTTCGAGCTGCTCTTCCAGAAGTTGGAGTTTGATGGAGTACCACAGCTTGGGATGATGTATGTCTTCGGCTGCTGCTCCTGATTTCATTATGTTGTTTATCTTATTGTTCATCATACTCATGTCTGCCTTTGGGGTCCAATGTCTTCATATTTTCCGCTAATTTTCCAATTGTTGCCCTTCGTGTTTATGGATTTATTTTGCTAGAATAAATGGAGATTTAATTTCAGCCAAAATACTTGCCTTATGTGTTTTTATTGTGAGTAGCAATAAGATATCATAAATACAATGTGTAATTAATAACAAGGGACACCAACCTCCATGAGGGAAAAATAAAAGAAACATATGTTGGTGTGAGAAATTGACACCCAAAAAAATGACACAAAAAAAAAGGGATTGTAAAACATTTTTGACATTAGTGAGGTCTGGCTTTAATAATTAATCAAATTATTCAGAAGAACACAATAAACAAGAAAGACAGAAGTTTGTCAGAACTCGGGATAAATATCTGCAGCAAAAAAGACATTTTAAAAACCATTCTAAAGGAAAAAACAATGCGCTGCATTAAACGAGGCATTAACTTGCAGAATGTCGAATGTGCTCTCTCCATTAGGAATGCTAGTTTTACCAGAACGAGTGCTCCCATCTCCTAATTCAGTCTGAGCATGCGTGGGTTTTTTATCCGATGGACTTGCCCATAGACGATCAGAATTTGCTATCGGTTTTGGATCCATCGGAAAAATTAAAAACATGTTCTATTTTTTAAAACCGATGGAAAAAAGACCGATGGGTCCCATACACGATCGGTTTGTCTGATGACAAAAATAGCCCACACGATCGGGAAAACCGATCGTGTGTACAGGGCTATACACTGTGCCCTTGTAATATAGCCTAAAAGTAGTACTTTTTTGTGTAGCGATACCCCCAGCTAAGAGGGCTGCCTTGTTTTTTTTGGGTCCTGTAGTGCACCGCTGTCAACCCCTGGCAATCGGCTCTAACCTCTCGTGGCACAGTTAGTAAAGGGGATGAAATGAGAAAAAAACTCTAGTTGGTGGGATTTTGGAGGCAATATAAAAAATATGAAAAAAACTCAATTAAAATTTTGAAATATTTATTTATACACATGCCACATAACGCGGACACATATATGAAAAAAGAACAAATGGTACAAAAAGGCACATATATATGAAAATTCTACAGAAACTACATAGATCTGACATGATACAAATCTTCCGAAGATGAATACAATAGCCTGAGTTGACCGCTCCAGCCAGAAGCAGATCAAAGGAGGCTTGTCCAACGCGTTTCAAACTGTAAACGTCCTTCTTCAGGGAATTCAAATGCATTCACTTCCAAAAAAACTCATATGAAAAAATGTTCCATCAATGCTCCCATATGTGCATCCCAGGTTCCAGTAACACTGTGTTGTGGAATCCCCGATACCCTCAAAGTTCCAGGAAAACTTTTCCATCAGAAACAAGTCCATATAAGAAGTACGGACATATGAAAAAATTGGTCCAAGATAGGTGCCTGTAGATGGAAAGTGGAAATCTACAATTCGGATTCATCAGGTAATATAACTCATATAGGAGGACAAAAAACCAGTGGATTCTTGAGTCCAAAGATATATGTCCTGTCAAGAGGATCAAGAATCACGATTGATATCCAGAAAAGGTTCCATGCAACAGAGGTCCATTCAAAAACATCCTCTGCCTGCCAGCAGGCAGGCAGGCCTGCTGGCAGGCAGAGGATGTTTTTGTATGGACCTCTGTTGCATGGAACCTTTTCTGGATATCAATCGTGATTCTTGATCCTCTTGACAGGACATATATCTTTGGACTCAAGAATCCACTGGTTTTTTGTCCTCCTATATGAGTTATATTACCTGATGAATCCGAATTGTAGATTTCCACTTTCCATCTACAGGCACCTATCTTGGACCAATTTTTTCATATGTCCGTACTTCTTTTATGGACTTGTTTCTGATGGAAAAGTTTTCCTGGAACTTTGAGGGTATCGGGGATTCCACAACACAGTGTTACTGGAACCTGGGATGCACATATGGGAGCATTGATGGAACATTTTTTCATATGAGTTTTTTTGGAAGTGAATGCATTTGAATTCCCTGAAGAAGGACGTTTACAGTTTGAAACGCGTTGGACAAGCCTCCTTTGATCTGCTTCTGGCTGGAGCGGTCAACTCAGGCTATTGTATTCATCTTCGGAAGATTTGTATCATGTCAGATCTATGTAGTTTCTGTAGAATTTTCATATATATGTGCCTTTTTGTACCATTTGTTCTTTTTTCATATATGTGTCCGCGTTATGTGGCATGTGTATAAATAAATATTTCAAAATTTTAATTGAGTTTTTTTCATATTTTTTATATTGCCTCCAAAATCCCACCAACTAGAGGTTTTTTCTCATTTTATACATATTTGGGATGATGGCAATTACATGTTGGGTTGCATGAGGTGTTACATTTTTTCAAGTAAAGGGGATGATAGAATTGCAATCACTCTAATGTTCTCTATGACACAATCCCACAGTATGGTATAGCACAGTAAATGACACTGACAACCAATATACTTAACTCTAATATTTTACTGTTGGTAAAGGTTAAAATGATAAACAGTATGCAATGTCACATGCAGAGCCCTGCAATATGGGTATACTTATTAAAACATCAAAACGTTCAGCAATATGATAGACAGTTTAACAGACCCCGCTGCAGCTATCCTCCCTCGTGAGCAAAAATGGCGCCCAGCAATGTCCTATACTACCCAGTCAGGCCTGACTATGATTTGGGTATAGTTCTGTGGAAGAAATGTTCGCTAGCAAACACGGTGGTGCACTTTAAGAACAATAGTAATCCACAAAGTAACGATGATCGGTAACTTTATAATGCCAGGGAGACTAATAACTCAGTTCTGCGGATAGTCTCCCCAGAGTATAACTGCAATCACTGTGATGGCCCTGAATAAAGTTAATGGGCCTAGAGATACTGTGGTGTAGCTCTGAGCAGGTGCTCTCTCACCCGACCGGACTAGTCCTTGTCCGTTACTTCCGTTACTGTGACTCGATTCACAGTGTCCACGACACCCGGGTCTTCGGTCCTCCTGATAACAGCACTCAGCAACAGGAACAGACGCTCCGCAGGCTCCTCCGTGGAGCGGAAGGCTTTTTGAAAAAGCACAAGGCCCAGGCTTCAGGCCTTGTACACACAGCAGGTCAGCACAGGGATCCTCTTGCTGGGAGGGCGGTGTCCAAAGAGAAAGAACCAGGCTCCGCCTCTCCCTTATAAAGTCCACCCCAGCAGTCCTTGCGCGGGGCAATGCACCCTGGGTGCCTTAAAGCGTGCTGGGAACTGTAGTCTCTTGGGGTTTAAGAAAACGATACCCCGCTACATTTTTTTGTTTATAGCAATGGACCCGGTGTCACTTCAGAAACCCAATCACATGCAGTTTAGTTTTTTAAAAAATAGGAAATTCCCTTGCACATAATTTGATTTTGAATGCAGGTTCAGTGAGTTAAATAAAAAGAGAATTTTCTTGGTTTACATCCGTTTTCGGCCCGTCCCCTCTCTCTCCTGATTGGCTAACTGACTTTGATTGACAGCAGCGGGAGCCAATGGTGTCTCTGCTGTGTCTGAGCCAATCAAGAGGGAGAGTCCCGGATGGCCGAGGCACTCGTGCACATCGCTGGACAGAGATGGGGCTCAGGTAAGTATTAGGGGGGCTGAGGGGGCTGCTACACACAGAAGGATTTTTATCATAATGCATAAAATGCATTAAGATAAAAATCCTTCTGCCTTCACAACCACTTCAAAGCGGAACTACACTGCATCTAAGCACCACAAAAAAAACAAAAAAAAAACACTATATTAAATTTGAATGCTCAAAGCAAACTCACCCATCCATCCATGTCTCTATGGTTTATTTTGTTGAGAAATCACTTTGAAAAACATCCCCTAGCATTTCTGACCATGGCCGACTTGAGTAAGGGCAGATGATTCATGTAGCATTTACATCCTGATGTAGCATTTACACCCTGGAATATATCTACCCTTAGCTAAGTTGTGCATGTAGGAGGGTGTGCTTAGCTGAGAAAACCCCTCCCCCCTCCTGAAGACTCCTGGGACGTATGACTTCATTTGCCAAGGTCTGGAATATCAGGAAGTAACCGAATGTAAAAAAAAGTGTAAACAAGTAAATATGATATAACTTCCTATGTATTTACTAATAGTGTTGAGCCAACCCGAACTGTAAAGTTCGGGTCGTACCGAACTTTAGCTTTTTCCCGAACCCGGACTTTGCGCAAAAGTCCGGGTTCGGGTTCGGCAATCTAATTACGCATTTAGAAATGCTTCAGGGCCAGCCAATTACCTTTTGATTAGCTGGTGTGCCCTTAGAGGCCATCATAGCCATGCCTACTAATGGCATGGCTGTGATTGGTCAGTGCAACATGTGACCCAGCTTCTATATAAGCTAGAGGCACACAGCACACACGTCACTCTGCTTCAGAATAGATAGGGAGAGGATCTAGTCTGCTGCTGCTGCTTTTAGGGAGAGATAGAAAAATACATGAGTTAGTCCTGATTCTGGAATCTGAGGGAAAAGATAGAGACAGTGTAGTGTAGGGCCAGGTTCCTGTTTTTTGCTTTTAGGGAGAGAGATATATTATATAGGAATAGGAGTCCAGATTCAGAGATATAACTCAGCGATCTGCATAGGTTTACCTGTTTGTGTTGCAGTGCAGTCTTTTTACACTGCCATGAGCCCAGTGTCAGAAAATCTACCTTTTATCTGCAAGCTCAGTGCACCAGCACTGCATATATTACGTTGAGAGATACACCGTTTCCATACTGTGGGTGTATTCTGCTCTTGGAAAAAGATCCATTTAGGACAAAAAAAAAAGGCCCTTTATTGTGCTCTTTTCCAAAAGACCCATTGGGCAAAAAAAAAAAAAAATTCCATTTTATTTTGCTCGTGCAAAAAAAGACCCGTTTAGGACAAAAAAAAATAATAATTGCACTTTAATGTACGCTTGCAAAAAGAGCCATTTAGGACCACAAAAAATATTTTGCAGTGTGTTATACATATGTGGAGGTGTGTGAAATAAACAATTTCTATATAGTTTTCTTCTACTGTGCTATACTAAAAAAAATCATTTTTTTTGAATAGCATTTTCTGCAGTTCTGTAGCTGTGCGATTCAGCGGTTACGTACTGTGGGTGTATTGTGGTCTTCCAAAAAACGCCATTTAGGGCCACAAAAAATATTTTGCAGTGTGTTATACATATGTGAAGGTGTGTGAAATAAACAATTTCTAAATAGTTTTTTTCTACTGTGCTATACTAAAAAAAAACCATTTTTTTTTAATAGCATTTTCTGCAGTTCTGTAGCTGTGCGATTCAGCGGTTACGTACTGTGGGTGTATTGTGGTCTTCCAAAAAACGCCATTTAGGGCCACAAAAAATATTTTGCAGTGTGTTATACATATGTGGAGGTGTGTGAAATAAACAATTTCTAAATAGTTTTCTTCTACTGTGCTATACTAAAAAAACAACATTTTTTTTGAATAGCATTTTGTCAAGGTCACCTGTGGCCAGGTGACAGATGCACACCGTAGGGGGACAGGAGTGCACCGCAAGGTAGTGAACCCTATGGCTGACTGCTGCGGATAGGAAACTGGGTGGTTGAGGAAAGCGGGACCAGAGGAGCACAACCGGGATCCTAACGGAAGCTAGAGCCAAGATTCCCCAGGGCGCGGAGTCTAAGACCCAGCAGGTCTTCTCCAGGGCCTCTAGTGGTGAGGATGTTATGCTGCAGGCTGGGACCAGGTCGCGGCCCCTGGAGTTTCCTAGCTCACGCCCCGTAGGATAAGGGGAAAAGAGGGAAAGCAGCAGCACAAGATATGAGAGAACCAAATAACAAGCTGAAGGTCAAGGGTCACGAGCAGACAGGGATAGTCGGGGACAAGCCAAATATGTAACAGAGAGACAGACGTAGCACACGGCAGGCAGGAACCCAAACACACAATGCCTAACAAACACGTTGATCAGCAAAGCAGGCTTGCAGTGCACAGGTTAATATAGTGTTCTGTGATAGGGCCTGGGGTGGAGTCTGGCTGGGAGGAGATTATAAAGGAAGCCAGGTGAAAGGGCTCAGGCCTCTAAGATGAACACATGGGAAGGAAGGTAAGCTGACAGACAAACACTACTGCATATCCATGACACATTTTCTGCAGTTCTGTAGCTGTGCGATTCAGCGGTTACGTACTGTGGGTGTATTGTGGTCTTCCAAAAAACGCCATTTAGGGCCACAAAAAATATTTTGCAGTGTTATACATATGTGGAGGTGTGTGAAATAAACAATTTATATATCGTTTTCTTCTACTGTGCTATACTAAAAAAAAAAACATTTTTTTTGAATAGCATTTTCTGCAGTTCTGTAGCTGTGCGATTCAGCGGTTACGTACTGTGGGTGTATTGTGGTCTTCCAAAAAACGCCATTTAGGGCCGTTCGTCTTGGGAGATTTTCGAAATCCACTTGTCCTACATACTGAGCAAGCGCAGTACAGGGTGGACACTATTTGACGGGGGACAGAATTCGACACATCACTGGCCTTACCCAGCCATTGTTGTATTTTTGAACCAGTGTTGGCTACCTCGTCCTCCTCCACCGCCGCTTCCACCTACACAGCCACATCCACCGCCACCTCAACCTCCTACTCCATATGGACCTCGTCCTCCTAGGTCAAGATTATAATTTTTATTTTATTTTTTTGTAGCGCACAGATCCTTTCCCCCTTACCTGCCTTTATGTTGTTGGCTCCTCGCAGGAGGGAGAAAGGCACACCGCACTACCAGCCTGTACCCTCCTTTATAAAGAGGTTGAGCGGCGTACTTGACGGGCTGTGTCCACAGCCGGAGTCAAAACTCCTCCAGAGGATGATTCTCACCTCTACTGTAGGTAGAGGCAAGTCCTTTAATTCCCAGTAAAGTCAATGTCTACACCAGCTGAAATTACAACTCTTATTCTCTCATGGCAAACTAAATTGTACTCGGATAGAAAAGGTTAGAGCAAAGAAACAGGACAGCTTAAGGTGTGGAGGAGGTCCAGGCACAAACGTAGCACATACACTTCACTGCTTAGGTTTCTCAAACAGTTTTAGGTGCACGGTCTCTGCCACAGACCTTGAGGTTGGTCTCTGCCACAGACCGGGTGTACAAGGCCCCTGCCACGGACCTGGAGAACTTTGGTCTCTGCCACAGACCAGGGTGTATAAGGCCCCTGCCACGGGCCGGGTGAATAAGGCCTCTGATATTGTCAAGATGACCTTGAGCTTCTCCTTCTACGAACCTAGCCCATATCAAGGGGAAGACATCTCTCCAGGGAGTCAACAGACCCTTCCTTCACCGTGACTCCCGCATCGGTCCATCAGAATGATCCTCCCTTCCCTGGAACAGGGTCCCGTACACGAGGCGGCACCCTAAGACTCCTCAACCCTTAGCGGACTCCAGACGAAGGCTCTGGACTTCAGGCTTTACTCCCACACCTAGGCCTCCATACCCAGGGCAGCAGGAACTCCAGGATAGTACCTCACCCCGGGCTAAAGGTACCCGAGATGGAACAGGAACACATGCACCCAGGCCGAAGGCACCTGGGCGCGGACCCCACTGAACATCAGCCCCCAGGCCAAAGGTCTGCCCCTTTTATATGCTCTCCCGGCATGCACAGCAGGTTCCCCGCCCCGCTGTACTACTGCCAAGAGGGGACACAAAAGGCACAGCACTGTATCGGCGGTTCAACCCTAGCCTACCATGGCAGCGCCACCTGTAGGCCGCAGGGAACTGCACACCAATACTGTCCCCCGAGGACAAAATGGTCCATGAATCCTACAGAATTAGGGTGTTTGAGCCTATTTACCACTCAAACACTTCCCTTAAATTTAGCACCCTGCTACATTTTTATTTCAAAGTATTTTATTTTCCCACTAGCTTATCCATTAAATTTAATAATTTATTCCAGAAAGGGCGTATTCTGGGGCATTCCCACCATATGCGTGGCATCGTGCTGTTAAATTTCTGAGGTTCTTAATGACTTCCTGTACCTCTTCTGCTGAAAAGGGGGCCTCCAGCATATTTTTTTATTTTTTTTATGTTATTTTAAGTTATTTCCCTATCCACATTTGTTTGCAGAGCACTTGCCATGCTCTTAACAACATTTTGCTGCCATTTGCAGCCCTCTAGCCCTTTCCATTACTTTTTTAGAGCCTTTTTAGTCCTTAGAAGTCCGGGTCCCTATTGACTTCAATGGGGTTCGGGTTCGGGTTCGGGTTAAAGTTCGGTCCCGAACCCGAACTTTTTTCCGAAGTTCGGCCGAACCCGTCGAACTCGAACATCCAGGTGTCCGCTCAACTCTACTCGTAAAAGTCCATAATTCATTACCGTCTGCTAAATACCCCATTTCAGCAATATCATGTTCTTGGGACTGGATGTAAATTCTAGTATATATTGACACAAATGTATTATATCCTACTATCTAAGTAAAAACCGTAACATAATAATTAGGATTTCAAACTGATATGCTTTATTTTTTTATTTTTTTTAGGCTTATTGCAGAATTTACGTGTTCTAAAGTACTCTTACTGCTGCTAGCAGTACATCAACTGTATTTAATTAGCCTTGCAAGGACATTCTCTTCTTTTTACTCAGGCAAAGCAGCTCCCCTGGATGTATTTCAAGCTACCCACACATGTGCCAGTTACAAGGCAAATTTAGCTGATTTTAGGGCTGACCTGGTTATCACAGCCCTGTTTACCACAGCATTTTAATATCCCTTCATATATGAAATAGGTGAGATGAAAGCTTCAAGCATGTGATGAACATATTTTTCATTGAGTTTATTAACCACTTGCTTACTGGGCACTTAAACCCCCTCCTGCCCAGACCATTTTTCAGCTTTCAGCGCTCTCACTCTTTGAATGACAAATGCGTGGTCATACAAAACTGTAACCAAATGAAATTTTTATAATTTTTTTCCCACAAATAGAGCTTTCTTTTGGTGGTATTTGATCACCTCTGCGGTTTTTATTTTTTGGTTAAAAAAAATAAAAAATCAGAATTAAAAATAAAATAAAATACAAAACCGTTTTATATTTAGTTATAACATTTTGCAAACAGGTAATTTTTAAGTTTAAGTTTTAACTCATCTGGACGAACCTATTTTTTGCACAGGATGAGCTTGGACGGAGGAATACATTCATCCAGCAGCCGGATAACGGTACAAGAGATGGAGCAGCCGGCTCATCTTCCCATTTGTGGTTCAAGGGCTCAGGAGAAGAGGAAGCCAATCTCATTTGCCAGCCACAGAACACAGAAAGTATGGATTTAATTGACTTTTCATTGAAGGATGTAACATTCACTGAAATTCAAACTGAAGTGCTAACAACAGGGCAGAGCACTGCTAGCCTCTGCCCAGCACCAGTAACATCTTCTGGGTTTTACGGACAAGAGATGGTGAACCTCTATCCCCAGACACCAGTTCCAGAGACTGGGGATTTATTGGACTTTTCTGCAGAGGAGGAAAAACCCGGCGAGCCTTCAGCAGAAGAGCTGGCTTCAGAGCATGGTACTGTTGACCTCTGCCCACAACAATCAACTCCACAGGAGCTCCAGGGAGAGAATGCAATCAGCACCTCACAACTGCAGCTTGAGCTGATATAGGTGGATTACTGCGGTCTCCACTTACAGCAACCCAGCAGAAGAGCTTGCAATAGGGCAGAGTGCTGCTGGCCTCTGCCCTCAACTACAGTAATAGAAAATGGAATTCCTGTGAAAGTGGATGGGACTTTAGTCTCCACCTGTATACCCCAGGGATGCTGGGCAGTTGGCCCAGATCCCCAACAGCATGACGGAGTGAGCCCAGTCACCCTGTCTTCTCTCTAGCGGCTAAAAGGGCTCCAGGGGGAAAGACCGGTCCGCACTTCTTTCCAGCAGCGGGTATGTTTTATGAGAGAGGCAGAGGTTGGTTGTGTGAGTGATGCTCTGTTTATGACAATGTGTTTGGGGTACTGTGTGGGTACAGGCATTGGGGGACTGGAAATACGGACTAACTTCGAAGTCAACCCATTTGGGATCTACTTCTGTGTTAGTCTTCTGCCGAAAGGGGAGTTGTGTCACAGGAGTCACTTTGGGCGGGGGGCTTGTGGAACCCAGATTACGTTAGAGTGCTCTGGAAACTCCTTGTCCAGCTCCCCCGGCCCCTCCTATGTGTAAGTTACCCTGTGTCTATTAGGGGCACTCATAGGCAGGTGGCACTGATATGCAGCACTGATGGGCACTGATAGGCAGCCTTTATGGACACTGATAGGTGGCATGGAAAGGTAGCACTGATAGGCACTGATAGGTGGCACTGATTGGCAGCACTGGTGGGCACTGTTGGGGCTGTAGTGATAATCAGGACACTAATGATCAGTGCCATGATTGTCAGTGCAGAAGTCCCCGCTGAGGAATGCTGCTTACCGGCTCTCCTCTTCTCATGCCCAGTCAACATGAGGAGTAGAATGCCGATAACCAGTATTACCTGTGTACATTGTGATCAGCTGTAATTGGACACATGGTAAAAAGCCTACCTCATAGGCTCTTTACCATGATCTGTGATGAGCTGTGTCCCAGGGACACATCGCACCACCCAGCGCCATACTGTGCACCCCCGCAGGCACGCATGTGTGGCGAGAATGGGAGGACGTCATATAACGTGCTCCCACAACGAGATAGCTCCCGTCCGTCCGTCATTTCACTATACGGTGGGCGGGAAGCAGTTAATGACATGGAAATCCAGGCTCTGCAATGAGAGACATGGGGATGGATTTACTAAAACTAGAGAGTGCAAAATGTATATATGAACTCAAATACTGTATATCAAGAAATGACAGCACTGTACATAGAAATCTCCATCCGGAAAAACATGGGGACACTTCCTGGAATGTGGTGACGTCACGGCATTCAGCTGTTTATTTATGTTTTTTTCACCTGTGATGGTTTTCTGACACATTGGGGCTGATTTACCAAAACCGGAGAGTGCAAAATTTGGTGCAGCTCTGCATAGAAGCCCATATTAATACAATATTATCTGTATTTCACACTATGAGGAGCCTTATGACTCTTTTTGTCTTTTTAATATGGGTGTGATAACTGGATAATGATTGATGAGGTGAGGTGATTACCACATCCATATGCTCAGTATTTCCATCCTCTTGGGCGCTTGTCTTGACAACTGGAGGTGATACTTACAAGGAGGGGCAGTGATTGGTCCATGCACTATATGACTTCTCTATAACTAAAGGGTCATATATTTTTGGTAAGCCTTCTGGTATGACAGCACGGTGGAGGAGAATTATTGGGTGTGGGATACACACCACAACTTTCTCTCTTTTTTTGGACTTTTAATATGGCTTTATTTATTATTTATGTATTTTTTTTTCACAATGGTGTTTTTTTATTTTATGACACATATTGTGTTACTACAGTATACAATGAATTGATTATTTAATCATTTGCATAATTATTGAATTTACACTTTTTTGGTGCACTTTGTTTATTGGTTTGCATTTGAAGAATAGCACCATCTAATCCAGTCCACATCAACGCTTCTCTAACTTTAACTCTCTACTTCAGCCTCCACTGCCTCCACCTACTAACTCACTCACTGCCCAGGAGATCGCCAATCACTTCAAAAATAATATTGATGACATTTGTGATGAAATCTCCACCACTTAACACCCCATGTCAACAGGTACAATCAACACTCCCCTTATTCAAACGTGCTACTATAGGCAAGGTTGCTAAACTTATTTCCAACGCCCACCTAACCACATGTCCCCTGGACCCTGTTCCTTCGGAAATATTATGGTCACCCTCTGACCCGCATCTTCAATCTCTCACACTGTTCTGCATCTTCCCTATCTCTCTAAAGCATGCACCGTCTCCCCTATACTTAAAAAGTCTTCCATTGACCCTACCAATCTTAACAATCTATGCCCTATCTCTTTGCTCCCCTTTTCCTCTAAACTTCTTGAACGCCTGATCTACAACCAACTGAGTGACCAGCTCATTAGGAATAACCCTCTTGATCCACCTCAGTCTGGATTTTGCCTAAAACAGAACTCCACAGAAACTCTTTTAAAACTCA
The DNA here is from genome assembly GCA_029206835.1 of Rana muscosa. NCBI lineage: Eukaryota > Metazoa > Chordata > Amphibia > Anura > Ranidae > Rana > Rana muscosa. Next base: position 776,409,132 of record CM055117.1, read on the forward strand.
CAAATTACTTACTAACAGCAAAAACCAATGAACACTATTCTGTACTCCTATATCTAGACCTTTCGGCTGCCTTTCACATCATTGACCACCCCCTCCTCAAAAAAAAAACTTTACTCCTTTGGTTTCCATGACTGCACTCTTCACTGGCTCTCCTCCTATCCCACTGCTCCTTCAGTGTCACTTACAATTCTACTTCCCCCTCTCCTCTTCCTTTGTTTGTCTGGGTCCCTCAAGTTTCTACTCTTGGACCTCTCCTATTTTAAATATACACATTCTGCCTGGGTCAGCTGACAACACCCAAATCTCTCCACCCCTCTGCTCACTCCATCAGTCTCCTCACACATCACTAATTTACTAAAAGACATATCTGTCTAGATGTCACACTACTTCCTCAAACTCAGCTTGTCCAAAACCAAGCTTATAATATTTCCTTCCCCTGAATTCTCTGTCAAGAGCAATGGCACAACCATCAACCCGTCCCCGCATGTCAGGGTGCTAGGTGTTATCCTGGTCTACTTTCTTCCCTTTACAAAATACGTCCCTTCCTAACCAATAAAACCACAAAGCTCCTGATTCACCCCCTGGTTATCTCTCGCCTTGACTACTGCAACTCCTTCCTCATTGGCTTACCTTTAAATAGGTTATCCCCCTTCTGTCCATTACGAATGCTGCTGCCAGGCTCATTCACCTTACAAACCGCTCAGTGTCTGCTACCCCTCTCTGCCAATCCATCCATTGGCTGCCACTCACCCAACAAATGAAATTATAAATGCTAATAATAACTTACAAAGTCATCCACAACTCTGCCCCCAGCTACATCACTAACCTAGTCTCAAAATACCAACCGAATCGTCCTCTTCATTCCTGAACTCCTGATCTCTAGCTCCCTCATCATCTCCTCCCATACTCACCTCCAGGACTTCTCCTGAGCCTTTCCCATCATTTGGAATTCCCTACCCCAATCTGTCGGACTATCTCCAGCTCTATCCACTTTTAGGCGATCCCTGAAAATCTTCTTCTTCAGAGAAGCCCATCCTGCCTCCACCTAACAACTGTACTTTCATTTTTTTCATCATCTCATCCCCCACAGCTATTACCTCTTGTATAACTTGACCCTCCCTTCTAGATTGTAAGCTCTAATGAGCAGGACCCTCTGATTCATCCTGTATTAAATTGTATTTGAATAAAAAAAAAAAAGGTGTGGGGCAAGTAGGATTTTTCTGGCACCGTCACAAGACATTACAACAGCTTTGTATGAAAGAATTGTTTTTTATTTAACATTGTGGTTAAAAAAAATATACATTAAAATGACATAGTAAGTCCTCTAGAATGGTCAATAACCATCTAATAGGAGGTTATTCAAACCTATAGATACCTGCCAGAGTCATATAGACATTAGAAAAGTCACACTCTCAACATGTTTTGCGGTTGCCCGCTTCTTCAGAAGAGGAAACACAAACAAATGGAAGAGAGGACCATAAACTGAGGAGCTGAGTGTAATCTGAGGAGTAATGGTCTGTATATACCGGAGTGTATATAAAATGTTCCAATTCTTTGTTCTAAAAGTTGTCCCAATTGATCTAAAATTTACTGAATATCCCATACTTCCTATACCCCATCCAAGTTCAATCCCCTCAATAAAACAGAAAAAACAAAGCTAATGGACTGTTCATTGCCTTGGAGTGCTTGAGGAGCTGAGGAGTAATGGTCTGCAGTAACAGTTGTGCTGGAGGAAGACACATCTGTATATACCGGTGTGTATATAAGTTGTTGCAATTCTTTGTTCTAAAAGTCGTCTCAATTGATTGTTCTAAAATTCACTGGGCATTCAACACTTTCTATACCCTATCCAAGTTCAATCCCCTCAATAAAACAAAAAAAAACAAAGCTAATGGACTGTTCATTGCCTTGGAGTGACTGAGGACTTGAATACTGGGCTGGGCAGGGTGACAGGTGGGCCACAACACTTAGCAGCCCTTACAAGGGTACCACTACATATATAATACAGTTCAGAGTATATAGTGCAGTCAGTGTAGTATATATAATACAGTTCAGAGTATATAGTGCAGTCAGTGTAGTATATATAATACATTGGAGAATATATAGTGCAGTCAGTGTAGTATATATAATACAGTGCAGTGCAGAGTTTATAATATATTTTTTTGCATTGATACATGTCCCCTAGGGCAGTACCCGTGTCCCCATACACTTTTTATGGCAATAACTTGCATACAAGCCTTTAAAATTAGCATTTTTGGTTTTTCATGTTCGTGTCCCATAGACTTTAATAGTGTTCGCATGTTTGCTAGAACTTTTTGCCTGTTCGTGGTGTTCTGGTGCGAGCCGAACCGGTGGGTGTTCGGCCCATCCCTAATTGTTGGGGATCTTGCACAGTATATAATGGACACTATATGTAATATATTTTTTTGCACATTGACAATTAATGAAATTGCACAAATGTCACATAATTTATAGATTTATTGATTTATAAGTTGCACAGCATATGTGATGGATCATGTCAGAAGTATCGCACATTCTCACTGATTTTCTAAAACTGGAGAGTGCAAAACCTGGTGCAGCTCTGCATAGAAACCAATCAGCTTGAATTTTTTTCAAAGCTTAATTGAACAAGCTGAAGTTAGAAGCTGATTGGCTACCATGTAAAGCTGCACCAAATAAAGTTTGGTTAGGAAACTGTAATGAATTCTGATTGCTATCTCTCCGGGCAATCAACCCCTTGACTTTTTTTTTGTCTCACATTTAATTTTGTGGTTGATTTGGGGTCAGCAGTCACTTTTAGCTGGTGTCCCCTCCAGAGCAAACCTTTTTATTTATTTATTTTTTGCAAGGCTTTCTTTTAAGAACATTGGTTTCAAAATTGGTTATTTGAGTTGTTTTTTTTTTATTTATGTTGATAGGGCTTTTTTTTTTAGGTTAAACAGTTTTTTTGCTGCACATCTTCCCTTTTAAAAAGTAGGCTTTTGTTTAAGGGGTGGAATGTTGGGGTTCCAGGATTTATTGTCAAAGCTAAATTGAACAACCTGATGTTAGAAGCTTATTGACTACCATGAACAGCTTCACTAGATTCTGAGTACTCCCAATTTTAGCAAATCCCACTCATAGTGTGAACGGGCTCTAGTAGATAAAAATAAATTGACAGTTGCACACCTCACACTTTCCGTAATAAAAAAATAAATAAATAAGTAGGAATATGGTTATTTATTAGTCCTTATATTGAAATACATAATACAATAGAAAAGTAACAGTATAAAATAAAGTGAATAAAATATATAAGGAAAATGCAACTTTAAAATGACAGCTGAGGCAGATAAAAATGATAGATTATAGTTGATTTATTATGTTAGGTAAACTAAACACGTTCTGTCTAGAACATAAAAACTCAATGTAGACTTATATTTAAACATTAGCAGTTATACATAGAACAGAGGGCTAAGATACTTTCCTGTTCTGGAGAAAATGCTGCTCTTGGCTTCTATTAGTGCTGATCACATATCTGAAGACTTAGACACAGGTATGGGATCTCAGTTTAAAGAGAGGATCAGAGTTTAAATTGGCTCATCATCTCTTGCAACAGAGACTGTGAAAGGCAAGTATTTTAGCCCATCTGTTTTTCTCTATCTCAGCAAAACAGTAGTTCAGGTTCACTTTAAATCTGACTGCTAATGGCAGCTAATCATTCTCTTATGTTCTAGTTTTCATAAGTCAGTCATAGCGAATTTTTGGATACATATTATTAAAAGATTAGATATGGTACTCAAAGTGCAGGACAGTGATCTACTAATAGCATTAAGTAGTTTACAGATGGTAGTTACAGAGGCAATTAATGGTAGTATCCAAAGAAGTAACAACATTTTAATTCATGGTTGAAAACCAAACAACAAATTGTATGCCACCTGAAAAAAGCACCTTGCATAAAAGCCGATAAAGAGTGCATTTTAAAAATGTTAGCAGTCAGTTGTTACAAACCTCTTAATAATACATAGTCTATCAAGAGAGAACTCTCATAAAACAATGATAGATTCCCAGTACCAAAAACATAGCTCACCTATATGTAGCACTCTTGCAAAATTTGATTTGAGTATTAATTAAAATATTTATAAAGATACTCTGTTAAAGAAAAAGTCCAGGCCAATATATACATAACACTCTTTAGTCTGTAGACAGAAATAGTGAAGTGAAGTAGAAATATTTTGCCAGGTAAAATGGGTAGAATCATCCCCAAACATGCATTCCGAATAGGCAAATGTTTGCCTGGAGTTTTTTTTTTTTTACATAAATTTATTATTTATATAATTAATTAATAATTTGCACATTAAAATTGTGCAACTAACTGGGGTTGATTTACTAAAGGCAATTTGATTTTCACTTTGGAAGTGAAGTTGCGCTCTGCAAGGGAAATATCCCAAGAGCTTAGTGAAAGAGGCGGAGCTTCACTTTGCAAAGAATACCCAATCACGTGCAAGGAAAAAAAAATGTTTTTTTTCTGGCAGTTGCACATGACTGGATGATGGAAGTCAGCAGAACTTCATCTCAAACACTATGCTTAGGGGTAATTGCCTTGCAAAGTGCAACTGTAGTTGCAAAGTTAACAGTCTGTTAGCCTTTAGTAAATCAACCCCAATGCATGCAACATTCTGTCTCACTACAGTAAGCAAATAGATTTTTTCCCAATATTTCCTATATGGTGGTAAGCAAATGACATAATTGGCAATTATAAGTCCAATTCTCCAGGTTACTGGGAAATCGCATCAACCAAGTAACATTAAGAACATATTTTGAAAAAGCCTTGAGAAAAAGTTGTCGTAGGTTTAAAGGACTGTCTTTTTTTTTGGACAATTATTTATGTGTTGATTATATTTGAATTCCATTGTTGTTTCTGCAGATATCTAAGGCTAAACCACAGCAATTCTATTTGTGTTCTTGGTTAGGGAACAGAGAACAGCTCTTTCATTCCATAATTTAATGATCCAACAACAGAATGTTCTTGGCTTTATTATTAATTGGGAACTATTGTTTTCTGTACAATACATTTTTTTATTCTAAAATAAGTTCTATATTAAAAATAGAAAGTTATACATCTTTATTGAGGAAAGTCAATAGTTCTTCCCCAGCCTTTATACATTATAACCCCAGCAGTATTTAGTTACACAAGAAAAGCTATATATTGACATTTTCCGTATTTGATCTCCTATTGTTGGTATTTAGATCCTCAATTTAGATGATCCATTTCTCTGAAAGAGAAAATACAGCTCGTAAGTCTACATGCAAATGGGAACACAAACTAGACTCTCAGAGCACATCAGTTTTACGGACAGCTGGATAAATAATCTGATCTGTTTAATAAAAGAAAGCTTGTATACTAAATCAGCAGAGCTAATGTGATTTGTAAAATGCCTTCTGTTAGACTTACAATGTGTTCTACAGATCACAGCTGGCAGAAATGTATTTTTCATGCCATTCACTTCATTTTCTGCTGCACACATGTATATAATATCAAAGTGGTACTCCAACTTTCAATCTATCATAACCTTGTACCTGTTTAGTGTAAAACCTGCTGAAAGTCAATCTGAAGAAGAATGGTTACCTGAATCTAGCCCTGCCATTGCTTATTCCAGTAGGGTCCATAATCTACAAATTGTTCATTTAATAAAATATGTAAATGGACAGCTACATGAAATCATTTATATTTACTTAGTCTCATTGACTAGTCTAACCATCTGAGAAAATGGGGGGTGATTTACTAAAGGCAAGTAGGCTCTTCGCTTTGCAAGGGAAGTTTCTTCACTTTGCAATGGGAGTTTGTCCCAGAGCTTAGCGAATGTGGCCAATGTGGCCTTTATGTTCTTGGAAAATAAAAAACAGAGTTTTGGCTTGTGCATGATTGGTGATGGAAGTCAGTAGAACATCACTTCATTCGCTAAGCGCTGAGGGAAATTCCCTTGCAAAGTGCAGCTCCCCATGCAAAATTAAAAGTCTGTTTGTCTATTAACCCACAGTCTTGCAAATGATAGCAGTGATATCACTGCTAGCACAGCAGTCCACTTGGTTTCTTCAAGGACAGTAGTCAAGCAGAACCTCTGCTTCAAGGTTCTCTGCTTTGTTCAATGTAATATTATTTCCCTTGCCCACTGGTCCAATCTAGCCAGGCAGTACGGATAGTACAGTGTGCTGCTCAAAGCATAGCATGATTTACACAAACTTAAAGCACCTACCAGCTCTGCACATGCTTTATTTTCACATACATGAAAAGTAAGTAGGGAGGTGTACACAGAAATATAATTAATTGCAAGTGAAGGAGAGCTGGATTTAAAAAAAAAAATAGGTTTTAAATCACTTCCTATCAGTATCAATAAAAGATATACTTTCCGTGGCCAGACTTACACAACACATACAATGGGAAATAGTGTGCAAAACAATCAAAACATTCAACCTAATATACATGATGGTATTCTGTTACTTTTATTAAAGACTGAGTGGTGTTCAATTCCTAAAATGAAACTGTAATTGAACCTGGTTTGGCAATAAATTCATTTTCATTTATTTTTTTAAATGGATACATGATTAAACTGACCTTTTACATCAATGTATATACTGTCTATGTATATATAATGTATGTATAAAATTTCTAGAGCACTATGGGGGAGCTAAAAAGAAAGCATAGCCAAGTATTTCCATTTCAAGCATTCTGATACCCATTAAACAACAGACAGAATTGAGCCACTTGTGCAAGTAACTTTAGCATGAGCTACTGATCTCTGCAACGTCCCCCTTTTCTCAACAAAGGTAAGGAGCTTCCTTTATAAAGCACTGCGCAAACTGTTGGCGCTATACAAATCCTGTATAATAATAATAATGCTTTGTTGTATTTGGATTTTGCATTTTACAGCTTACCTCTAGCAGAAAAATAGCAAGGTTCACAGTGAATAGTTTGTTTATAGATCCACATGCTGTCACCGGCTTTTAGATTTCCCAAGGAACCAGAACATGCTTCACACTGAAATAAAAGAGATATGTTCATGTAGCTGATGTATAGATTCAAAAACGATGTAATGTATAAACATGCTTTGTCTGCAATGATAGACATAGGGATGTTTCCCCTACAATGATACATGGGCTAATATCTATATGTCACTCCAAAGACATGCTGATAGGTTAATTGGCTTCTGTCTAAATTGGCCCTAGTATATGAATGTGAGTTAGGGACCTTAGATTGTAAGCTCCTTGAGGGTAGGATAGTAAACATATTAGGGTTTGGGGATGGGGAATTGCGCAAGTTCCGCTGGTGAGTGGGTGAAAAGAAATGTCACCCACTGGGGATCGTTTTTACCTGATAAGGTATAGTTGCTGTAACCATATAAGCATACAATATTAATTGGTGGGAAGGGGGGGAGGGGAGGGGGGGAAGGGGGGAAGTGGGAATGAAAGAAAAGGGATCAGTCTGTGTAGAGCAGACCGAAAGCGGTTACTATAGGCAACAGATTATAGATCCAGAGGCGGAAATGATTTTAAAATTAATCATTTATTCCTGTTAACATTTCAAATAGATGTAAGAGGAAACATATGAAAGTGCAGCATTATTTTCAAAAGGTGAATGATCATACATTACATGAATTAATTGGAAGCATCTAGTAAACAGACAAGACAAACAAATAACTAAAACATATAACAACACACTTGTCCGGACGTATGGTTCAGTCTTATATAAGTATGTGACCCAGTGAAGGATAATATTGTTTTGTATATTGATTACCGTCCACCAGGGAATATAGGGTAATCTCGGCCACCTGCTAGTAAGTGGATTTATTAATTAAGGTCAAATGGGTTTAACATTTAATATAAGACTGAACCTGATGGGGTGGGAAAGGGGGACCGGGGGAGGAGGGTATTAGCGCTGAGGGCATGCATTAGGACTGGTACAAATCGAAGCCGTTTGCCTAAATGCAGTATTGCATTGGGTATACTCTGGGAATCCACTAATGGAAAAGTTCTTTGAAGATTGAAAGGGTTAATTGATGTTAATAAAAGGGCTGTTGTATTGGCACAATGGTAATGAATAAATGTCCTCCAAAAGTTGCTAGCAGAGAAAGTTCATCAATACGGTTATTAGTACAGAAATCTGTGATGCTTTTACAACATAGCTCTGGTTTGCACATATAGGCAGTGTGTAATTAGTCTCTTTATCATTGTCTGCAGCTCAATTTCAACCTACAAGTCAAAGTACTTTACCATAGGTCCCGGGTTACCTGGTATTTGGCAGCTGATTTGAGGGTGTTGTTTTGGCCATACCTATTTGTTGTGTTGGCCGTCAACCCGAACGGATATTGTGGTAAAGTCCAGGTCCCCCAAGCGCTACCTGCGCCGGTATCAAAGTGGGATCCAATGTGGCTGCTTTGCAAATGCCTAGTGTCAGTTGCCGCGGTCGTAGCCGCTATCGTGTGTACTGACTATGGCTTACGAGCTCCGTGCCATGTCGATCCGCCCACTCCATTCAGAACAACGTCACGTGACTGTGTGGGATGTGACGTCAACGCGTTTCGCCGTGCTCTGTGGCGTAGCTTCGTCTGGACGTATCACGTCACTGGACAGGACCCATATTTATGTTTCACTGAAACCAGTGACGCGCATCATTAGGGGGTTGGGTTTTGTGAAAGACAACCCTTAGTTGCGTCCTGTCTGGATTTATTCCAATTTCCTATGTGACATTCACCTGTTTGAGGTTAATCTTCATTGCAACGCGCATAGGGGGGTCAGTTGAATTCTCATTTTTTGTTTGTTTGCTGAAAGTCACTGAACGTATTGACAAGAGGGACTTTATACATTTTCAATGTATTTTACAAAGGAGGAAAACAAGGAGATGGACACTTGGTGCATATATAGAGGAGGTCAATGCTGGTAACGGCCCAGATTGAGTACATTTTGGTAAAAGGGGGGGGGAGGGGGAAAGGGGGGGGAAAGAAAAGGGGGGGATTTAGGTAAAAGAAAAACCACACATAACGATGATCTAATATTAATCATTTTCCTAAGCTTAGTTTAATGTGTTATTAGAAATACTTGAAAGACCCTTATGTATAGGGAATGGCAAGAAAAAAGTAGAAAAAGCAAAAACATAATAATAAATGAACAATGTTTGAATTAATTGATTATATAGTTCAACTATCAAGGAAAGATATTGGTAAGGTAATAGTATTGATGAATATCATCAAGTCACAACATGTAGTGTTAGCAAAGGAAGGGAAAGGGGGGGGGAAAGGAAGGGGGGAAAAAAGAGGTAGGGAAAGGGGAAGGGGAAGCGAAGGAGAAGAAAGAGAGGGGGGGGTTTGAAAAGGAGGAAAAAAGAGGGGGAAGGGAAAAGAGGGGGGGGGGGAAGAGGGGTGGAAGGGGAGGGAGGATTTTAATTATGGCCCACCTCTAGGTTGGCAGAAACACCTGCAAATTTAACTCTGTGTTTAGGCCAACAGGAACAAGGGATTTTAGGCGATATACCCACCATTTCTCCTTTTGTAGGAGGATGCGATCGTAGTTGCCTCTTCTGGTGGGAAGCTTAAGGATATATATCCCTTTGACCATCAAGCCCCTAGAGCTACGCCCATGATACTGGGCGAAATGTTTGGCTAGGGGTTTCTCAGGAATTTTTTCTTTGTTATTGATTTCTCTCAAGTGCTCACCGACTCGTATCCTCAGCGATCTCTTGGTCTTGCCCACATAAATCTTAGGGCAAGGACAAGTGATCATGTATATGACACGAGTCGTTGAGCAATTTATAAGATCCCTAATCTCAAAGGATCTAGTACCCAAAGAGTCGGTGAAGGTATTAGTTCGATGGACATAGGGGCAAACCTGGCATCTATTACACGGGAACATCCCTGTTGCCCGTGGGTATACACTGAGCCAGGTAGTTTGTGGCTCTTTAGTAAACTGATTTCACCAGCATGTCTCCAAGATTTTTGGCTCGCCGTGCCACCAAAATAGGTGATTTACCAACAACCCTGGCCAGGTCAGGGGTGTTGGTCAAGATGCCCCAATGCTTTTCCAGTGTTTTTCGTACTGGTTCCCACTGTGACCCAAATGTTGTAATAATCCGTATTGGGTCATTGGTTTGTGGTGTATCCTCATTAGTTACTTGTTTTTTTGGGGCTAGAAGGTCAGAACGCTCTCTACTTGCTGCTCTCTTCCTTGCCTGTTTGATCTGTCTGTGTGAATAACCTCGTTCACAAAATCTAAGGTATAATTCATGACTTTCTCGTCTATAGTCCTCTACACTGGTACAGTTCCGTTTAATACGTAAGAACTGGCCCAGCGGGATCCCGTTTTTTAACCAATGGGGGTGGTGACTTGTAGAATACAGCAGCGTATTGGCCGCTGTATCTTTGCGATATGTGCAAGTTTTTAGTCTACCCTGTTTGAATGTAATTAGGAGGTCAAGGAAGGGCAATTTCTCATAATCAAATGTGTAGGTTAAGTGTATATTCCGTTGGTTGATATTAAGTTCCAACATAAATTGATGTAACTGTTTTGGCGTTCCTCGCCATAGCATCAAAACATCGTCGATGTACCGCCACCAGGTCATCACATGGGGACGGTACATTGTCGAGGGGTAAACATCCTCCTCCTCCCACTGTCCAAGATGGATACAGGCATAGGCCGGGGCCCAGGCTGCCCCCATAGAGGTGCCCCTTATCTGATGGTAGAATTTGTTCAAAAATTGAAAAAAATTATTGTGCAGAGCAAAATTCAATAATTCGGTTATGAACTCATTTTGGGGTCCCAGTAGGGGGTAATGTAACTCTAAAAAGTTTTCAACAGCCTGGATACCCACCGAATGGGGAATCGAGGTGTACAGGGACTCCACATCAATTCCAACCAGTAACACTTCCTGTGGTTGTTCACAGTAGCCTAAGTCATCGATCTTGGCCAGAACTTGACGTGTATCTTGTACGAAGGATTTTAGATTGGTAACGATGTCTTTAAGGAGTGAGTCTAGGTACTTTCCTACCCTTTCCAAGGGTCCTTGACAGGCCGAAACTATCGGTCTTCCCGGAGGGTTCTGCAAATTTTTATGTACTTTAGGTATAATATAAAATGTTGGTATGTTATACTCATGGACGTAAAGATAGTTATAGTCCTTTACTGTTAATAAACCCTCATCTTTTGCGTATTTTAATTTTTTATTTAACTCATCAGTCAGTAGGGGAAAGGGGTTGTTGTCAAGTTGATGATAGGTTGATTTATCCATTAGTTGTCTGTTGACTTCTAATTCGTATTGCTGTGGGTTCAGTAAGACCACATTGCCCCCCTTATCGCTATTTTTGATAACGATATCCTTCCTACTCTCCAAGTCCAAAAGGGCTTGTCTTTCACCAGCTGTTAAATTATCTGGTGATTTTTTTGTCCAATCAATCCTCTCCAGGTCCATTTGGACCATGTCCAAGAAGGTGTTTAGCCATCTATTTTTTGACAATGGGGGCATCTTTTGGGATCGTATCTTTAAGTTTGCTCGTCTTATTGAGGGAGCTGATTCCTCATCGGGTATGACGTTCTCATCCAGCAGTGAATTTAGGATATCGAGAGCCAGCTGATCCTCTGGATCTGTCGGCTGAACCATCACTGCTCCAGTATCCTCTGTACTGTACAATAATCGAAAGAAGGCCTTTCTTAGAAATAATGTAATATCCTTGAAGACTGTAAATTCGTCCATGTTAGCTACTGGAGAGAAGGTCATACCCTTTTGCAGGAGGTTTAGGTGGTCTGGATTTAAATCGTAATCAGACAAATTGATTACCCTCATATCAGTACTTGCCTGTTGTTTTGTCTTGACTATTATTACTTGTTCTGACTCCTGGTGTGTGTTCGTTCCTTTGTTAGTTTGGGTAATTTTTGGTTCCTGGATTGTGTCCTTATTTTTGGCTTTGGGGGTGGCACCTGGTCGAGTCCTTGGTCCTCCCCCTCTTGCTCTAAAAAAGTTACCGTTTTTAGGGTGTCTTCATCGGTATCACTAAGGGATTTATTGCGACGACGTCGCGATTGTGATCTAATACCACGTCCCTGCGATTTGCTTCGTCCACGACGTATGGTGAGATCGAAGACTTCGTCCTTGTCGAAGTCTGCTAAGTCGCGTCTAAATTTTCCCTGTTTAGTGATTTTAAGATTTAATTGTACTTTTTCTATCTCTTTCTTTAAGAGGTCGTTTTGCCTTACAAATTCTTCCTTATCCTTTAATTCCTCTAACCCTCGTGCACTCTCCTCAATCTGTTGCTGTATACTAATTAGTTGGATTTTTTCCTCTTGTACAATTAGTCCCATGACATTTAACCCATGACTAATGCAGAGTTCCTTCCATTTTGGCAGAAAGGTGTCAGTGTGGAGATGTTCAGCTGGAATTGTCTTGTCCCTTAGACCTCTTGGAACAATTCGATGTTGAATATAGGTCTCCAGTGATGACACATCCCACTTGCGATTCAGGTGTCTGATTAGTAGCTTCTTATGCTCTTTGAATTTATTTTTAATTTCATCATCCTGATCGAAAGTGTGTGGTGTGTCACTCTGGAAAGCTGTTCTGATCTCTTGATCTATATCATCTCCCAACATGAAAGCCATCCCACGCGAGACTTGAATAATAGAAGATTTTAGGATTTTAAATACTGCACTAAAAATTGTAGGAAAACTTGCTGGAAGTGAACATAAAGATCACCATTGAACTGTAAACATATTAGGGTTTGGGGATGGGGAATTGCGCAAGTTCCGCTGGTGAGTGGGTGAAAAGAAATGTCACCCACTGGGGATCGTTTTTACCTGATAAGGTATAGTTGCTGTAACCATATAAGCATACAATATTAATTGGTGGGAAGGGGGGGAGGGGAGGGGGGAAGGGGGGAAGTGGGAATGAAAGAAAAGGGATCAGTCTGTGTAGAGCAGACCGAAAGCGGTTACTAAAGGCAACAGATTATAGATCCAGAGGCGGAAATGATTTTAAAATTAATCATTTATTCCTGTTAACATTTCAAATAGATGTAAGAGGAAACATATGAAAGTGCAGCAAATAATGCTGCACTTTCATATGTTTCCTCTTACATCTATTTGAAATGTTAACAGGAATAAATGATTAATTTTAAAATCATTTCCGCCTCTGGATCTATAATCTGTTGCCTATAGTAACCGCTTTCGGTCTGCTCTACACAGACTGGTCCCTTTTCTTTCATTCCCACTTCCCCCCTTCCCCCCTCCCCTCCCCCCCTTCCCACCAATTAATATTGTATGCTTATATGGTTACAGCAACTATACCTTATCAGGTAAAAACGATCCCCAGTGGGTGACATTTCTTTTCACCCACTCACCAGCGGAACTTGCGCAATTCCCCATCCCCAAACCCTAATATGTTTACAGTTCAATGGTGATCTTTATGTTCACTTCTAGCAAGTTTTCCAACAATTTTTAGTGCAGTATTTAAAATCCTAAAATCTTCTATTATTCAAGTCTCGCGTGGGATGGCTTTCATGTTGGGAGATGATATAGATCAAGAGATCAGAACAGCTTTCCAGAGTGACACACCACACACTTTCGATCAGGATGATGAAATTAAAAATAAATTCAAAGAGCATAAGAAGCTACTAATCAGACACCTGAATCGCAAGTGGGATGTGTCATCACTGGAGACCTATATTCAACATCGAATTGTTCCAAGAGGTCTAAGGGACAAGACAATTCCAGCTGAACATCTCCACACTGACACCTTTCTGCCAAAATGGAAGGAACTCTGCATTAGTCATGGGTTAAATGTCATGGGACTAATTGTACAAGAGGAAAAAATCCAACTAATTAGTATACAGCAACAGATTGAGGAGAGTGCACGAGGGTTAGAGGAATTAAAGGATAAGGAAGAATTTGTAAGGCAAAACGACCTCTTAAAGAAAGAGATAGAAAAAGTACAATTAAATCTTAAAATCACTAAACAGGGAAAATTTAGACGCGACTTAGCAGACTTCGACAAGGACGAAGTCTTCGATCTCACCATACGTCGTGGACGAAGCAAATCGCAGGGACGTGGTATTAGATCACAATCGCGACGTCGTCGCAATAAATCCCTTAGTGATACCGATGAAGACACCCTAAAAACGGTAACTTTTTTAGAGCAAGAGGGGGAGGACCAAGGACTCGACCAGGTGCCACCCCCAAAGCCAAAAATAAGGACACAATCCAGGAACCAAAAATTACCCAAACTAACAAAGGAACGAACACACACCAGGAGTCAGAACAAGTAATAATAGTCAAGACAAAACAACAGGCAAGTACTGATATGAGGGTAATCAATTTGTCTGATTACGATTTAAATCCAGACCACCTAAACCTCCTGCAAAAGGGTATGACCTTCTCTCCAGTAGCTAACATGGACGAATTTACAGTCTTCAAGGATATTACATTATTTCTAAGAAAGGCCTTCTTTCGATTATTGTACAGTACAGAGGATACTGGAGCAGTGATGGTTCAGCCGACAGATCCAGAGGATCAGCTGGCTCTCGATATCCTAAATTCACTGCTGGATGAGAACGTCATACCCGATGAGGAATCAGCTCCCTCAATAAGACGAGCAAACTTAAAGATACGATCCCAAAAGATGCCCCCATTGTCAAAAAATAGATGGCTAAACACCTTCTTGGACATGGTCCAAATGGACCTGGAGAGGATTGATTGGACAAAAAAATCACCAGATAATTTAACAGCTGGTGAAAGACAAGCCCTTTTGGACTTGGAGAGTAGGAAGGATATCGTTATCAAAAATAGCGATAAGGGGGGCAATGTGGTCTTACTGAACCCACAGCAATACGAATTAGAAGTCAACAGACAACTAATGGATAAATCAACCTATCATCAACTTGACAACAACCCCTTTCCCCTACTGACTGATGAGTTAAATAAAAAATTCAAATACGCAAAAGATGAGGGTTTATTAACAGTAAGGGACTATAACTATCTTTACGTCCATGAGTATAACATACCAACATTTTATATTATACCTAAAGTACATAAAAATTTGCAGAACCCTCCGGGAAGACCGATAGTTTCGGCCTGTCAAGGACCCTTGGAAAGGGTAGGAAAGTACCTAGACTCACTCCTTAAAGACATCGTTACCAATCTAAAATCCTTCGTACAAGATACACGTCAAGTTCTGGCCAAGATCGATGACTTAGGCTACTGTGAACAACCACAGGAAGTGTTACTGGTTGGAATTGATGTGGAGTCCCTGTACACCTCGATTCCCCATTCGGTGGGTATCCAGGCTGTTGAAAACTTTTTAGAGTTACATTACCCCCTACTGGGACCCCAAAATGAGTTCATAACCGAATTATTGAATTTTGCTCTGCACAATAATTTTTTTCAATTTTTGAACAAATTCTACCATCAGATAAGGGGCACCTCTATGGGGGCAGCCTGGGCCCCGGCCTATGCCTGTATCCATCTTGGACAGTGGGAGGAGGAGGATGTTTACCCCTCGACGATGTACCGTCCCCATGTGATGACCTGGTGGCGGTACATCGACGATGTTTTGATGCTATGGCGAGGAACGCCAGAACAGTTACATCAATTTATGTTGGAACTTAATATCAACCAACGGAATATACACTTAACCTACACATTTGATTATGAGAAATTGCCCTTCCTTGACCTCCTAATTACATTCAAACAGGGTAGACTAAAAACTTGCACATATCGCAAAGATACAGCGGCCAATACGCTGCTGTATTCTACAAGTCACCACCCCCATTGGTTAAAAAACGGGATCCCGCTGGGCCAGTTCTTACGTATTAAACAGAACTGTACCAGTGTAGAGGACTATAGACGAGAAAGTCATGAATTATACCTTAGATTTCGTGAACGAGGTTATTCACACAGACAGATCAAACAGGCAAGGAAGAGAGCAGCAAGTAGAGAGCGTTCTGACCTTCTAGCCCCAAAAAAACAAGTAACTAATGAGGATACACCACAAACCAATGACCCAATACGGATTATTACAACATTTGGGTCACAGTGGGAACCAGTACAAAAAACACTGGAAAAGCATTGGGGCATCTTGACCAACACCCCTGACCTGGCCAGGGTTGTTGGTAAATCACCTATTTTGGTGGCACGGCGAGCCAAAAATCTTGGAGACATGCTGGTGAAATCAGAGTTTACTAAAGAGCCACAAACTACCTGGCTCAGTGAATACCCACGGGCAACCGGGATGTTCCCGTGTAATAGATGCCAGGTTTGCCCCTATGTCCATCGAACTAATACCTTCACCGTCTCTTTGGGTACTAGATCCTTTCAGATTAGGGATCTTATAAATTGCTCAACGACTCGTGTCATATACATGATCACTTGTCCTTGCCCTAAGATTTATGTGGGCAAGACCAAGAGATCGCTGAGGATACGAGTCGGTGAGCACTTGAGAGAAATCAATAACAAAGAAAAAATTCCTGAGAAACCCCTAGCCAAACATTTCGCCCAGTATCATGGGCGTAGCTCTAGGGGCTTGATGGTCAAAGGGATATATGTCCTTAAGCTTCCCACCAGAAGAGGCGACTACGATCGCATCCTCCTACAAAAGGAGAAATGGTGGGTATATCGCCTAAAATCCCTTGTTCCTGTTGGCCTAAACACGGAGTTAAATTTGCAGGTGTTTCTGCCAAGCTAGAGGTGGGCCATAATTAAAATCCTCCCTCCCCTTCCACCCCTCTTCCCCCCCCCCCCCTCTTTTCCCTTCCCCCTCTTTTTTCCTCCTTTTCAAACCCCCCCCCCTCTTTCTTCTCCTTCGCTTCCCCTTCCCCTTTCCCTACCTCTTTTTTCCCCCCTTCCTTCCCCCCCCTTTCCCTTCCTTTGCTAACACTACATGTTGTGACTTGATGATATTCATCAATACTATTACCTTACCAATATCTTTCCTTGATAGTTGAACTATATAATCAATTAATTCAAACATTGTTCATTTATTATTATGTTTTTGCTTTTTCTACTTTTTTCTTGCCATTCCCTATACATAAGGGTCTTTCAAGTATTTCTAATAACACATTAAACTAAGCTTAGGAAAATGATTAATATTAGATCATCATTATGTGTGGTTTTTCTTTTACCTAAATCCCCCCTTTTCTTCCCCCCCCCCCCTTTCCCCCTCCCCCCCCCCCCTTTTACCAAAATGTACTCAATCTGGGCCGTTACCAGCATTGACCTCCTCTATATATGCACCAAGTGTCCATCTCCTTGTTTTCCTCCTTTGTAAAATACATTGAAAATGTATAAAGTCCCTCTTGTCAATACGTTCAGTGACTTTCAGCAAACAAACAAAAAATGAGAATTCAACTGACCCCCCTATGCGCGTTGCAATCAAGATTAACCTCAAACAGGTGAATGTCACATAGGAAATTGGAATAAATCCAGACAGGACGCAACTAAGGGTTGTCTTTCACAAAACCCAACCCCCTAATGATGCGCGTCACTGGTTTCAGTGAAACATAAATATGGGTCCTGTCCAGTGACGTGATACGTCCAGACGAAGCTACGCCACAGAGCACGGCGAAACGCGTTGACGTCACATCCCACACAGTCACGTGACGTTGTTCTGAATGGAGTGGGCGGATCGACATGGCACGGAGCTCGTAAGCCATAGTCAGTACACACGATAGCGGCTACGACCGCGGCAACTGACACTAGGCATTTGCAAAGCAGCCACATTGGATCCCACTTTGATACCGGCGCAGGTAACGCTTGGGGGACCTGGACTTTACCACAATATCCGTTCGGGTGGACGGCCAACACAACAAATAGGTATGGCCAAAACAACACCCTCAAATCAGCTGCCAAATACCAGGTAACCCGGGACCTATGGTAAAGTACTTTGACTTGTAGGTTGAAATTGAGCTGCAGACAATGATAAAGAGACGAATTACACACTGCCTATATGTGCAAACCAGAGCTATGTTGTAAAAGCATCACAGATTTCTGTACTAATAACCGTATTGATGAACTTTCTCTGCTAGCAACTTTTGGAGGACATTTATTCATTACCATTGTGCCAATACAACAGCCCTTTTATTAACATCAATTAACCCTTTCAATCTTCAAAGAACTTTTCCATTAGTGGATTCCCAGAGTATACCCAATGCAATACTGCATTTAGGCAAACGGCTTCGATTTGTACCAGTCCTAATGCATGCCCTCAGCGCTAATACCCTCCTCCCCCGGTCCCCCTTTCCCACCCCATCAGGTTCAGTCTTATATTAAATGTTAAACCCATTTGACCTTAATTAATAAATCCACTTACTAGCAGGTGGCCGAGATTACCCTATATTCCCTGGTGGATGGTAATCAATATACAAAACAATATTATCCTTCACTGGGTCACATACTTATATAAGACTGAACCATACGTCCGGACAAGTGTGTTGTTATATGTTTTAGTTATTTGTTTGTCTTGTCTGTTTACTAGATGTTTCCAATTAATTCATGTAATGTATGATCATTCACCTTTTGAAAATAATGCTGCACTTTCATATGTTTCCTCTTACATCTATTTGAAATGTTAACAGGAATAAATGATTAATTTTAAAATCATTTCCGCCTCTGGATCTATAATCTGTTGCCTATAGTAACCGCTTTCGGTCTGCTCTACACAGACTGATCCCTTTTCTTTCATTCCCACTTCCCCCCTTCCCCCCCTCCCCTCCCCCCCTTCCCACCAATTAATATTGTATCCTTGAGGGTAGGGACCGATGTGAATGTACAATGTATATGTAAAGTGCTGCGTAAATTGACGGTGCTATATAAGTACCTAAATAATAATAATATGTCAGCTGTAGTGCAGAGACTCCCAAAAGTTAATTGTATGATACACCTGTTGAAGGGAAAACCGCTTCCCTGTACTTAGTAAGGAAGATGCAACATTTGTTTCTGAGAGTGATTCCAATGCCCAACACACAGATTGTAACCATCTAGGGCAGTGATGGTGAATCTTGGCATTCTAGATGTTTTGGAACTACATTTCCCATGATGCTCAACTACGCTGCAGAGTGCATTAGCATCATGGGAAATGTAGTTCCAAAACATCCAGGGGGCCAAGGTTTGCAATCAATGATCTAGGGTGTTATTAGGCAGACAATCAGGGCAGGACTGGGTCATTTATGACCGACCTTGCTCATAGCATTCTGATTAGAGCAGTGACTCCTTACCCGTTGGTAGGTTACTGCACATAAAAAGACACTGTACCATAGATGAATGAAGTCTTGAGCTAAGGGAAGAACTCATGTACAAGTTCTGTTTCTTGTCACCTGAGTCTATTGGGATTACATTTCACAGTGCATTAGTAAAACTCTCTAATATTTGCCCTTGGCAAAGAAATGTTTTTGTGTATATGTTTACAAAAATCCCAACTTATACCATAGTGAAATATGTAGAGTAGAACTGGACCTAGCAATAAAACTGTATATTGGGAGATCATTAATCATACTTATAGTGCAGCTGTAGCCAAAAACCTTTTTTCTTAGTTTTGGAAAAAGTGTGAAAGATTTAATACTGCCTTGGGGTATTTTCCTGTAACCATTGGGAGTTTTAACCTGATTTACTGTGTGGTCACTGAGACTGAGAAGAACAAAAATCTCCCAAGCAGGGGCACAGAGGAATAAAACATTTTGTAAAAGAAGAATTGAAAAACTGAAAGTCTCTGCCTGTTTTTTGTTGTTATCTGTGTCCCGTATGGAGAGATATCTAAACTTTTTTCTTTGGTTACCAGAGCACAGATGTAAAATCAGATGTAAAATGATTACAGATGGTTACTGGATGTAAAATCTCCTCAATAGGGGCACAGCTGACAATGAAAACCTAACACTGACCATAGCCCAACTGAGTGCTATGCCATACCTCCCAACTTTCTGAGATGGAAATGAGGGACACCTATTAGCAAACATATGTAGGCATAGGACACACCCTCTGTCACGGCCCCCTTTAAAGGAGAATTGTACAAAAAAAAAAGATTGGTTACACCCACAAGTGCTTTTTTTTCCACTACTATTCCTTTATACTGGCTTTTGGAATTTAGAAATGCCCCAATTTAGAAACTGGTTGAAACACTTTTTGAAAGATAAATAGTGCATTTTTTATACAACTATACAGATCAGACAAAAATGAGGGACAAATGAGGAGAAAAGTGGGACAGAGGGACTTTGTTCCAAATCAGGGACAGTCCTTCTAAATCAGGGACAGTTGGGAGCTATGGCTATGCTATAAGGTAAATGGTATACAGTAACTCTATCTAAAGTGTTGGCTTCAGACTAATTAAGCAGAGCTATGTATGGAGAAGATATGATTTTAGAGATAATCCTTGACAATTATAACAATTAATGACTAAATACTCACACTTCTGTATAACTCTAATCACGATTAGTTATATTTACCTTAAAGCATGTTGCATGGCAGCTTATGCTTAAATCTTTAAGGATCATTTTGGCATCAATGCCAAGTGGCTTCCGACAGTAAGTACACAAGTCCTTTTCAATAACAGATCTATTTAATATAAAATAGTATTTAGTTCACACATTGTTATACATACAAACCAATGTACTGTTTTTATCATGTTTTCTAAAAACTAAGTGCAATAGTAGAAAAATGAATGCCATGTAAAACTAATGATCATTTCCTCTAAACTCAAACTACTGTATAGCATTTAGGTATATACCGATACAGCACATTTACTCATAACAGCTGTATTGACACTTAGCTTTTGTCTTCTGTCATGTGGTAACAAAAAGTATTTGCTTGCATGCTATAATGATGCATTTCAAGCACAGACTATTATTAGAGAACTTCTGTTCACACCCTTTGTTTTTTTTGTTTTTTTTTAATATGAACATTAGCATAGACTTTTACCCAAGTAGGCTTCTCTCCCCCAGTCTCTGCTGTTATTACCAGCAATTACCTTATTTTAGAATGACAGGGAAAATGACACCGTGTGTGCCATTGAGTAATACAATATAATAATGTATTGTTACATTGTATTTACCTCTTCTTTCATATGCAGATCAAAGCTATGACATTTGATGGCATTTATAATCAATAAAAAAATAAAAAAAAAAAAGGTTTATTAAATAAAATGTTCCTATTTATTCCATCAATAGTCGTTAGTTAAAGCGTTTGTTACCCCAAAACATATTCCTGATATGTGCCTGCTGTACCATGTACTTGTATGAGAAAGTATCCTGTTCTCTTTGCATGCTTCCTTTATGTAAAATCACTGGTTTTCTTACCAGTCTTTCTGCTTTCCTATTAAAAACTGACCACACTAAGCAGGAGAACACACCGTGGTCAGTTCTCTAGCTATGCTGGGAACTCAGTGTGCTCTCCTCCAATGCTTAGACTTGTCCTGACACTCCCCCGCTGCACAGCCATTCACTGGGAAGCTCAGTGTGCTACTGCTTCTCCTCCACCAATCTCTTATGCAGCTGAGAACAGAGGGAATATGATCACTTATAAAAAAAAGGAAAAAAGGTATTTATAATGTATTTTTATATCTATAACACACATTTTTCACCTTTCATTTATATTTTAAACTGAATGCTTTGTTTTACAATGTGAGCATTTACAATCACTTTGCCTACTTACATTCTCCCCTCCTCCCCAAGTATTCTCCCCATAGCTTCTCTTTTTATGAAGATTTTTTTTTTTTTACTACTTTTTATTTTTATTTTCATTTACTTTGTTTTCTTTTTTTCCAAAAAATGAAAAAAAAAATACAAAAACATGTTTCATTTACAAAAACTCTGCCATGCCTTCTATGAGAAAAATAATTTTAATGGTATTTTAAGCAGTATGAATTATGGAATAAAATATATAGTAAACTCCTTTTTTTTTAACCCAACATTTGTCAAAATAGACATAAAATGTTTTTTGACTATAGGTTACACAGAAAATAAAATAATATTTGCAGGATGATGTTACCAAAAGAAAGCTTTGCCCTTACCGATCAGAAGTTGAATAGACCGTTTTAATTGAATTTGATACAATGGATTGTCCATATGTATTAGGTGAGGATTTCCTGTTAAAATAAATAAATAAAATGTAGACAAAATGCCAGCGTAAACTATTATTAACAAGGTAATAAAAATAATTAATTGCAATAACTTATTGCTACCAATTATAACATAGCTATAGTTAGCCTTACTACACCAAGGGCTCATATACTAAATTGTGACTTGAGCTTACCTGAAGTGAAGTGAACATGTGTGCATTCCAACATCCAATCATGCAGGTTTACTTCACATGTTAGTAAATCAGACCACTAACCACTAAGTTCTAGATTTTTATTATGAGTAAGTGCACAGCATTGATCTTTTTATTTTTAGATGTTTTCAGTTGATGCTATGTATTATGTATGTTGTATTATATGTGTAGTAGTTATCAGCCAAAATAAAATCACATTATGTGCACTTAATGTGGAATCACAGCTTATACCTAACTAGCCTTAAAACTGTCCCCTTCCCACTTCTAACATCTATACTAACTAACCTGTGTAAGAAATATGTATATACAGCAGAACCTTGGATTACGAGCATAATCCGTTCCAGGAGTATGCTCGTAATCCAAAGTACTCGCATATCAAATCGAGTTTTCCCATTGAAGTCAATGGAATTGAAAATAATTTGTTCCGCATTGACTTCAATGGGATGCAGTACCGCGTTTGACCTGATGTGGGGGGCACCTTAGAGCCTCGGAAACGGCCGAAAAGGCCCGAGGACACGTCGGCTGACCTTGGCAAACCTCGGAAAGACTTTGTTCCCGAGATTTGCGGAGGTCAGCTGTGCTGTCCTCGGGCCTTTCCGTGCATTTCCGAACGGCGCTGATCAGCTGAGATCGGCGACGTTCGGCTCTACTCGGCTTCGGCGTCCCCCCCCACCTCAGGCCAAAGGCGGTACTGCACGCACTTTGGCCTGAATCGTGCTCTATTTGCGAGATAACACTCGCAAACCGAGTCACGATTTTTAAAAATACAGTGCTCGTATTGTGAAACGCTCGTTAACCGCGTTAATCGCAATCCGAGGTTCCACTGTACTTACCTATTTTCAGACTGGGCATGTAATCTCTCCTGTGTTAGCCAGCAGCAGCTGCAGGGGAGAGGGGAGAGTGCTCCGACAATGGCTAATAAAGCCTAGAGAGTGCTCTGACAATGGGTAGTATAAGTCATATTAAGGTTAATTTGCTAAAGAAGTAGAGCATGTTCACTTTGAAAGTGAATCTTCACTTTGAAAAGGAATAGGTAATTGGCTCAGTGAACTTGGTGAAGCTGTGCTGATGTCAATCATCCAATCATGTGCAAGTAAAATTACTGTTTTTCTTTTCCTTGCAAGTGATTGGGTACTTTTTGCACAGTTATTTTTTACCATATTCATTAAGCTAAGAAAAAATTCCCCTTTAAAGATAAAATCCCCTTGCAAAGTGAATATATCAAATCCATTGTGTCTTGGACAGCTATTGGCTCTTACATGGAGGACTAAAATCAAATAAGAACCAAACCGATTGATTCTACAGAGGAAGAACACATACCTACCCTTTCAATGTTGCAGATTTTATTTACAGTAAAGAATGTTCACATGGGGCCTCATTGTTAGTTAGATTTTGTATGTACTATTATTTTATACTTCTACCATAGACTAGCCAGATGTCAGATATATATATACTGGAGTACATAAAAAACTGTTCCAAATGATGAGACATTTGTGCCACAGAAAAATCTTGTTATTTGCATTTTGTTGTAAAACATATAGTGATCAACCAGACACAAAACAAGTATGCTGTACTTTGTAGGTTTACCATGAATCTTGTGTGTAGTTAACATTTGATCGAGCGCTTGGTCCATCATTACTGTCTTTATAAGTTGTTGTTGTTGTTGTTGTTGTTGTAGGACGACGGGATGGAGCTTCACTGTTGTCATCTGAAAGTTTGTAGGTTGTTGTGGTAGTCGAACCTCTGAATGGGGAATCTTGGGAGTCATTGGTGGCATTGTAAGTTCTGGATGTGGAGGAACGCCTGCTGGGGGCATCAGAGTTGTCGTTTGTAACATTGTATGTGGTAGTTGTAGTTGAGCTACGGGATGTAGTATTGCTGCTATTAGCAGGATATTTGGTTGTCCTAAAAAGATTAAATTATGCATTTTAGGTTCATCCTATAGTATACATTAGGGACCTTAGATTGTAAGTTCATTAAGGGCAGGGACTGATGTGAATTTATATGTAAAACACTACGTAAATTGTCGGAGCAATATAAGTACCTGTAATAAAAAAAATAATAATACATCTTAAAAGTACAGTGACTAGAAACAGTTGCTATAGACTCCTTGAACACTGCAATCAGAGGAAAACAAAAATTATACTCAACAGCTACAGCCGTGTCCAAAGAGTGCAAAATCGAATCATTAAACACATTACAAAAGTTTTTTGTTTTGACTTAACCCACCTGTGCTGTAAAATCATTGCTTCAGCTAATCTTTTTTCTCAGACTCTTTAGTCATATCTGTTGCATTCCAGCAAACTAAGACAGGCCAGGCCATACATGGTCGAATTTTGAAAGAATTTTCTTTTGAAAATCAGAAAATTTGTGTGTTTTGTGATCCGATGGTGCCACCATTGATTTTCGAAATTCGTCCAACCAAACCTTCAATTTCACCTCATGTTCCTACAGAAAATAATTTTCGTGGCTGGGAATCTTCTTTTCTTTCCGGAAATTTTCTTTTCTTGCACATGCAAATTTTTTTTCGATTACACTTCTCACATGATTCTACCATCATCGATTACAAAATCGTTTGTTTTTAAAAAAAATTCCAACATGCCTGATTATTAAAATTCAATGGGCGCACGGAAATCGGCTGTTGCTGCAGCCCACTAATGGTGCGAAATACGAACGAAAATTCTTAGATAAGACTTTCGAAAGAAAATTATTTCGAAATTCGACCCTTGTATGGCCTGCCAAAGTTTGATGTTGTCAGTATACCTTTTGTTCCATCAGCTCCTCCCTATTAGATTGTAAGCTCGCAAGAGCAAGGCCCTCCTAGCCCTCTTGTATTGAATTGTGCTGTTGCTGTATTGTCTTCCTTTATATTGTAAAGCGCTGCACAAACTGTTGGTCTATATAAATCCTATATAATAATAATAGTGGTTGACATTACTACTGCTTTAGAAAGGTAAAGTACTCTTGAGCTTAACCTTCCAAGTCAACTTTTGGCTCTGTTGTTCAACCTCCAAAACCAGGAGATGACAGAAAAATTACGCCAGAAATAAACTCTGCCTGCAAGACCAACAACTAACATGATCAGGTAGCAACAACAATAGCACTCACCGCATCACTATTAATTTGAACAATAGTTTGTTTAGCAATAAAGGCCACTTCAGTAGACAGAAACAAATTCTTCACCAAAGAAGGCAAAGGAAGTGTAAAGAGGCACCACACGTGTACACATGGCGTTTTGGAATAAGTGCATTACGCTTTTACCAGCAATTACCTGCAATTTTGGAATGAAAGCATTCAATTTCTACCAGCAATTACCTACGAGAATACAGCCTTGATAAACTTTAAGATTCAAATCCTGTGTCTCCATGTGGAAAATATAGTATCTTGGCTAATCTATCAAAATATATTAAAGCTTTTTTATATAATATAATCACAGAGAGAATAATGTATTCCTGTTACCAGATGGATGATAGACCCTCTCAGTGTTACTGCATTGAAAAGTCTAAGGCTGGATTCACACTGTTTGGTGTGCATGCAGGCTGCAGCACACATGGTAATGTACATGCCTAGGTGTGAATAGGCCCCTATAGATTCCCATTCATAATAAACTGCAGCTCATAGATGTGAACCAAACCTATAGATATAAATGGGATTTCTACTTAAAATGCATTTCCTGTTGGCAAAATGCATGTGCTTTTCTGCATTAAAACCAATGAGCATAAATAGACCCTCAGTGAACAACAAATTAAAGAGAACAAGTTAGAAATGGGCATTTGTATCTCCATTCTTAAAGCAGAACTATAGGCAAAACTTTTTTTTTTCATTTTGGATAGAGTAAGGGGGGGGGGGGGTTTAACCCCTGATGTTTTTTTGTTTTTTTTTCCATCTGTGTCCCATTGGGGAGATTTACCTTCACTTCCTGTTCCATAGCCAACATAGGAAGTGAGAGGAAATCCCTGCAAACTAAGGCAATCAATTTATTTTAGGTCAACACTCACTTTTCCCATTCACTTATTTCCTTCCTTTCCATGCTGCATACATTAGCGTCATTCATCATCATTACTCACTCATATTTCTCATTACGTTATTTTCACTCACATATAGACCTTTTAATTTTTTCATTTTTACTCATACTTTACTTCACTTTACTTTTATTCTCACACTCCATGTACATTTTCCCCTCTTAGTTTTTTTTAGTTTTTCCTATTGTTTTCTCCTCCTACTCCCTCCTCCCCCCACCTCTTTCCCTTTTCCTCACACCTGCCAGTTCCCATTAGTGACTGCCGATGATGCTCTTATACTCCCCTACGCACATGGGTTCTTCATTCTCGTGACTAAGCTCAGAGGGGCGGAGAAAAACACGTTATGGGCATGGCCTGGCGGGAGCCCAGGCTGAGGTTGTCACTGAATACCACTGAATACCTGCGTGGATGTGCGGCACCAGGGGATTTTCTCCTCTCTCTCTCTCTAGCTGTTCAAGAGGAGTCAGCCATTAGGTTGACTCCTCCTGAACAGGAATTGCCATAGATAACTCAACATCCTGTCGGCCCCTGCTGAACCTGACACATTTATCTACAGTTAGTTTTAAGCTTTTACCTGTCTGAGCTCAGGACTGATAAATCACACACTTTCTGCTGGAGGAGGCTAACACTGTTAATTACCGGTAAAACACATTTTCAACACCTTTTTTACATGGCAACTTGGCAAGTTTATGTTTGTCTTTTATCAGTAATGAGCCCAGACAGGGGATAGGACAGCATTACATCAAGAATGAAGATACAGATTGTTATAAATGCCCTTTGCTCTGTTAAAACATAATAATAAGAATGTAATACACTGTATCTATTAAGGCTTTAGAAAAACATTAACCTACCTATGCTTTTGAACATATAGTAAGTGAACAATTCATTATTTTGCCAGCGTTGCAGGCTTTTTACAATAAAATTGATCCTCTTAACAAGCCCATTCTCTAGCAGCAAATGACAAAGCAGATTCGTTGTGTCTGAATGGCTCTATTTGTGTACTATAACAGAACAACGCATTCACAGTCTAAATTTAGAATCCGTCGCTCGAACCCAGCTGAAATTAGTAACAATTGCTTATCCTTCACTCGTTTTCATATGCCTGTTAATTATTTCCTTGGTCTCTAAAAGCGTTTGTTATCACATTTACACCACATACAAATTCAAATCTTCCAATAGGAAATGCATTCAGTACACTTATTTATAGCTTTCTTCACATAAGAACATGGCTTGATCATGATAAGCAGCCTTATTCAATAAAATATCGCTGATTAAAATAAACATGTAAATACAGAAAAACGTTGGCCACTGTTGTTTATCTCCTTCTGGACTGGATGCTAGACTGACTCTCTAGCTTAAAAACAATCATTGACCCCGAACAAATATGCCAATCAGGACAGTCTAAATCTGGCCATAGATGGACTGAAATTTGGTTGGCTCAGCAGGGACCAGACAAATTTTCATCCATCCTTCAATTAGCACATGTAATGCAACCAAGAGGCTGCAGTGCTGATCAGTGTATTCTCAAGGCGAGGGGGTCCTGCTGTCGGTATACAATGACACAGCTGGGATGATTACTGCATTCAACTTGAATGTGTGGTTGGGGGAATCGGTTCAGTTTTTTTGTTCAGCCTGCTGGCTAACAACAATAGCTGAGCAATGTTTGCCCAGATTTAAGAATGTCAAAAGTCTTTTGTGCCTCTTTGCCTCAAGAAATTAATGCATTGAATCTACAGAGTCAGTCAGGCAAAATAGCTTTTTCAAAAAAACATACAGTAGGCAATGGCAGCCTCTATATTTTTCCTTTAAGTGCAATGAATTAGAATGAACTCTACTAAGAATACTCAAGTAAATCACATCTGTGCATATTTTTTAAATCATTACATCTACACATGCCACACTTTCATCCCTCATCTTATGTATTGCTCACCTCTGCCTGTCCTGCTGTATCAGCCAGTACTTCTGAGTATGGTGTAAACATGCTCACACAACACTGTTATCCCACAATGCAGTGCTGCTTGGAACCTGAATAGACTAGCTCCATACTGGGCACTGACATGGGGGCATGCCAACCCATATGTGAGTACCAATTTTCAGAAAGTCAGTGGGCCTGAAAGCTATAATTGGCATTTTCGAAATATCACATTTGATCACAATACATCTGACTGTGGCACATTGTCTCTCATCTAACCCAGTGTTTCTCAACTCCAGTCCTCAAGGCGTCCCGACATGTCATGTTTTCAGGATTTCCCTCAGACGAAACAGCTATGGTAACTACTAAGTCTGTGAAACTGACCAAATCCCCTGTGCAAAATAATGGAAAGCCTGAAAACATGACCTGTTGGGGCGCCTTGAGGACTGGAGTTGAGAAACACTGATCTAACCTATTATGTAAATGCTCATATAGTTTATTCTCAACTTAACATTTTGATATTTTTTCTCACTTTTTTTCCCAGTGACAATAGACACCAGAACAAGTAGAGAATAAACTCATCTCTGCTTTGTCCGAAACGAAAAAAAAAAAAAAAAAAGAACTTTTTCACCTTAGATACACTTTAAGAATAATTTATCAAACTTGCTCTGCAGAAATAATATCTTATGTATAATTAATATTCTCACCCTTTGTTTCTTTCTCCTGCTATGGCAATGAAGTCATCCAAATCTTGATTTCTTTAACCAGTAAAAGAAAATTTAGAGATGTATAACTAAACATTAGCATTTTCTAAAACATGACCCCATTATTCAAATTATGTTAAGGGTATATTCCACCAAAATTTTATTTTTACATTTTTGGTGGATGCTAGAGATTTAAACCAGCTGATGACTTATTATATACTGTAAATAAAGTATCTGGATTTAAAATCCTGGATCTTCACGCCTACTGTTAACATTATGAAGGGTTCCCCTTTTCATCCAAGACTCCCAGATGGACAGGGATAAAGTTTGGTATTATGGACTAACCCTTTAATACAAATAAGCATGGGTCTTCATCTGCAACCATATACACAATCCTTTTGCTGGATGGAGTCACCCACCACAATCTGATCATAGTCATCACCTGAGCCAAAGTAGACATTAGTAATTTCACTTATGACAACTGTCAGAACACAGCACTGGGCATTTTAAAATAAATACTATTTGTTTTGGGCAATTTAATATGTATTTATCATGTTTTTAAACCAATGAAAAATATCAGTTTTTTACGCATTCCAAAAAATCCTCTCTTTTACAAATAACATTTAATGCAAAATGCTCTTGTGACAGAGGTTTTGCAGAACATTATGACTTTTCTAATCAGAGAGAACAGCAGAAGCTGTTCCCTTTCAGACTTTGTGTAAGGAAGGTCCAGTTTGTTCTAGTACAAGAAGACCATTGCATACCTGCTTGTTAACTTTTGCTTACCCATTGTAGCCACTAGCCACAGACTGCATGCTTGACACTGCTTACTGACTTCTGTCATGTACCTCTGCAGCTAGCTGGAACGGACCTTGACTCAAATTCTGAACAAAGACCCTGTCTTCTGAATTGGTATGTCCACTGCTCAACTATTTACAATCTCAGCCTATAACCTTGACTCTGATCTTGTCTCCTGAATTGGTATCTTGTTGCTTGACAGTTACCAACCTTGGTGTGCAACCCATAAAGCTAAATTAGGCAGCCGCCCCAAGCGGCACTCATGGAGGCACAGTGGGGGAGTCCAAAGTTCAGCCCTGTGTATGTTCAGCCCAGGGCCACAATATATCCCTGGTTGTTATAGTGCAGATGGCTGCCTGCACCATAACAACCAATGGCATGGTGCTGCCTGGCCACCTGCATCCTAGCATCCAATAAAGTTGTGCTTTACAAGCATCTTGGCAACCAATGTCACTGTGCACTGTCAACATTCTAGCAACCAAAGGGGAGTGGGTAGGTGGTGTAGGCATACCACTTCCTTTCTTTTTCTGCCTAACTTGTTAGATTGGCAGTAAAATTCTTAGTTACTACATTTCCTGCTCTTCTTTCTATAAATACAATTACACTTCCCAATCAGGTGGGTTTTGAGTGTATTATATTTTTTGAATCGCATGGTATTCTTTGTGTCTGTCTTTGAGTAGCTTTGATCTTAGGTAGTATGAATTGTATGCTAGGGATTTTCGGATATCTTCAGTGAGGACAATTTGGCGCACTTTAGAGAAGTGGCACTACGTTTTTTCCATCTTCAGGTATAGTCATCTCATAAGCTTTTTCTACACATTGTCACAATATTCTTCTAAGCCAGATTAGGATAAGAAATACTAAAAATGTTCATTTCATAGGAGTTGATCCTAGCTGAGGGGTGTCCTTTGGGGGCTAGGTTTGGGTGTTTACAAGTTCCAGCGACATAAATCCAGACCTGAATGTATTTTAATTATTATTCTTTCATTATGGTGTTTATTGCTCTGTTGAAGGGTAAGTTTAGTGTTACATGCATGAGTTAGGCTGAGGTTAGTTTAGGGATTAATTTAGGTTAAAGGACAAATGCTGAAATTAAAAAATATCTAAAGGCAAACATTTTTTTTACTTTGGATTCACCCCATTTTCAGTCCCAATGATCCTTACAGGGGTCCTGACCTTTCCCTGCTCTATTCAAATCTAAAAATAAAAGGTTTGGCTTTAAATATACTTTTAGTCATTAAGTGAGTGTCACTTTTTCAGGTGTGATAAGTAAATAACATGGTAGAATCACAGCGGGAGTGGGCCGCCAGTTGTGCACACGCACCCCAGACTTGGAAGTGTCAGATCACTTACTAAATCTACGTTCTCTTGAGTCGCTGGTAGAGACTCTCAGATTCTAAGTCCTTTCTAGCTGAATGCTATAGTAACTGCTGGCGAGATCGCTGTGGTTTAGTTAATAACCAGGATAGTGCCTCGACCTGCTCACCCCCGTATCAAAATGTTATCAAGTCGCAACCAGTTGGCTACTGAAGCACTGTTTATTGTGAGATGTACAATAAAGCAAGAGTTGGACTGTGATCGGTGTGTGGAGCTCTGGTTAATGGGAGCAGAGGGAAGTGTTGACACAGCAGAACTGTATTCCAGACAAAAGCACATAGGCCCGAGGAAATATCTGGTGCTGGCCTTCACCTCACCCACAGTTATGGGGAGGACATGGGCTGTAGCGCATCTCACCCTGTCGTGTGACATACCCCTAGACAAAGGAGATGGGGTGAGGCCGCTACACATGTAAATAAGCATCATTCATATGTAAATAATGGGAGCATTCATATGTAAATAGTGGCAGCATTCATATGTAAATAGCTGAGGCCGGCGGCATTCATATGTAAATAACGGCTGCATTCATATGTATATCATGCCTCTCTGCAGTGAAGAGATGATGTGAGCAGTATTACTGTACAGTAATCTCTAGCAACCAATCAACAAGAAGAAAGCATGTGCTGTAACCTCTAGCAACTAATCAGTGAGCTGTAATGTGTGCTGTAACCTCTAGCAACCAGTCAGTAAGTGGTAATGATATGCTGTAACCTCTGGCAACCAATCGCAATTACTGCCTGATCTGATACAATAAACTGATTTTAAGTCTATCTGATATTTATTGTATGTCTCAGAGCAGGTGGAGAGCAAAATTGCATGGGGGACCCCAAGAAAAATGTTGCCCAGGGTCAAATCAACATTAAAGACGGCCCTGGTGGTGGTAGTTAGAATCTTGGGATGTAGAGATACCACGGTAAGGGCCCCTTCACACCACTAATCTTCTGTGCTTATGTCATAAAAAAATCGATTACTCATACAGTTTACTTACCCTTTATTTGTACTGATAGTGTTAGTATTTTTAATTTCAATAAGGTTGTCAAGATTTTGTGGCCTGAAAAATATACATGCATTATTGTTTAATAGAACACTCACACTTGCACATTCTTGTTTAAACAAAGCAAAACACACAAATTGTTACAGCCATTTAAAGGACACCTCTACTGAGAGCAATACAGAGGTAGTCACTGCTCACCTCCTTCTAACTATATTAGTTCCCTGGCTGGCTCTGGTTTGAGTACTTTCTTAGTCACTAATCTGCAACAATTATAGAGATTATAACTCCCAATCTGCATACTTTTCAGGCAGCAAGCATTTTTAGAACAGGACACAAAAGCAGTCTCCATATTCTCTCAGTAAAGTTTTTTTTTTTTTCATGAAGCGGTAGTTAGAAGAACATACATTTAGTTGGCAGCAGCAAAATTATATGAATGGCAGTTGGTCTTTCTAATATCCCCATGCCACTAGGCCTTACGTTGGGGTGGCTGTATGGGCTGGCTGAAGCTGTGGTCTGTAGATGTTAGAGTAGCGAGTGGGATGTCTAAGTAAATATAGGGTAAAATGTAAACCATAGACATTCATTGCCAAAAAAACAAGTAAGACTCTCAGTGGTGCCTTAGTATACCATAAACCTAGACTAATAACCAGTGGCGGCTGGTGCTCAAAATTTTTGGGGGGGCGCAAACAAACTGAAAAAACAGAACACATTAATTGCTGCCACTGTGCCCATTAAACGCAGCCTCTGTGCCCAAACGCCACCAGTTTGCCCCCTCAAATGCAGCCAGTTTGTCCCCAAATGCAGCCAGTTTGTCCCCCAAATGCAGCCAGTTTGTCCCCAAATGCAGCCAGTTTGTCCCCAAATGCAGCCAGTTTCCCCCCAAATGCAGCCAGTTTCCCCCCAAATGCAGCCAGTTTCCCCCCAAATACAGCCAGTTTGTCCCCAAATGCAGCCAGTTACCCCCCAGCCCTGCACTTACCTTCCTCGGGTCAGCGCCGTCTTCCTCTACGCTCCCTCATGTCTTCTTCCATCCTCGATGTCTTCTCCCGCCCTCTATGTCGTTTCAGCCAATCAGGTTACCGGTAACGAGACCCGGTGAACCTGATTGGCTGAGACGCGTGTCAGTGTTAACCAGGGAACGCACAGCCCGTACGTCCCCTGGTTAACTATTTGGAAGCCGATTACAGCCCACAGGCTGTAATCGGGAAGCCTATGAGAACCGCTGGCTCTGATAGGCACTTCCAAAAACCAACCAGCCGCTGTTATTCAGATGGCCGGCACTCTCCAGTGGGCCGGCCATCTGAATAGTGAGCGGCAGGGGCGCTGGCGACAATACATACATTCATGCAATGCATGAATGTATGTATTGGTGACGGTGCAGTGGAGAGAGGGGGCGGCGCTCCTGCACCCACTATGGACGCACCTCCACTGCTAATAACAGAATACAAAAATAAGTATCTTCAGTAGTAGAAGCTTTCTTTACACCTTTACACGTTGTAACAATAAACTGAGCCAGTATAGGACCAGTAAAACAAGGAAATGATCAGCATAAAGTATTTGATCCTAGTGGGGTGCTACCTTGGAAACTACAGTATGTTTCTTTGTATACACAATCCAGTGATGGTAACTAGCTTTGAATATAATGGATATAATGAATATAATTCACTGTAAATATTACCAAGATAGTTAGGTTTAGATTTGGGTTACATTGAAAAGTTAGAATCAGGTTAAAAGTTAAACTTATGAGTTAGACATTTAGACTGATAGTAAAGGTTTAAGGGTTAGTTTAGGTTTAAGGGCAATGGTGACTTTATGGGC
This sequence comes from Rana muscosa, assembly GCA_029206835.1. Classification (NCBI taxonomy): domain Eukaryota; kingdom Metazoa; phylum Chordata; class Amphibia; order Anura; family Ranidae; genus Rana; species Rana muscosa. Next base: position 776,443,017 of record CM055117.1, read on the forward strand.
CCATTCCCAACCATGGAAATATGCACATTACCGCAACACATGTTACCACACCATAACACATTAGTGCACTGTAGTGCTGCTCAATTCATGCGTTGTGGTGCACTATTTTTCAAAAAATTGTACATGTTTTCTAAAATTTGCCTGTTCTGATGCATTGCCAGCCCATTGAAATAAATGCAATACCTTAAAGCGGTTGTAAAGTCACTACTGAGAAAACCTGTAATCCTCTCTTACAGGAAGATATAATGTGCAGTATCTGTGTTTTTTTTTAAATTATTCGGCAAAATACCTTATTTTACAGCGCCGCTAGGCACTCACGTGACCTGCCGGCGCTCTCCTTCTCCAATCTTAGCACTACAGTGGAAAGGGGCTGAGAGAGAAGAGGAGAGCACCGGGAGGTCACATGAGCACCCAGCAGTGCTGTAAATAAGGTATTTTGTGGAATCACTTTTTGGGGACCAGTGACACTAATACAGTGATCAGTGCTAAAAAATATGCACTGTCACTGTACTAATGGCACTGGCTGAGAAGGGGTTAGCATCAGGGGCAATCAAAAGGGTTAACTATGTGCCTAGCCTGTGATTCAGTGTAGTGGGGGAGGTGCTTTTACTAGTGGAAGGCATGGATCAGTGTTTTTGCTTTACAAGAACACAGGATCCATGCCTTCTGTACTCACAGAACGGCAATCTGCCTTGTTTACGTAGGCAGACTGCTGTTCTGCCTGTGTACGGAAGCATCGGCGGGTGACGGCGGACATCAAGTCCACCATACCTGCCAATCAGCTCCCGCTGTGTAGAATCACAGCGGGAGTGGGCCGCCAGTTGTGCACACGCACCCCAGACTTGGAAGTGTCAGATCACTTACTAAATCACACCCATAATTAGATTAAAAGGGAAACACCTTAAAAAGTGGTCTTGAGAATGTATAAGTGAGTGGTGACAAGTGGAATCACCCACAAGTTTTTTTTTAATCTTTCCTATAGGCTCCACCAGTGAGATCTCTGCACCACCTCCTGAGGCCATCATATAGGGTTTCCTCGTATCTCTATATTTATTTTACATTATGGATGAAACCGCTGCATACATATCCCATTCATGCTTTTGCAGTGGTGGTCGTGAGAATCTTGGGATGCAGAGATACCACTGTAAGGGCCCCTTGACGCCACAATGAGATGCAATGCACCACATTTTTACATGTTTTTACGTGTTAACGCATGTTGCGACATGCTGTGTTGGGCAGCCCAATCAAAATAAAGGCACCATAATATACCCCCATAAAAAAACATGTGCCGTCTGCAATGTTTTGCAGCGCAACATGCCGGACTCTATGGGTTGTGCTGCACTATGGTGCATTGCAGCACACCTGTACTTTAAAGGTGCGTTGGGTGCCATTTACATTGAATGGAACCACAGAGTGCAACACACATAACATGCATTGATGCAACATGATTTCTGTTGCATTGTAGGGTGCTGCCCAGATTTGAATTGGCTACCTTAGCACAATGAATATTAGTGCATGATATAAATGCACATAAATGCCCGTGCATTGAACATACCACAGTGGACCGCCTTGGTTTGAATGAACCCTTACCCCTCTGACTACTAATCTTCTGTGTTTATGTCATATAAATCTATTACTTATACAGTTTACTTACCCTTTATTTGTACTGATAGTGTTAGTATTTTTAATATCAATAAGGTTGTCAAGATTTTGAGGCCTGAAAAATATACATGCATTATTGTTTAATAGAACACTCACACTTGCACAATTCTTGTTTAAACAAAGCAAAACACACAAATTGTTACAGCCATTTAAAGGACACCTCTACTGAGAGCAATACAGAGGCAGTAACTGCTCACCTCCTTCTAACTATATTAGTTCCCTGGCTGGCACTGGATTCAGTACTTTCTTAGTCACTGATCTGCAACATTTATGAAGATTATAACTCCAAATTTGCATACTTTTCAGGCAGCAAGCATTTTTAGAACAGGACACAAAAGCAGTCTCCATATTCTCTCAGTAAAGTTTTTTTTTTTTGTGAAGCGGTAGTTAGAACAACATACACTTAGTTGGCAGCAGCAAAATTATATAAATGGCAGTTAGTCTTTCTAATATCCCCATGCCACTAGGCCTCACATTGGGGTGGCTGTTTGGGATGGCTAAAGCTGTGGTCTGTAGATGTTAGAGTAGCGAGTGGGATGTCTAAGTAAATATAGGGTAAAATGCAAACCATAGACATTCATTGCCAAAAAAACAAGTAAGACTCTCAGTGGTGCCTTAGTATACCATAAACCTAGACTAATAACCAGTGACGGCTGGTGCTCAAAATTTTTTGGGGGGCGCAAACAAACTGAAAAAAAAACACATCAATTGCTGCCACTGTGCCCATTAAACGCAGCCTCTGTGCCCAAACGCCACCAGTTTGCTCCCTCAAATGCAACCAGTTCCCCCCCAAATGCAGCCAGTTTCCCCCCAAATGCAGCCAGTTTCCCCCCAAATGCAGCCAGTTTCCCCCCCAAATGCAGCCAGTTTGTCCCCAAATGCAGTCAGTTTGTCCCCAAATGCAGTCAGTTTGTCCCCAAATACAGCCAGTTTCCCCCCAAATACAGCCAGTTTGTCCCCAAATGTAGCCAGTTTGTCCCCGAATGCAGCCAGTTTGTCCCCAAATGCAGCCAGTTTGTCCCCAAATGCAGTCAGTTTGTCCCCAAATACAGCCAGTTTCCCCCCAAATACAGCCAGTTTGTCCCCAAATGTAGCCAGTTTGTCCCCGAATGCAGCCAGTTTCCCCCCAGCCCTGCACTTACCTTCCTTGGGTCAGCGCCGCCCTCCTCCACGCTCCCTCATGTCTTCTTCCGTCCTCGATGTCTTCTCCCGCCCTCGATGTCGCTTCAGCCAATCAGGTTACCGGTAACCAGACCCGGTGAACCTGATTGGCTGAGATGCGTGTCAGTGTTAACCAGGGAACGCACAGCCCGTGCGTCCCCTGGTTACCTATTTGGAAGCCGATTACAGCCCACAGGCTGTAATCGGGAAGCCTATGATAACCGCTGGCTCTGATAGGCACTTCCAAAAACCAACCAGCCACTGTTATTCAGATGGCCGGCGCTCGCCAGTGGGCCGGCCATCTGAATAGTTAGCGGCAGCGGCGCTGGCGACAATACATACATTTATTCAATGCATGAATATATGTATTGTTGACGGTGCAGTGGAGAGAGGGGGCGGCACTCCTGCGCCCACTATGGACGCACCTCCACTGCTAATAACAGAATACAAAAATAAGTATCTTCAGTAGTAGAAGCTTTCTTTACACCTTTACACGTTGTAACAATAAACTGAGCCAGTATAGGACCAGTAAAACAAGGAAATGATCAGCATAAAGTAGTTGATCCTAGTGGGGTGCTACCTTGGAAACTACAGTATGTTTCTTTGTATACACGATCCAGTGATGGTAACTAGCTTTGAATATAATGGATATAATGAATATAATTCACTGGAAATATTACCAAGATAGTTAGGTTTAGATTTGGGTTACATTGAAAAGTTAGAATCAGGTTAAAAGTTAAACTTATGAGTTAGACATTTAGACTGAGAGTAAAGGTTTAGGGGTTAATTTAGGTTTAAGGGCAATGGTGACTTTATGGGCCCATTCCCAACCATGGAAATATGCACATTACCGCAACACATGTTACCACACCATAACACATTAGTGCACTGTAGTGCTGCTCAATTCATGCATTGTGGTGCACTATTTTTCTAAAAATTGTACGTTTTCTAAAATTTGCCTGTTCTGATGCATTGCCAGCCCATTGAAATAAATGCAATACCTTAAAGCGGTTGTAAAGTCACTACTGAGAAAACCTGTAATCCTCTCTTACAGGAAGATATAATGTGCAGTATCTGTGTTTTTTTTTTAACTATTCTGCAAAATACCTTATTTTACAGCGCCGCTGGGCACTCACGTGACCTGCCGGCGCTCTCCTTCTCCAATCTTAGCACTACAGTGGAAGGGGCTGAGAGAAAAGAGGAGAGCACCGGGAGGTCACATGAGCACCCAGCAGTGCTGTAAATAAGGTATTTTGTGGAATCACTTTTTGGGGACCAGTGACACTAATACAGTGATCAGTGCTAAAAAATATGCACTGTCACTGTACTAATGGCACTGGCTGAGAAGGGGTTAGCATCAGGGGCAATCAAAGGGGTTAACTATGTGCCGAGCCTGTGATTCAGTGTAGTGGGGGAGGTGCTTTTGCTTGTGGAAGGCATGGATCGTTGTTCTTGCTTTACAAGAACACAGGATCCATGCCTTCTGTACTCACAGAACGGCAATCTGCCTTGTTTACGTAGGCAGACTGCTGTTCTGCCTGTGTACAGAAGCATCGGCGGGTGACGGCGGACATCAAGTCCACCATACCTGCCAATCAGCTCCCGCTGTGTAGAATCACAGCGGGAGTGGGCTGCCAGTGGTGCGCACACACCCCAGACTCGGAAGTGTCAGATCACTTACTAAGTCACACCCATAATTAGATTAAAAGGGAAACACCATAAAAATAGGTCTTGAGAATGTATAAGTGGTGACAAGTGGAATCACCCACAAGTGTTTTTTTTAATCTTTCCTATAGGCTCCACCAGTGAGATCTCTGCACCACCTCCTGAGGCCATCATATAGGGTTTCCTGGTATCTCTATATTTATTTTACATTATGGATGAAACCGCTGCATACATATCCCATTCATGCTTTTGCAGCGGTGGTAGTGAGAATCTTGGGATGCAGAGATACCACTGTAAGGGCCCCTTGACGCCACAATGAGATGCACTGCACCACATTTTTACATGTTTTTACGTGTTAACGCATGTTGCGACATGCTGTGTTGGGCAGCCCAATCAAAATAAAGGCACCATAATATACCCCCATAAAAAAACATGTGCCGTCTGCAATGTTTTGCAGCGCAACATGCCGGACTCTATGGGTTGTGCTGCACTATGGTGCATTGCAGCACACCTGTACTTTAAAGGTGCGTTGGGTGCCATTTACATTGAATGGAACCACAGAGTGCAACACACATAACATGCATTGATGCAACATGATTTCTGTTGCATTGTAGGGTGCTGCCCAGATTTGAATTGGCTACCTTAGCACAATGAATATTAGTGCATGATATAAATGCACATAAATGCCCGTGCATTGAACATACCACAGTGGACCGCCTTGGTTTGAATGAACCCTTACCCCTCTGACTACTAATCTTCTGTGTTTATGTCATATAAATCTATTACTTATACAGTTTACTTACCCTTTATTTGTACTGATAGTGTTAGTATTTTTAATATCAATAAGGTTGTCAAGATTTTGAGGCCTGAAAAATATACATGCATTATTGTTTAATAGAACACTCACACTTGCACAATTCTTGTTTAAACAAAGCAAAACACACAAATTGTTACAGCCATTTAAAGGACACCTCTACTGAGAGCAATACAGAGGCAGTAACTGCTCACCTCCTTCTAACTATATTAGTTCCCTGGCTGGCACTGGATTCAGTACTTTCTTAGTCACTGATCTGCAACATTTATGAAGATTATAACTCCAAATTTGCATACTTTTCAGGCAGCAAGCATTTTTAGAACAGGACACAAAAGCAGTCTCCATATTCTCTCAGTAAAGTTTTTTTTTTTGTGAAGCGGTAGTTAGAACAACATACACTTAGTTGGCAGCAGCAAAATTATATAAATGGCAGTTAGTCTTTCTAATATCCCCATGCCACTAGGCCTCACATTGGGGTGGCTGTTTGGGATGGCTAAAGCTGTGGTCTGTAGATGTTAGAGTAGCGAGTGGGATGTCTAAGTAAATATAGGGTAAAATGCAAACCATAGACATTCATTGCCAAAAAAACAAGTAAGACTCTCAGTGGTGCCTTAGTATACCATAAACCTAGACTAATAACCAGTGACGGCTGGTGCTCAAAATTTTTTGGGGGGCGCAAACAAACTGAAAAAAAAACACATCAATTGCTGCCACTGTGCCCATTAAACGCAGCCTCTGTGCCCAAACGCCACCAGTTTGCTCCCTCAAATGCAACCAGTTCCCCCCCAAATGCAGCCAGTTTCCCCCCAAATGCAGCCAGTTTCCCCCCAAATGCAGCCAGTTTCCCCCCCAAATGCAGCCAGTTTGTCCCCAAATGCAGTCAGTTTGTCCCCAAATGCAGTCAGTTTGTCCCCAAATACAGCCAGTTTCCCCCCAAATACAGCCAGTTTGTCCCCAAATGTAGCCAGTTTGTCCCCGAATGCAGCCAGTTTCCCCCCAGCCCTGCACTTACCTTCCTCGGGTCAGCGCCGCCCTCCTCCACGCTCCCTCATGTCTTCTTCTGTCCTCGATGTCTTCTCCCGCCCTCAATGTCGCTTCAGCCAATCAGGTTACCGGTAACCAGACCCGGTGAACCTGATTGGCTGAGACGCGTGTCAGTGTTAACCAGGGAACGCACAGCCCGTGCGTCCCCTGGTTAACTATTTGGAAGCTGATTACAGCCCACAGGCTGTAATAGGGAAGCCTATGATAACCGCTGGCTCTGATAGGCACTTCCAAAAACCAACCAGCCACTGTTATTCAGATGGCCGGCCCTCGCCAGTGGGCCGGCCATCTGAATAGTTAGCGGCAGGGGCGCTGGCGACAATACATACATTCATGCAATGCATGAATGTATGTATTGTTGACGGTGCAGTGGAGAGAGGGGGCGGCACTCCTGCGCCCACTATGGACGCACCTCCACTGCTAATAACAGAATACAAAAATAAGTATCTTCAGTAGTAGAAGCTTTCTTTACACCTTTACACGTTGTAACAATAAACTGAGCCAGTATAGGACCAGTAAAACAAGGAAATGATCAGCATAAAGTAGTTGATCCTAGTGGGGTGCTACCTTGGAAACTAGAGTATGTTTCTTTGTATACACGATCCAGTGATGGTAACTAGCTTTGAATATAATGGATATAATGAATATAATTCACTGGAAATATTACCAAGATAGTTAGGTTTATATTTGGGTTACATTGAAAAGTTAGAATCAGGTTAAAAGTTAAACTTATGAGTTAGACATTTAGACTGAGAGTAAAGGTTTAGGGGTTAATTTAGGTTTAAGGGCAATGGTGACTTTATGGGCCCATTCCCAACCATGGAAATATGCACATTACCGCAACACATGTTACCACACCATAACACATTAGTGCACTGTAGTGCTGCTCAATTCATGCATTGTGGTGCACTATTTTTCAAAAAATTGTACGTTTTCTAAAATTTGCCTGTTCTGATGCATTGCCAGCCCATTGAAATAAATGCAATACCTTAAAGCGGTTGTAAAGTCACTACTGAGAAAACCTGTAATCCTCTCTTACAGGAAGATATAATGTGCAGTATCTGTGTTTTTTTTAAAATTATTCTGCAAAATACCTTATTTTACAGCGCCGCTGGGCACTCACGTGACCTGCCGGCGCTCTCCTTCTCCAATCTTAGCACTACAGTGGAAGGGGATGAGAGAAAAGAGGAGAGCACCGGGAGGTCACATGAGCACCCAGCAGTGCTGTAAATAAGGTACCGTATATACTCGAGTATAAGCCAAATTTTTCAGCACTTTTTTTGTGCTGAAAATGCCCACCTCGGCTTATACTCGAGTCTGTTTCCGACTTCAACTTTGTGCGCCTGATCCCGGACATCCGTAGGTCCCCTGGACCCCAAACTTGGCACACATGTAGCCCAACCCCTCCTCTACAAGTGTGCAAAGTTTGGTGTCCGGGGGACCTTGGGACAGGGAGCACCGATTTTTCAAACCGGGCACCCCTTTCCATAGACTCCAATGGTAAACGGTCATTTCTCCAGTGATTTTGGGGACCCGGTACTGGCCGTCCGTAGGTCCCCTGGACCCCAAACTTGGCACACATGTAGCCCAACCCCTCCTCTGTAAGTGTCCCAGGTTTGGTGTCTGGGAGACCTACGTCCCGGGAGCACCGATTTTTTAAAGCTGGGCACCACTCCATAGACTCCAATGTTAAACGTCAGTCTAGTCACAGTGAGGCGTGGACACAGTTAGGCATGGACACAGTGACAGTGAGGCATGGGCACAGTGAGGCATGGACACAGTGACAGTGAGGCATGGGCACAGTGAGGCATGGACACAGTGAGGCAGAGTGAGGCATGCACATGGACCCTCTAGGCTTATACTCGAGTCAATAAGTTTTCCCAGTTTTTTGTGGTAAAATTAGGTGCCTCGGCTTATATTCGGGCCGGCTTATACTCGAGTATATACGGTATTTTGTGGAATCACTTTTTGGGGACCAGTGACACTAATACAGTGATCAGTGCTAAAAAATATGCACTGTCACTGTACTAATGGCACTGGCTGAGAAGGGGTTAGCATCAGGGGCAATCAAAAGGGTTAACTATGTGCCGAGCCTGTGATTCAGTGTAGTGGGGGAGGTGCTTTTACTAGTGGAAGGCATGGATCGTTGTTCTTGCTTTACAAGAACACAGGATCCATGCCTTCTGTACTCACAGAACGGCAATCTGCCTTGTTTACGTAGGCAGACTGCTGTTCTGCCTGTGTACAGAAGCATCGGCGGGTGACGGCGGACATCAAGTCCACCATACCTGCCAATCACCCCAGACTCGGAAGTGTCAGATCACTTACTAAATCACACCCATAATTAGATTAAAAGGGAAACACCATAAAAAGTGGTCTTGCAATGTATAAGTGGTGACAAGTGGAATCACCCACAAGTTTTTTTTTTTTTATCTTTCTTATAGGCTCCACCAGTGAGATCTCTGCACCACCTCCTGAGGCCATCATATAGGGTTTCCTCGTATCTCTATATTTATTTTACATTATGGATGAAACCGCTGCATACATATCCCATTCATGCTTTGCAGTGGTGGTAGTGAGAATCTTGGGATGCAGAGATACCACTGTAAGGGCCCCTTGATGCCACAATGAGATGCACTGCACCACATTTTTACATGTTTTTACGTGTTAACGCATGTTGCGGCATGCTGTGTTGGGCAGCCCAATCAAAATAAAGGCACCATAATATACCTCCATAAAAAAAACATGTGCCGTCTGCAATGTTTTGCAGCGCAACATGCCGGACTCTATGGGTTGTGCTGCACTATGGTGCATTGCAGCACACCTGTACTTTAAAGGTGCGTTGGGTGCCATTTACATTGAATGGAACCACAGAGTGCAACACACATAACATGCATTAATGCAACATGATTTCTGTTGCATTGTAGGGTGTTGCCCAGATTTGAATTGGCTACCTTAGCACAATGAATATTAGTGCATGATATAAATGCACATAAATGCCCGTGCATTGAACATACCACAGTGGACTGCCTTGGTTTGAATGAACCCTTACCCCTCCGACTACTAATCTTCTGTGTTTATGTCATATAAATCTATTACTTATACAGTTTACTTACCCTTTATTTGTACTGATAGTGTTAGTATTTTTAATATCAATAAGATTGTCAAGATTTTGAGGCCTGAAAAATATACATGCATTATTGTTTAATAGAACACTCACACTTGCACAATTCTTGTTTAAACAAAGCAAAACACACAAATTGTTACAGCCATTTAAAGGACACCTCTACTGAGAGCAATACAGAGGCAGTAACTGCTCACCTCCTTCTAACTATATTAGTTCCCTGGCTGGCACTGGATTCAGTACTTTCTTAGTCACTGATCTGCAACATTTATGGAGATTTTAACTCCAAATTTGCATACTTTTCAGGCAGGAAGCATTTTTAGAACAGGACACAAAAGCAGTCTCCATATTCTCTCAGTAAAGTTTTTTTTTGTGAAGCGGTAGTTAGAAGAACATACACTTAGTTGGCAGCAGCAAAATTATATAAATGGCAGTTAGTCTTTCTAATATCCCCATGCCACTAGGCCTCACATTGGGGTGGCTGTTTGGGCTGGCTGAAGCTGTGGTCTGTAGATGTTAGAGTAGCGAGTGGGATGTCTAAGTAAATATAGGGTAAAATGCAAACCATAGACATTCATTGCCAAGAAGCCAAGATAGACTCTCAGCGGTGCCTTAGAAAACCATAAACCCAGACTAATAACAGAATACAAAAATAAGTAACTTCCGTAGAACAAGCTTTCTTTACACCTTTACACATTGTAACAATAAACTGAGCGAGTATAGTATCAGTAAAACAAGAAAATGATCAGCATAAAGTATTTGATCCTAGTGGGGTGCTACCTTGGAAACTACAGTATGTTTCTTTGTATACACGATCCAGTGATGGTAACCAGTTTTGAATATAATGGATATAATGGATATAATTCACTGTAAATATTACCATGATAGGTAGGTTTAGATTTGGGTTACATTTAGAGGTTAGAATCAGGTTAAAAGTTAGACTTATGAGTTAGACAGCTAGATTGATAGTAAAGATTTAGGGGTTAATTTAGGTTTAAGGGCAATGGGGACCTTTTGGGCCCATTCCCAACCATGGAAATATGCACATTACCACAACACATGTTAACACACCATAATGCATTAGTGTATTGTAGTACTGTTCATTTCATGCGTTGTGGTGCACTATTCTTCTAAAAATTGTACATGTGCTTTGTTTTGCCTGTTCTGATGCATTGCCAGCCCATTGAAATAAATACAATACCTTAAAGTGGTTGTAAAGTCACTACTGATAAATTCTGTAATCCTCTCTTACAGGAAGATATAATGTGCAGTATCTGTGTTTTAAAAAAAAAATATTCTGCAAAATAAAAATAAAATAAAATAAAAATATTCTGCAAAATAGGCACTCACGTGATCTGCTGGTGCTCTCCTTCTCCAATCTTAGCACTACAGTGGTAGGGGCTGAGAGAGAGAGGAGGAGAGCAGCGAGAGGTCACATGAGCACCCAGCAGTGCTGTAAATAAGGTATTTTGTGGAATCACTTTTTGGGGACCAGTGACACTAATACAGTGATCAGTTCTAAAAAATATGCACTGTCACTGTACTAATGACACTGGTTGAGAAGGGGTTAACATCAGGGGTGATCAAAAGGGCTAACTGTAAGCCTAGCCTGTGATTCAGTGTAGTGGGGGAGGTGCTTTTACTAGTTGAAGGTATAAATCGGTGTCCTTGCTTTACAAAAACACAGGATCCATGCCTTCTGTACTCACAGAATAGGCAATCTGCCTTGTTTACGTAGGCAGACTGCCGTTCTGCCTGTGTATGGAAGCATTGGCGGGTGCAGGCGGACATCAGGTCCGCCATACCTGCCATCAGCTCCCACTGTGTAGAATCACAGCGGGAGTTGGCCGCCGGTGGTGCGTGCACGCACCCCAGACTCGGAAGTGTCAGATTTTTTTTTTTAGGATTACAACCACTTTAAGACAAAGTGCGTTATCTAAACGCACCACAAGAAGCCAAAAACTAGAACACACCACACACGTTGAAATCTGCATGTACAATCTCCTTTAGCTCTACCATCACATGTAGAGCAAGGGGCTGTCTGATTGTATATTAATTAAATGGATGGTTTAGGTTCTCATAGTTTTGGTAAATCTAAACCAAGATTTTACAGTCAGTTTGTAACTTAACACACCAACCGAAAGATAGCACACATTTTTTTTATAATAAAATGTTAAAAAATCTAATAAACAGCATATTAACAAAACTACAATCAATGAATCTGCCATTGTTTTCGGCAGCCAATTGGACTAAGGTTAAATTAGAAACAAAACTGGAAAACCTAACTCAACCTAATTGGGTTTTTGAGGGAATAAAGTTTTGGCAGCCTGGTAAACCTTTAGAAACTCACCCCATGAGAGTTAAAGAGCCATCCACACCAAAAGTGTTTTTTCACTGTGGAAATCATGACTGACTGAATTACCCCCAAGTTTTTTTTTTTAGATTCTTCTATCTCCGAGGGATAAATAAACTATCAACATCCACCCAAATCAGAGTTTATCTAAAGTGATTGTTAAATAATCTAATAATTTATATGTTGTACTTACCCCTTATTTGTACTAGCAGTATTTTTAATTTCAATTAGATTGTCAACCTTTTGAGTCCTGAAAAATATATGTTGTAATAAAGCACTGAAACTAATACAAGACTATTTAAGAAAAAATTAAATGCACAAATTATTACAGCCATTTAAAGGACTCATATTAAAAAATATGGGGCTGCCACTGCTGACCTCCTTTAAAAAAAATACTAGCTTCCTGACTGACTCTTGTTCAGTATTTTCGGATGTCACCAAACTCAGAGCTACCAATCTGCATACTGCATACTTGTTTGTGGTCAGTGCCTCAGAAAATATGAAAACCTGGCACCTAGAATTTTATAATCTCAATTACCCATTCTCAGTAGAGATTTCTTTTAGAGTGAAATATTAGATAATATGCATGGTTAGCAAACATCAGCAAACTGACATACATGCTGTCTAATAATACTGTGCCTCCAGGCTTCACCCCGAGGTGGTTGTATGGATTGGTTGAGGTGGTTGATTGGCTAGTACAAGGGAGAAAAATTGGTGTAGTAGATTACATTTCTGGATAGGTATTGGGTTATAATGTACAGTATACTATGCTGTGGCGTATGCACTTCCAAGAAGCCAAGTATACCATAAAACTAGTCTGACAACCACCAAATAGATTTACAAAATACAAAAAAAAAAACATATCTTCAATGTTATAACGAGGCATAGATGGCAAAAGAAGAACTGACATCCGTTTTATCCCTTTTGATATCCTAAAGTATATAACTTAGGACAAATATTTTTTTTAGTTGTGGAAAATGTAGAGAGGGATTAAAACAGGTTTTCATGTCTGTCTTTGCCCCATTAGGGAAATTCACTCTCTCTATTTGTCATGTTTACCCAAATGTTGGGATGTCCTCAAAATTGAAGAAATCTTCTATTGGGGACACTAGTTCTGGTGGCTCTGGTGACAACCAGGGATTTTTTCACTTTGGGGGGGGGTTTCCTCTCACTTTCTGTTTAGGCTATGGCACATGAAGTGCAGGGTATGCTCCCCAAAGGCTTTACCCTACCTTTTACTCCCTAAATTACAATTCATGTCTAAGGGAAAAAGCTAAAAATAAAATCAGGGTGCATGATAATAGTGAGTGGTATATATTTCCCTTTTGTTAAATCAAGCCTCAAGAAAAAAAGGTCTTTTGTTGTGTGAAAGTCCCCTAATGAGTCAGACCTACATAGCTTTCTCTTTCTGTATGTTTAACATACAGTCCAATGCTCTGCCTGCACATAGTGTTGACATCCCTCTCTCCACTACCTTTGTTATGTTTTCATTTTAGGGGTACATAATAGCTATAGTGGAGGTGAGGCTACTGTGCAAGTGTAGCTGTCTGGGTGCATGGATTATAAGACTGGCTTCTCACATACTGTAGATGTGTTTCAACTGTGTACCTATAGTCATTTCCATAGATTTCAGCTATAATAATTATTTGATGCCAACACTGACATTGCTAAATTTGGCAGATTCCATTAAAAAAAAGGTTTCCTTCCTCCTTCCCATTCCTAGTTCAGCTGAATAGTTTCCAAGCAAAAATCTCTATATTAAAGTACTGGTAGTTGTACTATAGCAGCAGTAGTAATGTTGAAGTAGCAGTAATTGAATAAGAAGTAATAGTAGCAGTAGTGGCAGTGCCAGTAGTAGTAGTAGTTGTTATGATTATTAATATGTTAAGCAAGATAATTACCTGGACTTCGCTTCAGGTTTTTTTATGTCAATGAAGTCACTGAGTTGATCTTCCCTAGAATATATATATATATACTTATATGAGATAGAATATGAATTAGTGTTTACTGTGTACAATACTGTACTGCAAATACCGAGAGAAGAATGTACTAAATGAAATGGTGGAAATTATCTTTAAAAGAATAACCAAATGTATATGTACATTGTTTAATATTGTATAAAAATATTTGCTATGTGAAAGGCTTCACTGGTATATTGTACATACTATGTACCTAGTATAGTGTTTTTTGGTACTAGAAGTCAGTGATGGTAGTTTTTGGTGTAGGACATTCAGTGTCTAAAGAGGAATAAAATAATGTTTTTCCCCAAATAAAAAGAGAGAACACAGTACCAGCTGATTCCCTTCAGACTCTCTCTCGCTCTCTCTCTAATCTTGGACCATTATGCCTTCCATTACAATAAATGAGCAATAGGTGGATTTGGAGGTGGGAGAGTTGGGTCCAAAGCTCAACTATTACATGAAATGCCAAGATTTGAATTTGAATTTATATGTCTATACTTCTTAATGTACTGATTGAATTGACATGAGGTAACCTGTGATTTTATAATGTTTTATGGCTTTACAGTTTGTATTGCTCAGATTTATGACATTTACTATAAGATTTTTTTATTTTCTGCAGATTCTGCTGAAATGTATTATCAAAATTCTTTATACTTCTGTTACCATACTTGTTTTTACCATGGATCAATACATTCTCCCACCTTCACTTACAAGCTCAAATTGAATATCTATTGCCATATATTTCTATTTTAATCTTATTGTATTATTTCTTAGCATAATAAATGTAAAATAAAATTATATATTTTGTTCCACCTTTTACGAGTATTCTTGGCAGTGTCTGAAATTTCAATAAGGCCATCCAGTTGATCGCTTAAAAAAAGATGATGTTAAAAAGGAAAATTAGTTGATGTAAATAAAGAGAAAGAGAGAAAGCATAATTAATTGATATATTTGTTTGAATATTAATACATATTTTTTTCAGATCTAGTAATAATGATTTAGATTTAAAGTGGTATTAACCCCAAAAGCAAACATTTATTATATTACAGCTTATCAGTTATTAGATGTGGTTTCTGTATTTGTTTTAGCCAACACTAAATATTAAGGCTACAGCAAATCTCCACTCCTGTCGGAGGAAGATGGAGAGGCAACAGCCGGAAAAAAGGTAATCCCAATGGAACCTCAAATATATATATATCCCGGGTTTTTCCTTAAATATGCTGTAGCCTTAATATTTACTGTTGGCTAAATAAGGTAGGCAGTTTTGTCTGAGCCCTATTTTCTGGTCTTGCATACTTGAATTTGGAGATACTATCTTCAGAGATATACATATTTTTATTTTTATTTATCAGATGGACCTACGGTGCACCCCCATATCATGCATTATCCCTCTCTATGGTATTACCAGTTGATCCAATTTTATCCATCCTTATCTTGGTGTTTACCTATCTACTGAATACACAGGTCAGAGTCTGAACCCATGCATTGTCTCTGTGTCTTATGCCCAATCTGGAAGATTATAATTATTTCGTATTTTGTTTTCTACATATGTATTCTTTCTTGTTTGTTCTTTGTTTCTAAATATGTATTTTTTCATTGTAGTGATCATATACATTGTGCCTGATAGCAAAGTTCTCCTTAAGAAGCCATCTAAATGGCGAAATATGTAGAGACTAATCAGTTTTGCACCCTTGTTTGTACATCAATGATCCGTTTTTTGAATATCATCTTATGTATTCACTCGAAATCAATTTTAACTTATTAAATTTAAAATTTTCTATATTTTTGTCTTTCTTGCGCCTTAAAAGTCCCATAAACCTTGTTCTCATATATTGTATTACTGGCCAGATCACGGGGGGAAAATAAACGAAAAAAAGCAAAGAATGCAACCCCCATATCCACTATTTGGAGTAGACTATATATATATATATTACAACGTATATAATGATTATATATATATATATATACATACACATATATACCATAAGATGATTTACCTCTCAAACATCTACCAGAACTAGACTATGCAACATACAACATGAAATAAATTTAGAAAAGTAAAATGTAGCCACATGTGTTTAATGATACTGTAAAGCAAGCTATACATGGATCAAAATTGTGTCTGTCCAGTATGGAACGGCCAAATTTTGCCCCGCCTTCTTATGACTGAATGTTGGCTGCCAGAAAAAGCCGCATTGGGTGTGGCTTTTATACACACCCTGATGTGCGCCATGACGTCACGCGCAGGCTCACACAGCACAAGCGCGCACCCTCCCGGATCCGCTACACAGTGCAGGTGCACACCGCACGCCCTAAGCTCGCCCGAGACTTGCAGCAATAATTTTTACAGGCAGTCGTTACCCATTTCCGGACATGTGTGAACAGGTAAAAATCAGAATTTTTTTACAAACTGTCCGTTGTCCAGCTTTTTTCTAGCTAGGACTGCACAAATAAATAAAAACTAGACAGCTCCTAATTTTTTTAAAACAACTCATTTGCACATTTTTCATAATTACAGTATTAATCAAAGTATTGGGGTTGATTTAGTAAAGAAGTAGAGCATGTTCACTTGGCAAGGGAATTTACAGCTCAGTGTCAATTCTTCTCATCGCCACTCAAGCCTAAGTGGGTATTGCTCACCCGGATAGTCCCTATGAGAGCGGTCCTAGCAGGCGGGATGGAGCACGGATAACAGAGACGATTAATCCCCTCTAGGTAAGTCTCCAGGCCTCTCCCCGAGATAGCAGTACCATCGCTAATCTCCGCCGGGACTGATCCTCCCCTGGACTCCTTTTCCTAAAGATGGGCCCCCTACAAGCGGGCAGCCTGGGATCCTTCTCTGAAGTGTAGGTCCTCGTCAGCGGAGCTGGGCCTACATTGCAGCAGCGAGATCTCGGGCTGAAGGTGCCCGAGGCCTAAACACACCAGTGCACCTCGTGCCATCCGGGCCACGAGGCACACTCACTGGACCAGAGGTCCCCCCTGAACGCCTTGGGGTCCCCCTGGAATCGCCTTATGCCAAAATGGCGTCTGCCCATTTGTATCCTCTCCCAGCATGCACAGCGGGTCGACCACGCCCACTGCACGGCTGCCGAGAGAGGACACCCAAGGTGCTGTGATACCCCCCATAGTTTAACATATACCAGCGGTGACAGTGCCACCTGCAGGCAAAGGAGAACACTACTGCCAGGCAGTATCACACCCAGAGCAGAACAATATTAAACATTGATTGGTCTGAGCCCAACTACCCCTAAATTTCCACATAGCGCCCCCAAATATTGGGGGGGGGCGCTACATAAAGAATACCCAATCACATTAAAGGAAAATTACGAAAACAGTATTTTTGCTTGCAGATGAGTGTAGGATCATGTGTTCAAAGGGCAAAGTGAACAGCATATTTTCCTTTAAAAAAATCAAACCAACTGAGCCATACTAATTGTTTTGGACTGTAGCACAACAATAATCCTGATTTAAGAATGCTTGTATTTTTGCTACCCATTGTTTCTTTTATAGAGCATACAGTAGCTTTGTTGTCATTCCAGTAATTTGTTTACATTTTTCCAAGATCTGCAAAACGCAGTGAGACTTTGCACTTAAGGATCCCAAAATATTGTAGCAGTGAGCAAATAAGCCTTAAGTCTTTGTTTTATTATGCATCTCCTTTCTGTACTATAGGTTCAATAATTTTCATCATTTAGTATACCTTTTCCCTCCTTTGTTTGCAGTGGGTTTGATGTCTATCAGATTGTCCATATTTTGAGCTCTGCTAAAAAATCAAAATGCAAACTGACAATGTAACATAAATCAACACAGAATACTGTTACTAAAGGTCTTATTCAGTAAAGAAAGCAAATTTTTTTAAGGGAATGCATCAAGTTTATGTATATATTTTCCATCTCTTATGTGATCAGGACCAAATTGAAGATAAAAAATAAACAGAACTTATTTTTTTAACCAGGTGAAGAGAATATATATTTCATGTGCTTATCTAATGTTCAATTCAAGGCAGCAGGTGAAGTGATATGCTTTTGGACATGCAAATCTGTATATTCATAGCTGTTCTGTGTAAAAAAAAAAAAAAATCTTTACAGAGCTCAATAGCTTAAGCTCACATTTTGCACAGGACTGAATGAGTAAGATAAGTGATACAATGTATCATTAAATGGACAATAAGATTGCTAACTATGGGACAATCTCACTTTCCGCACCCCCCTATACCCAACCTGTTCATCGCGCCACACCTCAAAATCCCACAGGTGGCTGAAGGGGGAGAACGCATTCTGAAGTTAGAATTTGTGCACAGAGATTTCTTGCAAGGGAGCTGCTGAGGGACAGGGGAGACAGACACTTGCAGGCTACTCCAAAGACTAAAGCAGTGGTAGCAGCTGGATCTGATAGGCACTTGCTGGAAATCAGCTGTGTTTCTTCAGAGGCCTCACCTTTACTCCATTACTTTATCTTCATGCAGCCTGTTGCAAGCCCAGCTGCAACCACTGCCATAGAAGTCTGTGGAGTTTTTACTCCATTACTTTATCTTCATGCAGCATGTTGCAAGCCCAGCTGCAGCCACTGCCATAGAAGTCTGTGGAGTTGCTTGGAAGTGCCTGGATGTTTACTAGTAGCCAGCCAGTAGGATCACAGAGATGGTCCAACCACGCATGCTGGCAGATACATAACACAACCCTTGCATTGCATTGTGATACAAGTTGATCCCTACTTCTGCTGTGCTAAATGACAGTGCCCCTCTACAGCATGCTTCAGCTGCCAGAAAAGGGCAATCTCAATCAGGCCTTACCTTTTTATTTATTCCTTTCCTTGTGAGCAGTGTGGTCGGACAGAAGTGGAGAACAAACTGCCCACCATGCTAGCTCAGCAACCACAGGATGGATTGAAATGAGACCAAGTTGTACATGTGTTTGGTTCCCTGGGGGAATGGTTCTAAAGGCTGAAGGTTTTTTTACCTTTATGAATTCTTTGCATGAAGGTAAAAAAACTCCTGTGTGCAGCAGTAACCCCAGAAACCCCTAATACCTAAAATATTAATATGCAGAGCTAATCTGATGTTACATATGACAAATAATGCCATATGTAACATCAGATTAGCGCTGCGTATTAATATTTTAATCTTTGTATTTGCAATCAACAAATTGATGCTGGCTGATTATTTATGAATTTCTACTACAGTTAGCATGAATAATTTGTTGTTTTATATAACCCCTAATACTTACCCGAGACCCATCTCGATCCAGCAATCTGCATGAGAGCATTGACTCTTCGGGGACTCTCCCTCCTTATTGTCTGGGACAGCAGAGGGAGCCATTTTCTCCCACTGATGTCAATCACAGTTAAACAGCCAATGAGTAGAAAGGGGGGAGGGGCCAAGCCACGGCTTTGTGTCTGAATAGATATGCAGAGCAGTGGCTCGGGAGCTTGCGTGCTTGGGTGCCTCTGGAGTGTGCCTGCTTGGGTGCCTCCATTGCAAGCTGCTTGATCTAGGGGCACTTGACAGGAGGGAGGGGACAGGAGTGTCAGCGACGGACCCGAGAAAAGGAAGATTGGAATGGCTCTGTGCAAAACCACTGCACAGAGCAGATGAGTATGACATGTTTGTTATTTACATTTTTGTTTATTTGTCTTTAATATCACTTTAAGTGGTTTCTTGTTGTGGTGATATTTTTTCTTTTCTCTTTACAAAACTCATAAGGCTCTGTGAATCATGTGCCATGGGTTCACAATGGGGTTGATTTACATTAAAACTGGAGCGTGCAAAAGCTGGTACAGCTATGCTAGGGTGACCAGACATCCCCGGTTTCAG
Source organism: Rana muscosa (assembly GCA_029206835.1). NCBI lineage: Eukaryota > Metazoa > Chordata > Amphibia > Anura > Ranidae > Rana > Rana muscosa. Next base: position 776,462,616 of record CM055117.1, read on the forward strand.
GGGACAGCCCCTGGATTGAGAACACTGTCCCCGGACCAAGTCTGTCCCCGGTTTTGTCCTCGGATTGGATTTGAACAGGGGCTGGGGCAATTTCAAAGACAGTCAGTGCAGAATAAAAAAAAAAAATCTGAATTACACCCCCCCGCTCCGCCGCTCCTACTAGCTTAGGGGGGTATTTTTTCCATTATCTGTGCCCCTTTCTGATGATCATGTGCTGGTCGGAGCGGAGGGAATATTTCTTCAGTTTCGGGCGCATGCCCATTCGCATGTTCTTCTGCCTTGGCTCAAGTCCCGGCCAGCCGCCTGCCTGCTTATCGCCTTGCCTTACCTGGCGGAGTGATATTCCTCTGCTCCCCACCCAGTAGTAGCCGGGGCCTGGAGAGTAATACTTGACAGGCTGTGAGGCGGGCAGCGGCGACGGGCAGAGAGTCGCTGATTGCCGACATTACTAGTAAAATAAAAAAAATATGTCCCTGGATTTCATTTTAAAAATCTGGTCACCTTAAGCTATGCATAGAAACCAATCAGCTTCCATTTTTTTGGGTGAAAGCCTAATTGAAGAAGCTGAACTTAGATGCTGATTGGCTACCATGCACAGTTGCATCAGATTTTGCACTCTCCAGTTTTAGTAAATAAACCCCAGTGTTTTAAAGGAGATTTAAACCTTACCTAGATTACATTTAGTTTGCTAAAGTACTGCACATTGTAAGAAATCTCTGTGTTTTCTTTTTATTCATAAAATATTGCTTTCACCTTTTTAATCTTTTTATTTTTTTGCATCTAGGTGCTGCTCCTCCAGCATTTTCGGCCACTTCCTGTGTACATGTACTTGCTCCAACATTGGCTGAACATCATAGCTGTGGACCAGTTTACTGATAGTGACAGTGATGAAAAATGACTGCTCAATGTGTGTCAGCACCTCCGCTTGTAGTTTCAACAAGGGAGCATAACAGGAAGTACCTGAACAAGGACCTTAGTGACAAGATCACCCTGTGCATGCTTTTAACAAAAGCTGCAGATTTAAATAGATTCGAAAAATCTTTTGAAATTACATAAACATGCTAAAATGTATGAGACATTAGTAGTTAAATTAGGATGTACTTTAAAATGTTTATTTGTAAAATAAATATAGTTTAAAAATTATAAACTATATTAGGTAAATTATAAACTATTTAAAGTAAATAAAACAAATGGCCCCAAATCCTTATTAAAGTGGATGTAAACACACCCTCATCCTTTCTAAACTACTGCCCTAGTGCTGATCTATAAGGATATACATGCCTCCTGCATGTATCCTTATCTGTCAAATGTCTCCCCTCTGTCTGTTATAAGAACTGAAAAACTGCAGATTCTGTGGGTGGATCTGTTGTCTGGAGCTCGGTGGGTGGAGTTGTGATGTCAGTAGACTCCCCGCCCACCTCTACACTCCCCTTGTCAACATGCATTTTCTCCTGTGTATTCCTTTTGCTATGATCACTAACATCCAGTCAAAATCCAGAAAAGTAACCACATGACTTCAGAAAAGGAGTGGGGGTGGGAATTAAAAAAGAATGCCTGTCTCAGGCTTAGTGCATGAGATATGTAAATAACCTGTCATTCACAGCAAAGGGGCGAAACGGACAAAAGTTCTCCTGTTTGTCCGTTTATCTTACTGAAAAAAGAAAAGAGGATTGCTCAGAGCTGGATTACCTCTTTGTGGCAAGACTGGGCACAGATGATAGGAAATCTTATACACTACATTGTGACAGTAAAAAAAAAATTTGGGTTTACATCCACTTTAATTTCCCCATAAATGCAACATCCCAAAGCAGCCAATTAGATGTCTAATGCTTGCATGTAAAATCATCGTTTTCCCCCTTTTTTTTCACTACATTATTTATAAACTTGCTTTGCTTTATTTGCCTTTTTAAAGTACACGTTAACAGTGGCAAGGTTATTATCACAAATCTTATCAAGGTGAGCCAAATTAGATAGCAACTGTCAGAGAGCTACTCTACTCTGACATCACTTACTGTTCATGCGGCTTGGGCGGTTGAACGCACGCCGAGCCGCCATCCTGCTGGTGCCAGCTTAGGCACAAACAAATGTGAGTGGACATTTATAAAAAAAAATTGTGGGCATATAATATACAAAAAAAACGGGTTGCACTATGATTTTGCCATTTTTGGTTTACTCCTGTTTATGAGGACACGTGGAGGAAGATAAGTGAAGAATGAATAAAGGGGTCACATTATGGGGCCACTTTCCTGAGATTGCGGCCTCCCTAGCACAAATTTAAAAGGTAAATTATTAAGTTAGGTTTAGCTGCATTAGTACAGTGGGGTTAGGGGCCCCGCCCCTTTTGGGGCCGGTCCACAAGGAAGCAAGAAGAGCCAATCAGGTTTCAGGGAACTTTCTGGATTTTGGGATTGCTTATAAAAGGTCCAGCAGGCGCAGGGTTCTGCCTCTTTTCAGCTGAACAAGCAGGAAGAGTTGAGCTCCCTCCCTCCCGCCCCAGTCGCGTACACTTTTATGTGGTGGGTCACCCTGGATCCAGGGGGGACTTTTATTTATCTTTGAAGTTGTGCTACTGCTCGAGTTCTAACAACTGAGCAGGTAGAAATATGTTATTGGATGATTTATGAAGTTTGGAATGATAATAAAGATTTATGGAAAATTATTTGTGAAAAACCAATAAAGGTGTCGCGGCCAAGTTTTTGCCATTTAAAAAATGTGTTCAGTTATTTATTTTAGTTAAGTTGTATCTGGGGAAGTTCTGGTTTGGGCGGGTGGGGCCTGCAATCTCATGGACCTTACCACTACTCACCTTCTAGACCCCCAAAAAAGTGTTACTAGATTCACCTAACCCTGGGTCTAGGGATCTGGTCATAATCTGAGTCATAACCACATAGGGGGATGGAGAATGAGCACAAGGCAAATCACATCTGCATGGGGTGTGAAGAGCACGTTTGAAATTAGTTTTTATACATGGACTTTTGACACTATTGATGAACTTTTCACTGTTTACACACCTTAATTGAAGATGTCAATACAGTCTATGCACTTTAATTGGCGTCCGAATCACGTGGGATCACGTTATTGTCTGCACTTTGCAAAGAGTCAGTCACAGCTTAAGTTGTGTAGACTTATTTTATTTGTGCATATTTTATTATTATTTATGATCAAAAGTCTTTTATAGCGCCTAGCACTCACTTTAAGTTGTGTATCATTTGATAGTACTGTGTAAATTACACAGAAATTGTGTAGCGCAGCAAGGGTGACACCATAAGTATTCACATATCTATCAGGAACACCTGTGGTGCAGTATATACATTTGTTTTGATCTACTCTAAAAACAGCACTCAATTTTTAATGTACCCTGTAAATGAAATGTCAGACAAGTACTGTGCACAAACTGACAGCTTTCCACAGGCAACATCAAGGATTGCTGTGAGACACATATAGCTCACAATCCTACAAACATGCATATAGTCCAGATATGTGTTTTAGGCATGTTCATATTCTATTGCTACAGAATAGGATGCATTGTTATGCAAAGGTCACAATTACATATCAGTCAAGTTGAAATTTAATCACTTATTGTTAATCGTTGTTGAGATAGATTTGCATATTATTGGACACCCACAAACAGGCAGCACAGCTTTTGTATGGATTATTTGCACTGCATGGATGACACAGAAGAGATATGCAACATGACCAGCCTTTATTAACATATGCATGTGCAAAAAGCAGCGGTTGCTTGGAAAGTGCAGTTTCCTTTAACAACCTATACAATATTGTTTACTGCAGTCACCGCTGTGACCTAATGATCACATGCAGGCTGAAGGCCTGAAGGCCTTCAACCTGCATATAAACACTGCAGAAGTATCTGCATTGCCATCTGTTGAATGCAGCAATTGCTAAATGCCATTACAGCATTAGAAAAAATAAAAATAATGATAATAAAAAGTCAAAGAATTATGATACAATTAAATATAGAAGAGAAAACAGAGTCGGTGTGATGTCCTTAAAAAATATAGAAATTATTTAGTTATGCAAATTAGTCAGAGTGTCAAGTTAAAGCGGAGTTCCACCCAAAAATGGAAGCTCCGCTAATCTGTCCCCTCCTGCCCCCCCCCTCCCCCCACCCCTTGCGGCGAGATCACTCGGAAGTTCGCCCCCTCCTCGCTTCGCGCATACACTTTAGGAAACCGACTGTGAAGCCACAAGGTTTCTCTGCCGGTTTCCCTTACAGGCAATGGCAGCGGCAGCACCTTAGAGCCAATGGAAACATCGGCTGAGGTGCCGACATCGCTGGATTCCAGGACAGGTAAGTGTCCTAATATTAAAAGTCAGCAGCTACAGTATGTGTAGCTGATGACTATGAATTTTTTTCGATGCTGCTAAATTTGGAATAGACATTTAGGCATCAATGATCGCTGATCATGAAAGGGTCAAGGAATTGCAGATTCAGCAAAAAGTAATACATTTACATGAACATACTATAAAAAATGTATTTAAAGAGGAGGTCCACCAATTTATTTATTTTTTTAAAAGTCAGCAGCTACTGACTTTTGACGCGGGAGTCACTGACCGGAAGTGGGTGAAAATACCTGTATTATACAGGTATCTGCACCTTCCTCCCCCCTGGAAGGTGCCAAATGTGACACCGGAGGGGGAGAAGGTTCCGAAAAGCGGAAGATCCATTTTTGGGTGCAACATTTGGGTGGGAAAGGTTTCTGGCAAAACCCTGAATATGGCAAACTCAACAAAAACAGATAATTAATATTGGTGCATGACTGAAGTTAAGCAGTAACTCTTTTTTCTGTAATAAGGTTTAACAATATTATTATTCAATGTACCTTTTCACTCCTTTATCTACAGTAGATTTGATATCAATCTGATTATCCACATTTTGAGTTCTGTCAATAAATCAAAGCACAAATGTAATATTTATGTAAAGTAGCACGGACACATATAATTCATAGCAGCTTGGTTTTATTTAGAAACTGTGGCATTAACAAGGCTGCAAGCCACAGGTCTTCAGATTTTCAGCCACATTCACTTAGCACTGTAGCAGTAAGCTACACTAGATATAAAAGCAGCTTTCAGTGGTCCTGTGTTGAAATTGATGCTAATCATGTAAATATTTGGGGAAACTGCTTGTTTCATAGGTTACAGAAACTATATAACGGAGAAGATGGGGTGCCTCTGCCTGAGAGATCACCAATACGCTGTTCCTCTTTTAATATTCATCCAGAAGAGGTATACAATGGGGCTGGAGTAGCACTAGAGCAGCACTTTCACTTGCTTTACACTTCACTCCTGTAACTGTTTTTAACCGATTGTTTTAATAAAATCCTTGGTGTACTGCACTAAACACGCCTTTTCTACATATTTCTAGGAACTTTATGTTGTACATATTCAAACAGACAACTATTGATTAACAAGTAGCATCAGCGAAAGCTGAGCGGCACTCATGGCTCATAAGCCATTGTTATCTTACACACTTCAATAACACTCATTATACCTGTATGCTATACGTAATACATAACATCAAGTCAGAAATCCACATTCAGCAACTTAGAGTAAGCACACTAAGCATAGTTCATTTTTTTATTGGCTCACATGATTTACTACATTAACCTGCTCTTTGCACAACTTTATTAAAAAACAAATCATTCAAGAACCTTATACAGAAAAAATTATTCTTCATTTGGAAGAGTGCACAATTACCCTGCTGATGCCAGTTGTGGACTTAAGGAGCCTTTGTAGTGTTTTTATATTTGGAAATCCAAAGTGTTGACTTTTTCCCTTTGTTAAAGCACTCACCCACAGGTTTTGTGAAGAGTATATTGTCATGTCACAATCACATCTCTTATGACCCCTCTCCTCTTATGAGCAAATAAGAGACAGCTAAACACAGCTTATTTCACAAATATAAGTGCAAAAACAGAAAGAGAACAGAAAAAAACACTAAATGCATTAATCAAACCCAAATAAACTTTTCCATATCAAATCTGCATCTTGATTTTGTGATTACCTAAAACTGTACAATACTAGTTTCAATACTGTTCCTAAATACAAATTTAGAATAAAGATTTGCTCAACAAAACAATTAACTAATGTAGGTGCATGACTGAAGTTAAGGTTAAGAAGACAAGTAAACACAGCTTATTTCACAAATATAAGTGCAAAAACAGAAAGAGAACAGAACAAAAAAAAAAACACTAAAAGCATTAATCGAATGCAAATAAACCTTTACATAAGAAATCTGCATATTGATTTTGTGAATACCTAAAACTGTACAATACTAGCTTCAATATTGTTCTTAAATTCATATTAAAGTGGATGTAAACCCACTCTCATCCTTTCTAAACTACTGCCATAATGCTGATCTATAAGGATATAGATGCCTCCTGCATGTATCGTTACCTGTCAAATGTCTCCCCTCTGTCTGTTATAAGAACTGAAAAACTGCAGATTCTGTGGGTGGATCTGTTGTCTGGAGCTCGGTGGGTGGAGTCGTGATGTCAGTAGACTCCCCGCCCACCTTTACACTCCCCTTGTCAACATGCATTTTCTCCTGTGTATTCCTTCTACTATGATCACTAACATCCAGTCAAAATCCAGAAAAGTAACCACATGACTTTAGAAAAGGAGTGGGGGTGGGAATTAAAAAATAATGCCTGTCTAAAGCTAGTGCATGAGATATGTAAATAACCTGTCACTCAAAGCAAGGGGGCGGAAAGGACAAAGGTAACTAACTCTGTTTGTCCGTTTTATCTCACTGAAAAATAAAAGAGGATTGCTCAGAGCTGGATTAAATCTTTGTGGCAAGACCTGGCACAAATGATAGGACATCTTATACTCTACATTGTGACTACATACTTCCACTTTAAGAGTAAAGACTTGCACCGCCTACATATATTCCATTTAAAAAAATTGGAAAATATCTATTGGTTTTAATTATTGCGTGCTAGTATGTTAAAAGTCAGTTGCTAGGGAGTTTGAAAAATACTGTATTATGCTGTATTATTTACATTACATTATTATATACATAATCATCTGAGGCAGCGCTGTAATCTAAATAATAAATGCTAAAAATTAACAATCATTTCTATGAAAATCAAACTCCTAAAATAAAGTCTTTAATGGAAAGTCCCATATAACAACACCCCTGTTCAGTACAAAGAAAACTATAATCCAATGTCCAACAACAAAATCATGATCCCGTGATTCCACTCTTCTTTTATCACCGCCCATGAAGCCCCTCACACTTATTTTCAGCCTCAATCACCGACTAATATTGCCTCTCATTTAAATAATTGGGAAAAGGCACTTAAAATAGTTGTCATCATTCTCACACTGCGGTATCCTCCAGATCATCTCTCTCTCCTTTACAATGTGGTACAGTGTGGTATCATCAAAAGAAAACATTTATTCCATCCCAATTAAAAACATACTCACAAATATAGTAAAAACTGGCCCATCAAATGTACAAAATTATCATACACAAAAAATCATTGTGTCCACTAGCCGCCTCATGTGCACAGCACTCTGCGTCTCACCCGGTCCTCCGATCCAAGAGTCCTGGCACGTCACTTCCCAGATGGGTCTGACGTCACTTGCTGGTTACGGACCAGACTAGCCTTTTCACGTTTCATCATTACGACTTTGTACAAAAGGCAATAGTAGTCAGTGAGTGAGACTGAAGACGGGTGTGAGGGGTATCACTTGCGGAGATAAAGGAAGAGTGGAGTCATGGGATTGTGAATTTGTTGCTGTTAATTAGACTATCATTTTCTTTGCACTATACACAGGTGTTGTTATATGGGACTTTCTATTAAGGACTTTATTTTAGGAGTTTGGTTTTTACACCAATGATTGTTTGGTAATTTTTTACATTTATCATTTAGGTCACAGCACTGTCTCACGGTATATGAGATTTTATTTTGTTTAAAGGGTAGCAGCATTGAACTGATTGATTTAGCACATATTGACATTATTAGGGATATTTCTGTGGCACAGTAGTTATTGCACACCTATGGTTAAGGCCCCTTTCACACAGGCGGATTGAATTCAGCTTTTAGCTGCGGCTAGATGAAGTTATCTACCACAGCTAAATTCAGACAATGCTTTCCTATGACTCCATTCACACACTGCATTTAGCAACGGTTTTGTTACATGGGGTTTGGTTCAGTTAGAAAAAATCAATTTGACTGCGTCCAGGACCAATTTATTGCAGCTATCTGCACATAACTGCAGGTAATCGCAGTGTACTATTTCACCTGCAGATAGCAGCGGCAACAAGGAAAGAAAAACAACAGGAAGCACTATCAGAATCAGAAATAGCAAGAATGTTCCACCGCAGCTAAACGCAGCCGCATGTAAATGCAAGTAAACGCAGCTAATCGCAATGGATAACTGCAAGTGATCACTGTCCATGGAGTCTTGACATTTCAAAATAACAAAACATGCTTTTAACAGCGGCGGGACAGCCGCCCATGTGAAAGAGGCCTACCACTGTATTGTTTACATTTTCAGCTTTTGAGGTATATGTCATGGCTGGATCACTGCTTCACAGAACCCCATGTATACTGTAAAGCTGCAGCTCTTTTATCCACAGAGAGAATTGTACTGTCCAGCAAAAACAAAAATATACATTTATACAATACAGAGCAGCAATATAGCCACGGCATAGACGTCATCAGAGGTAATGTTTGTTTATACTCCATAAATATGAAAAATCCCTGTTGTAAATTTTATAAGAAAACAGCCAAGCATATTTATAAAATTTTATTACTCGATCTTAACGTTCTAAACATTTCATATATAAATGACACTGATGCACCACAAAAAAATGACTGGAGTGGTTAAATATTTTTCTTTGTGTTATCAAAGAACACAATGTAACATGTATGATGTTCTTAAAAATAAGCAATTTCATATTTTTTTTTTGTAAAGAGTTCAGTTGAAGGCTTTTTATTCTAAGTTATACTAGCCTGCATTATACCGACAGAATAATTCAGACAGTATGTTGGAACACCATATGTAACACTACTGAAAAGTTGCATGATTTCATAGCTTACCCCTTGCTGCTTACAAATTTAGGGTTTGATACTTCAATGAGATTATCCAGATCTTGACTTCTGTAACCAAAAATACAGTTCCAAAATCAATTATTTTTCAGATTCATAACCAGATGTGCTTTACATTGACAATAAAACTTGAATGTTACCAAAAGTTGGAGGGTAGCCAACTATATTGGACCTTGGCTTGGATGTGTACAGCCAATGCCCAGCTGCAAAAGAGAATTTAGTGACACCACAAAAATCTCACCAATAACTAGAGGCCAGCCGGTAAGAATTAGTCACAATGGGGTTGATTTATTAATACTGTAAGTGCAAAATCTGGTGCAGCTGTGTAAGCTAGCCAATCAACTTCTAACTTCAGCTTGTTCAATTAAGCTTTGCCCCAAAAAACTGGAAGATGGTTGGTTTCTATGCAGAGCTGCACCAGATTTTGCACTCTCCAGTTCTAGTAAATCAACCCAATGAGTTTGGGACATGTAAAATAACACTTAGCAAGTGACATTATTTCTAGCCGTAGCTTACCCCTTGCTTTTCACAACTCTAGAGCCTGATACGTCAATGAGATTATCCAGATCTTGACTTCTGTAACCAAATTTACAATTGCACAGTCAATAATTACTCGCATTCATAACTCCAAGCAGGAGATAAAGACAGCCTGTTGTCAGGCTTTGAACATTGAGGTAGTTACATATTCTAATGCCGCGTACACACAACCGTTTTTCATGACGAGAAAAATGCAATTTTTTAGATTGAAAACAAAAACTATGGGTGGGACTTTAAATGAGACACAAAAGTGTCTCCATCCCTAATTGGCTTATATAAGGAAAGAAAAGGTTCGGGACTTTAAATGAGGCATATGACAGACCATATATGTAAAAAAGTATAAAAGTATTAATTTTTTTTAGATTGGTCGTGAAAAACGGTCGTGTGTATGCTCCATAGCACTTTTCTCTATTTTTTCTCGTCGTTTTTCATGTCGTTCTTTTTCACGTCGTGAAAAACGGTCGTGTGTGCGCTTTTACGAGGGGGAAAAAAATACGCATGCTCAGAATCAAGTATGAGACGAGAGCGCTCGTTCTGGTAAAACTAGCGTTCAGAATGGAGATAGCACATTCATCACGCTGTAACGGACTGAAGAGCACGAGGCTGAAAAGGGCAAATCGTCTCACCAAACTTTACTAACACGAGGATTAGCAAAAGCAGCCCAAAGGGTGGCGCCATTCGAATGGAACTTCCCCTTTATAGTGCCGTCGTACGTGTTGTACGTCACCACACTTTACTCGAGCATTTTTTTCCATGAACGTGTGTATGCAAGGCAGGCTTGAGAGGAATCACGACGAGAAAACGTTTTTTTTTTTTGCATGACATGAATAACGGCCGTGTGTATGCGGCATTAGGCAGAAAATTAGTTTTAAAGTGGTTGTAAACCCTTTACAATCACTTTAACCTATAGGTAAGCCTAGATTAAGGCTTACCTGTAGGTGCTTGTGCTGCGTAGGTGCTTGTGCTGTGCCGTTTCTAGCTCGGGTCATGCCGTTAAAGGGGGCTCTCGCGCACATGCACAGGAGTGACGTCACGCAATGTCACGCGACTCTGGCCAGTCACAGAGCCGGGGTTCGTGGCCTCGGAAGGAAGAGGGGTGAAGAATGGACGCTCGCTACTAGCGAGGAAGACGGGGACATTGCGGGCTTCTCCTGCAGGTAAGTGTCACATAATGGGCTACTATGCGATGCATTATGCTTTACCTTTGCAGGGAAACAAAGAGGAAGTAACACCCATCAGGGTTTACTTCCTCTTTAAATTAGGCTTCCACTGACCACTGTAACTGTAGGCACTGCTGAGCAAATTATCTCCAAAGTTGATAGCTATTCTATCAGGGGTTTAACTCACTCTGCTTCCCTGTTTAAATTAGAGATTGGGGGTCTGGAAAGCTGCTGTCATTGGAAAGGGGGGAGCCCTGCCTGACAGAACAACTTCAATACTTTTTCTGTGACCCATGATATATGCTTAAGGGTTCTCACTCAGGCTGTCAAGGTGCGGTGAGTTGGATGCCACTGACTAGTGAGGGTGCAGGCTGAGGAAAGGTCCATCCAGACCCAAAGCATACTGCAGAAATACGAAGCGATAGCCCAGCCACCACTTACCTCACCCGGCCTGAGTAATTAGCAGACATTACTTTTGCTGTTACCTTTGAGGTTTTATTTTTATTTTTTTAAATACCTCAGTTATACAAAATACTGCATTACAGCCATTATATGGAGCTAACGAGCTTAGAAAATCCCTGCACTTAGAATAATATGACCAGAATTTGTGAAGGATGGACAAATGCTTGTCACAATCGTCTATTTATTCTTTTAACTGCTTGTTTGTGAGCATGGCCCAGAGTGGGGTGCTCATGGAGGAATGAAGACACACGGAGACCAGATATTGTGGTAATGTATATTTAACAGAAAAGTTCTGACAAGGTGGTATCAGAGTCACTGCAACATGGCCATCTTGGCAAAGCAGCACTTACAAGGAGTTGCAGAGAATTCCCGTAACACTGATAATGCAGATAGCATTCAACAGAGAAGATGGCTGGATGGACACAAGGTGCCTGAAGATGGAGCAGCTCCTAGCTGATGACAGAGAAGAGCGGACCCTACACTAGCCCTCCTCTACGGGAACCTTTTCCAGTGTTAGACACACTGGGGTTGATTTGCTAAAACTAGAGAGAGCAAAATCTGGTGCAGCGGTGCATGGTAGCCAATCAGCTTCTAATTTCAGCTTATTCAATTAAGCCTTGACAAAAAAAAAACTTGAAGCTGATTGGTTTCTATGCAGAGCTGCACCAGATTTTGCACTCTCCGGTTTTAGTAAATCAACCTAATGAGTTTGGGACATGTAAAATAACACTTAGCAAGTGACATTATTTCTAGCCGTAGCTTACCCCTTGCTTTTCACAACTCTAGAGCTTGATACGTCAATGAGATTATCCAGATCTTGACTTCTGTAACCAAATTTACAATTGCACAGTCAATAATTACACACATTCATAACTCCAAGCTGGAGATAAAGACAGCCTGTTGTCAGGCTTTGAACATTAAGGTAGTTACATATTCTTAGGCAGTAAATGAGTTTTAAATTAAGCTTTCACTGACCACTGTAACTGTAGGCACTGCTGAGCAAATTATCTCCAAAGTTCATAGCTGTTCTATCAGGGGTTCAACTCACTCTGCTTCCCTGTTTACATTAGAGATTGGAGGTCTGGAAAGCTGCTGTCATTGGAAAGGGGGGAGCCCTGCCTGACAGAACAACTTCAACACTTTTTCTGTGACCCATGATAAATGCTTAAGGGTCCTCATTTAGGCTGTCGAGGTCCGGTGAGTTGGATGCCACTGACTAGTGAGGGTGCAGGCTGAGGAAAGGTCCATTTAGACCCAAAGCATACTGCAGAAATAGAAAGTGATAGCCCAGCCACCACTTACCTTACCCGGCCTGAGTAATTAGCAGATATTACTTTTGCTGTTAACTTTGAGGTTTTATTTGTATTTTTTTAAATACCTCAATCATACAAAATACTGCATTACAGCCATTATATGGAGCTACAGTAACGAGCTTAGGAAATCACTGCACTAAGAATAATATGACCAGAATTTGTGAAGGATGGAAAAATGCTTGTCACATTCGTCCAACATTTTTACTTTTAACTGCTTGTTTGTGAGTGCGTCCCAGAGTGGGGTGCTCATGGAGGAACGAAGGCACACGGAGACCAGATATTGCGGTAATGTATATTTAACAGAAAAGTTCTGACAAGATGGTTACAGAGTCACTGCAACATGGCCACCCTGGCACTTACAAGGAGTTGCAGAGAATTCCCGTAACACTGATAATGCAGATAGCATTCAACAGAGAAGATGGCTGGATGGACACAAGGTGCCTGAAGATGGAGCAGCTCCTAGCTGATGACAGAGAAGAGCGGACCCTACACTAGCCCTCCTCTACGGGAACCTTCTCCAGTGTTAGACACACTGGGGTTGATTTGCTAAAACTGGAGAGTGCAAAATCTGGTGTAGCGGTGCATGGTAGCCAATCAGCGTCTAATTTCAGCTTATTCAATTAAGCTTTGATAAAAAAAAAAACTTGAAGCTGATTGGTTTTGCACTCTCCAGTTTTAGTAAATCAACCCAATGAGTTTGGGACATGTAAAATAACACTTAGCAAGTGACATTATTTCTAGCCGTAGCTTACCCCTTGCTTTTAACAACTCTAGAGCTTGATACATCAATGAGATTATCCAGATCTTGACTTCTGTAACAAATTTACAATTGCACAGTCAATAATTACTCACATTCATAACTCCAAGCTGGAGATAAAGACAGCCTGTTGTCAGGCTTTGAACATTGAGGTAGTTACATATTCATAGGCAGTAAATGAGTTTTAAATTAAGCTTTCCCTGACCACTGTAACTGTAGGCCCTGCTGAGCAAATTATCTCCAAAGTTCATAGCTATTCTATCAGGGGTTTACCTCACTCTGCTTCCCTATTTACATTAGAGATTGGAGGTCTGGAAAGCTGCTGTCATTGGAAATGGGGAGCCCTCCCTTACAGAACAACTTCAATACTTTTTCTGTGACCCAAGATAAATGCTTATGGGTCCTCACTCAGGCTGTCAAGGTCCGGTAAGTTGGATTCCACTGACTAGTGAGGAAAGGTCCATCCAAACCCAAAGCATACTGCAGAAATAGGAAGCGATAGCCCAGCCACCACTTACCTCACCCGGCCTGAGTGATTAGCAGGTATTACTTTTGCTGTTAACTTTGAGGTTTAATTTTTTCTCTAAAATACCTCAATCATACAAAATACTGCATTACAGCCATTATATGGAGCTGACGAGCTTAGGAAATCACTGCACTTAGAATAATATGACCAGAATTTGTGAAGGATGGACAAATGCTTGCTACATTTGTCCAACGTTTTTTCTTTTAACTGCTTGTTTGTGAGCGGGGCCCAGAGTGGGGTGCTCATGGAGGAATGAAGACACACGGAGACCAGATATTGCGGTAATGTATATTTAACAGAAAAGTTCTGACAAGGTGGTATCAGAGTCACTGCAACATGGCCACCCTGGCACAGCAGCACTTACAAGGAGTTGCAGAGAATTCCCATAAAACTGATAATGCAGACAGCATTTAACAGAGAAGATGGCTGGATGGCAACAAGGTGCCTGAAGATGGAGCAGCTCCTAGCTGATGACAGAGAAGATCGGACCCCACATTGTCCCTCCTCTACGGGAATCTCTTCCAGTGTTAGACACACTGTGGTTGATTTACTAAAACTGGAGAGTGCAGAATCTGCTGTGCATGGTAGCCAATCAACTTCTAATTTCAGCTTGTTCAATTAAGCTTTGACAAAAAAAAACCTTGAAGCTGATTGGGTTCTATGCAGAGCTGCACCAGATTTTGCACTCTCCAGTTTTAGTAAATCAACCCCATGGTCCCTAGCCAGCAGGTTTCTGTCCCCGACCTAACAATTTTACAAAATGCGCACCAACTGAAGGGGACGGTGCTATTTGTTATTGCTGCACAACCTTAAGATGGCCATAGAGATCAACCAGGGTGGCATCATCCAATCAGACAGCTGCCCCTAGTGACACCTTCAAGGGCCTTAAATGAACATGGGTTCCTCTTGTCCTCTGCTACTGGACAGTGCCACCTATGCAGGGAGGTCGAACTACACCTGCCTATATATGCATATGATATATGATCGACAATCGTAATATGGAATAATATAAAAAAATTACATTTTTGGTTGTACAAATTAGTTTTTGTGGTTGTTGCTTGTAGAAATGTAGGAAATATCAGATTATTTGGACATTATTCCCTTTTATCCACAGGAAAGGGATCGGTGCTGAGCCTGTACCCCAATATATTTTTAGGCCAAATTAAAGAGAAAAGCTGCAGTAGATCTGGAAGATCTGTAAATTCCAACAACAATAATATCACATCTAAATGTCTCTAGTTAACTTCCAGTGAAAGATCTGCACATTTGTCACCGGTTTTAGAAAATTGCACATGGAATATTTTAAACTGGTGATCTTCTTTGCACGAACCACACTTAATGTGTATAATTGCATCATAATTTTACATTTATGATATCTGATTGATGATACTGATTATTAACATTACTTCTGCTTTTTTGTACTACCTCATTGAATTTGTATACAAATTCCTACTTTCATTTGTTAATACCTTTGCTTTCGCTCAACTGCACTTCTTCTTTCTCCATTGTCAGGTGTAACAGGCTTAGAAGGGAATGCAGGCCTAAAATAAATATATATATATATATACGTATGATAAATATATTTATCACTGTACCATATATCAGTGCATGTTTATTTTTCATTAAGTATGCAACCACCAATGAATTGTACAGTATATACACTGATGTTCAAATAAAAATTAGGTATGAATCTATTATTGTCATACCTATAGTAAATAAAGTGGTGTGATCATGCATGCTTATAATTTAAAAGCTCCATGCTGAAAATATAATGATTCCACCACCATTCAGTAATTTCAGTAAGTGAATTTATGTCTGTGTTAAAAGGTGCTTAAAGCAGTTTAAAATCAGTTTAAAAGCAGTTTAAAATCAGCAAAAAGGCATCTTTTTCTTGGCTCATTGAAATGAAAAGCGTTTGGTATCCATGCATGGTAACTTTTATCAGATGTTTTTCACATAGGTGTTTTGCTTTAACATAGATTTATTTTCAAACAGTTAGTTCATCTACAATTAGAGCCGGTTCACATAGGGGCGACTCATCAGGTGACTTAGCCGCCTGACAAGTCGCGCTCCGCTCTATTCAATGGAACCGTTCTAATAGGAGAAACGCAAGTCGCTCCGACTTAGAAAAAGGTTCTTGTACGACTTTGGGGGCGACTCAGGGCGACTTGCATTGACTTCAATACATAAGTCATTTTGCAAGTCACCTCTCAAGTCGACTTGAGATCGCCTTGCCGAGTCGCCCCCAAAGTCGTGCCGCCCCAGTGTGAACCGGCTCTTACATTCAGTTTTCATTAAAAGCTGACATGTTGAATCAGCTATTGACTTCCTATACTTTGCAGATACAGTAGACAAATTTTTTGCAGTTCAAAGCTCTGCCCATCTGCTGCAACCTCTGCTGCAACCAGGCACGGACTGGCCATAGGGCATACCGGGCAAATGCCCGGTTGGCCGCGGTGGCCCACGGGCCGCCGGACAGCATGTCACGTCTTCCCCATCATCTCCAATGTCTCCGGAGGCAGCCGGAGTTGGTGGGCGGAGCTGGGGGTGTGGCTGCCCCCTCCACTCCTCCCACAGACTCGTTCACTCTGGCTGATCCCACGGCTGAAGGAGAAAGAAACGAGGACACAGCAGCCAGAGTGTCTTCATCTCCAGGCATGCTGTAAGTTACTGCACTGCTGCACATGTCACCACGTAGAGTCCTAACCTGGCACCATACCACCCCAGCCTGCCCAATCCCACAGCACCCTGCCCTATGCGTGCCACCCCAACCTGCCTTATGCCACCGCACACTGCCCTATGCCACCGCACCCTTCCCTATGCCACCGCAACCTGCCCTATGCCACTGCAACCTGCCCTATACCACCCCAACCTGCCCTATGCCACCGCAATCTGCTCTATACCACCCCAACCTGCCCTATGCCATGGCAACCTGCCCTATACCACCGCAAACTGCCCTATACCACCCCAGCCTGCCCGATGCCACCGCAACCTGCCCTATGCCACCGCAAACTGCTCTATACCCCCCCAACCTGCCCTATGCCACCGCAAACTGCTCTATACCACCCCAACCTACCCTATGCCACCGCAACCTGCTCTATGCCACCACACCCTGCCCTATATCACCCAAACCTGCCCTATGCCACCCAACTTGCCATATAACCGGGAACTGCCCTATACCACCCAAACCTGCTCTATACCACCCCAGCCTGCCCTATACAACCCCAACCTGCCCTATGCCACCGCAAACTGCTCTATACCACCCCAACCTGCCCTATGCCACCGCAACCTGCCCTATACCACCGCAAAATGCCCTATACCACCCCAGCCTGCCCTATGCCACCTCAACCTGCCCTATGCCACCGCAAACTGCTCTATACCACCCCAACCTGCCCTATGCCACCGCAAACTGCTCTATACCACCCCAACCTGCCCTACGCCACCGCAACCTGCCCTATACCACCGCAAACTGCCCTTTACCACCCCAGCCTGCCCTATACAACCCCAACCTGCCCTATGCCACCACACCCTGCCCTATATCACCCAAACCTGCCCTATGTCACCCAGCCTGCCATATACCACCGCAAACTGCCCTATACCACCGCAAACTGCTCTATACCACCCCAGCCTGCCCTATACAAGCTCAACCTGCCCTATGCCACCACACCCTGCCCTATATCACCCAAACCTGCCCTATGCCACCCAACTTGCCATATACCACCGCAAACTGCCCTATACCACCCAAACCTGCTCTATACCACCCCAGCCTGCCCTATACAACCCCAACCTGCCCTATGCAACAGCAAACTGCTCTATACCACACCAACTTGCCCTATGCCACCGCAACCTGCCCTATACCACCGCAAACTGCCCTATACCACCCCAGCCTGCCCCATACCACCTCAACCTGCCCTATGCCACCGCAAACTGCTCTATACCACCCCAACTTGCCCTATGCCACCGCAAACTGCTCTATACCACCCCAACCTGCCCTATGCCACCGCAACCTGCCCTATATCACCCCAACCTGCCCTATGCCACCCAGCCTGTCATATACCACGCAAACTGCCCTATACCACCCAAACCTGCTCTATACCACCCCAGCCTGCCCTATACAACCCCAACCTGCCCTATGCCACCACACCCTGCCCTATATCACCCAAACCTGCCCTATGCCAACCAACTTGCCATATACCACCGCAAACTGCCCTATACCACCCAAACCTGCTCTATACAACCCCAACCTGCCCTATGCCACCGCAAACTGCTCTATACCACCCCAACCTGCCCTATGCCACCGCAACCTGCCCTATACCACCGCAAACTGCCCTATACCACCCCAGCCTGCCCTATGCCACCTCAACCTGCCCTATGCCACCGCAAACTGCTCTATCCCACCCTAACCTGCCCTATGCCACCGCAAACTGCTCTATACCACCCCAACCTGCCCTATGCCACCGCAACCTGCCTTATGCCACCCCAGCCTGCCCTATGCCACCTCAACCTGCCCTATGCCACCTCAACCTGCCCTATGCCACCGCAAACTGCTCTATACCACCCCAACCTGCCCTATGCCACCGCAAACTGCTCTATACCACCCCAACCTGCCCTGTGCCACCGCAACCTGCCCTATATCACCCCAACCTGCCCTATGCCACCGAGCCTGCCATATACCACCGCAAACTGCCCTATACCACCCAAACCTGCTCTATACCACCCCAGCCTGCCCTATACAACCCCAACCTGCCCTATGTCACCGCAAACTGCCCTATACCACCCCAGCCTGCCCTATACCACCGTAACCTGCCCTATGCCACCGCAAAGTGCTCTATACCAACCTGCCCTATGCCACCACAAACTGCTCTATACCACCCCAACATGCCCTATGCCACCGCAATCTGCTCTATGCCATCACACCCTGCCCACAACCTACCCTATGCCACCCAGCCTGCCATATACCACCGCAAACTGCGCTATACCACTCAAACCTGCTCTATACCACCCCAGCCTGCCCTATACAACCCGAACCTGCCCTATGCCACCCCAGTCTGCCCTATATCACCTTAACCTGCCCTATATTACCCCAACCTGCCCTATATTGCCCCAGCCGACCCATTACTACCCTATACTTTAATTTACAGGGGTCAATTGGGGGTGCGCCACCTGACCGTGTGCTGCCTGCAGGGCGCTGGGCAGGATAGACAGGAGGGGGTGACACCATGTTTTGCCACACCAGGTGACACCAACCCTAATGACGCCACTGCCCCAGTGCACTCTCAGCTGTGAGTCGGAGCCGCACTCGAGTGACAGTGACACCCGTCGGCACATCAGGGGGCTGGGACCCGCAACGATCTCCTTCTCTCTGGCAAGGTGGCCGCAGCACTGATGATCTGATCAGTCTCGACTCGGCTGTCTCACACAGCCGAGCAGAGTGAAGCCGCCTCCCCCTCCTCCTTTATGTCCACACAGGGAGAGGGGACCCAACATGCAGTCCCGCGCTGATCTGAGGTACATTATGGGTCTGAAGGGGGGTCTGTAATGTAGGGGGGTTCTGTATTGTAGGGGGGTCCGAAATGTAGAGGGTTCTGTATTGTAGGGGGGTCTAAAATGTTGGGGGGTTCTGTATTGTAGGGGGGTCTGTAATGTAGGGGGGTTCTGTATTGTAGGGGGGTCTGAAATGTAGGGGGGTTCTGTATTGTAGGTTGGTTTTGTATTGTAGGGGGGTCTGTATTGTAGGGGGGTCTGTAATGTAGGGGGGTTCTGTATTGTAGAGGGGGGTCTGTATTGTAGGGGGGGTCTGTAATGTAGGGGGGTCTGTATTGTAGGGGGTTCTGTATTGTAGGGGGTCTGTAATGTAGGGGGTTCTGTATTGAAGGGGGGTCTGAAATGTAGGGGGGTTCTGTATTAACTGCCGCCGCGAAGCACTGCATTAACAGAAGAATGAAAAACTTTTGCAGAGAAAGCAAAATGTTCTCTGCATGGGCAGAAGTCTTTGTGGAGAAAGTGAAATGTCCTCTGAATAGGCAGAAGAATGAGAAAACTTTGAGGGGAAAATAAAAAGTCCTCTGTATGAACAAGAGAGGAAAAAACTTTTGTGAAGAAAGCAAAATGTCCTGTGCATGGACAGGAGAATGAGAAACCTTTGAGGAGAATGTGAACTTTCCTCTGCATGGACAGGAGAACAAAAAGTCTTTGTGGAGAGAGTGAAATTACCTCTGCATGAGCAGGAGAATGAGAAATAAAATGTCCTTTGCAGGGACAAGAGAACAAGAAACCTTTATCAAAACATGTATGTGTTGAAATCCCAGGTCAGCTTTAGCATTGGAATTCCTGAGAGAAATGAAGAGCTGGCATAGATCTAGCTCACCAAAGTTTACCTATAACCAGGATTTTCTTATTGGGATATTAAAAACATTATCAGTTCAAACCCTGCGGTACTAAAAATGTTCTTGTTTTTGTCAATGTCTCTGAAGCAAAGGTTTCCCATCACTTCTTGTTCTAACAGGAAGTAAGAGGAAATCTCCCCAACAGGGACCCAGACAACAATAAAAATGTGACAGAAACTCTAACTTTCCGTTGACTTTTTTTTAGCGAAATATTTTGACAGGATCTGTGCCACCAACATTCTGTGATTGTTATTCTTTACTTTTTTAGCACCATTATATTCAATACAGTTGTACAAACTAATATATATAATATAAAACATTTACCTGCTGCCAATTCTGGCTGGTGGAGAAGTGGGTGGGCTAGGTTTTTCTTCCGTTTTTTCAAATCTAAAAAATGACAAAGCACAGGGCACAACTTAATCTCATGAGCATGAAGTACAAAATACATCACTTAATTGCAGGGTACAAATGTGGGAGCTTTTGTTGGAGTCTCTGAATTAGCTATGTACTGCTTACAGCAGTGACATTGTAGTTCATATGCTGTGTGTGCAATCAGAATGGTGAGCTGTTACTATAGCAACCCTCAAAATGTAAATGTCTATCGTTTCTAGAACTGATTATATTAAAACTAGCTGAGTGATATTAACCCACACACTTCCTCACGGGAGACCACCCATACTGTTACATGCTATTATTTCCTCATGTTTGTAGCATCCAAAGGTGACACTTTTTTTTAAATTAAAAAAACAAAATTATTATCCGATAAATGAGTATGCCTTTGGGGTATCAGTTAACAGTGGGGTTCTTTTACTAGAGCCGAAGAGTGCAAAATCAGGCTCACTTCTACATAGAAACCAATCAGCTTCCAGGTTTTAGCCCTCGTTCACACTGGTGCGATTTGACATGCGATTTGACATGTCAAATCGGCGAAATTTGCTGCAAATTGCGGGCAATGGCACCGTCCTAATCGGTGCGACGCCACATCTGCGGTGCTGCACCGATTACAAAAAGTAGTTTCTGTACTACTTTTTGCGATTTCAGCCGCGATTTACATTGACATCTGTTTCAAATGTCTTTGAAATCGTGGCTGAAATCGGGACTGCCAGCAGGAGTGAAATCGTGCGAGTTCAGCTGAACTCGCAGGCTTCACTCCCGCAGCCCCAGTGTGAACCTGGGCTAATTGCCAAAGCTTGATTGAGCAAGCTGAGGTTAGAAGCTGATTGGTTTCTATGCAGACGTGAGCCTGATTTTGCACTCTCCAGCTTTAGAAAATAAACCCCATTATTTTTTGTCTTATTTTACCTTTTCTTTTTAGTGTATTTTGTATTTGCTCTATGTATTTTATGTACTACATTATATCCACAGCTGGAAAAGCATTTAACGTGGACTGTCACCCAAAACTGACCACCAAAGTAAGAGAGTCCTACAATAACCACTTTGCACAGTGCACATGTTGACATACTGTTGACCGCTGCACTATGCAAGCTGTGCTGTATATTACACACTGCTTATTGCTGTACTTGTTAACCTTTTTTAAACCAGTGTTCTTTGAAGCTGAGATGCCAAAACCAATAGCGCTGGTATGCATTAGTTAACTTGACAATGACTCTATGTTAAATTTTTCCAATTGAGCAGGGTCTGAGATCTAGGAAGACACACAGTTGCAATTTATAGTTCTCAGCTGCAAAGTTAATTAATATTCTCATGGCAAGGGGCCTTTTACATTTAAACTTTTAAAGTCATATTGTGGCCACAAAGGGGTTAATTTGTGCATTAAACAATCCTGCACCGCTATTTTCTATATACTATATTAAATGTTATATAGTCCTGAATACTCTACACTGTAAGCTGTGTTGTACATTACATACTCCTTACCAAAGAGTTCATTGGTTGCTTAGTTTTCCCCAACTGTTTTAAAAAAAGTTATTCTTGCTGTCTGTGTCTACACCAGGGAGATTTGTCCTGGTGGACATTATTACCAGGACAGTTATTATGAGTTTTGTGGGTACAAGGACTTTGGCTTGTGTGTGCAATAAATACAGTGAGTGGGCTCCGGTCCATTTTAACCAATCCTCATAAGCCACTCTCAGTGTTAATGAAATCTATCTCCTTTTGTGCCAAAAGGGTGCCCTAGGTCTTTCACAATTCTTGCAATGCTCATAAACTCTAGAGCCAATTTTTGTCTCAGGATATCCCATTATCCTCCTGCCATCAGGTTTCAGTACTCTATGAATCGCAAAATCCTCTAAATATATAACCAGTGGCCCTGCATGTGGCTGATACCAACACTTAACTGGCCACAAAACACGCCAGAGATGCATACAACAATTGCAGGTGCACTCCATATCCACATAAACATCACTTAGTATGACATTTACTAAACTTTTATTAGGAGAACCACTGATTTTATTATATCTATATATCTATCTATACATATCTACATAGATATCTATATATTTCTATATATATATATCTATATATATATATATATCTATATATATATATATATATATATATATATATATAGATAGATAGATATAAACATATCTATACAGCTCATTGGTGTCTATGCAGAAGTGCGCCTGATTTTGCACTTTCCAGCGATAGTAAATAAACCCCATTGTGTACTTAAAAGTGGGGTATGCCTGTATAGAGAGAAAGAGACCTTAGTGGCAATTAAAAGCAACTACTGAAAACTAGCAACAATACCTTGATCTGGCACTATCAATAAAATTGGTCCTTGTTGGCATATCTGTAGTCCTGGTGTCTGATGAGTAGATGGTACTATATATACACACAAGAAATATGAGGATTCGTTTAGTCGTTTTTTCATATGAAATGCCAAGTGAAACATTAAATATTGATGGATAACCATAACTTTATATAACATACTACTGTAAAACTTTTCTTTAACTATCCATAAAATAAGGCCTTTAATGAAATACAAAGCATTGATTTTTTGTTTGTAATAAAGTGGTGACCTTTAAATACTTTTTCCTATAACAATGTTTAAGGCCCCTTTCACACTGAGGAGTTTTTCAGGCGTTTTGTGCTAAAAAAAACCGCATAAATAACGCCTGAAAAAATCCTGCCCCAGTATGCTCAATGTGAAAGCCTGAGGGCTTTCACACTGAGGCGATGCGCTGGCGGGAGGAGAAAAAGTCTCCTGCAAGCCACATCTTTGGAGCGGTGAAGGAGCGGTGTGTATACCACTTCTTTACCGCTCCTTCCCATTGAAATCAATGGGACACCGTGGTAATACCGCCCACAAACCGCGGCTGTAGCCGCGGGCGGTATTAACCCTTTTTCGGTCGCTAGCGGAGGTTAAAACCTAGCGACCGAATATCGCGGTAAATACGACGGTAAAGCGGCGCTAAAAATCGCGCCGCTATACCGCCACCGCACCTGCCTGCCCCAGTGTGAATGAGGCCTAAGAGTAGGGATTTTTGGATCGCTTTGGGACACCTTAAAACAGTGCAACTGATTATACTGTTTTCCTTTTCTAAATGACCAATCCATAGTAGACAGTTTCCATATCTTGCATTGATAACTAGTAATTCAAAAATGATTATATGCTAAATCTGCAGCTCTATATTCTATGTTGTATCTTTAGATCCCTTTCACACTGGGGGCGTTTTTCAGGAGCTTTTAGGCTAAAAATAGCGCCTGTAAAGCGCCTGAAAAATGGCTCCCCTGCAGTCCCAGTGTGAAAGTGCTCGAGGGCTTTCACACTGAGGCAATGCGCTGGCAGGACATTAAAAAAACTCCTGCAAGCAGCATCTTTGGAGCGGTGAAGGAGCAGTGTGTACACCGCTCCTCCACTGCCCCTGCCCATTGAAATGAATGGGCGCTGCCGGCTGAGGTTTTTAACCCTTTTTCATCCGAATACCTCCGCAAAATTGACGGTAAAGCGCCGCCGCCGCCCCCACCCCAGTGTGAAAGCAGCCTTACTGCAAGTTAGCAGTTTTAGGGGCCACACAGGCATAGAGAAATAATATGCAGGGCTCCAAACCCTAGCCATACTCTATCTAATGTGGAATATATACTTTGCATCTGCGTAGATCCTGGCAATATGGCAGGGATTCTTCCAGAGCCTGTAGCGGGTCTGCCCGCTGTAGGTTGATTCTGGGTCACAGGACAGCAAAAGTAAGTGCGTTCCTGTGACCCAGAAAAGTAGTATGAGCAAAAAAGCTTTGGCTATACTTCTCTTTCAATAGCATTTGTGACAGGGTCTCTTTAATGTGGTTAGTTATACTGTATAAGAAAGGGATTCCTATCAATTATATTATACCAAGGAATACTTTATTTTAAAAAATAAGCTACGTTGATTATAACAGATGTTCTTAATTATTTTGATATGATTTCCTTTCTTCTTTTACTTAATAAGTAGTAATAAAGCTGTTAATAAAAAGATCTTACATTTTTTGTCCATCTGGTTTGCTAGGAATAGCCCTGTTGATAATTAAAAAGTAACATAATTACTTAATAGACATTGCAACATTGTAATTTGTAGCGATGTAAATGAATCTTTATCCACAAATGCAGTCTGTTTAACTGTGATTGTCCACCTTTACTATACATTAATCCGTTTAATAAAGCATGATAATGCCTCTATTATCATGGTTCATCTACATCACAGTGTTTTTTTTTTTCTCACTGCTGGAGAAAAGTTTCA
This sequence comes from Rana muscosa, assembly GCA_029206835.1. Classification (NCBI taxonomy): domain Eukaryota; kingdom Metazoa; phylum Chordata; class Amphibia; order Anura; family Ranidae; genus Rana; species Rana muscosa. The sequence continues at coordinate 776,487,512 of CM055117.1, forward strand.
GCCTGTTTATGAAGCTGAATTATCATGGTGATAAGCCATGGTAAGCAGCAGTGAAATATCACTGTGATGTGCAGAGAAAAAGCAGGGAAAGCTTTTAAGACATTTGTGGAAGGAAACCTATGATCCTGGGTCATAGGTCATAGGTTATCCATTCCCCATATGTTACTAAAGCTAGGATTACACACACAGTTATTCTTTTGTTCAAGCAGAAGATTGAAAAAAAAAGTGATGTAGATGCAGGGACTCCCTTCCTGTCACTGATCGGCACTTGAAGCCACTAGCTGCAAGCACTGATCAATTGCTGATTTTGTAGCATGAATGTTTGATAAAGGCTAGTCGTCAGACCAGTTTCTGAACAGACAGCAGTACACGTGGACCAAAATTTGCTCAATTCTTGCTGAACCCGCAAATTTTGGTCCATGTGTACTGGGATTTACAAATAAAATAGCATAGATAGCCCCAGATTATTATTATTTCTATGATAAAAGTTCCCCCACACAGTATAATTATTATGTTAAAGCTTGTGAGAGGAAAATGTTTTTTTTGCACAGTATTTTTTTTTTTTATGTATGTGTATATGTGTATATGTGTATAAATATAGATATACACTATTTTACCAAAAGTATTGGGATGCCTGCTATTACACACACATGAACTTTAATGGAATCCCAGTCTTAGTCCATAGGGTTTAATATTGAGTTGGCTCACCCTTTGCAGCTATAACAGCTTCCACTCTTCTGGGAAGGCTGTCCACAAGGTTTAGGAGTGTGTCTATGGGAATGGTTGACCATTCTTCCAGAAGCGCATTTGTGAGGTCAGACACTGATGTTGGAGAGAAGACCTGGCTCGCAGTCTCCATTCTAATTCATACCAAAGGTGTTCTTTCAGGTTGAGGTCAGTCAAGTTCCTCCACCCCAAACTCGCTCATCCATGTCTTTATGGACCTTGCTTTGTGCATTGGTCCAAATCATTTGGTGGAGGGGGGATTATGGTGTGGGATTGTTTTTCAGGGGTTGGGCTTGGCCCCTTAGTTCCAGTGAAGGGAACTCTTAAGGTGTCAGCATACCAAGACATTTTGGACAATTTCATGCTCCCAACATTGTGGGAACAGTTTGGGGATGGCCCCTTCCTGTTCCAACATGATTGCACACCAGTGCACAAAGCAAAGTCCATAAAGACATATGATCGAGTTTGGGGTGGAGGAACTAGACTGGCCTGCACAGACAAAAATTGAACACACTGGGATGGATGTGCTCTCATGCCTAGTGTGGTCAGTTTTCAATAGGAACGCAAGGGAGCTGGCAGGATCACCAGTTATTTCACACAAAGGAATACAAAGAGAACAAGATATGTTTTAACAAGAGTACATGGTACAACAGACACATATCAGGAATATAAAATGTTAGGGTAACTAGGTTTTTAGGGTTTTTTAGGTGTCTGGTTCGCACTATATCATAGCTTAATACAACGTACTGTAGTGCATAGCGTTGTCACTTAAAAAAAAGAAAGAAAGAAACAGTAAACTGAGTCATACGTTGTAACAGTGCGTTGCACCACCCCTACACGATGCACACCAGTATATATTTTAGCATGTGGGCTGGTGTGAATGAACCCTTAAAACGTAAAAATAAGAAACAAAACTTAAACACAGAGATGCATTGTTACAATGCACACCAGCGCATTCGTTATAAGCATCATAAAGTGTGCTTCCTTGTGTGAACAAAATTAAGAACACTCACACAGGTGATGTGTGAAAAGGTTCATCAGCAGAACAAACCGCTCAGTGTGCGTCCTCAGCCCACAGCAGCAGCAAGGGTCCCCAATCCTCAGAGCCGTCCAGCAACATAGGAATCCAAAGGCAGGCAAGATGGCCGCCAGGTAACGTCCGGGACCAGCGTGGATTGCAAGCAGGAAATGATGTCACACAGTGACAGTCTATTTAGCTGATGCGCCTTTTCACAAATCACCTTTGTGAGTGTTCTTAATCTTGCTGCTACACTTACAGGCGCTTTCCTTCTTTGTTGTCTTTTTTATTTATTTATATAAAACCTTTATCCCAAAAGGAAAAAAACTGTAACTGATTATAAAGTATTATCTGGAAATTGGCTTCAATTTGTTAGTGCATCTAAATTTGCTAGTACATCTAACACTTCCCTCCCCCCAAACTGACAATACTGCTGTCCAAAGGTGTCTCCTGTGCTCATTCATCCAGAGTTGTGTCTCACTAATACAGGAGGTGCATTATTGGCCAGACCAACAGGTGAAAACAGAGGGGAAAAAAGGCTAAGTAAAAAAATAAATGTTGCAGTCTCCACATCTAATGATTGGTAGGCTGTAATTTATGAAATATTTGGTTTTGGCTTTAATATGTAAAATGGTCACTTCCTGAATCTTTTCTCAGCTTTTCACCTAAAGAATGCCTTTATCATCAAGTCTGACTTGGTGATATACCTAGGGGTCTTTTATCCATATTTATCGTGGTGATAAAACATTTTTGTCTTTCACCATTTATTAAACAGGTCCATTCCGATTACTTTCTTTGTACTTATCACCGAGAATTTATGGTGAAGAGAAGGAACAAAAAATCCAGTTTTTTAGTTCCTATCTGACTTATCACCTTTTTTCACTATGGACCTATCACTGTGGGAAGCTCTGAAAATTCTTAACCCTGCTTATCACCGGCTTTTCACTGTATTGAGCATACATATAATGTGTCTGCAATTTCTATGTGGTGTACTTGGTGCACAGTGGCTTTTTTACATGGTCCAAACCATCAACTTGACCACGGATTGGTGTGAACATATTTTTATGTGTTAAGTTGTACATTGTGAGATTTACGCCTCAGCAGTGCACAGTTTTTCGGTACTTCTGCACAGAAATGTGTATAAGTTATATTTTTCCATATACACTATAACATTAATATTTTTCTCACGGTTTGGTTTCTGTGGTTGTTGTGATGGTTGTGTTCCTGTTTGTTGGAGCCCAGGACTTCCTGCATAGAATAAAATAACGTTTTAACCAGGATTATGCATGTCTTGTACCAATTATTTAATCAGAAACAGAGTTGTAATGAAGATTATGTTCCCTGCATAATAAAGACAAATTCAATTGTGCTGAATAGCTAATTATTCTGCATTCATGCTGATTTTTATTCTTCAGCATATAGAAAACCTTTATCACACGCAATGAACATTAACCATTTTGTCCATCTAAATCAGTATGGAAGAATAAACCTTCACACCTAAAAAAAGATGTGTTGTCTTAAAGGGACTCTATTATAAATTATAAAAATGCATTTCTATATATACATAGCACACAAATTCTTACATTTTTTTCTTAAATTTTCCTAGCAAATGAAAAGAACCATTCCATTGGCTATGTAATTGCATTAGAATAGACCAGAACTGGTGTTACCAAATAAGACGAGGTATGCAAAAAATATACTGTATACTCCATGCTGTGTTTGCCATAGACATGTGCAGAACGGAAACATTTGTGTAGTTTCGTTTCAGATAGATTCGTTATGTTACTAATTTCACTTTGTTGATTTGTTTTTGAATTCATTTAGATTTGTTTTGTTAAGTTTATTCATTTTCGAACAAATTCCAAATTTTTGGAACAATTTGAATTCGGATTGGTCGGAAAATGATCAGCCGATTCAAATTCGGAGTGTAGAATAGCTGCTTGTTATGGAGCGGGCCGGGAATGACAGCGACAATTCTGCAACTGAGCAAATTTCTGTGTTTTTGATTTGATTACATTATTGAATAATTTTTATTATTATTATATTATTATTTGTTATAATTATTTATAGTTATTTATTATATTATAATTTATGATTTTGTGTTTTAAACTTTATCATACCCGGGATGTCTACTAGACTCTGGTTTGGACAGATTTAAGTGAGTTATTCCTAAGAATTGCAGGCCTACAATATAAAACGCCAAATTTCCATGCAAAATAATTGTACCGCTTTCAGCACCTAAAATCTGACAGAATCATACCGCCAGGGAGGTTAAACAACCAATGACTCATCAGCTGTCAGTAGATTTCCTTGCTGACAGCTGAAATGTAAACAAAAGAATATCGATAATGAAAAATTCTGAAAAAAAAAAACAGCATGAGGTTGCCCTTATTCATACCCTTACCTGAGAATGCAGCTCGGAAGGCCAGGAAAGAGGGGGTGGTGAGTGAGCTCCCACCCACTCCTGAACCATACCAGACCACATAATCTCAACATGCTTTGGTGCTTTGAGGTGGGGGGGCTCCCCCCCCAAAGCACCTTGTCCCCAAGGCAGCCCCAACTCCCCCCCCCCCTATGTAAATGAGTATGGGGTAGATAGTACCCCTACAAATTCACCAAAAAAGTCAAAGTTAATAGGAACACAACAGTTTTTGACAAGTCTTTTATTCAAAAAAGAACATAAAAATGGTGAACACGATTGAAAAACAAACGCACCCGCCGAACATGACTGTTCCCATCCAGGGACACAGCGTAAACATAAGGGCCGGGTTACCCAGTGATGTAACCAGGTGACCCAAACCCCATGTCTACCTCTCATTGGGCGAGTGTCATTATGGGGTGGGATTTGAGTAAACACTGAATTGGTGTGAAACGCGTCAGTTGTCCTGAGTTCTGCTGGTTTTTGTAGTGCCTGTTTTACCTGAATAAATATACGTTGGATTGGAGCGCAGCTGTCCTCACTAATTTTCTTCATTTGCTACGTGCATTGCCGGCACCCTTGGTCCCTGAGAGAAGTACTTTCCTTATTTCATCTGCCAAAACGGCAATTTCTGTTCTTCCCTAAGCAGGTAGACGCTTGACTGAAATGCTGATGTTTAGTAGGGAAAAATTATTCCAGCTCAGCCCATGCAAACTGTTATGCTGTCTATTAATTATGGTTCAGCCTCTCTTTTTTATCATTATTTAAATCAATAATCAGGATTACATATAAACTTGAAAGTAATCTTTCACATATTTTTAGGTATTATCTATTGTCTGTGTCAGAATTTATGCTGACGCCTTATAAATTACAGTGACGAAAATAAATGCAACAATGATAATAACACAGGATGCAAAGAACACTGCAAGCATTCATGTCGATTTCTTCCATAACGAGTACAATGCTGTGAATGAAGCCAAAGTAAGCAAAGCTTGTCCAGTACAAACTCTGATTCATACAGTTATTCTTTTAAAAAAAAGGCTGAACAAAGAGTTCTCAGACATGAAATCTTTTACTCCAGCCCAGTAATAGGCTCCTGAGCCACCTGCATTATTGCATTTTACATTGTATCACTTGTTATTGTGAACATATCTGCAGAAGAGTAATATGCATGTGAACGTCAAATGCTAAATGTGATCCATAAGATGGAAAGCTATTGTTTCCAACGAATGATTTAAACAAATGGCAGAGCCGGAACCATCTGTGCAGTGAAAAATCTGCTAATTTAGCTAGACACTGACATCAATGATTTGTTTAGCTGGACTCACACTGACCACTATAATTAGAGGCATTATTACCTTGACCTCCAATGTAAAACCTAGTACACACTAATCGTTTTTTTGGGCTCAACCCAGCAGGCTGAACGAAAAAAAACTGAAGAGCTTGGGATAAGCAGCTGTACTAACTATATGATCGGCAGACCTTTTTCCGGTCACACCCCTTTGACAGAACAGGCAGCTTCTGTTGGACCGGCTGTCACACACTGGCCAAATATCAGACAGTTTCTATTGAACCACCTGATGCCGCCCAATATTTGGCCCTTGTGTACAGCCCATAATTGGGCACTTTAATTCTTACCATCAATGTTAGGGGGCATTGCTGAAAGTGGTACATTTTCTTGGGGAGGGGGGGTGGCAAACAATGTACAGCCAGCCATGGGGTTTCTTCACCAATGATGACCACCAATGTAAGGGCCACTACTGTGACTATCAATGTAATTCAAATAATATACAGACAATAGGAACACAGCTTTGATAGCTAATTTTTGATAGCTCTCAGTCTACTAAAGAACAATGCCGTAGTAAGTGTAAATTATGTATCATTACCTTCCACAAACTGAAAGTAATTTTTTACACATAATTATGACATATTGAGGTTGGTTTACTAAAAGCAAATAGACTGCACTTTACACATTTTCCCCAGAGCTTAGTGAATGTGATGTAACTGCTGATTTCCATCATCCAATCAGGTGCAAGCAAAAATTGTATTTTTATATTGTCTTGCACCTGATTGGGTAAGTGAAGTAAAGCTTCGCCACATTCACCAAGCTCTAGGGGATAATTGTCTTTAGTACATCAGCCCCATTATTTTTATACGTATAATTAGAATGTCTCCCCATTTGGTATAGAAAAATCTGGCCTGCGTAGAAAATTTGAGGACCTCTTAATAAAAATTTCCTTTCCTAACAGAATTACCTCTCTATACCAAATACTTGTCAGGATTAAATTCTTTTCGATTTTAACTAGCATTTAGCCGCCTTCAGCAGACTTTTGAAAGCACTGCCAGAAGCTTGCTAAAATATTCTGAAGCCTACTGAAAGCTTGTTTAAAGACTTCCCTACTATTCATTCTTTAGTAAAGCTGCGCAAAGCTAGTTGAATGTTTTGTAAATGCCTACTGAAGATGATGCCCTATAAGCTTATGTTTATAATGTAAGAATACATTAAACACATCTTGTGCATTTAGGACCTCTAAACCTGCAGTGGATAATTTTAACAATTAGGCACATATGTATGCAGGGCCCTTTTCTTACCTTCCCAAGCCACCTATCTTGTGTGTCCCACACCTTCCAGTTTTAATATATTATTCAACTGGCTAGTCTTTCTATCACACTTAAAGTGATTGTAAACGCTTCTTTTTCTTTAATAATAAACATGTCATATTTACCTGCTCTGTGCAGTGGTTTTGCACAGAGCAGCCCCAATCCTCCTTTTCTAGGGTCCCCTGTCGGGGCACCTGTCTCAATTTCTTCTGCGAGTCCCTCCATATGAAGCACTATGGGGGCACTCATGTAGGCTCAATCCTGAGCTTCACTGCCTGTGTCTATAGACACAGACAGCACAACTATGCCAATGGCTCCTGCTGCTTTCTTTCTGTCCTGTAAGGAGGAAGATAGAGGAGAGAGCCACTGATCTCAGACACATTGCTGGATCGCGATTAGGCTCAAGTAAGTATAAGGAGGAGCTGGGGGATCCTGTTGCACAGAAGGTTTTTTACTTTAATGCAGAAAATGCATTATGGTAAAAAAAAAATCTGCTTTTAGAACCACTTAAAAAGATTCTGTCACCTAAGCCCCACAAGACCCACAGATACTGGGGGTAGAGAGGCTGAAAGCAATAGCTTGGTTACTATATCAGTACCACTTGACCCAAATGACCAGAGCAGTTGGATGTTACTATCATCTTATTCTGCTAGCAGTTCAGTTCTAGGTGTACAAAATCTGAGGGAGTGAACTTTATCTGCACTGTACTCTGGCAGTCCTGCCACCCTGACCAGAGCCTAAGCTCATAATGCAGAAATCCATCCCTGAGCAAATGTATAATAAAGAAAATCTCCAAAACTTGGAGATGCCTTAGGACTGTCAGAATATAGTGATGCCAAGTCAAAAGTGTACATTACTAGTACTATTAGGAATATAACAGCAAATGGAAGGAATTCACGGTCAGCTGCACTGTGTCTATTCTCTAACTAAGATATAACCTACAAGTCATAAAATGATGCTGAGATCAGATGCTTTTAACACAGGCAATGTAATCTGCCTACTTCATTTAAAACATCATTTATTTAATAGGTCCAAATTCCCACCCAGATAGCGATATGCCTGCCTACTAATGTATTGCTTGTTTTAGCGCGATTAATAATTTGCAATGAGTGTCTGAGTTCTCTAACTGTAGTATACATATACCTTTACTAACCTTCATTCCTCTGGAATACCCTACCCCAATCTGTCAGACTATCTCCAAATCTATCTACTTTTAGGCGATCCCTGAAAATGTTTCTCTTCGGAGAAGCCTACCCTGCCTCCACCTAACAACTGTTATTTTATTTTCTTCATCAGCTCATTCCCCACAGTTATTACCCTTTCGTATCACTTGACCCTCCCTCCTAGATTGTAAGCTCTAACGAGCAGGGCCCTCTGATTCCTCCTGTATTGAATTGTATTGTAATTGTACTGTCTGCTATAATGTTGTAAAGCACTGCACAAACTGTCGGCGCTATATAAATCCTGTATAATAATAATTAAAATCACTTACTTGTATGGTATATACTATATAAGATATGCGTAGGAGCAAATAACAGAAAAGTGCATACTTGAGTAACAACAAGCCACTTGGGCTTCCTATTGAATGAGTAAAATATTAATAGTATGAGTGCAGAAGAGATTTACAGACTACTTTGTGCTGATAAAAAAGGTCACAGTAATCTCTGAGGGCATGCACTTTAGCTAGATCACTATGTTAAGGGACAGTCAGGAGATGCAGCAGTGTAGGAGCAGTAATGGAGACAGATTAATATAGGACTGCAGATGTATATTGGGTTACCATGCCATTTTTACTGTTTGACAGGATGGTAAAATGATCAAGATCTATCAGTATTAGTGTATACAGTGTACTAGCACTTAACTGCTCCATTCAAAATCCCAAACAATTTTGATGACTTGCATAGGAGAAGAAAGCTGTCATTATTAAAAAGACACATGATCAGATTTCAAGCTTTGTCATTGTTGGCATAATCAAGAAAAATAAAATTCTAAACATATAAAACTACTGTAAAGAATTAACAACACTATAGTTTTAAGTAAACCTGCCACAGACGTAGGCATTAACATTAGCACACGTTACCCTTAGTGAAAATTACATTTCAAATAATAGATAAGTGGATTCAGAGATATCGTTTCAGCACTTGGAGGTAAATGCAGACTTCCAATTTTCCTGTAAGGGTTGAGCTTGGCCCCAACACTTTCAAAGCCTAAATGTGATGGGCAACCTTAGCGACAAATTGATAGGCATATGGGGCAGTGCCAAACTCAACTTTGGATGTGTTTTAATCCTTTTGAAATATTGGGTGGTATTACCAAAAAGTGGTGCAGGCACAGTTCTTGCACCACTCTTCTAAACATAAAATATAGAGCAGATTCTGGTCCTAATTAACAAAAGGGGCCCAGGCCCCTTTATTAATTAGGAGCAACCAGTTCTGTTCTGTGGCTGTGACAGATACAGCACACGGCACAGAGAACAGAATGATGGAGCCGAATGCTCCAGTCTCTCTGCCTGTCCCTGCCTCCTGTTCAGCTCAGAGCAGGAGAGAGGAGGATGGTTGTTAGCCCTGCAGGCTCTGCTCATGTATTGTGATCACTGCATGGGCAGAGAGAGGGATGTGAGTTGTCTGCTGACAGTTCATATCCAGTATAACAGGTCACACCTGGTTGGGATCTGCAGCAGTTTTCTATATAGAAAACTGATGTATTTCTTCTGTTAAATAGGTGCAGACCCTGCACCAGTTTTTATTTCACTCTGGAATAGAAACTGGTGTGGGTGGCTCAGATAGACCAGAAACAGGCCTGTCTGCTTAGATAATGTGGCACACGCCTCTTCTGGAATTTTGTTTTTTCCCTGGATTATTCTTATTTAAAGTGACACCAAACTAAATTTTTTACATCAAATGTAACGATGGCTCTGTTTTTCTCTCAGTTTTTTTTTTGTTTAAAAAGTCTCTTCCCATTGATTTCAGGCTTCTTTTGTCCTGTGCATTATTCGTATTATTCAGCAAAATTTTCAGGGGGGAGGCAAACAAACCTGGCCCCCTCACTCGCACTACCCCCCGGCGCTCGCTTGCACTAAACTCCCCCGACGCTCACTCTATCAGGAAGGTGGCGTTACACTCACACTACCCCCCCCCACCCCGGTGCCTGATCGATCGTTTGAGAAGGCAGCCATCCACTCGCACTAACCCTCCATCGCTCGATTGAATGTTTAGGAAGGTGGCCATCCATGGCCTTACCTTATACTGCGGAAGAGGTGTGGGGAGGAGGTTGCAGAGGGAAGAGACGGGGCCGTTGCCTCTCCTCCTGGCCAAACAGGAAGCAGGCCCTAAGACCCGAATGGCCGGGAGTCCTAAGACTACCTGGCCAATCAGGTCTCAGGACCTGCTTCCTGATTGGCCGGGAGGAGAAGCAGGAAGACATTAGCGAATGTTAATTCGCTAATGTCACACAAGTGGGTGGGCTCGGAGCGCAGTGATCTGCATCCCGAGCCCACCCTTTTTGAAGCCAATTAGAGCCACAGGCTCTAATCAAGTGCTTAAAAAAAAAACATTGAAATCCATGTGTCCAGCACCCTTAATGGATATTAGGGGCCGAGCGCAAGGATTAGGGGGCGGTGCCCCTGCGCCCCTAATGAGCGGGCCACCACTGATATAGTGCTAATAGTTTGTGTAGTGCTTTACAATATAAAGGGAGACAATACAATTACAATATAGCTTACAAACTAAAGGGAGGGAGAGGTGGTACAAAAGGTAACAGCTGTGGGGGATCATCTGATGGAGGTGGCCAAAGTACCATTTTAGGTAGAGGTGGGGTAGGCTTCCCTGAATGAATGAATATTCAAGGGTTGTCTAAAGGCAGATAGGGAGTTTCAGAGAATGGGTAAGGTTCTAGAGGAATCCTTCAGTTGAGCATGGGATGAGGTAACAAGAGAGATGAAGAGCAAGATGTCTTGGAAGCAGCGGAGTGGACGATTTGTGTGATATCTACAGATGAGGTTGGTGATATAACTGGGGGGGAAATGTTGTGGATGGTTTTGTATGTTGTGGTTAGTATTTTTAATTTTATACATTGGGCTAGTGTAAGCCAGTGAAGGGATTGACAGAGAAGGGCAGCAGCCACAGATTGGCTGGTAAGGTGTATAAGTCTAGCAGCAGCATTCATGATAGACTGAAGGGGGGATAGCCCATTTAAAGGTAGGCCAGTGGGAACAGAGTTGCAGTAGTCAAGGGGTGAAGTCTGGAAATGTTGCAGAAGTTAAGGTGGCAAGGTTTAGCCAGTGATTGAATGTAGGGTCTGAATGAGAGGTCAAAGTCTAGGATTACACCTAGCACCCTGGAGAGACCAATAAGTGTGCTGTTGATCTTAATGGCAAAGTCATGGGGGAAGGGGAGAGGAAATATTATAAGTTCAGTTTTAGACTGAGTTTGAAAAAATGGTGTGGCATCCATACTATTATTCAGTAAATTTGTTATCTATGAGGAAATCGAGGGGGTAAACTTGGGAGCAGAGAGATAGATCTGAGTATCATCAGCATAGAGGTGGTATTGGAAGCTGTGGGAGGTTATCGACTGGCCCAGAGAAGAGGTGTAGAGAGAGAATAGGAGGGGCCCATTGACAGAGCTTTGGGGTACCCCAACAGAAAAAGGAAGAGGAGCGGAGGAGATTGAGTTGTACTGAGTAGTACAAATTCTGTAGCTGAAGTTTGAAATTGGAGCAAATTTGCAAAGCCAATGGGGTTTTATCGTTCAAATCCAGTTTGCTGCAATTTTCATAACTTTTGTAAATTAGCTTTTGTCTCAAAATGCCACATCCTAATTCAAAATATAACTTTTCCGATAATCTTCTGAACTTTTACATTTTTATCTATAAAAACTCCTAAAACGTACTTTACATGAGGATGATTTTTGTTTAATGACACTTAATGGAAAGAAGAGTTCAGTAGATATTAGCAGAACTTTGATGAAAGCAATTGTGAGATTTTAGAAGACATATCGACCTCTTTAAAATGAAAAATTATATTTCTGTTAGGATGGAGGCTTTTTCAGCCAATATTATTCTGCTGCTGGAATAAGAGCAGACCTGGAGATGCATATAGACATGCTTGCTAATAGGATCCTGCTATGCCTGATGCCCAAAGAAAATATCCTTAACCCTTTAGATCATTTGCACACCTAACAATTAACAAAAAAGGGGTGAAACATCACAAGAATATGGCACTCATTTGCAAAAATACCTCTTTGATTCCTCAGTGGTGGTAGTTGTTGTTGTTGTTGTCTTGTTACTGGGAGCCCAAGATTGCCTGGTGAATATGTAATATTTATTCTTAATATGATGAAACAAAATATTAGTGCAGCAATATTAAGTATATACATAAATGCCTTCATACCTTTTGTTGATGGGGTCTGACTCACTGTTAAAAGAGATGAGAAAGATGTAGAATTATGTACCATGATTAGAAAAATTATAAACCTGAGCCAACAGATAGATGTTCAATATTTTTAAAGTGAACTTGTGACCGAATCATGCAGACTACGTATTTACATATTCTGAACAAGCAGTAAAATTACTTTAAAATAAGCCCTCATTCACCTCTGTGTCTATATGCACTGTGGAAACAAATATTTTTAAAAGTTCATAACGCATGCAGAAAAATCTTGTTTTTTTTCTCTGACAGTAAATCTTGGCAGGCTGCCAACCTTCTAATGTAAACATTAACAGGCGTTTTGTGTTAGAAACCAACTACAACCCAACTCTAGGATCTGTTATGATCGTTGAGAATTTAAGAATAAATAACTTCAATTAAAAACAGCTAAAGATGTAATAAATGGCTTGTTTTAAATAGCTTTTAATGCTTTTTGATAATATGTAAATAGGATTATGTCCATTGTCTGGCCACCAGTCTACCTAAAAAGTGACACTATATCTAAACATAATTTGTATATGGATTTTTTTTATTGTAGATGTTTTTGGAATACAGTATTTATGGGTGTGAGCTGCTCAAGCTGTATGGGAATGAAGTCCTGTGCCCACTGCTGTGAGTGCTGGCTGGGAACGGAGCTCGCTTATGCTTGAGGCAATGGTAGAGAGTGACAAGGTGTCCGAGGAGCCACACATCAAGTCAATACCTTCTGTATGATAGTGAATGCAGTCTCAGCCTGGACCCCCGCCAGGCCAGCCATGCCTCTAATGCGTTTCACATGAGCTTACTCATGGGGAACAGCAGGTCTTGACTTGATGTGCAGCTCCCGGGACTCTTAGTCACTTTCTACCAGAGTATTTATGGGCATATCATGTAAAAAATTTATGATTTGCTCTTCTTCAAAAGTACATTGTCCTATACCATTTTATTTGTCAGGAAATGTTGCAATTATTTTCTGACCTACATAAATAAAATATTATAAAACTAAATCTAAATAAACTATGTTTTAAAGCAAAATGATTATGATGTTACAAAATGATGTATAAATGAAAACGTTTCTACCAAGTTAGATTGTTAATGACATGTCAGTTAATAAAAATTAGTTGGATTTTTGGATATTACTTATCACCATTAAGACAGTTTGTTATGTAAAAAATCCTTTATAGCCAAGTATCAGATTATTTAGGTTGTACAAACATAAAGTGTATTTTTTTGTTAAAGGAAAAATGTTTAGGGTATGCTTTCAGCAGGTAGAAACCTATGATTATTCAATCTGACAAAAAGTTTGTTTTCTTGTATATCTAACATTTGTTTTGGTTGTACATATGCACATATAAGACATTTATAATATACAGTATATTGTTAATATATATTGCTAAGCAGGCAAGCAAAAAATCAATGAAGCAATGCAAAGCAAAAATGCTTCCTTTCTGGGTGCTGTGAGTGTGAGCTGCTCACTAGAAACAGGAGCTCATTGATATATTCCTTTCAGACTGGCACTGAGCTAATCAGCAAATTTGTTACCTTTTCGGGATTGCAACTAATTAAAATATGCTGTATGTATCCACTCAAGCATTCAGTTATCTAATCATCAAATTCCACAAATTTGTTAGGACTTTACTACAGGGTGAAGGTTGGCTTATTAGTCATCCTGTAATTCAGATTATTAGTAATTCCCAATAGGAATGAGAATGCCCTATTTAATTGGGGACACAATGCAATCTAATGCAAGGTACCTTATTTCCCAAAACCCTCTATTAAGAAAAGCAGGGCCCCTGTCCCAATGTACAGTAGATGACCTTACTTTGATAATCAGGAAAATACAATTGTTCCCATACACTGGTATCAAGCCTTTAAATGGGGGAGAAGCATTGCCAAGCACTATAGCCATCTGCAAAAAGCTTGTAATTTGTGTCAAATAAAAATAATAATGTAAAATTCAATGCTCTAATGCATAGCTAAGCGCTCCTTGATTTACAAGACTACCTCATGGGCATTCTTTCCAGTGTTGCAGATTTATTTCCTCTTTCAGATGTATTTCTCAATGAAATTCTGTAGGAAAATATGGAACCATAGATTTAAATAAAGGCGTCACAGATTATTTTAGCAATGATCTGAACCATACTCATAAATTGTAGATTCGTTGTAAGAGCTGATCCACATGGCAGAATGTAGATTGCACTATTGTAATCTCAAGCAGCAACTGCATGCATGTGCACTGCAGAGTGATAAGCAATCGTTACAAAATTAACCTATAAGAACTTGTGTTGAGATATACTTGTGTTGAGAGATAAGGTGGTTATTATTGCAGATCTTTTGATAATTGTATTTTCTTGCCTGTCTGAGTAACTTAACATGAAACAAGCATGAAGAAATTAAAGTCAGAATTTCTTATCTGAATACGGTACTTGTTCCAGGTCAATGACTCTAAGGGGTTGATTTATTAAAAGTAAATAGAATGTGCACTTTGCAAGTGCAGCTGCACTCATTTTCCTTAGTAAGTGTAATGTGGTAAAGCTTCACTTTGTAAAGAATATCCAATCAGGTTCAAGGAGAAAAAAACATTTTTTTTTTGCATTTTTACTTGCACATGATTGGATGATGAAAATCAGCTGAGCTATACCACATTTACTAAGCTCTGGGGAAAATTAGTACAACTGCACTTGCAAAGTACATAGTCTATTCGCCTTTGGTAAATCCACCCCTAAAAGTCTGAAAGACCTGCATGTTAGCCAAGCTCTTTGCATTTTCTGAAGAAGGGCAGCAATGGCCACCTTCAAGTTTACCTTGGTACAGATTTATTTTTTTCTAATCCTTGGAATGGACTGTAAACTTCTACAGCTTTGTAACTGCACAATGAATTGCCTGGTTCACATGGGTCGAAACGGGGCCACTGGGCACATTTTATGTGGGATAAGATAAGCCATTTAAAAAAAAGTTTGCTGATTTTGAACTAGAAAATGTTTAACCTATGCAGACCCTCATTTCCATTCTTTTGAGTAAACAAGTTAGGCCACCACTACAGGTGTCACATTTTTGAAGTTGGCAAAATGGAGTCACCAAGTTCTTCTGGGGCTTCACCAACAGGCACGGTACTGGTACCCATGGGGGCTGCCTTAGAGATCATTGCAAAGTTTGATGGACAAAAGATACCCTTAACCGACAAGGTTGAGAAACTGAAGGTTGCAGTATGACTGTACCATGATCCCCAGGCCTAGCTAGTAGATTTGTTCATTAATTTATTGGAGGGAATTGTTATTGCAGTCCTTGTTCAGAAACTGAATTATTTGATTATTGTGAATTAGGCGGTGGTGCATCTAGAAAGTTTATATGGTGAAGTGATGACCCTGGCTTACTTGTGGAAAACATTTCTGGAGAGGTTCTGCAAAAGTTAGGGGACCATTTAGAGAAGGAAGGTGGACCAGGGTGCAACGTGGTAGTCAACACTAATAAGCTTCTTCAGGAAAAATATATTTTAGGGATTAGGTGGACACATCAAATGGGAGAGTCCATCAAATGTAATCTAGTCTATGACTTTACCTGTAGTATATTCGCAATCTCTGAACATCTCTAATGGTAAGTCTGCAGTCTCGGATGGCCTGCTGTGGTATTACCAATACTAAGTATTATGAATGCCCCCTTGGTTAAATCAGGGATTGCATTTGAGGCCCCCTATATCAACTAGGTTGACCATCACTGTCTTGGACCATGATAACTGGTTTGTTTAGGAAAACAACTTTTTTCATCATCACAGTTACTGTATAGAGAGCTCTACTGGTAATGCCAGATATCTACGGTAATTGAAAGGTTCAAGCATAGGAAAGAGTGCGTCTTAACGCCATACTAGTCATGTATGCAACTGATGACAAAACATGTCTACAGTTTATGGCAATCTTGCTCAAAAGGAAAGCAACGACTGATTAATTACACCCTGAGTGAGATTACAATAGCATAATCAAACGTCACCTGTGTATATCAATCTTTACAATACTTTTCTGTTACGCTTTTAAATTTAATAAAAGTAAATATAAAATAGAATGTGTAGACTAGAAACATGTACAGGCATAAGGTAAAGAAAATGTGTAAAAGACAGTAACCTTTTCTTTTTTCTTCTTGTTGTGTCAGCTTTGTTCGTGCTATGTAGTAAATTGCATGGTATAAATGTTTCTTTGTGTCTGTCAGGCATTACTTTGTGCTAGATAGTACTCACCGAATACTTGCAATGAGTACCAAGAAGGATAATAATAATAGTAAGGTGTAGTGGATTTTTTTTTTTTATTAAAGTCTATTAATGACTAACAAATTTATAGAGTAACCACATGGGCTAAAGAATGCATGATGATTAAGACATAAAAGTTAGAATAATAGTATGAGTTATAACATTACTGTTTAACATTAATAATGTTAGATTACAATATTAAAGTCAGTAAGTAGTGTCACGTGTCAGAAAAAGAATATATATTAATAAATAACTAGTGTAAAGAGCATGCAGATTTAATAATTCATCATTAGATACATTGTAACAATAAAATACTTTACCAATAATTTTGAATGCTGTTTCATTTTTAAAGGGTAAGTTCACCTTTATAGAAAAATCTGTAAGGTGAACCTAAAGTACACAAGATCCCCTCCTCACCCCCGCCGGTCCCGCTGACCTGGAGCACGGGGATCACCCGCTAGGAGACATCGTGTAGCCGCCTCACCTGTCCCGGGCTTAGAAATTCCCTCGGGTTAAACTCCAAAACGTATCTCGTCAGGAGGTACATTTAGGAGCATTCGGAGTATAATCCTGGATGCACTGCTGTAAGCTCTCTGAAATAGGTCAAAGAAAAGTCTTTGGAATCCACATGACAGGTAATCACTGTGTCCTGTATCGCCACCTGCAGAAACAGTCAGCTTCTGTACTGGTTGCCTGTGTCCTAGGTCCTCAGAAGAGCTTTCTGCATGCTTTCAGGAGGCTATGCCAGAGGTCCCTCAGACAAAGCAGGAACTACATTTCCCATGATACACAACTAAACTTCAGAGTGCATGAGCATCATGGCAAATGTAGTTCCAAAACATCTGGGGTTCCAAGGTTCGCCATCACTGCCCTAGGCGATGACAGAAAAGCCAGAAGTTTTTTTGACATGCCTGACTTTACATTATCTAAGCTGTTAGAAAGGCAAAATGGCGGCTCACAGTGAGGAAATAACCCGGGCCCCAAGGGACAGACTTGCTTAGTGATTTTGAACCACGGAATTTTTATAGGCTGAATAGTTTACATTCAGCAGAGATGAACACCGACAAAGAAAAAGGTTGCTATTGCTATGATTAAAGTGGTTGTATACCCTATTGTATACCCTATTTTTACACTTTGGCCTACAGGTAAGCCTATAATAAGGCTTACCAGTAGGTAAAAAAAAAAAATATATCTCCTAAACATGTACGGTTTAGGAGATATTCCCCTTGCAATGAGCCGCTGAGTTCACGGTGCATATGCGGTGCATACTAGCTCATTATGCCTTTTGCTTTACAGGTTTAGTAAAAAAAAAAAGTCAGCAACTCGTAAAACAAGAAGATTTTAACTTACCTTATTGGTGGGTGATGACTCATACTTCACTGCCTTGAAGAGCTCCAGGTGCTGCTGTTATCCAATACCCCAGCATCCCCTGTTAGGCGCTGTAGTTCCTCCTGCTGGCCTTCTTCAACACACCCAAAAGTATCAAATAATAGTGGCACCCAGAGCTTTTCGAGACAAAACTTATTTTTTTACAGGCTCCCTATTGTTCAAATTAGTGTTACATAGAAACAGTAAAGCCTAGTACACACTATAAAAAAAAAAAATATTCAACCCAGTGGGCTAAATTTAAAAAAATTAAGAGCTCAAGAGGGGCCACTATACTAACAATCCAATGTTAGTACAGCTTTCTCCCCCCCCCCCCCTTGCTGAGCTATTGTGTTCTGACACCTGGATTCCTAAAATTTTGACTGATTACTTTTTTTAAAGCAGGCAGCTGATCTTATATACAGCCTCTATACAATGCCCTTTGGGTTTACCAACAATGTGTGGTATGATGGTCTACGTAAATAGTCTATTGATAGCCAAACAGTAAGACCCTCACAGAACAAAAGGAGGTACTACCTGTGACAAACTTTAATCCAAATTCCTGAAGATGGTCTATCGGCTGAAACACGCATTGGGGCAGAGACTTTAGTGCTGATGTTACGCCGCTGCATGATATCGGTCAGCAGCGGCTTTCTATGTGAGTTACAGCGTTTTTTGCATTTTAAAATATCAGTCTGCTTGTTTGGCATGCTATATATGTGATCCTCATGGTGCAATAACTACTATACAATTACCATCTTTGCTGGCTCTGTTTGCTGCAGCTTGGATCGGTGCTGGAAACTGGGGAGGCGAGAACTGTGGATGGAATCATAGGCTACCCTGGATGACATCTACTTAAACAGGAGCTTCAGTTTCCCCCCCAAAAAAATTTAAAATGAGCAGCTTCAAATACTGTAGCTGCTGATTTTTAATAAAAAGACACTTACCTGTCCAGGGATCCAGCACTGTCCTCAACCGGCTTCCCACTGCACATATGCTTTGCGAATGGTTCCACAGTCTTCTGGGACTTGTGATGTGTCCCAGAAGGATGAGGGTGAAGAGGGGGGAGGGGAATGAACCTCCTCAGATTGCCACGCCGATCCTGGGGGAAGTAGGAGCGGGTGCCTGTTAAAACCATGTACCCACTCCCATCCTCCCCACCCCCCCCCCCCCAAAATAAGTTCCAAATGTTGGGAAAGGAGGAGGCAAAAAAGCCCCCTTTTGGGTGAAGTTCCGCTTTAAGATGACATTGCTACACATTTTGTAGCACATATTCTGGTGAGTGTTCATTTCATAAGGTGGTGGCTGGTGGTTCTTTACACTGCTTCTTTACACTGAAAGTAATTTGGCAACAATCTGAGTCATTTTTGGAGGAATTATAATACATATATCTTTTTTGGACTATACCAGACTTTTTTGCACTTTATTGGCACTATATGCATTTTTATACATATACTTTATTTTTATTGTGATATTATACTACACTTTAGGATTGACATATTTATATTGATTTTTTTAATTTATATAGATATGTGACTAATTGTTGCACTTCGTGAGTAATTGTTGCAATCTAATTGTGTGGCACTGCAGGCGATTATCTTTATGTGAGCAAGTTTAAGCAAACGCAAAATTGAAGGAATGTTCACTGAGCCCAGCAAACACTTGACACAATGCACAGAAAACAGTACCTGTCCAGAGCATCATCTGACTTGAACCTGTTGTGTATGGATGCCTTCTCTTCTTTGTCATTATCCCTGGAAAACAAATGTAAACAGCTTAGGACATATTATTGTAAAGCCGACAAATTAAACAGATATGTACAGTGCATGTCTGTTTTGAAAGCAGATTTGTAGAGAAATAGTTTGGATATGTCCCATCAGATGTAAAAATAACTGGGTTCTTCTGTCTATAAAAGTAACTGCATTGTTTAAATAAATGACATGCAATGTCTCTTCTGCAATAGAATGCACTTTCCTGCCTGTTCACAATCCTTGGTGGTAGGTAAACAGAGCTGCGCAAGCGCTGCTCCTTTCAAATTTCCGGCACAGTGCCAGTGTGCCGGGATGAATGACTCCCATGCATGTGCGGGAGTGACATCATGCCATGCTGGGCAATCAACATGGTTGAAGACCAGCAACAAGGGGAAGCCAGGGAAAGGATGCTGACAAGGGACCTTGCAGTCATCAGAACGTTGGGGAATAGGTTAATATTTCTGCCTTTATTTCCACTTTAAGGTCACAAGCAGATTTATTTTCAATCCCTCTGGGCCTTATAGATGTCATTAGACAATTAAACCTTCAATGAACAAAGTTTTCCCTGCAAAAATAATAATTATGTCACATTTGAGTCCAACAATTAATGTTATGGTAAGGAAATCATGGGCTCCCCCAATAGGGACTTACCTTCAATCTACACTCTTTTGGTCATAGGACCATGGCTTTGTATTCTTCATATTTTAGCATGTTACTTTGCTTATGTGTCACCAAAACAATGTGACAAATGCAACTGTTTATATTGTTAAAACCTTAATAAGGAGCATTTGAACAATAAAATGAACATTGGAGGAAAGGAAAGTTATTATGGTGTTATGTTACATATAACAACACATTGAACAACTGATTAGGGGATCAGGGAATTGGTTAGGGGTTTTCTATCAGTACATCTAATAGCATTTGCAGAGAAAGAATAGTTTGTATTACTTGTCCAGATTTTCCTGGGATTTGTATCTGTTTAGTAAACTTTTCCCAAAGTTTTCTTCTTTCCTGAAAAACATAAGAAAATAATATTCATGCATACATTTGTTTCAAAAGTTTTTTATTAGAGCATAATATAGAGTACAACAAGAAGTAGTCAGAAATGGTGAATGTATATCGTTCACGTTACATATAAAGCATAACTATTACAGAACATCAGAAAATTAGTGGATTAAGTGCTATCATTTGTCGCTGATCAATATTAGGGAGGGTGTTGACACGGTGGCATCAGTGTGTATCAGCGGGGGTGGTCCCCAGAACTTCAACAACGGGTAATGTTATGCGTTTACATCAGGTTCATGGGGTATCAGAAAATGTGAAATCATAGCCTCAGAGGCCTGTTCTTGTTGAGGAAGTAAGGGAACATGGGTACAAGCGGGGTTCACAGATGAGGGATAGGCGCGTGAGGAGAGGGGGGCACATAGGGGAAAAAGAGAAAGAGAGAGAAGAGAGAAGGGGGAGAGGGAACGTTGTCGGCGGAGCCGCGGTGTGGCTAGGGGGGCCACCACGCGCAGTGGTAGAGGAAGGTGGAAGATCATGGGATAAGGAGGTTGGGATCAAAGTCTGGGGGTAGAAAGTTATCCACCCATGGGGTCCATATGCTAGTGTGTCGTGGGACACGGTCTAACAATGTGGCCTCAATTTTGCTGTGTATCATGGCTTGGGTTACTCTATTCTTTGTTTCTGCTATGTAGAGTTTCGGAGTTTTCCAGGCTTTGGCAATAGTTTGCTTGGCAGCAGTGGTCAGCTGGAGGAGAAGACTGATTTGATTTCTGGTATATTCTCCCTGTATGTGGTTTAGGAGTGCCAGGGCAGGGTCAGGGATCACTGTTTCATGCAGTATTGTGGAAACCATTTGAAAGATAACCTTCCAGAATTGTTGTGCTATCTCACAAGACCACCAGATATGAAGATGGGTACCCTGGTCACTGCAACCTCGGAAACAGGTCGAGGGATAATTCGGTACAAATTTAGATATTCTTGCTGGAACCAGGTACCAGCGCATTAAAACTTTATAGTTTGTTTCAAGCGCTACCACATTTTGGGAAGAAGATTTGGTGGTGGCCCATATAGCAGACCATTCTTCAGGAGAGAGAGAAATATTTAGGTCCTTGGACCACTGTGCAGCGTATAGAGGGAGGTCAGCTGATAGGGTGGAGAAGTGGCTATATAGGCTAGATATAATGCCTGGGGCATGAGGGTCTGCTGCGCAGATTTTCTCGTATATAGATTGGGTGGTCAGACTAGTGCACGGGCCGACTATTGATTTGGCAAAGTGGAGTACTTGAAGATAACGGAAAGATTCAGAGGTTGGGAGTGAGGCACTGGATTGGAGATCTGAAAAAGATTTAAAGGTGGAGTTGGCAGTAAGATCGCATATTTTAGTTATGCCCGCTTGCGACCAGCGAGAAAAGGTGCTGGGTTGAGTGTAGGCAGGGTAGAATGAAGGGTGGTGTAAGAAGGATAATAAAGGGTTATGCGGAGAGATCAGTTTGAAGGGGTCGCGTAGCCTGTCCCATAGCTTTAAGGAGTGGTAGGTGATGGGGTTGGTAATATGACCACGGACGGGAGGGGGTAGCCATAGAATGTTATTAACTGTTAGTGGGTAAAGGTCTATAGCTTTGAGGGAGACCCATTTCGGGGTTTCAGTAAGTGCATGTAATAGAGCTAGTTGGGCTAGTTGGGCTGCCTGGTAATATTTGGCAAAGTTCGGGATGCCCAGGCCCCCGTGTAGTTTATGGCGAAGAAGGATAATTTTCGGGATTCTGGGTTTGGTGAGGCCCCATATATATTTAAAGACTCTAGATTGAATAATCCGGTGGAAGTAAGAAGGAACATCGATCGGGAGGACTCTATATAGATATAATAGTTTGGGAAGCAAGGACATCTTAACAGCGGCCACCCGCCCCAGCCAGGAAACACACAAAGGTTTCCAGGTGTCCAAGATAGATGACAATTGTGCCAGCATGGGGAGATAGTTAGCTTGGTATAAAGAGGTTGGGTTTCCGGTCAGTTTTATGCCAAGGTACGGGAGAGAGGTAGCAGACCAAGTAAAGGGGAAGTTTAGTTGTAAATGGGTGACTTCGTGGGGTGGGAGAGACACATTAAGAGCTTTAGACTTTGTTTGATTAACCTCCAAACCTGAAATGGAGGCAAATGTATCCAGGGTTTGAATAAGGTTAGGGAGAGTGGTGCGGGGTGAGGTCACAAATAAAAGTGCATCATCTGCAAAGAGGCAGATTTTATGCGAGGTGGAAGCGATTTCTAGTCCTTTAATATTAATGTTTGTTCTAATCAGAGCTGCCACTGGTTCGATAGCTAATGCAAAAAGTAAAGGGGAAAGGGGGCATCCCTGTCTAGTACCTCTTGCTATAAGAAAACTGTCCGAGCGAAATCCCGAGTACCTAATATAAGCTTGCGGCTGGTTATAGAGGGAGTTTATCCACTGTAGAAAGTGTGGGCCAAAGCCCCAGCGTTTAAGAATGTAGTCTAGGTATGGCCAGGACACCGTGTCAAACGCCTTCCTTATATCAAGAGATAATAAATGCATTGGGATATGACGGGTTTTTGCAATATGCTGGAGGAGTATCACTCGTCTGATGTTATCGCTGGCTTGCCTACGGGGTATAAAGCCTACCTGGTCTTTGTTTATTAGTTTGCCGATAAGAGGGTTGAGGCGAAGTGCCAATATTTTAGCCAGGAGTTTGATGTCCAGGTTAAGTAGGGAGATGGGTCTAAAATTAGACCAAAGGGAATTATCAGTGTTAGGTTTGGGTATCATTGCTATAATAGCTGTCAGTGTGTCTCGGCCAAAGACCTGATTCTGAAGTAGGGAGTTGAACGTTTTACTTAAGAGGGGGGCTAGAGTTGTAGCAATTTTTTTGAAGTATGTGGCTGATAGTCCATCTGGGCCTGGCCTCTTATGGGGTTTGAGGGTTTTTATCGCTGCAAGGACTTCTTCTGTAGAAATGGGTGCCTCTAAGGGTTCACGGTCTGAGTCCGAGAGAGCAGGCAAAGGGGTGTCGTGAAGGAGTGAGTCAGCGGCAGAGTGGGAAAAGGTAGATTTAGCTTTATAGAGGTCTTCTAGACGCTTGCGGAATTCCTTTAGAATTTTGATAGGGTTACTAGTGTATGTATTTTTCTCGATCCGTAATCTGATGGGAACATGGTTCCGTTCTGGTCGACGGAGACGCATGGCTAGGAAAGTATCGGGTTTGTTGGCCTTAGTGTAAATGGTATGGCTGGATCTGCGGATGGCCTTATCAGCCGATTCAGCCAGCAGCAGATCCAGTTCAGTTCTGGATTTTTCCATTGCTATCCTATGGGGCTCAGTCTGGGTTTTCTGGAACTGAAGAAAGTTCTGGTGGTACTCCTTCTCAAGGTTGGCTAGTTGGAGCTTCTTATCTCGTTTAAGATGTGTAGATACTGATATGCATGTGCCTCGGATTACCGGTTTGTGTGCCTCCCAGAGGAGAACTGGAGAGATATCAGGAGTATTATTATGACGCAGGTAATCTCCAAGGGCCACCTGAATGTCAAGGCAGTATGACGGATTAGTAAGATGAGCTTCATTAATACACCAGGAGCGGTCGCTGGTTTGGGGAATCAGAGAGGAAACCGTGGTAAGGACTGCACAGTGGTCCGACCATGGTATAGGTTGTATAGAGGAGTTGACAAGTGTTGGGGAGGACGCAACCGAGAGGAATATGTGATCGATCCTAGAAAAGGATTTATGGGGATATGAGTAGAACGTGTAGTTCTTCTTCGTTGGGTTGCATTCTCGCCAAGTGTCAAGCAATGAGGCTTGTTGCAGTAATTTTCTAAAGCGTGTGGAAGAGGCATACTGGTCTGGAGCATATGGGGATTTATCCATATGTGGCTGAAGTACTGAGTTAGAGTCGCCGCAAAGGATCACCGTGCCCCTGCAATGTGTCCGGATGACTTGTAGGAGGTGAGAAAAGAAGGGGTTTGGGTTATCATTCGGGGCATAATAGGAGACCAAGGTAGTTTCCACTTCTTGAAGCATGCCTACAAGGATTATATAGCGACCTTCCGGATCTTTGATTTCTGAGATTAATACGAAAGGGAGGGATTGGTGAAGGGCTATGAGTACACCGCGCTTTTTCACATTAGCCGAGGCAGTATACACTTGAGGGTATCGGGGGCTAAAGAATTTTGGTGTCGCTTGCGTCGTGTAATGAGTTTCCTGGAGGGCTACAATACTAGCTTTTAATGCTATGAATGTTTGGAAGGCCTTAACTCTCTTATGCGGTGAGTTGAGTCCCTTTACATTAAGGGAAAGAATGTTCAGGGGGGCCATGGGGAAGGAGAGGAGATATTAGGCAGAAGGGCCCCAAGGGCCCCGCAGCCCCGCCGACAAGGATCAGGAAAAGAGAAGATACAAGGGAGAAGGGAGGGAAGAAAGGGGAAAAGGAGAGGGTAGTAGTTGTAAGGCAAATGGATGAATAGAT
This sequence comes from Rana muscosa, assembly GCA_029206835.1. NCBI lineage: Eukaryota > Metazoa > Chordata > Amphibia > Anura > Ranidae > Rana > Rana muscosa. Next base: position 776,512,507 of record CM055117.1, read on the forward strand.
ATAGGAAGTGGCAATGGGGTTTGGTCGCCCGACCAGGTAGTGGACAGACTCGCCAGTCGGCCAGCCGACTCGCGAGTGTGCACACCATGCAGAGGGGGGGCAATGACAGCCTCCCGCCGCCAAAGGGGGATTGTGGTTAAAGTTTTTAAAAGTTAAACCAACAAGAAGTAACAGGAAAGACAGTGGTTATGCAGGTATTGCTATGTAACCTATATTTGTCTGGAGGCACACGGACCTCCAGATTGACTCTGTGGAGACATGGTACAGGGACACACAAATACTCAGGTAGGGTGTATCCGTATACATATATCCTCCCATAAGCATTTAAAGTGAGAAACAGAGAAAGAAAACAAGTTACTGTTCATAACATTTCAATTTACCAAGGTCAAGCACTAACAGACAAAGAATAGGCGGCAGTGTCCGCACATGCGGCGAGCCAGAAAACAGGCGCCAACCGAAATGTCACACAATGAATGTTGTGCAGGAATCATAGTACATTTTCCCAAAAAGGAGAAATGGCACAGGGACACACAAATACTCAGGCAGGGTGTATCCGTATACACATATCGTCCTATAAACATTTAAAGTAATAAACAGAGAAAGAGAACAAATAACCGGTAATGACATTTCAATTTACCAAAATCATGCCCAAATGGACAAAAAAATAGGCGGTATCGTCCGGGTCGCCGCATGCACCCAGGGAAAGCCCTGAGCCCATGCGGCGAGCCAGAAAACAGGCGCCAACCAAAATGTTATGTAGTGAATGTTGTGCAAGAATCATAGTACATTTTCCCCAAAAAGGGGACACCGTAGGAAAAGGAAGAAAAAAAAAATATATAACCTTCCTGGTTTTCCTGAGTAGTAAGGTAAAAAAATAAAACAATAATAATAATGAAAAAAGAGGGGAGAAAAGTGTATAACACTTGTTGATGAGAAAGGGAATATAAAAGATTCATGGGGCCTGAGCCCCCGCAACCCCGGGAAGAGGGGGGTAGGTGGACTGCACAGACATCCCCCATACCATTAGGGGGTGTCTATCACAGGACAGTCCCCCTTTAACTTGATTGAAGAGTTATCATCACGTCATAAAGTATAGGTTAGCTTCAATCAAGGGGCCTCCGGTGGCAAAAAGTGGTTGTGAAAGGAGCAAAAGTAAATTCAACGTGGAGAGTAGACTTGTCGGTCCCGGGAGATGTCCCTGGGTGGGCGAGCTGGTGTACCTCTACGGATGGATGAAGGGCCAGGATTAGATCTCCTTGGAGTGGTATTATAGGGATGCGTTGCTGCCCGGGCGGGGGTGCGAGGCAGTGTCGTCTCCGCAGGTTGCTCCGGGGTAGTTAGGTGCAGGGACTCAAGAAGACGTTGGAGGGATTCCGGTGATGTGGAGGAGTGTTGCTGGCCCTGGTAGGAGAATTGCAAAGCAAAAGGGAAGCGCCAGGTGTATTTAAGTTGGTGCTGCAAGAGAATCTGGAGTTGTGGTTTCATGGCACAGCGTTTAGCAATTGTAGATGGAGCTAGGTCAGAGAACAATTGATACGTGTGACCCTGGAACAGGAGAGTGTCCTTATTGCGGGCAGCAGCTAGGAGTTGTTCCTTTGTATGGAAAAAGTGCAGTTTAATGATAATATCTCGCGGAGGCCCGTCTTGCTGTCGGCGGGTCAGGGCCCTGTGTATTCTATCGAATTCCAAGCGTTCTATTGGTATAGCAGGTGATAGTTCTTGGAATAGGGCCGTTGAGAAAGATTGTAGGTCTTCCACATTTTCTGGGATACCTCTCAGGCGTAGATTTGATCTACGGGAGCGATTTTCAGCGTCCTCGAGACGTGAGAGTAGCATGTTGTTCTCATCACGGAGGGCTGCCTGCTCTTGAACCTGCTCTTGGAGTGTAAGCTCTATATCATCTACCCTGGTTTCCAGGTCTGCCGTGCGCTGGCCTAGCTCCCTGATCTCACGTGACAGCCTGCTTGTTATCTGATCAGATGTAGTTTTTAAGGCCTTTTGCAGCATGGCTTCCATAAACTGTAGAAAATCACCCTGGGACATACCTGAGGAGGGCAGGAAGGAAGGACCGCTGATGGTGGACTCATCCCCGCTGTCGGCGGTGGCTTGTTCTGGCTTGTCTGGTGAGGCAACGTGCTGTTTAGTCAGGGCCTTCGCCGCCATCTTGGACGAGGCGCGGGCCAGGGCGTCTTTGATCGGTTTAGATTTGGATCTACCGCGATGGCCGGTTAAAACCATCCCAGACGATGCTGTGGCCGTTCCGGAGGCTGTATTCAGCAAAAGCGGGGTTGCAGGGCGGCTCAGGCGCGGTGTATGATCCCGATGTTGCGGCGGGAGGTGCGGAGCTCTAGTGGAACACGTCCGCCATACAGAGCCTCGCGCATGCGCCCTCTTCATGCATACATTTAATATCAAACAAAATATAAAAGCACTCAAATGTAAAACAGGGCATGGGAATACTAAAAGGGTGCTAAACAATAACAAGGAGATTTGTTCATGCATATTCTGAATTCTATTATTATTAAATCTCACTTGACGTAATTGTAGCCGTATTAGTGCAATTGTGACAGAGAAAATTAAGTACTGTCCGTGATACTTTTTTTATTTGCACTAACATAGAATTTTTCAGGACAAGCTTTCGGGGTATGTCCCCTTCTTCAAGGTCCAAGCAGTACTGCTTGGACCTTGAAGAAGGGGACATACCCCGAAAGCTTGTCCTGAAAAATTCTATGTTAGTGCAAATAAAAAAAGTATCACGGACAGTACTTAATTTTCATTATTAAATCTCGAAACACTGATGGTTTTGATTTGAAATATTCCAGCAACACTGCTGGAAAAATTGCTGAATGTTATGATAGCCATGGCTAGGCAATGAAGCTCTGTCTACATTGATGAATGTGTGAACTCCAGGGCACTAGCATGAATCTGATTGTGTGCATATTCACTTTCTTACATTTTGTCCTCTTCATCTTCTGGCCGCGTTTTTATCCAGCTACTGTCCTTTAGCAAAGTTCTTCTCTTGTTTACATCTTGTATCACATTCTCTTTGCTTACAGATCCCAGGGTATTACTTTTAGCGTCTGCCAGAAACACAATAAAGAAAAATACAGCTCAGAGAACTTTTAGAGAAAACTTGTATAGACCTGAAGAATGTCACCTATCATCAAGGTATTGATTGATTAAAGAGGAAATATCATGTTTACAATAGATTTAAAGAGTTAAAAGATAAAAAAAATATACAGTACAACTATTTTTTAAAGGGGGGGGGGTGGCTTGTCAAGGTAGAATAGAACATGCACCACTGCAGCTCCCATACTAACCCGGCCCTCATTAAGCTTATACAGGCTACCAATGACCCTAGATGGGTAAAAAGACATGGCTTCCAGACTTCCTCCTGGAAGGATCAACTCCCTCTTTGATTCCACCTAGCAAAAAACCTCCCTTGCCACTGAGCGCTCCAGCAAAAAGGACGTGATCAGCAAGTACCAATGTGGCATGGCTCACTGCCTTATGCTGCTGCTCACACCTGCACCCACTACAGCAGCCCCTTCTCCACTCTCAGAGCTGGCCAAAGACAGACCTGCCAGGGCTACCAAGTCAAGACAGCAAGAGATCCTCAGAGGAGAGATACCAATCAACTGCTAATGAATTTATTCCAACTTAGTATAAACCTAAGCCGAACCATGAAGCCAGTTCTCAAATTGCTCGGAAAACGAGACATAAAATATTGCTCAGGCTATCCCTTTCAACTAGTAGCATACAAAAAATGGAAATCAGCCAGCCACGTTTCACTATCTAGGTGACCTGCCCTATCTCCTAGGGACTTTTGACCTCCCACATGTCTCACTCCCTGACTTTCCAATGAAACCTCTTCCTCCGGGTCTCCCCAAACACAAATTCTGAAAAAATGTTCTCCCAACAACAAATCAAGCCTAGCAACTACAATGTCAAAAATAAATCATACCTTTCCATTGGATCAGATTCAAGATGCCTCAGGTGCTGGAAGAAATTAACATCTTGCCTTGTCCAACTCCTATGCTGATCTTGTAGTATTCCCCAAATATCCTCCTCCTTGGAACATCACACCCCCTCTTAATACCCCCATCTCAACCCTTCTTTTAAGTCAGTATCCACTTGACCAGCTTTCTGACTAATTGGCCTGCATCATAATAGGTTTTTTCTGCACTCTGTATAACATCCACAAAGCACATTGCTCTGAACTAACTTTATGTGGCCTTGTAAGGCTTCAAACTACATTTACCTATATCCCTGAAAGTCCTGGTGCTTCTCTGCCTTTGAGAGGCGTGTTGCTGTTTTGTTTCGGTTTACTATATTATATAGGATGTTGATGTGGATAGTTGTCCCTGGAACTTGCTAGCATTAGATTTAAAGATAAACACTACCTACACAATTGTTAATGTCTATTTTGCCCACCATCTATACAGACCTCTTAAATGAATCTCCAATAGCCCAGATACTCTGGTCTGACTCAACTTTTTACTCAGTGACTCTGTGCGGCTATAGGACATCTCTCAAACTATCACCTAGTTTAGGGTAACTCAAACTAATGACAAAACATCCTCTTCCATTCAATAGAAAGCATTCAATTGCATCCCTTAAAGGGTATTCATATCTAATGGAGCCCATTTTACAGAGAGGCTTCAAGCCAAATAGCATCACTATACCAAGGGATTTCAATCCTCCAATCTAGTCACAAATTAACACTCTTGCAAAACACGCTTCTCAAAGTTTTACACGCTAGATTCCAACTTTGCCAGCTTGTTGACCATCACTTCATGCATGCTCAAGACAGTGAATTCAGCAACAAATGTGGTTGCCTGCTCGTGCAGAAATTACACACAAGATCCATGACCACCTACATTCCATAAATTCTTACTCAAATGCACTTGTATAGAAATCCAGAAAGATTTCTCAAGTCTTCAAATAATTCTACACTAATCTCTACAACATACAAACTAAATACTCTGACCTTTTCTCTTAAATGCTCAAGCAGAACATTGACTCCTACATACTTGCCACAGGCCATGCTGCATTACCTCCTGATGTTAGTGACAGCCTGTACTCCCTATATACCCCAGAAGAACTCCTTTATGCTATCACGACCCACCCAAGGAAATGCCCAGGCCCAGGTGGCCTCATGGGCAGATTCTACTAAACTCTTAAGGAGACTCTAACTGAGATTTTTTAAAGGTTCCACCCACCATTATGCTTATTTCCAAACCCAGAAAAAAACTGCATCAATTACAGACCTATTTCTCTAATGAATATGGGTGCTAAAATATTTGTCAAGGTGACTGTCCAACATCAGCCCTACCTGCCTAGAAAATCAATTAATCAAGCAAAGAGCTCACACCCACTCCGAGTCAATCCGTCTTTTACATCCCATGGGAGATGCCAAGAAAGCATTCAACCAGGTTAGCTGGTCCTTTCTAGAGACCACCTTGAAACAAATTAGCATAGGGAACTCTCTCCTTCAAAAGATCAAGGCCCAATATAACAACCCAACAGCCAGGATTAAGTTGCATGGCACCCTTTTCAAACCCTTTGATATCCACAATGGCACACAGAAGGGTCAATGAGTCCATCAAGCACCTACATGTGGTTGGTTCTGTTTGCCCATGACCTGTTGATGCTTATCACACAACCACTCACTAGCCTCCCCAATGTCCTACAGCAGTGGTCATCAACCCTGTCCTCAGGGCCCACTAACAGGCCAGGTTTTATGTATTACCTTGGGGGGATGCAGACTAGAATACTGCAATCACTGAGCAGGAAATTAGATGTATTTCAGTTATCTTGCAAACCTGGCCTGTTAGTGGGCCCTGAGGACAGGGTTGATGACAACTGTCCTACAGGACTTCAAACTACAACATGTATTTGGAAACCTTAGTAACTTTAAAGTCAATATATCTAAATCAGTACTGCTAAACGTCATTTTCTCCACATCCACCTTACTTCGCCTACAAAGAAACTACCCCTTTGTATGGAAAACTGATTTAACAACTTATTTAAGCATACACGTTCCTTCCAACCTACACTCCCTCTACAGCCACAATAACTCCAAACTCCTAAAGCGGGATTCCACCCGTGATTTTTTAAAGGTCAGTAGCTACTAACACTGTAGCTGCTGACTTTTAATAAGGACACTTACCTGTCCTACTCGCCCGCGATGTCAGGCCCCCGACGGCGATCGCTCGGTCCTGGCAGGTCCCGGTGTTCTAACAGTATGGGCCCCCCTATCAGATAGTGCCCGGGTTGGACTGCGCATGTGCAATCGGAGATCACAGAAATCTCTGAGACGAAACATCTATTACATCAGCTGTTGTTGGAGCATGCGCAGTTAACATGCGCTCGCTCCCGCCACTCGTTCTATAAGATGGGGGACCCATCTAGATAGTTCAGAGCTGGCCGCGCTCAACTCAATACAGCAAGGGGCGGGTTGTTTATAAAAAAGGGGCGGGTGTATTATTGAGGACCCATGTTGATAGAAGGATTGAGCACGGCCAGCGCTGTTGTATCTATCGAGATGGGTCCCCCATCTGATAGAAGGAGTGGCGGGAGGGAGCGGCGGGAGCAAGCGCCAACAGCTGATTGAACAGATGTTTATTTTCGGACATTTCCGTGATATGGGACTGCGCATGTGCATTGCAATCCGGGCACTATCTGATAGGGGACCCAGAATGATAGGACACCGGCGCCTCCATCCTGACTAAGGGAAACAGGCAGCGACGCCTTACGGCTTCACTGCCCGTTTCCTAATGCGCATGCGCGACTCGCACGGCTCTTTGTGAATGGGCGGCTGCCTCCTGGGATACACACAGTTCCCAGAAGGCAGCGCGCCCCATTCAAAAGAAGAATCCGAGTGTAGGACGAGGAAGAAGATCCACCGCGAAGGATGAAGAGGCAGATTAGGAACTTCCACATAGCAACCGCTATTTCTGGTACCGTATGTGCTGAAAATGCCCTCCTCGGCTTATACTTGAGTCACCTATTTGTGCCTGATCTCCCGGACTTTGAGGACGGTTGTAGGTCCCCTGGACCCGAAACGTGGCACACATGTAGCCCCATTTTTCATCTATAAGTGTGCAAAGTTTTTTGTCTGGGGGACCTACGGCCGGGGAGCACCAATTTTTCAAAGCCGGGCACCCCTTCCATAGACTCCCATGTTAAACGTCAGTCTAGTCATGGACACAGTGAGGCATGGGCACAGTGAGGCATGGGCACAGTCAGGCAATGACACAGTGAGGCATGGACATGGACACAGTAAGGCAAAGTGAGGCACAGTGAGGCATGCAGATGGACAACCTAGGCTTATACTCGAGTCAATAAGTTTTTCCATTTTTTTTTTTTTTGGTAAAAATGATATATTCGGGTCGGCTTATACTCGAGTATATACGGTAAGTAAAAAAAAAAATGTTTCATTTTATTTATTTTTTTATTTGAAGATTTTTGGTGAAATTTTTTTTTTCAGGATGGAACTCCACTTTAAGTGAAATAGCCCAGGACCTCTCTACATGGCAAGACTGGAAACTATCTTGGTTTCACAGTATCAACATCTTAAAAATGAATGTTCTGCCCTGTCTTCTCAAAATCTTCAATTCAAACCCAAATTACCCACCCAAAACCTAGTTCACTCACCTTTGTCACGTGGCTTCTGGTTTTATACGGTGTAATAAAATATCTAGATATATATGCCATATATCACGAAACCCAAGCATGAAGAGGGGGTTGGATTCTCAGAATACTAGCTACACATAAACCTACCATTAAAATTATAGCCTAATCATTTCTTTGTCAGTGGACAAAAGTACAAAGTCAGCAGGGGATCAAATACTTTTTTCCCTCACTGTATATCACAAGGTAGCTCTCACCAAACATATTTCTAATTGGTTCCACCACCACTCTCTGGGATCTCTCTCATGCCCCCCTACCCCACTCCCAACGACCACACCACACCTTCCAACCTTACCCTTATTGCCTTTCCCCTAAAGCAATATGGGAGATGTGATTCCACGGGCCAGGTTCCTTCACTCCTTTATTTGAAAATACAACCTTTGGCCCTGGTATGACAGCACTGAATGTTATGGGACTCTCTAGAGACTCTTAGCCCCAAATCTACCACATTCTAACTGTGCAAACAATGATGTCTGCAGAAATGCCCACCATGGGAATAATTACTGTATATACTCGAGTATAAGCCGACCCGAATATAAGCCGAGGCACATAATTTTACCACAAAAAACTGGGAAAACGTATTGACTCGAGTATAAGCCTAGGGTGTCCATCTGCATGCCTCACTGTGTCCATGTGCATGCCTCACTGTGTCCATGTGCATGCCTCACTGTGTCCATGTGCATGCCTCACTGTGTCCATGTGCATGCCTCACTGTGTCCATGCCTCACTGTGTCCATGACTAGACTGACGTTTAACATTGGAGTCTATGGAAGGGGTGCCCGGCTTTGAAAAATTGGTGCTCCCCGGCTGTAGGTCCTATAGACCAGTGGTTCTCAACTCCTGTCCTCAGGACCCACTAACAGGCCAGGTTTACCAGATAACTGAAATACATCACAGGTGATATCATTTGCTGCTCAGTGATTGAAGTATTCTAGTCTGCATCTCCCCCAAGGTAACACCTAAAATCTGGCCTGTTAGTGGGCCCTGAGGACAGGAGTTGAGAACCACTGCTATAGACCAAAAAAAACTCGATTCGAATCGTGAATCGAGTTTTTTTTTTTTTAAATCGCAGATTTATTTTTTTGGGCCAAAATCACCCAGCTCTACCCTACGGACAAAGACTGAGATGCCATTAAAGTTCATGGCAGGCGTCCCAATACTTTTGACAATATATGTCAACCGCCAAATGTTTGACGCCCTTATAAGCCCCAACACCGTCTCCTACAGGGTACTATAGCATAAAATACAGCAAATAGTCATAAATAACTACCGTATATACTCGAATATAAGCCGACCCGAATATAAGCCGAGGCACCCAATTTTAGCACAAAAAACTGGGGAAACGTATTGACTCGAGTATAAGCCTAGGGTGTCTATCTGCATGCCTCACTGTGTCTCACTGTGCCCATGCCTTACTGTGTCCATGCCTCACTGTGTCCATGACTAGACTGATGTTTAACATGGGAGTCTATGGAAGGAGTGCCCGGCTTTGAAAAATCGGTGCTCCCCGACCGTAGATACCCCAGACAACAAACTTTTCACACTTATAGAGGAGAAATAGGACTACATCTTTGTCAAGTTTCGGGTCCAGGGAACCTAGGACCGGTCGGTACCGGGTCCCCAAAGTCCGGGAGATCAGGTGCAAAAAGGTGACTCGTGTATAAGCCGAGGGGGGCATTTTCAGCACAAAAGAATGTGCTGAAAAACTCGGCTTATACTCGAGTATATACGGTACCCCATCCAGTAATTGGCATATAACTACACAGTTTACCAAATGTCTGCACACCTTCAAGAGACATTTACGTTCTCTTGAAAATACACTGATAGAGACACTGTTGAACACTGTTGGAGTAGACTTTCTACTGTGTCTAAATAGGAACAGTACCTAGGGGAGACTTGCACTGATGATGACTGGAGAAAATGCTATGTACTTATCAATAAACTGTCAATGTCTGCCTACTTTCAGGTAAAAACGTACAAAATAATATTCATATGGTATCATACTCCCCTAGTAACCTTATCTACCAATCGACTTCAGGGTGTTGTTGGAAATTCCCTAAGGAACCATGTAATTATCTCCACGTTTGGTGGGGAAGCCATCGACTATCTTCTTTTTTGAATAACGCCTTCTCCACCTATAATAGCATGTGCATATCTAACACTCCAGCTTCCACCCAGGTGGCTCTTCTGTTAATGAAACCTGTGTTTCATGAATAAAATCAATGAAGGCATTTTGAGATACTGCCTATAAGCAGCCAGGGTTGCAGTGTCCAGACACCGAAAAATCCACCCATTCACCCAACCTTATGAAATGGGCACAGACCCCAAATGGCATGACTATGGAGACCCAGGTGGCATCTAACACTTAGGCTCGCTTAACACTGCATGCTGATGCGGCTCACAGAAGGAGTCCTGTGCATCCTGATTCACCGTTTTAGGTCCGATTTCAGCCTGAATTTTGGTCTGAATTCGGACCTGAAACAGACCAAAAGACACACAGGGCTCCTGTGCAAATTCACACCGAAGCCGCATTGGAGATATGTGAACCGGCTCCATAGAGAGCCGTTCACAATCTCCTGCTATTGCGAATTGGATGCGGTAATTCCGCATATACCGCATCCAATTCGCAATAGTGTGAACCTGGCCTAACTGGAGGCTGTCAAGCTTGTAACATTTAGGGAGATGTGCCTTATCTACATCTGTTTACCGTCTAGGTTTTACTGAATGTAACTTTTTTTAGACACACTGAAGCTGTTGTCAGTTGTTTTCTTTTTACAATCTACAAACTCTCTCTCTATTTTGCAGAACAGCTTTGAATACAATAGTTGGAATAGAGGGCAACAAAGTCATTTGTAATCCGTGTTGTTTATCATGGGGCAGAAATTTATAAAGAGGTATTGAATTGTACAGTATTGTACTGCTTTCTGTTTTGTAATGTGCTACACAAACGGTTGATTTTCAGATTTCTGAAATTTCGAATTTCCGAATTTCCGAAATTCGGAATTTCGGAATTTCAGATTTTCGAAATTCGGAATTTCGGATTTTCAAAGTTACGAATTTACGAAATTCTGAAAATCGGATTTTCAAATTTACGAAATTCGGAATTTCGGAAATTCGGAATTTTGAAAATTCGAAAATTGGAAATTTCGAAAATTCAAGATTCGAAAATTCGAAATTGCAAAATTCGAAAATCTAAAATTTCGAAAATGGGAAATTTGTAAAGTTAAGTCTCCGAATTCCGAAATTTTAGAATTTCCGAATTTCCGAATTTCCGAAAATTCTTTTTTTTTCGGAAATTCTAAAAATTTGTTTTTTCGTTTTCGTTTTATTCGTTTTTTGGGAAATTCGGAAATTCAAAATTCGGAATTCCGAATATCAGAAAAAAGGAAAAAAAACAAAAAAATTTTTGAATTTCCCGAATTTCCGAAAAAAGCAAAAAAATGTAAATTAAAAAAAAATGTTTTTTTGAATTTCCCGAATCTCCGAAAAAAGTGCACATGTCTACTACCTAGTATCTGAACAGGTATCAGTTAGTCACAATAAAGCAAGCAGATTTCTGGCCTGTATTTCTTTACCTTTTTGTTTACATGTAAAAATCAATATTTGTTGCCAGAAAATTACCTAAAACTCCCCAAACATTATATATTTTTTAAAGCAGATCCCTACAGAAGAAAGTGGTGGGTTTTGCAATTTTTCACGTTACGCTGTATTTGCGCAGCGGTTTTTCAAACTAAATTGTTTTTGAAAAAAAAAAAAACACTTTAATGAATTTTAATAAATAAAAACACAATATAATACCCAATTGTTTGGTAAGATATAAAAGATGATGTTATACTGAGTAAATAGATACCAAACGTGTCAAGTTTTAAAAATTGCACGCGCCTGTGCAACGGTGACAAACAACATACATTTTATTATCCATAGGCAACTTTTTAAAAGCCTTCACAGGTTACCCACTTGAGATTTACACAGGAGGTCTGCTGCTCAAATTATTTTTCTCAATCTGACATTCGCGGTGATACCTCACATGTGTGGTGTGATCACTGTTTACATACTGATGCATGACCAACGCATGCGTTTGCATTAGTGCGCAAGCATGGGGGGAGGGGGTGCTTACATTTTTTTTTTATTATTATTATTTTTCTATTTTTATGCTGTCCCTTACACTGTTGGTGAAACAGGACAGAAGTTGCAAGCGAGGATGAATTTTCACAGACATACCATCAAGGAACATAAAGAAGAGAGTTTCTGCACACCTGTAGGACATCACTTCTCACAACCGGACCACACTATAGAAGAAGACCTCAATGTTTTAGTTCTTAAAGGGAATTTCAGAACTATCCAGGAAAGGAAAACATTTGAACTAAGAATGATAATTCTTTTTAACACAAAAACGAATGGCCTAAATTTAGATATTGGTTTCCTTACCCATTATACTAAGGTTTTATGACCCCCTCTGTGACTAGCATCTCCCCCCTCAAGTCTATAGCTCTCCCTCTGTCTTATCTCACTAACTCTGTCTTATCTCACTAACTCTGCTGCTATCTTTATTACCATTGATTTGTATGTGTTTTTTTTTCCTTTCCCTCTGAGATTTTTTTCTTGTTTTGTTTCAACATTCTGCCAAAAAAAATTGTGAATCAGTACTGCTTGGACCTTGAAGAAGGGGACATACCCCGAAAGCTTGTCCTGAAAAATTCTATGTTAGTGCAAATAAAAAAAGTATCACGGACAGTACTTAATTTTCTCTATGCTGTCCCTTTAAATCTTTGTTTGGTCACTTTTATTGTTATCACAAGGAATGTAAATATTCCTTTTGTTAGCAATAGGCAATGACAGGTACTCTTTACTGAGAGATCTGGGGTCTATTAGACCCCAGATCTCTCCTCTGCCCTTAAAAGCTTTGGATCATACCAAAATCGATCCAATGCTTTTTTCAAATCAGGAATGGTTTATTGACATCCAGCAAAACTGGAAGTGATGAAATACTCGCTGCTTCCAGTTTCTCAGTCCATAGAGGTGATCGGGGCAGCTCTATGGTCGGCTGGGGGAACTGCTGGCTGCACTCTCGGGTTCCCTGGAGGGAGGGGAGAGCCCAAGAAGGCCGCGGAAGGTGGCAAGGGGGGGGGGGAGTCTCCTCTCTCCTGTGGCTTGTAAAAGCAATCCAGCGGCTAATTAGCTGGTTTTCTTTTACAAGAAACCTGACCATCGGCTGGCTAAGAAAGAAAAAACAATACCAGCAGCTGCAGGCATCATCCCGGTATAACCACGCTGCAAAGCTTCTTTTTATCTGGCAAAAAAATTGTACAGGTACGTCACTTAGCGTTAAGTGGTTAAAGTGATATTAAACTCAAAACCAAAATTGTATTATATAGCAGCTTATCCATTTTTTTATGTGGTGGCTGCATTATTTTTATTTTTATTTTTAATTTCGTTTTTTTTTTCCCCTTTATTTTCACTGGGATCCAGTCAGAAAGTCTGCTGTTTTTCAACTTTCTTTAGCAGACCAAGAGGTCTATGAAACGTGGCAGTTAGAGGGTTAGGACAAACCAGTTAACACTGACAGGGGTGCTTACAATAGTCAGCTTTTAATCATTTATGCAAAACCTTTATCCCAAAAGGGGAAAAAAAACCCTTGCTGTAACTGCTTAAAAAGTGTTAGCTGGAGTTTGGCTTTAATTTGTCAGTCATGTCCATCTAAATCTGCTAGTGCATCTAAAGCCGACCATACACGGAACGCATTATTTTTCTGCAACCACGGGTTGCAAGAAATGTTTTATCTTGATTCCCCCATCAACACAGACAGTGTTGATGGGGGAATCCCTCCTGCCGGGCCATTGTCTTCTTCCAGCGGGGGGGGGGGGGGGGACGGGACAGGGGAAGCCATCCCTGCCGGGAAAAGACAGTGATTATTACTAGCGGCTATAGCTGCCACTAGCAATAATCGCAGATAAAACCCGGCATGCTGGTTGTACCTTAGTTGATTGATCGATCAACATGGTACATTCAGCCTGCCCATACATGGTTCGAATCTTGCCCGGTTTCTGTTGACCTGGCCAAGATTCGAACTGTGTATTGCCTGCCTAAGTCTACCCTCTCCACAGAATGACAATGTTGCTGTCCAAGGGTGTCTCTGTTTCTAAGACAGGAAGTGTGTTACTGGCAAGTCAGTGAAAATAAAGGGGGGGGGGAACTGAAGAAAAGGAAACAAATGCAGCCACCACATTTAAAGTGGAAGTTCACCCTAATACTAAATCTCTAAATCTATTGGCATCCACAATCTAAGACTTACCTATCTAACCCTGTAAAGAAGAAATCGCTATACAGTGGAACCCCGGATTACAAGCATAATCTGTTCCAGGAGAATGCTCGTAATCCAAAGTACTCGCATATCAAAGCGAGTTTCCCCATTGAAATCAATGGAAACTAAAATAATTTGTTCCGCATTGACTTCAATGGCATGCAATACCGCATGCGGCCAGAGGCGGGGGGCGCCGGAGAGCCTCGGAAACAGCCGGAAAGGCCTGAGGACAGCTCGGCTGACCTCTGCAAATCTCGGAAAGGCTCGGGAACGTAGTATTTCTGAGTCTTTCCGAACAGCTCTGAACTGCGCCGTTCGGCTCTGCTCGCCTCCGGCGCCCCCCACCTCAGGCCAAACGCGGTACTGCACACCGCTTTGACCTGAATCCTGCTCGTTTCGCGAGACAACACTCGCAAACCGAGTTAGGATTTTTCAAAATACAGTGCTCGTAATGCGAAACACTCGTTAACCGCGTTACTCGCAATCCGAGGTTCCACTGTACATACCTTTTCTGAAGCTGATCTGGTCTGGTCTCCAGCGGCGGAAGCTCTGCAGAAAAGACAGCTGACGACGGCTGGGAAATGCCTGGGAAGTGACGTCACCCATAGAGTTACTATGGGGCTTCTGTTGTCGGCTGCCTCCTCTGCACATGCCTACACAGAGAAGCCACCGCTGGCAGCTCAGCGTTGGACCAAACCAGAGCGGCTTCAGAAAGGGTATGTATAGCGATTTCTTCTTTACAGGGTTAGATAGGTTAGTATTAGATTGTGGATGCCTGTAGATTTAGAGATCTTAGTATTAGGGTGAACTTCCACTTTAACTACTTGCTTACTGGGCACTTAAACCCCCTTCCTGCCCAGGCCAATTTTCAGCTTTCAGCGCGGTCACGATTTGAATGACAATTGCGCGGTCGTGCGACGTGTCTCCCAAACAAAATTGATGTCCTTTTTTTCCCACAAATAGAGCTTTCTTTTGGTGGTATTTGATCACCTCTGCAGGGTTTTTTTTTTGCTCTATAAACAAAAAAAGAGCGACGATTTTGAAAAAAAACACAATATTTTTTATTTTTTGCTATAATAAATATCCCATTTTTAAAAAAAAAAAATATTTTTTTCCTTAATTTAGGCCGATACGTATTCTTCTACATATTTTTGGTAAAAAAAAAATCGCAATAAGCGTTTATTGATTGGTTTGCGCAAAAGTTATAGCGTCTACAAAATAGGGCATAGTTTTGGAGCATTTTTATTAATATTTTTTTTTTACTAGTAATGGCGGCGATCAGCGATTTTTATTGTGACTGCGACATTATGGCGGACACATCGGACACTTTTGACACCATTTTGGGACCATTGTCATTTTTACAGCGACCAGTGCTATAAAAATGCACTGGTTACTGTAAAAATGACACTGGCAGGGAAGGGGTTAACACTAGGGGGCGAGGAAGGGGTTAAATGTGTGCCCTGGGAGTGATTACTACTGTGTGGGGGAGGGGACTGACTGGGGGAGGTGACCGATCTGTGTCCCTATGTACAAGGGACACAGCATCGGTCTACTCTCCCTGACAGGACGTGGATCTCTGTGTTTACACACAGAGATCCACGTCCCTGCTCTGTGTACACGCCGATCGCGGGTACCTGGCGGACATCGCGGCCACCAGGCATGCACATCGGCATCTCAGTGATGCGCCGGGTGCGCGCGCGTGCCGCTGGCGGCGCTCGCGCGCCCCCCAGTGGCCGAAATAGCCGAGGACGTCTATTGACGTCCTCCCGGATTTTTAGATCCACATTGAGGCCGTCATTTGTCAATGGCCCGGATCTGAAGAGGTTAAGGATTGGTAAGCTGCAATACCGTATATAAATTTTTTGTTTTTTGGCTTAAAGCGGAGCTCCCCTGAAAAAAAAATATTAAAAGCCAGCAGCTACAAATACTGCAGCTGCTGACTTTTAATATATGGACACTTACCTGTCCTGGAGTCCAGCGACGTCGGCAGCAGAAGATGAGCAATCGCTCGTCACTCTGCTGCCCCCACCGCCATCATGGGTGAGGGAACCAGGAAGTGACATGCGCGAGTCGCGCTGCGCCGTTCTTACTGGTCCTTGTTGTGTTCTGGGAGCCGAGTGTCTCCCAGAACACAACGGGTATTCTGCGGGAAGTAACGTACTACCCGCAGAATACCCGCAGTGAGGACTCCCGGAAGTGGGTGCAAATACCTGTCTTAGACAGGTATCTGCACCCCCCTCCCCCTAAAGGTGCCAATTGTGGCACCAGAGGGGGGGAGGAATCCGATGAGCGGAAGTTACACTTTAGGGTGGAGCTCCGCTTTAATACCGCTTTAATTGCTCTTGGGTTAGGGCATACCTTGAATTTGTGGTACAATGGTATTACATATGTTTCATATAAGAATAACTAAAAGAATTGATTGTGCTCAATTAATGTATCATTTAGTCATTACCGCTTCCAAATTTGTTAAAGGTGTAAGTAGACATCTTGCTGAACAGCTTCTTTATATCTGGTAAAAAAGAAAAACAAAACAAAAAACATATTAACATTGTGATAAATGAATAGTTTATGATTTCATTTATGATACCTGGACTCTACATATGCTGCCTATATTGTTAGTTTCCTATGATCGTGTTATTTACTGCTTTTACTAACCATTTTAAAATGTAAATAAAAATTACAAAGACAAATTATTATTATTAATGATTTATATAGCGCCATCAGTTTACGCAGCGCTTTACAACTTGAAGGTAGACAGGACAAATACAAGACACTTTAATACAGTAGAAATCAGAGGGCCCTGCTCCTTAGAGCTTACAATCTAAAGCCTCGTACACACAATCGGATTTTCCGCAGACAAAGCGTCAGACTTTTGTCCGAAGGGCGTGTGCCTGGATTTTGTCTTGCATACAAACGGCACACTATTTTCGGCCAACAAACACGTACTAGATTTCCAGCTCTTTAGCGCCACCCTTTGGGCACCTTCTGATAATGTTTTGTTTGGTGAGCATTGCTTCCGAGCATGCGTATTTGTACTTTGGACTTTTGTCCACGGAAAATTTTAAAGCCTGCTATCCAACACTTGTCTGTGGAGCATACAAACAGTCGGATTTTCCACCAACAGGCTGTCATCACACAATTCCAGTCAGAAAATCCGATCGTGTGTACTAGGCTTTAGAATATCCCAACTCCACTTTTGTACCTTAGCACAAAATAAACGCAACACCCGCCCCAAAAAAAATAAAAAAGTATAATATTTGTCCATGGTCCATTTTAAGCTGATGACACACAAGACAAATAGTGATGGGAGCCACAGCTCTCTGCCTCAACTACATAGGAACAAACAAATTCTCAGTCTAAGCAGTCTCCGAGTTACAAACATCCGACTTACAAATTACTCCTACTTACAAACGGATGGAGACAACAGGAAGTGAGCCGAAATCTACCCCTAGGAAGGGAAATTCACTGCTGTAAGAGTTATAATGGAAAAAGGTATCTCTGCTGAAGCTTTATCACCAATCCTTGTTTTCACAACAAGCCAAAATTTTCTAAATCCAATTGTCACTGGACAGAAAATGAGGTGAAATCTTCTGAACAAGGGCACAGACAATCAAACAAATGTTAGAGGGGTATCAAAGTGTTACTAAACCCACAACAGTAAAAACAGTCTGTATATGCAGCCTAGCATGCTTGCTCTACTCACTGTGGAATTTAAGGGGTTAACCCTCAGCATTGTGTAAAAAGTCTGTTTTATCCTGTATACACAGATCCTCCCCCTCCTGCACTGTCTATCTTGGGAAGGCTAGCTAACACAGACAGGGTAGTCGACCTGCACATGCTCAGTTGTGTCTTTTATGCTGAAGAGAACAGATACTTGTTCTCAGAGATAGCCAGGTCACAAGTTATTGACATCACACATGTGGGCGTGTATACTAGCGTGCTCTAGTGAAAATCTCCTACCTGAACTCTCAGCACTGGAGAAACTGTGCAGTTTATCATGTGACCGTTGTATACAGATCATCCAAAAAGGTATATAGTGGCAGTATTTTACTGTAAAAATAAGATTTATAAGCTGTGGGCACTGTGGAGGGGGCGGATGAACTATTTTCATATTACTGGGTTTAGTAACACTTTAACCCTTCCCTATGTGATCAAAAACAATGTAAATTTGTTTTTTTTTGGCTGGAGTTACACTTAAAGTGGAAGTAAATCCATCGATTTAACAGTTGCAAAAAGCAGTTACATTCCCGGCATGCCGGGAATGCCAACTGTCACATTGGTTGTGCTCTCAACCAAACTGTCAAACGATCCAATGGCTGGTGTCCTAACTGATCACATGTGCGGCATCATGGCAGTTAAAGATTAAACAGAGGCCAATATGGCAGCTTCCTTGCCTGAAAATGATAGGAGGGTTTACTTCCACTTTAAAAAATATACCTGTTCCGAGTAAGATACAATTTCAACTTAGAGCGGAGTTCCGCCGAAAAAATAAATATTAAAAGTCAGCAGCTACAAATACTGCAGCTGCTGACTTTTAATATATGGACACTTACCTGTCCTGGGCACCCGCGATGTCGGGTCCCGAAGCCGATTTGTCCCTCGGCTCTCGGGTGCTGCCGCTGCCATCTTCAGTAAGGGAATCAGGAAGTGAAGCCTTGCGGGATCACTTCCTGGTTCCCTACTGCGCATGCGCGAGTCTCGCTGGGCGATCCCACTGGTCCCTGCTGTCTTCTGGGACCTGTGTGTCTCCCAGAAGACAGCAGGGGGGGAGTAGGTGCCGGACGTGGCGTAGGTCACCGCGGTGATCTATGCCCGGATGTGGGAGCAAATACCTGTATTACACAGGTATCTGCTCCCTCCTCCCCATTGGAAGGTGCCAAATGTGACACCGGAGGGGGGGGGAGGATTCCAAAAAGCGGAAGTTCCATTTTTGGGTGGAACCCCGCTTTAAGAACAAACCTACAGACCCTATCTTGTTTGTAACCCGGGGAATGTCTGTAACAGGAGCGCTAGTGGCAGAGTCACCTGTGTGTCATCAGCCTTAGGCCCCATGCACACGAGACGCTGTTATTTGCTGTTGAACGCGCGTTCAGAGGCAGTTGGACGCTTTTTTCAACTGCTCCTGAACCCATTCAATGTTATCCTATGTGTCCATGCACACACTCTCGTTTTTTGGCGTTTACAAGCAGTTGCGTTTAACCTCGTTTTTCCAGAAGCAAAAAAATGGGTTCAGACGCAAAAGTTTTCCACGTTTCAGACGCTAAACGCTGCTAAACGCGGTACCGGCGTTTTGCCGCGTTTGCGTTTATAAGCGTTTTTAAAGGTGACCTATTTTTTAACATTAGAAATCTCAAAAATGATGGCAAATGATGAAAAACTATTAAAAAATATAAAAGAAAACTGCAATTGCTTGCATTGCATTGTGGACAATCCACAACTTGTGGCAGGTAACGTGGCAAGTGGACAATTAACAACTTGTGTCAGGTGATGTGGCCAGGTGACGTGGCCAGGTGACGTGGCAAGTGGACAATCCACAGCTTGTGGCAGGTGACGTGGCCAGGTGACGTGGCAGGTGACGTGGCCAGGTGACGTGGCAGGTGATGTGGCAAGTGGACAATTCACAACTTGTGGCAGGTGACGTGGCACGTGATGTGGCCAGGTGACGTGGAAAGTGGACAATCCACAACTTGTGGCAGGTGACGTGGCTAGATGACGTGGCAGGTAATGTGGGCAGGTAACATGGCTAGGTGACGTGGCAGGTGACGTGGCAAGTGGACAATTCACAACTTGTGGCAGGTGACGTGGTCAGGTGACGTGGCACGTGATGTGGCCAGGTGACATGGCAAGTGGACAATCCACAACTTGTGGCAGGTGACGTGGCCAGGTGACGTGGCAGGTGACGTGGCAAGTGGACAATCCACAACTTGTGGCAGGTGACGTGGCCAGCTGACGTGGCAGGTAACGTGGCAGGTAACATGGCCAGGTGATGTGGCCAGGTAACGTGGCAAGTGGACAATCCACAACTTGTGGCAGGTGACGTGGCCAGGTGACGTGGCCAGGTGATGTGGCCAGGTGACGTGGCAGGTGACGTGGCAAGTGGACAATCCACAACTTGTGGCAGATGATGTGGCAAGTGATACGCTAAATACAAGTACACTGCTGCTCTCTCAGCTGCTGCTACTCACTCTGGTCTCACAAACTGGCTGAAATGGTTAAAATTTACTCTTTTT
The DNA here is from genome assembly GCA_029206835.1 of Rana muscosa. Taxonomy (NCBI): domain Eukaryota; kingdom Metazoa; phylum Chordata; class Amphibia; order Anura; family Ranidae; genus Rana; species Rana muscosa. The sequence goes on from CM055117.1 coordinate 776,532,733, forward strand.
TGAGCTTAGGGAGGGTCTATGATGAAACGCTTATAAACGCAAACGCGGTTAAATGCCGCTAAACGCGGCCACAAACGCGGCAAAACGCGCGTTTATAAACGCCGGTTTCAGCGTTTAAAAACGTGTGTTCAGCAGAGTTTGCACCTGCGTCTCGTGTGCATGGGGCCTTACATTTTCATAATTCTATATATCTTTTGCAATAATACATTTCTAGGAAAATTGTATTCATAGTAAAAATGCCTCTGTCCACTCTCTACCCTGGACAGCTGTACTTGCGCCATTTCTAGTTACAATGCAGTAAATCATATTTAGCTAAAGTTCAATACAGATAAGTAAGATTTTCCATGTGCACAACTCTAATTAAATCCAATAAAATCAAGGTATGCTATAAAACTATGCCATGGAAAGTGTAGCCCTCAGTATTATTTTTTTTTTTTTTTAACTAACCGATCTTTCCAGATAATTAGGACATAGATCATAGTAGTGTAAAAGATAAGGTGACTAAGGTACCACACCTCTTTAAAATATGTAGAGACACACAGTGAAACTGGCGGGTTCTTTAGTTGTACTGCATCTTGCCAAATAGTTCTCTGACCCGATCCTGTCAAGTGACAAAGAGAAATGTGGGCAGGGCTGCAGCCTTGCCCTTGTCCTACCTGCTCTTCTTAGTATATGAGTAATCCTTGCAGTACTGGCTAATTAACATGGAATGTATGAAGTGGTACCACCTGCTATTCATGCACAATGTATTTGGTATGGTTCCACCGAGATGTGTGTAATTTGTAGTGTGTATAATTCTTATACAATGTTAAAGTGGCAAAATGATTTGAGGACATCTGTAACACAGCTAGTGCAACATATAACTGTTTTACACCTACAATTTTAACAATAATAGTAAATGTAAAATGAATACTATGCTACATTAATATGTATTTTTCTAGCTTTGGATATACTAAAGAATGTCAACAACCCCTGTCAGTTTATTATTTCTGTCTGCATTCCTGCTGGAGAGTTTCATCCTCTCTATTTGTCCTGATGTCATCTGGGCGGAAAGTGATACAAAATTCACAATTTGTCACAGGAATAAAAGATGAATGAGAATCATTCAATGAAGCAATAATGGGATAAGGTCCTTTAGCACCCAAGGGGAAAAGGCCAAAGTGCACACCCCCCACCCACCCAAGAACTGTAAACGACTTCAGCAGCTTAAAGCCTAGTATACACAGGCAGGGCAGCCATCAAAAATTGTGGGGCCCCTTAGACAGCTTTAACCCTACCCCCCCCCCCGGGCCTGACCACCAACATTCCCAAGGGCCTGCCCACTGGCCGTCCCACCGAATCCGCACCACTAGCCATCCCATCAAGTCCTTCAGTGCACACACCTTTTATTTTAACACCCTTACATCATATATGAAAATGCACAGTGTATTATAAGTCATCAGTGCTTTCAAGGTTTAACCTCCCTGGCGGTATTCCCGAGTTTGGCTCGGGGTAAGATTTCAGTACCATTAGCAGTAACCCCGAGCCAGACTCGGGCTGCATTGCAGGATACAGGGAGAGTTACTTACCTTGTCTCCTGGATCCTGTGATGTCTCCCCGCTGTGTGTGCGAGCTGTCTCCTCGCTCCATTCACACAGTGCCGCCGAGCTCCGTTCCCTGCGGCGTTGCGGCGCACGGGGGCGGAGATCAGCGCCAAATTCAAAAAAGTAAAAACACATACAGTATACTGTAATCTTACAGATTACAGTACTGTATAAAAAATGACACATCCCCTTTGTCCCTAGTGGTCTGTCCAGTGTCCTGCATGCACTTTTATATTATAAAAACTGTTCTTTCTGCCTGAAAACTGGAGATTGTCCATAGCAACCAAAAAGTGTCCCTTTTATGTCAAAAGTGATTTTAGATCAGCTAAAAAACAGCGACAATAAATTACAATCACTCGCAGAATTGAGCGATAGCGATTTGTGGGGAAATTCGTCATCAAACACTAAATCTATTGACAGCGACAATTCTGCAACTGAGCAAATTTCAGTGTTTTTGATTTGATTACATTATTGGAAAATTTTTATTATTATTATATTATTATTTGTTATAATTATTTATAGTTATTTATTATATTATAATTTATGATTTTGTGTTTCAAACTTTATCATACCCGGGATGTCTACTAGACTCTTGTTTGGACAGATTTAAAGCGGAGGTCCACCCAGAAAAAAAATACATTAAAAATCCCCCAAAAAAATGAAAAAAATTGAAAAAAATAATAATAATTATACTCACCCGAAATGCCTGTTGCTATGCAGAAGTCCCCTAATCTGCCTCTAATGTGCCTCTTCTCATCCGCGGTGGGTCTCCTTCCGCTTCCTCTTCTTGTGAATGGGGCGCGCTGCCTTCTTTGAACTGTGTGTATCCCAGGAGGCAAGCTGCCCATTCACAAAGCGCCGTGCAAGTGGCGCATGCGCAGCAGGAAATGGGCAGTGAAGCCATAGGGCTTCACTGCCTGTTTCCCTTAGCCAGGATGGAGGAGCCGGGAGCCTGGCAGCAGCGATCGATCGCCGTGGCGGGACCGACATCGCGGGCGAGTAGGACAGGTAAGTGTCCTTATTAAAAGTCAGCAGCTACACTGTTAGTAGCTGCTGACTTTAAAAAAAAAAAAAAAAAAACAAGCTGCACCTCCACTTTAAGTGAGTTATTCCTAGGAATTACAGGCCTACAATATAAAACGCCAAATTTCCGTGCAAAATAATTGTACCGCTTTCAGCACCTAAAATCTGACAGAATCATACCGCCAGGGAGGTTAACAGTAGGAAATTATATTTTGCCCAAAAGAGACATCCCAAACCAGCAGCTGTACGCTCAAAGACCCCCCCCCCAAGACTTGTACGCTCGAAGCCCCTCTTCACATATGTTCTCTCTCAGCCCCCTCACACCTGTATGTTCTCAGCCCCCCTAACACCTGTATGCTCTCAGCCCCCCTAACACCTGTATGCTCTCAGCCCCCCTAACACCTGTACGCTCTCAGCCCCCCTAACACCTGTACGCTCTCAGCCCCCCTAACACCTGCATGCTCCTAGCTCCCCTAACACCTGTACGCTCTCAGGCCCACTAACACACACGTACACATATGTACACAGACACACACATGTAAACAGACACACACATGTACACAGGCACACACACATGTACACAGGCACACACATGTACACACATGTACACAGGCACACACATGTACACAGACACACACATGTACACAGACACACACATGTACACAGACACACACATGTACACACACATATGTGCTCAGACACACATATGTACACAGACACACACATGTACACAGGCACACACATAAGTACACAGACACACACATGTACACATGCACACACACACACATGTACACACGCACACACACACACACACACACACGTACACAGACACACACATGTACACATGCACACATGCACACACACATATGTACACAGACACACACATGTACACATGAACACACATGTACACAGACACACACATGTACACACGCACACAGACACACACATATGTACACAGACACGCACATATGTACACAGACATGCACATATGTACACAGACATGCACATCTACACGACCCCACCCCCCTTCCTCTTCAGTTGTACATTAGCCCTTACTTGGAAGGTGCTTTTCCTGGTTTCTAGCTCTTGTGCAGAACACACGAGGAGTGCACATGCTGGAATTTACCAGAGGCGGCAGCAAAGAGCCCGGTGTCAGTTGACGGTCACACATTCTAAAAACCAGCGCAGCCACAGAGCTCTCATGCATCCCTCCCTGCTTCCTCCTCCCGCCTTCTCTCATCCCCGCCAGACAGCCGGGCCCTTCTAGACTCTTGGACCCCTTACAAGTGTGTGGGCTGTACCCCCCTGATAGTGGCCCTGTACACAGGCCGAATGATGGGTGGCATTGGCCGGTTCAATAGAAACTGACTGACATTCGGCCTGTGTGTACTGCAGAAGCCTGTGTTCTATTGAGAAATGCCCTCCATTGAAAAATGTCACTGATGGATCTGCGCATGCGCAGTACCAAAAGTCACTCAAGCGAATACGTTGACTAGCTGGCGTGACGTCAACACAGCGCATGCGCAGATCGTCTGAGGCATTTTTTAACGGGAGACAATATTCGACGGCCAGTATTCAAAGCTATGCAAACAGCGGAGGGAGAATGTACTTGTCAGATGCTGCCTCGCTGTTGCGGGGCGGGTTTTCCGTGTGCTGAAGGGCGGGTTTTGTCTGTGTTGCAGGGCTAGTTTGGTGTGTTGAATGGTGGGTTTTGTCTGTGTCTAAGGGCGTGTTGCAACACCCACAAAACCCACCCTTCAACACACCCACAAGCCACCCTGCAATAGCGAGGCTCAATCTGACAACTACGTTCCCCCCCCCACCGCTGTTTGCATAGCGTCAGATTATGCCTCAGACGATCTGCGCATGCCCTCTGTTGACATCACGCCAGCTGATCAACATATCAGCTGGAGTGACGTTTGATACTGCGCATGTGCAGACCCACCACAGGCATTTTTCGACAGAGGGCACTTCGATAGAACACCGGCCGTTCTGACAGTTTTTGTCAAAGTGGCATGACCAAAAAAGGTCTGCTGATCGGCTCCCAATCAGTGCTCTCAACCAATGGCTGAGATCGCTGGCCGTAGTGTTTTGGAGGGGAGTAGTCCCCCTGTCAGAGCACAATAAAACAGCAGTGGGATCACTGTAGTAACGTTGGATAGTTAGTACAGCGGCTCCTCCTGAGCTGTCAGACAACTACTAGTGTTTACTAGGCTTAAGTTGCAGGTCATGCCCTGTATATGCCCTCCTTCTGCCAAAATGCCCAAGATAACCATCTCCTCTGTCTACCCCTCAGCCCAGCCCTGCCCTCAGCCCATCCCTGCAATCAAGCCATCTGTTCCAGTGACAACCATCTAAAGTGAGATTTCTTCTCACTATGGAAAGACTTCCACTCACTCCGAATTGTGTCTCTGGGACAGGATTTAAAGGATAGTCTCCCCAATGTCTACTTGGGGAAGTCAGACTTCCAGATGAGATGACAGTTTTCACATATTATTTTTCCACTACTGAGAAAACCCTTTATACAGTCACATTATGGTCACTGTACAGTCTACAGAGGTATATTCTCACAAATCCATCATCCCTGTTAGACCTTTTGCACATGGGCGACTGAGCCCGTACAAAGCAAATTCCAGAGTCGCTCTTTCGTCCTAAATTAAAGTTCAATGAGCAGAAACCCTTGTCCTTATAACTTCTTGTGGACTGAACTGAAAACTCAGACAATGTTATCAGTTTTCTCAGCTATCTACTGTGAGCTACAAAGAAACTTTCCTATATGTAATGTGTTTAGAAGAGGTGGAATTTTGTAGTCCAAAAAAGGTACAGCATACCTCCCAACTTTCTTGGAATGAGGGACAAGTAGCAAAAGTATGCAGGCATAGGACACAAACCCTGCTACGCCCCGCTTAAAGGAGAATTTTACTTAAAAAAAAAGATTGGTTAAACCCACAAGTGCTTTTTTACCCCTACAATTCTTTTTATACTAGCTTTTGGACATTTACAAATGCAGCAATTTAGAAATTGGATGAAAGGTTTAGCACTTTAAAACACTTTTTGATAGATAAGCAGTGCATTTTATATACAACTATACAGATCAGACCAAAATAAGGGACAAATGAGGAGGAAAGAGGGACAGAGGGACTTTGTTTCAAATCAGGAACAGTCCCCTAAAATCAGGGACAGTTGGAAGCTTTGCAGTACGATGAGTGATCATTGTCATCCTAGAACAAGAAGTATATTACTGGCAGGATCACCAGGTGAAAATAAAAGAAATGGTCTTTCAAAATAAGAATTATTAAGTTGTATGACAAATGATTTGGGTTTAGGTACAATTTAAAGCAGAGTTCTAGGCATTACACTAATATATAGCCAGATTTAGGCAGTAATGTAGCTATTACAGCACAGACTGACTGAAAAGCATCTTTGCTATAGTTAGGATTTTCTTTATTGGTGTTCTTCAATGCTTTTCAGGTAACCTATCCCATTATCATTTGTGCCTTCTCTCTAGGACCTGGCATTGTAAAACCAAACAGTAAGACAACCACATAAAGAGTAAATTTAAACGTCAAAGTTTTGATTTTGTAATAAATCATGGAATAAATATGGTTGGAGGGCAGCAATGCTAAGCACTTTGCTCACCATGCTGCGGTCATAGTAGGATATGGTAAGATTGTCAGTTTAACCTGCAAAAAAATTATAACATGACAAACTCAACTACAAATATTCTTTAGTTGATTGTTACTTTTGATACTTCTTCTGCCTCAAGACTGCAAACGTTGGTATAGTAAACTGAACATTACTGACACTGAAAATAACCATTGACTACTAATCCAAGTTCTACTTTTCTCTAGTTTCCTAGAAGTGAGCCTGATTTTGCACTTTACAGCTTTAGTAAATAAACCCCATTGTGTACTTAAAAGTGGGGTATGCCTGTATTCAGTTTAGCTCTAGGAAACTAGAGAAAAGTAGAACTTGGATTAGTAGTCAATGGTTATTTTCAGTGTCAGTAATGTTCAGTTTACTTAAAAGTGGGGTATGCCTGTAGATTGAATAGATAGAAAGAGATAAAAAAACAGAAAGAGGAAGGTGAGACAATCAATCCGAAGACACTGTGAGAAAATGCAATTCAAAAACACTCATCGCCATCCACTGGAATACAGCTCATTCAAAGAAATGACCCGAGCAACAATGCACATGTGCAGTAGTATGAGGAGGACCTTGCCTGGATGGTTTGTTTGCCATGGCTGTGCAGTGCTGAGCAAGACTATACAGTGAAGATTGCAGAGAAGTCATTTATCAGCACTTGGGGTGGTAGGGGTTTACTTAAAAGACAACTTCAAAGTACTTAAAATTACTTAAAAAGGACTTAAAAAGTACTTTAAAATGACTTAAAAAGGACTTAAAAAGGACTTAAAAAGGACTTAAAATAAAACCCATCCTTCAAAGAGTATAGGTCTGATAAGCATTCTTAACACATGGGGTTTCATACCACTATTTGCTTAAGCCTGGTACACACTGTGAGTGAGTGAGGTTTTTTTTCTGCTCAACCCAGCGCACTAAACGGAAAACAAATGGAGGAGCTTGAGAGGAGCTAATTGTACTAACTATATGATGTTAGTACAGCGATCTACCCTCTGAGCTATTGTGTTCTGACAGGGGGGCGCCGATTAGATGTTGATCAGATGCCGGTTTTCCAGCATGCCCATTCAGCTAGCTTCTGTTGGACACACCGGCCAAATGTTGGTTGGTTTCTGTTGAACCTGCTGATACCAGACAATATTTGCCCCGTGTGTGCCAGGCTTTAATTTCACAGCACCTAACAATAGCTGCAAAGATGGACAATCTAAATTGTAGACAGTGGGGGTTATTTACTAAAGGCTACTCCACAAGTACAAACTACAAGTGCAAAGTACACTTGAAATTGCACTGAAAGTGCACTTGGAAGTGCAGTCGCTGTAGATCCGAGGGGGACATGCAAGGAAAATAAAAAACAGCATTAGCATTAGCTTGCACATGATTGGATTATAAAATCAGCAGAGCTTCCCCTCATTTCAGATCTACCCCTCAGATTTACAGCGACTGCACTTCCAAGTGCACTTTCAGTGCAATTTCAGGTGCACTTTGCACTTGTAGTTTGCACTTGTAGTGCAAAGTGGATTTGCCTTTCGTAAATAACCCCCAATAGATGCAATTTGTGGTATCACAGTGCCTTGGAGGAAAGCTTTGCATAGTCTTGTTAGAAGGAACAGAATGTAAATGTTGATGCATCAACACAAGGTAGTAGGAGAATATTTAGACCCTGAACAATGAGAAAGGATATATAAACAAGATTTTACAATATATTATCAGAACTGTCAGTGTCAATGGCTCGCTCACCCATGCCTAGCATTGCAAGTGTGCCTCTCCCTTATGTAAATATTTCTTCCAGCTTCTTAGTTCTTTACCTGAATAGAACTATTAAGCCCTTGCCCTTACATTGAACCTGATATCTCATCTAATTACTCTCAGTGTACTCCTATAATCCACCCTGGTCTACTGAGAATAGCATACCAAATTAAGCAATGATATATTAATCAGGGTATTATGAATTCAAAGACTACAGAAAACTAAAAACAAAACACTGCATGCTACAAAATTAGCGAAATGAAAAAATTATAATAAAAGACATGAGTGCTAGGCACAAAATGCATAAATATTGATACCTGAACATGCACACTAAAAGACAAATAAAGATTAGCCACTCTCTATACTCAATAGTGTCATTACATTATGATGCCAATGCACCCAATAAATGTGAAATTGGTATCAATAAAATAAAAGATGAAAGTAAATGTGAAGGAAAAGCAGCTACTTTAATTGACATAATTAAAAACTCTATATATAAGAGGAGCTCTTATAACTGTTCATCCAAAATGCTGAATGTGAACAAAAAAGTCAATTTATAAGCAAAAAATATTAAAATCGGATGAAATGTAGAGATTTGTTCTTGAAATAACAATCACTGTTGTGCCATCACCTCAAGGAAAATAATTCACGGAATACGGCCTTCTAGAATGGTGACACAGAACTACAGTATATTACTGCATTATACACAGGAGCCTGCTTGGCCTTATCAATACAGAAGTTCAGCTAGATGTACAAAGAATAAACATAAGGACTTGGAAAAGGGTCTCCTTCATGCTTCAACCAAACACAGGATCCTATGTAAAATTCAAATATTGAGCAAGGTAGGGTACTTTTTCCTTATTGTGTATATATATATATATATATATATATATATATTGTGAGGGGGTTAGCTCGGCAGCGGGTGTGTGTGACCCCCTGGATGGGTTCACCACACAAAAACAGGCACAGCAGACAGAGTTTATAGTTGCAAAAACAAAAAGGTGCGGTTTATTTAAACTATTTACAGGGGAAAAACAGCAAAACAAAAAGAAACATAAAAAAAAGAAATCCTGGTCAGTTTGACCGCTTACTACACACGTAGGTTCCCTGTCTGACAACTAGGTGCAGCCTTGTGCTGCCCCAGCCCCTATCTCCCTGTTTTTTAAAGGTTTTAGCCACACAGGCTTTGTCTTACCGCACAGGACAGAAACACACTCCCCAGTCTTGCACAACACAGATCTGGTTCCAGGATGGAGCATCTCCCTTAGCATGCTGGGAGTTCTTGTAGAGGCCTTAATGAGCCACTTGATTCAGCTGGGCTCATTAACTCTTCCCCCGCAAGACTTCCAGCACTCCCCCTAGTGGTATGAATCTGCATAAAGCCTGAATCTAGGGCATACATACCTACCATCCTGGATGCAACCTGGTGATTTTACCTGCCTGCTGTCACAATATATATATATACTGTATATATATAATATATATATATATATAATTAAACAAAGTCTGTATTTATTTTATTACTAAAAGTTTCAAAACATAGCGCATATATGTATAAAGCAGTGAACGTGACATTCATCAGACATTCACTGCAGGCGGATCATCCACTGTAATGCAGTGGTTTTAAGGGTGCACGGGCACCACCCCCTCTCTCCAGCTACCTGCCTATATTGGAAGAAAATATAATAGCGCTAAACCTATGAGTCATAATTACCATAAATGAATTCTAAATCAATATGTAATCCACCAGTGTTCAACAAATATGTGAATCATAGACAAATCATATGAATATTGAAAGATAAATAAAGTCCACAAGTGTTCATAAAATTAATAAAGTCCATCAAATAACAATATAACATCCACCAGTGCTCAAATCAGTAAAGTCCATCCAAATGTGCAATGGCGTCTCCAAACACTATTAGAAAAAACGTGCTGAATCCACCACCAGATTAGAAGAAATCACTTCTTACCAGATGACCGTGATCCCCCATTACAGAGGGTCAGGGAGAGTGTGTAGTAAAAGCACAGCTTGATTCCAATATGCAGCGAGCACACTCAAAGCTCTTCAGCTCGCCTCATAGCCAATCAGACCGATCGGTGGGTGTACGTAGTACATATAAAACATAAATGCTCCAAATAGTGTAAAACCTTTTAAAATTTATTTAAAAAAACAAAAGGATCACACTTACAATGGTAGCGTCAATAAAAGCCTGAAGTCTGATGTGCCGGCCAGCGCACGATCAGACAAACCCGTCCTTCTGGGCAAACAAACTGTAACACGAGGTGACGTCAGCGCGTCGCTCCGCCCCGTCACATGGATAGATTCATGCCGCCGCTGCCACCCTCTATTCAGGCGTCTGGCCCCTTTTGTGGATGCCGGGTGCCTAAATAACAGCGGCGGGGGTGTTTTTTTGAAGCACCTGATTAGAGCCAAAGTCTCTAATAGGCTTCAAAAAAAGGTGGACTCGTGACGCAGATCATTGTGCTCGGCGTCCACCCAAATGTGTTACAAAAGCGAATGAATATTCGCTTTTCTAACACTGAACCGCCTCTCAGCCAATCAGGAGGCGCTGGACTAATACCCATTACCTGATTGGCTGAAGGCACAAGTGATCCCATTGGCTGCCTAGCTAAAGGCAAGAAGAGGCTCATGGAGGACACAGGAGCCGCCGCCTGACCTGCGCTACCTGTCCCACAGCTCGCCGCCGCAGAGAATGCATTAAGATAAAAAGCATTAAGCCTTTAGAATAACTTTAATGTTTAATATGCATTTATTCATAGTTTTAAATATGAATACATTTTATTTTTTAGCCTAAAAGGAGTTCATTCAGGAAAAAGCAAAAAGAAAGTGAATATAGGGATATGCTGCGTTATCATGTGCTGATGTAGTCTGAATACAAATCTGGTAAAATAAGGCACAGTTTTGTGTGACCTTTAAGTGGTGGTTGTAAACCTCAGACATAAAATATGAACAAAGCATATCCTTCTATAGTTTGTACTTGTCTCAATTAACCTCCCTGGCGGTAATCCCTAGTCTGGCTCGGGGTGAGTTTTTCATGCTAAGAGCGGTAACCCCGAGTCAGACTCGGGATTGCATTGCAGGATACAGGGAAGTTACTTACCTTGTTCCCTGGATCCTGCAATGTCCTCCCTCAGTGTGTGCGAGCCGTCTCCTCGCTCAATTCACACTGCCGAGTGCCGAGCTCCGTTCCCTGCGACGTTGCGGCACACGGGGACGGAGTTTGACGCCAAATTCAAAAAGTGAAAAACACAGTATAGATACAGTATACTGTAATCTTACAGATTACAGTACTGTATCAAATAATTACACATCCCCCTTTGTCCCTAGTGGTCTGCCCAGTGTCCTGTATGCAGTTTTATATTATAAATACTGTTCTTTCTGCCTGGAAACTGGAGATTGTCCATAGCAACCAAAAAGTGTCCCTTTATGTCAAAAGTGGTTTTAGACCAGCTAGAAAACAGCGATAATAAATTTGAATCACTCGCAGAATTGAGCGATAGTGATTTGTGGGGAAATTCGTCATCAAACACTAAATCTAATGACAGCTACAATTCTGCAACTGAGCAAATTTCAGTGTTTTTTAATTTGATTACATTATTGAATACTTTTTATTATAATTACATTACTATTTGTTATAATTATTTATAGTTATTTATTATATTATAATTTATGATTTTGTGTTTCAAACTTTATCATACCCGGGATATCTACTAGACTCTTGCTTGGTCAGGTTTAAGTAAGTGCAGGCCTACAATATAAAACACCAAATTTCCATGCAAAATAATTGTACCGCTTTTGGTACATAATTCCAGACAGGATCATACTGCCAGGGAGGTTAAGAGCACTAAGTGTCATTTCTGTCTTCTGCTTCCTTCCTCTGCTATCAGCATGAATCACTTCTGACAATTTTTCCTGACACCAAGAGAAAAATGGTGACAGGGGAGGCCCTCAGCTCTGTTCCTGTGTGCGGTGTGAAGGAGGGGGTGTCCCTTCCCTCCAATCAGCTCTCAGAAGTCTCCTCACTGAGCTCTGCAGAGTGTAACTTCAGCTCTCCGCCCACTTTTTCCACTTTTTCCAGAACTCTCTGACAAGCTGTAAATTCAGAACTTTAAATGGATGTAGAGAAAAGAAGACCGCAAATAAAAAAGGTACAACTTATCTAGGAGGAATTGTTTCATTTCTGTCTATCACATGAAGCCAGTCTCTTCACTGGGTATATGAGGTGTATCTAAAAAAGTTTGCTGAATGGTATCTGAAAACAAACAAAACAGAAGATACAAACAAATTATCTTAAATGGCCTTCAGAATAATCGCCATCATCCACAGTTTTGGCAACGTTCATAAAGCTTGGATTGACCTTGGACTTTTGCAACAACTCTTTTTGGGAAGATGGTGAACTCTATTCCATCGATCGCTTAGATTCCAGATCAAACTGGTAACACCAGATCTCATCCCCTGTGACAATGGTTCACAGAAAGGATGGATCCTGGTCACCCATGGTAATGAAATCTCCAGAGGTTTCCAACCATTTTGCTTTCTGTTCATCTGTCAGCTTGTGCGGCACAAACCGGGAACAGATCTTCCGTTTACCCAAATCTTTGCAGATGATGGGGTGCAGCGTGTCCTTGCTAATGCCCAATTCCTCCACCATCAATTGAAGAGTCTGTCGCAGATCTCATACCAGCATTTGTCACACTCGCTTGATCATGTCTAGGGTTCTGCTTGTTGACGGCTGACCAGAACGTGGCTCATCCTCAGTCTTTCTTTCCCGTCGCAAAATTGCCTGAACCAGTCGTAAACATATCTTCTGCTTACGGTTTCTGTCCCGTACGCTGGTACCAGCATTTCATGCATCTCCGTTGCCATTTTCCACAATTTGTAGCAGAACTTGATGTTCACTCATTGCTCCATTGCACTGTGACCCTACCTCTCACACATGTTCGACTGCCTGCAGTGGGTTTACCCTGACAGTCACGTGTACTCCACACTAGTGTGTGCTTCTCGACGTGTCTCTGGATAACCATGTGCATGCATGCCCACCTGGCCCATGTTGCCGTTGATATTTTGGACCACTTAGTGAACTTTTTAGACACACCTCGTATGTAAGGGTTTACAACCACTTTAATTTAATGGACCCAGGAGCTACTGCAGCCCTTGAAACCCTTGTAGTCATGCTCTAAGTTAAAAGACAAGTCCTGCTTCATATAAAATGAAGATTGAGATTATATTAATTATGTATAGTTATATTATATGTGACATACATTTGCACTGTTTATGGTATTACTTTCATTGTTCTGTGTTGTACATAAGCATTTAACTGCTGTTTCCATGCCCATTCTCGTTTTATCTCCGTTAAAGTGACCAAATAACAAGTTATTAGATCGGACAACTCCTTAATGCCAATGGGTCTGGCAGATACTCTACCAGCGGACTGGAATAAGCAGTTTTACAAGTCTGAAAACCTGTTCTGATTGTTTGTGTTCCCTGAAAATGTACTGTATTCTGAATGCTAGTGTTCCTTTTAACGTTATGACCAAAAGTGCCTATACCACTTTCCTACTCTTTCCAACACCCTGTAATGTAAAGCATAAACACAAATACGTTTCTGAGCCAAGCCCTCAGGTGCAAAGACTTGAATAGGAGCAGTCAGATTGCTCTTGCATATCTGATTTCTGTCTTTGCTGTATCAGTTCTATCAAAAGTACTGCACAATTGTACTAAGATAACTTCCAAGTTCCATTCTAAATATATTGGGTCACTCTAAAAAAAAAAAATGAGAGACAGAGTAGGACATAAAAGTAGAATAAGACAGGAGAGACCTCTACAGTGTAGTAAGATTTGGAGTGTTATGGATGAAGAAAATCAAGAAAACAAATAAAATACTGGTGAGGTTGCTAGGGGCAACACGGATAGTAAAGCAAATTGCAAGGCAAAGTAAGGATTCTCCTTTTTCAGTGTATTTACAACTTCAACTGTATTTGTATTCATTAAAATAAATGTATTAATATACACTATTATTATTCAGTACTCTGCTGGACATTGTGAGACCCCTGACCAAACTGGTAGCACCCATAATTGGGAAAGCAAAGGTACCTGAGATCTTAAAGTGGTTCTAAAGGTGGAAAGGTTTTTACCCTAATGCATGGATATGCAATTAGCGGACCTCCAGCTGTTGCAAAACAAAAGTTCTATCATGTCTCTGCCTCTGGGTGTCATGCTTGTGGCTGTCAGAGTCTTGCTATGCATCATGGGACTTGTAGTTCTGCAACAGCTGGAGGTTCGTTAATTGCATATCCCTGCACTAATGCATTACTGCATTAAGGTAAAAAAAAAAAATCTGCATGCAGGTACCCCCTTATACTCATCTGAGCCTGATCTCGATCCTGCAATGTGTATGAGAGCAGAGGATCTGGGGGTTCTCTCCCTCCTTATTGGCTCTGACACAGCAGCTGAAGCAGTGGGGAGGGCTTTGAGGGGTGGGGCTGAGCCCTGCTTTGTGTGTCTAATGGAAACACAGGGCTCGTTAGCGAGCATGCACGAGTGCCCCCACAAGAGGCTTGCTTTGGGGGCACTCGGCAGGAAGGAGGAGCCAGGAGCACCAGCGGGGACTAGAGAAAACCATTAAAAATCAAACCTTTATAATCACTTTAAGATAGTTTATTGATTGTGAACAGTGGCGGTCCATCCATAGAGGGCACACGGGTGCCCCCCCTATCCATGCGCCCAGCCCCCTGATCTACATACAGGGCACCGGACATGGATTCCAATGCGGAGGGAGAGTTTTTTTGAAGCACATAATTAGAGCCAGAGGCTCTAATAAGCTTCAAAAAAGGGTGGGCTCCGGGCGCAGTCCTCCCTGCCAACAAGGAAGCGGGTCAGAGACATGTTTCCGATTGGCCAAAACATCAGGCGATCCTATTGGACATTTAGCGTTTAGGAGGAAGAGATGGGAGATGCACGCGGAAGCCGCTGGAGGAGCGGACACTGGAGCCGCTGCTCGCACTTCACCACCCGCCGTGCTTGAGGCGACACCAGAGTGGCTGCTCGCACCTCACCACCCACCGTGCTGGAGGGCACACCAGAGCCTCTGTCCGCACCTCGCCACCTATATGGGGTCCGCCCGCCGTACTGGGGTGACACTGGAGAAGCTTCCCGCACGCTGTCACCTAGGTGGTGGTAATAACCGTCTGGCAGACAGCGGGGGGGTGGGGGTTGTTTGCCACCCCCCCCCAAAAAAAAACAACAGGCGCCACTGATTGTGAAAATGAAAAAAATATATATATTACAGTTCTTATTATAAAATTGTGATGGTGCTAATATTTTTTTTTTTACTTTGTAACTTTGAGCAAAATCGAATGTGACATACAGGTATATGATGCAGTCTGCCAATATAATTAACACAACAGTTTTTGTTTTTTCTTTGTCCCCCTGTAACATCATTTTATTGCCTGTTGATGAATGGTAGAAGCATACACTTGTCCCCTGAAATACACACTTCGATGCAATTGACTGTAATCAGTAAGTAAACAAGATTTTTCCAATGTTAAGTGTCAACCAGTCAGCTAAATGGTGGGCAGAAAGACCAGGGGGGTTAAAACTTGAACATTACCAAAATCTTGCTTGCTTATTGGGAACAGTCAGTCAGTCTCACCCAGGTGTGTAATGCCAGAGACTGGCTTATATTTCTTCTATTCATCACTGCTACGGTAGAATGGTAAGTATGTGAATGCTGATAAATCTTTTTAGCATGTCCGCCAACTGGCAAACAGGTAGGCGGGAGAAATAGAAGCGGAGTGGCAGGGGCAACTTTCCCCAGTTGTATTGAATGCTGGGACTTGTAGCGCACAGGAAAGTACTTGTGTACTTGTTCCTCCACAAGAGCCTGCATGGTCAGTTAGTGAGTAAGCACACACTATTTTGGTTAGATTTAAAGTGGATGTAAGCCCAATTTTTTTTTTTTTTTGCTGTCACAATGTAGAGTATAAGATTTCATATCATTTGTGCCAGGTCTTGCCACAAAGAGTTAATCCAGCTCTGAGCAAACCTCTTTTATTGTTCAGTGAGATAAAACGGACAAACAGAGAAAAACCTTTGTCCGTTCCGCCCCCTTGCTTTGAGTGACAGGTTATTTACATATCTTGTGCACTAGCTTTAGACAGGCATTATTTTTTAATTACCACCCCCACTCCTTTTCTGAAGTCATGTGGTTACTTTTCTGGATTTTGACTGGATGTTAGTGATCATAGCAGAAGGAATACACAGGAGAAAATGCATGTTGACAAGGGGAGTGTAGAGGTAGGCGGGGAGTCTACTGACATCACAACTCCACCCACCGAGCTCCAGACAACAGATGACAGAATCTGTGACAACACCCACAGAATCTGCAGTTTTTCAGTTCTTATAACAGACAGAGGGGAGACATTTGACAGATAAGGATACATGCAGGAGGCATCTCCTTATAGATCAGCACTATGGCAGTAGTTTAGAAAGGATGAGAGTGGGTTTATATGAACTTTAAGAACAGTTTAAGGGTACGCTCACACTGGGACTGGTTTAAGTGAACCATGCACGAGTTCACTTGTCCCCCATCCCTACTCCCCTGCTGGTCTGCACTCACACTAGACTTTAAACAAGTAGTCCCAGGAACATTTATATTATCACCCCTGCTAACCAGATCAGTGACCCCTGCTTCAGTACATAGTCATTTATGGAGAGCTCTAAGCTCTGGCATGGTTTGCACTCACACTGCATGCAGCAAACTGCTCCAAAACATATGTTGGGGCAAAAATTTCCATGAAAATATCTTTAAAAAAAAACCAAGCTATTCGGAGCACTCACACTACACAAAACGAACAGGCCCAAGGGGCTAAACTGCACCCAGGACTGGTTCAAAGTGCTGGTGTGAGTACACACTTGAGCACAATCCCAATTGATGGGGAATAAAAGCTTTAGCAATTATTTTGCTGATTTAATAAGTGTGCTAGGCTTGTTAAAATATTTATTTTAAAACAAAGATGAAGTTGTCCTTTAAAATACTCATAGACCTCTACTCTGCATATATTCTGACTTGTTGGAATTATCTATAGATGTTGGTCCAACAAAAAGAAGCATTTCAGATGGACAAAAATCAGCCTCTATCGGATATTTCTGCGGGGAAATTTATGTAATATGATAATAAAATCACTCTGAAAAGCAGCAATCAGACAAAAAAGAAGTCAGTCTATTAACTGAACACATGTTTTATTGTAAAAAAAATTCAAATGGAATAATAAATTGTGTGATGTCAGATCTTTTGAAGATGGGCAATTATCCGATCTTTCCTCATTAATACTAAAACCTACCAGTGTATTTTCATAGCCCGCTTAAATTAGGTAGTTTTACCATTTGCCATTATTATATGATACTTATAATTTTTAAAGGCAGCAGAGAAACTTTAGATATTAGACAGTTAGGAGGGTTGATTTATACAAGAACCTTATTGCTAATATTGTTCATTTATACTGTCCACTGCTTGATCTGAAGCTTGGCTGATTAATTAAAAGGCTGAATCAGTTGGAGTTAAGCCGGCCTAGACAATGCGATTTTGCAGGAAAGAAAATTGCTTGATTACCCTATCAACACTGCCAACACGGTCAGAGGCAGGTAATCGCTTCTCTGGATGCAGACAAACTCTGTGCTATGGCTGCATACAAACTGGCTGACTACCAGCAGCCAGTTTGTATGCAGCCAAAACTCCACAAAAGCGATGAGCAGATGAGCAGATACATGTGAACAGCAGTGGTGCCTGCCAGGGCTGCTGTTAGAAATTACGGTGCTCCATACAGCCTACCTGACACCCCCCCCCCCCCCACCTAGCCAGAAGTGACTGAGGACATAGATTCATCAGTCACTTTCTTTGCAGCCTCACTTGCAAAGATGAATGAATTAGAAGCACTCTGAAGCTTCTTGCTCACAAGCCGAAGCATAGTAAACAGTTCATTATGCTTCAGTGATGGATGGACACAAGAGTGTTTGGTACCGATCATACACTGCGTTCATTTAGAAATGGAAGGGGTCAATAAATTATATATTTACTGGCCCATTGCCCCGCTTTCCATCCATACTGAAACATCCCTGTGTGCCCACAGCAGCTGCTGGCAGGAGAGGAGGGAGGCTGGAAGCACTGCAGGGGAAAAGGGCACACAAGGGGGCCCGGACAACAGATGGAAGGGGTGCATGTGCTAGAATCAATCCCCTGCAGTGCAGCCAGAGAGAGAAGCTGTCAGCGTTGCAGGGGGAAGACAGAAGAGGATTGGTGTCTGCAATAAGACAGTACAGCCGGCCCTCCTGCTCAACAGGTGCCTGGGCCCCCCTTTTGAACTGATGGGGCCCGGGCCCAGTACAGGAGGGCTGGCTGTACTCCCTGATCAGCGGCCTTGGTGACTGCCATTGATTTGTAAATTACAAATCTGACAGCTGTTGCTAGTCACACAAAAGGGTTGATTTACTATAGGTAAATATATACTGTGCACTGCAAATGCACTTGCTCCAGAGCTTAGTAAATGAAGTAAAGCTTCACTTTGCAAAGAATACTCAATCAAATGCAAGGGAAATAAAAAAACTGCATTTTTTGCTTGCACATGATTGGATGATAGAAATCAGCAGATCTTTCCCTCATTTTTAGAGATTCCCCTCAGATCTAAAGTAACTGCACTTGCAGTGTACAGTATATTTGCCTTTCAGTAAATCAACCTCATTGTGTGCACAAGCAGCGTTTACAAACCCCCTGGCTGCAGATATTTGGTCGTCTGACGGTAGCTTTAGCCAATACTGTCATTGGGCAGTTCTGATAAATGTGTGACCTCAAACTCCCAGACATACTGTGCAAAGCTTTATGTGTACAGTATGTGTACGCTAAAGCTGACCATACACATGGTAATCTGATCTCATCAAGTGTTCACGTTTTTAATTCCATTTTTCAAAAATAAAAATAAAAGCCAAGAGACGGGATTGCAATGGACCGGACTGATGTGATGGAAAGATCAGGACGCTTCCCACAATATTGCTGCGTTTTTTTTTCTTATTTTAATTCCATTTCAGTTTAGCCGCAATTTCCCATTAGGATTGAAAGGCTGAGCCAAGTGCCGAACCTGGATTGGCTCTTGTGATGTCAGCCGACAGTGGACTTAAACCTGTTATTGGCTGAATCTGGGTCACAGGAGTGCAAAACCTAAGTGCATTCCTGTGACCCACAGGATATGTATGATAAAAAGAGCTTTGGCCATGCTTTTCCTTTAATGCAGAAGAGACAATGGGGGTTATTTACGAAAGGCAACTCCACTTTGCACTACAAGTGCAAACTACAAGTGCAAAGTGCACCTGAAATTGCACTGAAAGTGCACTTGGAAGTGGCGTCGCTGTAGATCTGAGCAATTTTAAGTGCACTTTGCACTTGTAGTTTGCACTTGTAGTGCAAAGTGGATTTGCCTTTAGTACTTAACCCCCATTGCATGTCTCTACTGCAATAAAACCCTGCCTGTTCTCAACTGATTTCCTTTTAGGTTAAAGTTCCACTTTACTACTGTCAGAAAACGATAGTTTTCCCTCTTCAATGATTTCCCCAGGATAAATCTCCTTATTGCCACCCAATGTATGCATACAGTTGTTGTTAGAGATTAAAATAAAAGACACCCTGGCAATTTAGGGTTAACAAAATCCCTATTTAATATTCTTTCTTCATTACATACAATAGCTCGGAAATATAAAGTTTCAGAGATGATCTTTTACAAGCTTTTGTTGCAGATTATACCTTTGAAAGTATTCTCTTCTTTTCTCAATGTGAAAACAATAGGAGGCTGTGGGGAACACACCTTTTATACTTACAGAAATCTAGGACATTAGACTGACTTGTGACTGATATATATATTATAATCTACTCAATTCTGGTGCTACTTTTATTATTAAAGTGTATATTTCGTTAACATTTTGGAATTTTGGATAGAGTGCCAAAAAATTAGACCCCCCCTATCAGATTTTTACTGCTATCAATGGTCAGTTGTAGAGATGCCCCTCACTGTCATGGTGATAACTGTTTCAGTGTGTCGGGGTAGGCAACCTCGACCCTCCTGCTGTGGTGAAACTCCAAGTCCCATGAGACATTGCAAGACCCTGACAATCACAGGTATGACTCCTAGAGGCAGAGGCATGATGGGATTTGTAGTTTCAAAACAGCTGGAGTGCTGAGGTTGCCTACCCCTAAAAATGTCTAATTAATAGTACCTATTACTGAAAAGTCAAAGTCTTATTTAACCGTTGTGGTACCCACTCGAAAACAGCTATTGCAATTCCATTGCAATTAGGACTGTTTCACCAGACAGGAAGTAAGGAGAAAATCTGCAACCAGGTTTTACGTGAATTTGTGGTGGAAACTGTTTTATGTACCTTAAAACTCCCACTAATTATTGTCATGTTTGGTTAGGTGTTAAAGGGGTTATAAAGGTTTGTTTTTTATTTTCTAAATAGGTTCCTTTAAGCTAGTGCATTGTTGGTTCACTTACCTTCTCCTTTGATTTACCATCTAAATGTTTTTTTTCTTTGTCTGAATTTCTCACTTCCTGTTTCTCCTCACTAAACTTCACACCATCATCCGAGTGGTGTTTAGTCAGCCAGAACAGCTTACTGAACAGCTTACTGAGGAGGAACAGGAAGTGAGAAATTCAGACAAAGAAAACAAAGAAAAAAACATTTAGAAGGGAAATCTAAGGAAAAGGTAAGTGAACCAACAATGCACTAGCTTAAAGGAACCTATTTAGAAAATAAAAAACAAACCTTTACAACCCCTTTAATACATTAGGATGATGGGCCATTCCCATTACAGGGCACTTCATGGATTCAATAGCTATCTTATAGGTTTAGTAACAAAAGGCTGACAGGTGTCCTAGCCCTGGGCTTATAGGAGTTCTATTGTTAAAGGTTCTGTAAACCCTAATAATGAACTTATGTGAAATATATCATTGAAAGTGCTGTGTTATATCTTTTTGACAAGTGTAAAAATCCCAGTTGATCCCATCAGCTGATAATTTCCTGTTCTCTCTGCCTGTACTGCAATCCTATCATCATGTACATTGTTCTTGTTTTTTTTTCTTGTTTTTTTAACTCTGATGCCACGTACACACGACCGTTTTTAATTTCATTGAAAAAAAACAAGTTTTTCTCGACGTGATTCTTCTCAAGCCTGCCTTGCCTACACATGATCATGAAAAAAAATGGTTGAGCAAAGCGCAGTGACGTACGAAATGTACGACGGCACTATAAAGGGGAAGTTCCATTCGGAATGGCGCCACCCTTTGGGCTGCTTTTGCTGATCCTCGTGCTAGTAAAGTTTGGTGAGAGACGATTCGCGCTTTTCAGCCTCGTGTTCTTCAGTCCGTTACAGCGTGACGAATGTGCTATCTCCATTATGAACGCTAGTTTTACCAGAACGAGTGCTCCCGTCTCATAAATTGCTTCTGAGCATGCGCGTTTTTTCATGTCGTTAAAGCCTACACACGGCCGTTTTTCATGACGAGAAAAACAACGACGTGAAATACGACAAGAAAAATTAGAGCATGTTCCAAATTTCTAATGCCCATTTTTCACGTCGTGAAAAACGCTCTGGAGCCCACATCATTTTTAATGACCAAATAAAAAAATTGCATTTTTCTCGTCATGAAAAATGGTCGTGTGTACGCGGCATGAGGACTACAGAGATCCTCCCCCTATGTTACGGTGAAGCCTATATGTCGCTATGGGCTGTGGGTGGTCATCACAAAACACAGTACTTCCTTGTTCGCCCACAAAACTGCCCAGAAACTACACCTAAATCCCAAAGAGTCATGGAACATGTAGTTGTAGTATATGCTGTGTGCTGCACACCAGAAGATCCTCCTGGTTCCCGGACATAGCGAGAAGCTTAGGAGAGAAAATCATGATGTCACAGGTATTTAATGTAATGGCCATCATAAGAAATATCGTATTTAGGGGAAGCATGTTAATCTTGAAATTAAGCCTTAATGATGATCATATGCATGGCAATTTTTGGTAATTGCAACTACCGTTACATTACTTTTGTCTTTGACGGCAAAAATGGTCAAATTAATCAATGCAACCTACCAACAAGAGTTTTTATATTTCGTTAATTTTTTGGATCATTCTTGTAAACTTAGTTGAAGGACTGAAATGACCAGGAAATTGCCATGTGTATGGCCAGTCAGGATAAGGAGGGAGAATTCAGGAGGAATGAAGGAGGAATAAAGGAATATAATAGAATAAATAGAGATGGAGGAAAGAAATAACCAGTTAGAAGACAAATGTAATAGTTGTGTTAAAAATCTTCATTGCTTACAGCATATGCAATGGCTATCTGCTATGTGATTCAAAGATGGACTGGATTGTGCTACACAAAGGAACATGTCACAAATAGATACCCGTTGTTAATAAGGTGTTCATTAAGCAGCCAATTAGGAGGAACATAATGTACTATAAGCTAGGTCCACTACTTATGAAACAACCATTAGAATTCCTTCAAGAGACTCTTTGATGCTTAGTAAATAAAAAAACAAAGCCAGTTTTTTTGCCTAAAGAAAAAAAACTGATATTGGATTCTTGGCAGATATCAGTTTTTAAATTATGAGTGTAAATATCATTTTTTTTTTCCCCTGCATCTTTAACATCCTTTCTTAACCTTTTTTTTCCTGGAGGAACCCCAAAAACAACTGTTAGCTTGCAGGGATCCCCTGCGAAAACATATACGGTAATACAATTCATGGTATATTAGTGTGGTCAGTAAATTGTAGCTAACGGGAAGAATTTGCCACCCAGAGCCCCCATGCCCCCCAGCTCTACGTGACAAAATTATTTTCAACAATGATTATAAAAGTAAATAAATAATAAGAATTGCCAGAAAAGGAACATAGACTGTAAAAACTATAGTGTCTCCTTACACTAGAGGCCAGTGGAGAAATGCCCTCTTACATTTGCGGTCCAATGAAAAGTGCCCTCTTATAATGCTGGTTCGATGTAGGAGTGACCCCTCATGTTGGATGTCAATGCAAAATTCCTTCCTTACAGTGGTGACCAGCGTAGGTGGGGTATTAACATAGGTGTGCACAGCCTATTGCATTAGGGTGTGCACCCCCAAGATCAAACACATATTACCTATCACTCACGATGAAAGGGAAGGGGCTGGTAAGTTACATATTTACCGCCCCTTCCCCCACTCATCCTAAAACATCCCCGCAGCAACAGCTGGTGGGAGATGAGAGTAGGGAAGCCGGCAGTGCTGCGGGGGGAAGGAGGAGAAAGCCAGGGAAGTAGGGGGAATCTGTGCTGCACAGGGTGATTAGGGTGTGCCTGGGCACACCTGGCACACCCTGTGCGCACGCCTATGTGTATTAAGATACATCACTGTCCAAACAGTGACTGAAGAAATCACTGAAGGAACCCTAGGGTTCCACAGAGCCCTGGTTGAGAAACGTTGATCTATATTCTATAATATACATAAGATATTGGAAAATAAAAGCAGACCCCTCCTGTCTAACTGCTATCTCTTCATGGTTTTAAAATGAAAGGCCTTAGAATCTTGTGTACCACTATAGGTAAAACAGATACTATTTTCTGTGAAAAGCCAGAGCCTTTCCCATGATACAGCAAGGTGAGAACCTCATCTTCAGGGATTAGGACCTCTGGGACTGTCTAAAGCCTCGTACACACGATCGGACTTCCAACCAAATTTTCCGTGGATTTTGGTCCGAAGGGCGTTGGCCGTGAACTTGTTCTGCATACACACGGCACAACATTTTCAGCCAACATTCACCAAACCACGTGGTTTTTCAGTTCTTTACCGCCACCCTTTGGGCAACTTCTGCTATTGTTGGCTGATGTTTAACATTGGTTCTGAGCATGCGTGTTTGAACATCGGATTTTAGTTGGACCAACTTGCGTACACACGATCGGATAAACCGACGTAACAGATTTATTGCCCAACAGTTGGTGAGCAGGAACAGCCAACTTTTGTTGTCATTAATTCAGCCAACAATTGTCTGATGGAGCATACACACGGTCGGATTATCCGACACAAAACGTCCATCAGACAATTATGCCCATAAAGTTGGGTTGTGTGTATGAGGCTTTAGGGAGCATTCACATCTGCGAATACACCTGCACTTCAATTAGATGCAAGCACCCCAGCGGGGGTTCCTATAATTAGCTGCACGAGGCAGTCCCACTGAAAACAATGGGAAGCATGCTGTTTCCCGCAACTAATTACAGCCACTTGTATGTAATCCCTCATGCAGCGATCATATGTGAGTGATCGGTCCTGGATGCAGGTCCTGGATTGCTTCTTGACAATTTAGAATGAGTTTGGTGATACAAGATCTATATTACATTGCTGGGTCCCCAATGCATACAGAAGCAGGTACTTCCATTGTGCAGATAAAATAAAGATTATCTCTAATGGGGAGGGGAGAGGTTTAAGTCTTGTTGTAGAGTAAATGAAATAATACTATACATTAGGGCTGTGGAAATTAACTACTAATTCCTCGATTAATCGATACATTTTTTTGATCAATCAAAATTCTTTTGATCGGCACTCACCTCTCTGCCGGCTTCCAGGTCTTCAGGGAGTTCTGTCGGAGATCTGGTGACGTCACGGACACCGGCGGGGCATGCCGTGTCCATCTGAAGGGCTCCTTTGCTGTGCCTTCATATCTGCATGCCGGCCGGACCTTACTATCTGCCACACCCAAGGGCTGTTACACTTCCCTCTATCACTTCCCTCTATCAACCTGGGATTCTACAGCCATCCACTGGGAGTTGTGATAGTTCCCTTCACGGGACATCTACATGCCGACGGACTGATGTTAACCCCTCCTCATCTAGATTCAGCAGTGGTATCTTTGTACACATTTTTATACCAGTATCATACTTAGCTACATGTTTTTATGACTACTTTTGCTACCGTTTGGTATTACTCGCACCATTTTTACAGTTTATGTAGCTACATTGATTTTATCTCCAGTGAAATATTTATTTTGTTACCTACTTGAAGACTATAAAAGTTTTAATGCTATTCCCATCGAGCGCTGCCTTTGTGTGTTTTTTGTATCCTGCTATCCATTTTTCCAGTGGTTGGTAGCTGCACTGGGAATCGGCCTGCAAGGAGGTCAGCTAAAAGTAGTTGGATCTGTATATGCGTTATAATTAATCAAAATGAGTTGATTAATCGATTTAAAAAAAATCTATTAATCGAACACGAAAATTTTAATCAGTAACAGCCCTAATATATATACAGAAGACGATTTATTATCAGTGTCTTATAAAACCATTGATGCTCATAAGACATATTTTACCCATTTTGCACTATAAACAGTGATAACTAAATATCCTTAGTTATCACTGAAATATTCTTATTTGTTGCGCCTACTGGTAATGCATCTATAAAACTCATACTGTACATTTCCCTAGGAGTTAGACAGCCACCAAATGGTATGAAATATAATTTCTATCAATCGTGTATAATTTGCATAGTGCTAATAGTGAAAAGCTTCTGAGCATGTAATTACAGCAGAAATACTTCCAATAAAACTTGACAGTAAACTAATGTGACTGTTTAACAACAGATCAACCCAGTGAAGCTAGAATGCACTTGTACTGGCGTGCCCCCAAAAAGCTTTGAAGCCATTGCTTTGTCTAGATGAACATCCAAACTGGGCCTTTTATTATAGATGAATTTTACGATGATCTACACCTCCCACTTCAAAGCCTCTTGGCAGGAAATATAAAACACCCATTTTTATAAATAATCACGTACCACATGGTATACATCTGGAGTTAAAAGATGAGATTTCAGAGCATGATTTAAAAAAATGAGACATTAACTGCACAGCAACCAAAGATTAGCGTTAAAAAACTTGCCACAAAACGGTTACCAAAAGCTAATTTGCCATTCAACAAGACCAAACCCTTTAAAAGCAACAATACATTTTCATATACTGATGATGATATTGACTCAGCAAACTACAGTGAAACCTCGGATTGCGAGTAACGCGGTTAAAGAGCGTTTTGCAATACCAGAATTTTTTATTTTTTTTTTAAATCCTGACTCGGTTTGCGAGTGTTGTGTCGCAAAACGAGAAAGATTCAAGTCACAGCGGTGTGCAGTACGGCATTTGGCCAGAGGTTCGGGGGCACCGGAGCCGAACGGAGCTGATCGGAGCCGTTCGGAGCTGTTCTGAAATAGTTAGAAATACTCCGTTCCCGAGCCTTTCCGAGGTTTTCCCGAGTTTAGCCGAGCTGTCCCCGAGCCTTACTGAGTATTTCCGAGGCTCTGTCACGCCCTCCCCCCCACCTCTGGCCACATGCGATATTGAATGCCATAGAAGTCAATACGGAACACATTATTTTCGTTTCCATTGACTTCTATGGGGAAACTCCCTTTGATATGCGAGTGCTTTGGATTACGAGCATTCTCCTGGAATGGATTATGCTCGTAATCCAAGGTTCCACTGTATCAGAAGCCAGTTGGGACAGTATGATGGTAAGTAGTAAGTTCTGTATTTTTGCAGTATTGTCTTTGGTTCAGTTTTCACCAAGAATAATATCTGCATTAAGTTTGTACCGTCAATCAGAGTGGGTTTCCCCTTGGTACCCAGATTTGCTCTATGCCACCAAAAGAGATGTTAGATTGAAAGATCCTTTGCTTCATAGACTGTTCTATTTTGTTCTATATATTCTTCAATACAATGCAGAATATGTAGAGAGATATAGTTCTGTGCAAAAGTTCTAGGTAGATTTGAAAAAATGCCGTAAATCAAGAATGCTTTCACAAATAGAAGTGTTAATAGTTTATTTTTATCAAATAACAAAATGGAAAGTAAATGAACAGAGGAGAACTCAAATTAAATCAATATTTGGTGTGACCACCTTTTGCCTCCAAAACAGCATCAATTCTTCAGTTTTTCCAGGTACACTTGCACACAGTTTGTGAAGGAAATCAGCAGGTAGGTTGTTCCAAACATCTTGGAGAACTAACCACAAATCTTTTGTGGATGTAGCTGTCTGAAATCCTTCTGTCTCTTCATGTAATCCCAGACAGACTCGATACTCGATGTTGAGATCAGGGCTCTGTGGAGGCCAAACCATCAGCTGTCAGGACTTCTTTATACTGAAGATAGTTCTTAGGCCCCTTTCACACTGGGGCAGGAGGTGCGGTGGCGGTAAAGCGCCGCTGTTTTTAGCGGCGCTTTACCGTTGGAATTGTGGCGTATTCGTCTGCTAGCGGTGCGGTTTTAGCCCCGGCCGAAAAAGGGTTAAAAACCACTGCAAAGCGCCTCTGCAGAGGCGCATTGCCGGCGGTATAGCCACGCTGTCCCATTGATTTCAATGGGAAGGAGCGGTGGAGGAGCGGTAAACACACCGCTCCTCTCACCACTCCAAAGATGCGGCTAGCAGGACTTTTGGAGCGGTCCTGCTAGCGCACCGATCCAGTGTGAAAGCCCTCGGGCTTTCACTTTGGAGAAACAGCAGCCGCTGTTTAGGGTCGGTTTACAGGCGCTATTTTTAGTGCAATAGCGCCCACAAACCGCCCCAGTGTGAAAGGGGTCTTAATGACATTAGCTCTATGTTTGGGGTCTGCAAATGGAGTTGGAGATTTGGTCAGGATCAATGGTGTCCTCAGTGCTGAGAAATACAGTCAGATAATTATTCAGCATGTCATATCATCAGGGAGGTGTGTGGTTGGCCCCAAATTTATTCTGCAGCAGAACAATGACCCTAAGGCTGGGTTCACACTAGTGCGACACGACATCTGTCCTACTTTGGATCCGACTTTGCCCTGCGACATGAAGCCGACATATGTCCGACTTTCAATGAACGGGGATCCGACTTGGATCCCCTCCAATATCAGGCACTGTGTTTGGTATGAATCTTGAGGGGAACTCCAGGCCAAATTTTAAATAAAAAAAACGGCGTGGGTTCCCCTCCAGAGGCATACCAGGCCCTTGGGTCTGGTCTGGATTTGAACGGGCGCCCCTACGCCGAAAAAACGGCGTGGGGGTCCCCCCAAAATCCAAACCAGACCCTTATCCGAGCACACAACCTGGCAGGCTGCAGGGGAAGAGGGGGGGACGAGAGAGCGGCCCCCCCTCCCTCCTGAACCGTACCAGGCCGCATGCCCTCAACATGGGGGGTTTGGTGCTCTGGGGCAGGGGGGCGACCTGCGGCCCCCCCACCCCAGAGCACCCTGCCCCCATGTTGATGAGGACAGGGCCTCTTCCCGACAACCCTGGCCGTTGGTTGTCGGGGTCTGCGGGCGGGGGGCTTATCGGAATCAGGGAGCCCCCTTCAATAAGGGGGCCCCCGGATCCCGGCCCCCCCACCCTATGTGAATGAGTATGGGGTACATCGTACCCCTACCCATTCACCTGGTGGAAAAAAATTGCAATAAAAAAAACCACACAGCTTTTTAAAGTATTTTATTGCACAGCTCCGGGGGTCTTCTTCCGACTTCGGGGGTCTCCGGTGTCGTCGCCGCACTCTCCGGTTCTTTCTTCTGCCGGGCCTCCGCTAACTTCTTTTTAGCTCTTTTGCTAACGGAGGCCCGGTCTTCTGCGTCGTCTCGTCCGGCTCTCCGTCTCGTCCGGCTCTCCGTTGTCCTTCTGCCGGCCCCTCCACTAACTTCTTGGTAGCTCTTTCGCTAGTGGAGGGGCGCGGTCTTCCCGTCGTCTTCTTCCCTCTTCTCCTCCTCGATGTTGACGCGTCGCTTCCTCCCGCTGTAATACTGGCTCTCCGCTCCGCATTAATATAGGCTTCTCATGACGTCACAGTCACATGTTCCGGGGCACATGGCCCCGGAGCATGTGACTGTGACGTCATGGGAACATGTGACTGTGACGTCATGGGAAGCCTATATTAATGCGGAGCGGAGCGGAGAGCCAGTATTACAGCGGGAGGAAGCGACGCGTCAACATCGAGGAGGAGAAGAGGGAAGAAGACGCCGACGGCGACGACGGGAAGACCGCGCCCCTCCACTAGCGAAAGAGCTACCAAGAAGTTAGTGTAGGGGCCGGCAGAAGGACGACGGACGAGACGACGCAAAAGACCGGGCCTCCGTTAGCAAAAGAGCTAAAAAGAAGTTAGCGGAGGCCCGGCGGAAGAAAGAACCGGAGAGCGCGGCGACGACACCGGAGACCCCCGAAGTCGGAAGAAGACCCCCGGAGCTGTGCAATAAAATACTTTAAAAAGCTGTGTGGTTTTTTTATTGCAATTTTTTTCCACCAGGTGAATGGGTAGGGGTACGATGTACCCCATACTCATTCACATAGGGTGGGGGGGCCAGGATCCGGGGGCCCCCTTATTGAAGGGGGCTCCCGGATTCCGATAAGCCCCCCGCCCACAGACCCCGACAACCAACGGCCAGGGTTGTCGGGAAGAGGCCCTGTCCTCATCAACATGGTGGCAGGGTGCTCTGGGGTGGGGGGGCCGCAGGTCGCCCCCCTGCCCCAGAGCACCAAACCCCCCATGTTGAGGGCATGTGGCCTGGTACGGTTCAGGAGGGAGGGGGGCCGCTCTCTCGTCCCCCCCTCTTCCCCTGCGGCCTGCCAGGTTGTGTGCTCGGATAAGGGTCTGGTTTGGATTTTGGGGGGACCCCCACGCCGTTTTTTTTTGGCGTAGGGGTGCCCGTTCAAATCCAGACCAGACCCAAGGGCCTGGTATGCTCCTGGAGGGGGAACCCATGCCGGTTTTTTATTTAAAATTTGGGCTGGAGTTCCCCCTCAAGATCAGCAGAGCACAAGTCGCATGCCAAAGTCGGATCATGCAAGACTGCGGTCCGACTTTGATCCGACTTCAATGATAGTCAATGGGCTGAAGTCGGATCAAAGTCGGACCAAAGTAGTACAGGGAGCATTCTCAAAGTCGGACCGACATGTGTCGGACCGGTTAAGACGGCTCCCATAGGGAAACATTGATTTTCACACGTCATGCGACATGAGCTCCCAATGTCGGAGCGTTTGTCGCCCCAGTGTGAACCAGGCCTAAACATACAGCCAATGCCAAAAAAGTACTATTTTCAGTGTAAAGAAGAACAAGGAGTCCTAGTGGAAATCAAGAATTGATGTTATTTTAAAGGCAAAGGGTGTTCACACCAAATATTGATTTGATTTGGATTTCACCTCTGTTCATTTACTTTTCATTTTGTTCATTGCTAAAAATAAACTATTAACACTTCTATTTCTGAAAGCATTCTTAATTTACAGAATTTTTTCACATCTGCCTAAAACTTTTTGCACAGTAGAGTACACTCACCAGCCACTTTATTGGGTACACCTGTTCAATTGCTTGGTAACACAAATTGCTAATCAGCCAATCACATGGCAGCAACTAAATGCATTTAGGCACCTAGACATGGTGAAGACAACTTGCTAAAGTTCAAACTGAGCATCGGAATAGGGAAGAAAGGGCATTTAGGTGACTTTGAACATGGCATGATTGTTGGTGCCAGACGGGCTGGTCTGAGTATTTAAAAAAACTGCTGATCTACTGGGATTTTCACACACAGCCATCTCTAGGGTTTACAGAGAATGGTCCGAAAAAGAGAAAATATCCAGTGAGTGGCAGTTGTGTGAATGAAAATACCTTGTTGATGTCAGAGGTCAGAGGAGAATGGGCATACTGGTTCAAGATGATAGTCAGTAACTCAAATAACCACTCTTTACAACCAAGGTATGCAGATTACCATCTTTGAATGCACAACACATTGAACCTTGAATCAGATGGACTACAGCAGCAGAAGACCACACTAGGTGCCACTTCTGTCAGCTAAAAACAGGAAACTGAGGCTACAATTCACACAGGCTCACCAAAATTAGACAATAGAAGATTGGAAATACATTGCCTGGTCTGATGAGTCTCGATTTCAGTTGTGACATTCAGATGGTAGGGTAAAAATTTGGCGTAAACATGAATCCATCCTGCCTTGTATCAAAGGTTCAGGCTGGGGGTGGTGTAATGGTGTAGGGGATATTTTCTTGACACACTTTTGGCCCCTTAGTACCAATTGAGCATCATTTAAACATCACGGCCTACTTGAGTATTGTTGCTGACCATGTCCATCCCTTTATGACAACAGTGTACCCATCTACTGATGGCTACTTCCAGCAGGATAATGCTCCATGTCACAAAGCTCAAATCATTTCACCACTGGTTTCTTGAACATGACACTGTACTCCAATGGCCTCCACAGTCACCAGAACTCAATCCCATAGTGCACCTTCAGGATGTGGTGGAACAGGAAATTCGCATCATGGATGTACAGTCGACAAATCTGCAGCAACTGTGTGATGCGATCATATCGATATGGACAAAAATGTCTGAGAAATGTTTCCAGGACCTTGCTTAATCTACGCCACAAAGAATTAAGGCAGTTCTGAAGGCAAAACTGGGTCCAACCGGGTACTAGCAAGGTGTACCTAATAAAGTGGCCAGTGAGTGTATATAACGATAGAAGGAAAAAGCTGCTAGTTATATAAAAACTACAGCCTAGCTCACAATTGCACCTCATATGGAGGGACTGACCCTCCTTTGAGATCACATGATTCTGTCCCTTGTGCAGCCCCAGTTGTCTCTCTTTTTGGTCTGATGTGCATATTTCCATTGTAAAAGTACTATTTTATTACCAAAAGAGTTATGCAGCACTAAACTCCCCCGAGTCTGACCTCCAACATTCCACAGGGTTTGCCCAGGGGCCATCCCACCGAATCCACACACCTGGCCACTTCACCTATACGCACTCAGCCCCCCTTCCTCAATGCTGTATATGTGTCAGCCCCCCTCAATCCTATATATATGCCAGCCCCCCTCACACCTGTATATATGTCAGCCCCACCCCCCCACACCTGTACATATGCCAGCCCCGCTCACACCTGTATATATGTCAGCCCCACCCCCCCACACACACACCTGTATATATGCCAGCTCCCCTCACACCTGTATATATGCCAGCTCCCCAAAACCTGTATATATGTCAGCCCCACCCCCCACCCCCCCCCCACACACACACACCTGTATTTATATGTCAGCCCCCCACCCAACCTGTATATATGCCAGCCCTCCTCCCACCTGCATATATGTCAGCCCCACCCCCCCCACACACACCTGTATATATGTCAGCCCCCCAACCTGTATATATGCCAGCCCTCCTTCCCCCTGTATATATGTTAGCCCCACACCTGTATATATGTCAGCCCACCCACACACACACCTGTATATATGTCAGCCCCCCACACCTGTATATATGCCAGCCCCCCTCACGCCTGTATATATATATATATGTCAGCCCCACCCCCCCACACACATCTGTATATATGTCACCCCCCCTACACCTGTATATATGTCTGCCCCCTCACACCTGTATATATGTCAGCCCACCCCTTCATCAGTCCTGCGCGACTCTGAAAAGTTGCACCTTTGTGATGTGATTTTTTGTCATTAAAACTTTTTTGGACGTAATTTGACGATCCTTGGTGTGCTGGTGAATATGTACACTTGCTTGATGTTTCCAGGACCCAACTGGTAAGCTGCAGCACCCACCATTTTTCTGAGCCATTTCTACCAGGAACGTGTGCGATAGGAATATTGAACAGAATGTTGCTGACACAGACGAGCACAGTACAGGCAGCTCACATGAGGGGTGCACATGCACATGCACATAGTAGCCAGAGGTGGCAGTAAAGAGCTCGATGTCTGAGCTCAATGACACAGAGAGCTGCAAGATCGTTTCTAGAGTGCACAAAACAGCACCCATCCTGCCTTCTTCTGGCCCGAGTGGGCCCCTTACAGTTGTATCGGCTGTCGCCCCGATGACAGCCATGGGTATGGCTACAGTAGTTTTTTGCCAATTTAGTAATTAACTGAAGCTTATCCAGGTCCACAAGAGCTCACACTAGCCAGGTGATTGGTCTGCCACCTTTTGCACTGTTATTGAACAAGCCGTAGGGGCTTACTTAAGGAGGAGAGAATCTTCACTCAAAATAATGTGTCAATATTCACTTCCATTATCCAATTAGGTGAAAAGCAAATTGCTGGAAAACTTTGAACAACCAAACCATGTGCAGATGCTTTTTACACAATTAGATCATTAAGGTAAATATTCACACTATTTTTTTTTTTTGGTGAACATTCTCAAAGCCTTTAGTGAATCAGCCCAAATGTCTCCTCTTTACTATACATAGTAACCAGAACAAATGTCCATAACTAAATTTTGCAGTGTCATAAAATGGACAATAATTATATGTCTACTGCTGCTTCTCTTTAGTCCAAGAATTACTACTCCCCTTAATTTGACAAACATGACAAGACAATGAAAAATCTTAAGCGAGACAGAGTACAGATATGTTTGAAATGCAGTCGTTGGCTGTTCATGACAGTAAAAACTTACAGAACTAGTTCTTCCAGGTTAGGTTGGGTAAGCTTGTCTTTTTATAGGCTGCCTGAGTCCACAGATGGGATCACTGAACTGTCATGCGTCATTTAAGAGGAACTTAAGGAAATTCCCAAAAGAACTGTCACAAATGCTGTCACTTGTGAAAGAGGAAAATGTGCTGTAACACCAGATACAGGGCTTCTTCTGTTATGTTATCTCATTCTAGCTTCACATTTATTCTTAAACTCTATTTACATTCATTGAGTCAAAGTGCTGGTAAAGAAGTACACAATGGGTTTACTTATTGCAACATGCATTGCTATGCAGTGCGAAGATGGGCTCAAGAATTCTGCAATGAACTATCAAATGTTTTTATCGACAAAATCGAAAACATTCGAGAAATAATTCAACAGAGAAAATCAACCAACCTCACTCAGCCTAAACAAGAAAAGGAAATCAATATACAATTGATTACATTTTCGCTGGTCCCGATCACCATCGACACCACCAAAAACCTCATCAGAAGTCTCCGAGACAGCACATCACCAAATGACATAATTTCTACAAAACTCCTGAAAGAATGTACCGACATCTTGGCACCCACCATAACACATCTCGTAAATCAATCGTTCAAAGAAGGCATTGTTCCGATCTCCCTCAAGCAAGGCATAGTCAAACCCCTCTTAAAGAAGCCCAACCTCGACCCAAAAGACCCAAACCACCGCAGACCGGTAACAAGTCTCAACACCATCTCAAAGATCATGGAGAAAGCAGTAGTACAACAGCTACAACTCCATTTGGACTCCCACAAACTCTTGGATCCACTACAATCAGGCTTCCGCCCAGGCCATGGCACAGAAACAGCCCTTCTCAAAATATGGGATGACGCCCTTGAAGCTGCAGATGACGGAGAATCATGTATTCTGGTGCTGCTGGATCTCAGTGCAGCGTTCGACACAGTAGACCACAAAACTCTACTCATCCGCCTTAAAGTAGTAGCAGGATTCGCAGACCCTGACCTACCCTGGTTCACATCCTTCCTAGAAAATCGCTCCGAGACAGTGAAACAAGGAGCCTTCACCTCTGAAACTCGCGCAATTTCTTGCGGAGTCCCACAAGGATCACCCGTGCCCTTTAACATCTACCTCCGCCCGCTCCTCAAAATCATCAGCAAACCGGACTTGTGCTACCACTCATACGCGGACGACACCCAACTCTACTTTCGTATCACCGGGAAAATTACCAATATCACGGACTGGAAAATTGCCTCACATTGATCGATGATTGGATGACTGAGAGCTCCCTCAAACTCAATGGATCCAACACAGAACTTCTTCTCCTCCACGCAAACGAAAGACAAAATCAAAGACTTCTTGGACACCACCCACCATTCTGGGACAGACCATTACCCGAGCACCAAAGTCAAAAGTCTCGGAGTCATCTTTGACTCGGAGATGTCGATGGATGCACAAATAGGATCAGTAGTCAGCGGGTCGCACCATCTCCTCCGCCTGCTGCGTAGACTCATCCCCTTCATCCCAAAAGAGGACACAGCAGTAGTAGTTGGAACAATCATCAACTCCCGACTCGACTACGCAAACTCCCTCTACATAGGACAACCTAAATATCAGATTTCGCACCTACAAGTCGTCCAGAACACGGCAGCCAGACTGGTAACAGGGAAAAAACCTTGGGAATCCATCACCCCTTCACTCAGGACCCTGCATTGGCTAACCGTAAAGGATCGGGTCACATTCAAGACCCTCTGTCTCACCCACAAGTGCACACAAGGAAACGCTCTTCAATATTTATGCAAGAAGATAAAACACTACACCCCTAAACGCATTCTCCGATCAACCAACCAAAACCTCCTCCACATCCCCAAGTCCCGCTACAAATCAAAGGGAGAACGAAGATTTGCAGTCCAAGGACCACAGCTATGGAAAGCTCTACCCACGGACATCCGTATGGAAGAAAACCATCGGGCCTTCAGGAAAAAACTTAAGACCCACCTCTTCTGAAGGATTAGGGAGTCACTGGATGCAAAGCGCCTTGAGGCGATTTAGTTCGCATTTGTAGCGCTATATAAGTTATTCGCTCACTCACTCACTCATTACACTGCAACTTAATACAGCTTTCAATGATATGTGACTGCTTTGAAGCGCAAAAAAATCTCAGTGATGGTAAGTGGGAACCTACATGCATGTGAAAGTGTGCACACATCTCTTGTGATGTAAAATGCAAACAAGAACTGAAGCATACCTCTCAACTTTTTTAGATGGGAGCGAGGGACACCTATTAGCAAAAGTATGTAGACATAGGACACGCCCCCTTAACAGAGAATTATAAAAAAAAAGCTTGTTTAAACCCACAAGTGCTTTTTATACACTACTATTCCTTTATATTGGCCTTTGACATGTACAAATACAGCAATTTAGAAATTGGATGAAAGATTTAGCACTGGGAAACACTTTTTGATAGATAAATAGTGTATTTTATATACAGCTATATAGATCAGACCAAAATGAGGGACAAATGAGGAGGACAGGGGGACAAAGGGATGTTGTTCCAAAACAGGGACAGTCCCTCAAAATCAGGGACAGTTGGGAGGTATAACTGAAGTCATACTTGGGCCCACCCCTTTCCACCATCTTTATCTCCTATTAGACCATAATCATGATGGGTGGCACTATGAATCAATATAGGGGTCTGGAAGAGCAAGGGGTAGGGCCAAGTGCAAATTTAGTTCCTGAAAATGTTATTTCCATATCAGATCTCCGGGGCTGGTGGAGAACTATACAATGTATGTAAGTATACATGCAAGCACCCCTAGTAGCCTAGTTACTACTACTAATGCACTTTTTAAAGTGACCATGGGGTCATTTTAAACTGTTAGTAAACTCTTCTGAAAGTACCTCCATAGTAGAAAATGCATGCATCTTTGTGCAAATTTACAGTGAACTGGCATTTGTTTAAATAAATACATTTGCTGATACCTTTAATGTAATCCCATTTCCTGTTCTCCTTAGATACTGGTGATGTAGCCTGGGTCCCACAGATGCCTCCTGGGAAGGCTACGCCACCAGTGCCTTCCAGGGATGTTTGCTTCCTAAACTATGGGATTTGGTGAGATCCTAGGGAAAAAAAAGTATTTTTCTTCAACAGGTCAGTCTAAAGTTTGATGGCTCATGTGTGAGATTAGGAGCGTTATTAGGTGGACTTCATTGGCAGGCTCAACAGGTATTTGTGGGAATTAGGTCCTGCAGTTCCATACTGGTTTTCTGTGGGCCTAAATCACACAATTATGCAGTAATATTTATGAATGTTGCTTTTTCCATAACGCATTGAATGGCAGCCAGAGAAATGAATGGGTCCAATTCATTTGTGTGATAATGCTGTACTTGCTGGGTTATATCTGCATTATACTGCTGGGATCGGCTTAAACTTGGCTTGCAGGACTTTATTAAATCTCGCAGTCTAAAGTTCAGCTTTTATGACATTTATTCTTAAAAAAAAAAAAACACACGACTGACTTTGTCTCCTTTAGCCTAAGATGGGTGATATCAAAGAACAGCTTATTCAGTTTTATAGCAAATTCTGTTCCTAATGTCAAAAATTTTGAACAAATATGGGGACTATTGCAGGCATAGTATATCTGTGAAGGACATAAGGTATTTTATATAAAGGTAACTTGTGTTTTAATTTTACTAGCCCTTTAATATCGCTGTTTAAATGCCATAATACTAATTAGCTGCTTATAAAGAATACATATTCATGTTGGTAGGTATGTCTGACATAAAGTACATACCTAAATAACTATACTAAACCTTTAATGAACAC
Source organism: Rana muscosa (assembly GCA_029206835.1). Taxonomy (NCBI): domain Eukaryota; kingdom Metazoa; phylum Chordata; class Amphibia; order Anura; family Ranidae; genus Rana; species Rana muscosa. Next base: position 776,570,024 of record CM055117.1, read on the forward strand.
CTGCAATTAAGGCACATAAAATAGACACTTGGTAGCCAAATTATGTTTTTTTTTTCGGTTGAGTAGAATAAGTTTAGTTTGCACAGACAGGAAAAGATAAAGACATACTGTCCATGTTAAATTCTGATGGAGCTGTTGCAATTTGTAAAAATCCATATTCACAAATGAACAGGCGAGCACTCCATACATATGCAAATATAATACAAAGCATTTCAATTTAGAAAAAAAAAATATACAAATGTAGAGGATTCAGCAAGCAGCCCAAAAGGACAATATTGTGTCAAGTGAAGAAGCCCATAGCAACCGATATACTGCTTTTGTCTAATGGAACAAGCGAAGAACGATTTTAATCCACATGCATTCCCCTCATTCATCAGTTGGAAGATTGAAGTGGGTCCTGGCACTGCTTGTGGCATTCAAGGACAGGCAGTTGTATCATCACCCGTTGTTCTCAATGAGACATCTGCCTGTTCTTAAATATCCCGACACAGACAGGCATAAAAAGGGCAAAATAATGTCAGTATCAACCTACCTTACAAACACAGGGCACTTGGCAGCAAGAACAATGGTCTCAGGCAGACAAAGTAAGTCACCTGCTATGCAGGTATAGCCAGGCTTCTGTGAGCAAAGGAAAAAAACCTCTGCAAGTCTTCTCCCTTACAGAATGTGAGTCACTCCTGTAGGAGGTAGGGGTGTGGAAAAGGGTGTCACCTGCAAATTCTTTCAACATATTAAGGGCTTGTGTGTGTCAAAGCACTTTTGCATTTTTTACATAACTGGCGATTCAGTGCTTACTAGCCAACAACAGTCACTACTGGTATTTATATAGCAGGCTGTGCATTTGCATCTATATACAGTAGTATATGTATATATATATATATATATATATATATATATATATATATACATATACAACAGCACAGACTGTAGGTAAAAAAACTTTTAGTTCATATGAGCATTGCTTGAGGGTAGATACTGAACTACCTGAAGAATGCTGCTTATCATGTTACAAGCTGCAAATCTGGAGAATCATAGTATTCGTAAAAATGTTTAACCCTGTGCTATAGATAAGACAGCCTAAATACCAAAAAGGCTCTTGATGCTATCTCAAAAAATGTAAAAGCTATGCTTTAACTATCCTTGGGTCAACAGAGTTTGCCAACCAGTTAGATGTTCAAAAAATTACTGTAAAAGCTAAGGTATGTAGTAATGTTTTTTTTGTTTTTTTTTACCTTGAGCAGTTCCTAGGGTACTAATCAGTGACGGCCTGTCCATTAGGGGCGCACAGGCGCCGCCCCCCTATGCATGCGTCCAGCCCCCTAATCTACATGCAGGGCACCGGACGCATGGATTCCAATGGGGGGGGTTTGAAGCACGTGATTAGAGCCAGAGGCTGTAATAGGCTTTAAAACAGGGTGGGCTCGGGGCGCAGAGCATTGCGCCCAAAGCTCACCCAGTTGTGTGACAATAGCGAATGAATATTGGCTATTGTCACACTGTTCCTCCTCCCGACCGATCAGTAAGCGTGTCGTGAGACCCGTTTCCCAATCAGCTGAAAGGAGAAGTGATCCCATTGGCCAAGGAGGGAGGAGACGCACGGTCGAGGACCTAGAGAATGACACACCAGCCGCCAAGTCCAATCCACCGGCCCCTCCATGCAGAGTGCTGTCAGCTCCTCCTGTGGCTGCAGAAGAAAGGAGCACACACTGATCGTTCTATGACACCGCTGACACCTCATCCATCTGCACCGACATCGATCCCCCCTGCCGCTGACCTCATGGCATCCCTGGGCACAGAGCCCCCTATTATCTTCAACACAGGGTAAGAGAGCCGGCGACCGAGGGGGAGGGGGGTGGTGACCGGTGGGTGGTGGCAGGCTGGAGCAACAGGGGCTGGAGCAACGGGCATATTTTTTGCTTAAGGTGATTCTAAAGGTAATTTTTAACTTTAAAAAAAATAACAAACCTGCTTTGTGCAAAACCCTAAAACGCTTCTTCTCAGGTCCCCCGCTGGCGCTTCTGGTTCCTCCCCCCTGCAGTGCTGAGTGTCCACATATCAAGCTGCTTGCTATGGGGGTGTCAGGGAACTATCCGCAGAAGGACTGGCAGATCTATCAAAGTCCAGCAGAATTGCGGATCAGCAAATGCAATGCGCATGCGCGTGCACACACGGGCAAGAATGGTCAGGAAGTTATGTTCTCCAGTGCGCATGCGCGTGCGCCAGAACGCACGCAATACGTGAGTGACTCTAGGCGCCCAGTGGCCTATTTAAAGCCTGTTGCAGCAGTCAATAACTGCTGCATGATCTTCAGCCTTCCTGTGTGTTCCTGAGTTCCTGTTCCTGCTATCTTGGATTATCGTTATCGACCCGGCTTGCCTGACCAGTCTTATCTGTGTATGACCCAGGCTTGACCCTTGGCTTGTTCCAGTATTCTGCTTCTGTCTGCTGATCCTGTGTATGACCCCAGCTTGACATTTGACCTGTTCCAGTGACTCTGCTTCTGCTTGCTAACCTGTGTATGACTCCCAGCCTGGCTCCTGACTCAGCTTCTGGTTTTCCCTACTGCACAGACTCATCTGGTACTTCCGAGGTACCCCTGCCAAGCAGTCTACCCTGCTCGCCAGCTGACTTCCAGCAGACATCTCTTCACCACCTCTGACTGTCGCAACTGGCAACCCCTGCCTCTTTGAGTATAGAACTCCCTGTGCCACCTTCAGGGGGCGTTCTGCACTTAGTCGCAAGGGAAGCCCTCCCAGCACTTCGGCCTCCGAAAAGGAACGTGACAGGGGGCAACTGTGCATGCTTGCTCCTGAGCCGGATATAAACGATACGTGGCCCTACCCCTCCTTCCTTACCGTGATTGACAGCAACAGGAGCCAATGGCTACCGTTGCGTTGCCTGAGCCAATGAGGGGAGAGAGAGCCTCTGCTCTCGCTCACAACGCTGGATTGAGTATAGGTTAAGGTAAGTATAAAGGGGAGCTGGGGGGAGGGAGAGCTGCTTGCAGAAAGTTTTTTACCTTAATGCAGAGATTGCATTAAGGTAAAAAAAAAAAAAGATTTCTGCCTTTAGAACCACTTTAGAAAAACTTCATATAGTAAGACATAAAACCACACTGCAAAATAAGTTTTGTGTTTACATACACTTTAATATAATAATGTAAGAACTTCAAAAGTATTTTTATAAATTGTTAGGGTATCTTTTCATACTCCTAATAGGCTGAATTCTTACAGGCAATTAGCCATGCTGTAAATCCTAGGGCAAGAACCTTCTGATTCCTGTGGCTAGGATTGATGGCTGTGGGCAGATAGCTGAGACCGCCAAGCCTGCACAGTGCAATGACAGGCTGTTGGTGGTTACTGCTTTTTGTGACGTGCAGTGATTGTGACTGGATGTGTTTTGTGCATCCATCCGCACCTATCAGCACACAGCTGTCAATCTCAACCACTGGAATTAGCCGATTCTTGCCACCAGAACTGGCAGCGTGGCTAAATGCTGATGCAAATGTAGCCTCAGGGCCCTTTCACACCAAGTGCGGTTGAATGCAGTTGGCTGCAGTTGGATGCATTTTGAACTGCACTTCAACTGTAGACAGCCCAAAATCCAGGTAATCCTATGGGCATAGTTCACATCATTGCAGTGCAGTTTAGCGCAGTTAAAAAAAAGAAGAACATGCTGCATTTTTCCGCACCGCAAAAGCAGGTAACGAGCTACAAATCTGTTTCATATGCACTGCACTATGCCTCTTTAAGCCAAGCCCAAAAACGTATTGAAAAATGCACTGCAAAGGCAGCACAAAATGCATGCAAATCGCACATCAAGCGCGCATAAAACACACTTCAAATGCATGTAAACATGCAGTCAAAAGCACACAGTTATGTGCAGTTTCTGGCGTCTAAGCACCAACAGCCTAGGTTCACATTGGAGCGATTTGTCATGCGATTTGAGTGATCAAATCGTATGACAAGTCGCAGCCTATTGGAGGCAATGGCACTGTTTCAATTGCTGCGACACCGAATTTGCAGCGCCGCACCGATTTGCAAAAGTAGTTCCTGCACTACTTTTACAGATTTCAGGTGCGACTTCAATAGACATCTGTGTATGAAGCCACACAGATGTCTATCAAGCAGCACCTGTAATCGCGCTGACCTTGCTACTCTGAAATGAAGTGAAGTAGCACAATTTCAAAGTAGCATCAATGTGAACCAGGGCTAAAGCCCCATACACACGGTCGGACTTCCATCAGACTTTTCCGTGGTTTTTTGTCCGAACGGAGTTGGCCGGTAACACCCATAGCATACACACCACAGGACTTTTCTGCAAACTTTCCCAAAACTTTTTGCAACATCACGTGGTTTTTCTGCTCTTTTCTGCTCTTTACCGCCACCCGATGGGCAACTTCTGCTATTGTTGGTTGATTTTAACATTATTTGTTTTGTCCATCGGACAAAAGTCCGATGGTTTTCTGTACACACGGTCGGACTTTGCTCCATCGGACTTTTGTTGGGCAAAAGTTTGTCCGTTTGCAGACCCAACTTTTGTCCGATGAAAACAAAACCAAACTAAAAAAAGTTTGTCCGATGGAGCGTACACACGGTCGGATTGTTGGTCCAACTTGCTTAAAACGAAGTTTGTTGGACAAAAGTCCGACCGTGTGTACGGGGCTTAATAGTCAGTTGTTTAAACAATGATTTTATTGTAAAATATGATACACTGAAACATTTTTTTTTAATGAACATTTACCATTTTGATTTGACATAACTACTTCACATAATTTCAGCATCTTGCTAAGAACATTTATTTTACAATGCTTTTGCTGGAAAATATCCCAAATTAACTGTTTTTCAGTCCACACTCCCCACTTGTACATCATCCATAGTAACCAATATCCCAGAAAGTATAGCCATGGTTGCTCTTAATTATATACTGTACTTGCCAGGAGATGCCTTGGCAAATTGGCATCATTTGCCTCTTTGCAGGGGCTTAGTAAACATCGCCAAAGCTCCGTATTTAGGAGAAAAAAAGATCAATCCATGCAGAAAATCATGAAGTTAATTATTGTCAGATAAATCTACAGAAAATACAAGGATATCTATGCAGTCCAAAAATATAATATTTAGGTAGATGTAAATCCTTACCTAAATGATAATTACTTTGTTAATTCTGTTGATCACAAACAAGATTTTTATTAAAATATTTGTCTGCAACAGTTTTTATCCTTTATTTCATCTCAGTTATGTTTGGTGATCTCCTGCAGCCTCTTGGCAGCCATTGCATGCACCCCAGTGATGGCTGCATGGAATTTCTCAAGGTGTTACCTGATAGTAACAACAACAGACCATGCCTGCATGTCAAAAGACCCAATTGTAGTTTCTTTGGAAACCCGTATGACAACACAGGGGCATAAACTGAGACAGTCATCACCTTAAACAGAAAGTTCCTGAACAAGGATCTTCTTGGTAGAATCACCAGGTGTTATTTTAATTACAGTTGAAGATATGAAAATATTGAAAATTACCTTGAAATAAGATTACCATGTTAAAGTGTATATAAGATATCAGTGATTGGGGATGTTTTTATCTCCAGCTGTAAAAATATATTTTCTCATAAGTGCTACTCATTATGTAATGAATAACATTAGGACAAAGTGTCATATCTAATTAAAAGCATATATACAGTATTATATAACTAGGACTATGACAATAAGATGCAAAGGCATGCCCTTGCTGCAATAAATATGACATATTATATTATATTAAAGTAGAACTAAAGCCAAAACTTTTTTTTTTCATTTTGGATTCCATTAGGGAGAGTTATAAGCCCTGTAATTTATTTATTTTTTTGCCATCTTTTTTTCGATTGGGGAGATTTTGCTTCACTTTCTGTCCCATAGCTAAAACAGGAAGTAAGAGGAAATCCCTCCAAGTTCAGGGGATCCCCGTATGTCACCAGGGTGACCATACCTCCCAACATTTTGAGATAGGAATGAGGGACACCTACTAACAAACATATGTAGGCATAGGACACGCCCCCTGCCACACCCCCTTAAAAGAGAATTAATAGGGGGAAAAAAGATTAATTAGTGCTTTTTTTTTTTTTTTACCACGACTATTCCTTTATACTGGCTTTTAAAATGTACAAATGCAGCAATTTAGAAATTGGATGAAAGGTTTAGCGCTGGGAAACACTTTTTAAAAGATAAAAAAAAGTGCATTTATATACAACTATACAGATCAGACCAAAATGAGGGACAAATAAGGGGGAAAGAGGGACAGAGGGACATTGCTCCAAATCAGGGACAGTCCCTCGAAATCAGGGACAGTTGGGAGGGTGACCAAAACCAGTGTCCTCATTGTAAGATTCCCCCTCTATTCCAACAAAAGTATTTGAAACCTGACAATAAATCAGCTCTTAGTAAAAACTAAAAAATATGAAAAAGTATGTATCACTTTTAAATAAACTGACAATCAGAAAGGAGGGCCAAGTATATGGAATTTACTCTATGCAAGTTGCTAAGGGCAACCTTTATCAAGACTTGTTTTTCTTATTTTATATTACTAATACAGTGGAACCTTGGATTACGAGTATAATCCATTCCAGGAGAATGCTTGTAATCCAAAGCACTCGCATATCAAAGCGAGTTTCCCCATAGAAGTCAATGAAAACGAAGATAATTTGTTCCGCATTGACTTCTATTGCATGCAATACCGCATGTGACCAGAGGTGGGGGGGGCGCCGGAGAGCCTCGGAAATACTCCGGGACAGCTCAGCCGAACTCGAAAAGCCCCGGAAAGGCTCGGAAACACTCGGGAACAGAGTATTTCCGAGTGTTTCCAAGTATTTCCGAGTGACTCAGAGTATTTCCGAATGGCTCCATACCATTCCGAGTGTCACCGGCGCCCCCGTTCCTCTGGCAAAATGCGGTACTATACACCCCATTGGCTTGAATCCTGCTCGTTTTGCGAGACAACACTCACAAACCGAGTCAGAATTTTTAAAAAAAGTTGCTCGTCTTTCAAAACACTTGTTAACCGCGTTACTCGTAAACCAAGGTTCCACTGTATCTACAGTATAAGAAAGCCCACCACAAGCTTTGTACTTGACTGTCTTTATTTGAAAAACCATACAGCTTCACAAAGTTGAATAGCTTAAAGTGTACAGTATGTATACTGTAGCCATGTTTATTTCTTTTTAGCTTTGAATAGAGTGGGGAAGGGTTAAAACTCCTGCTCATTGTTTATTTTGTTATTATTTGCTATCTATGTTTCACAGGGGAGATTTCTCTTTACTTCCTTTACCATGAAGGCAACAGAAAGTGAGAGAATTATTCTCTACCAAGTGAAGGGCATTTCCCTCTTAGACAGTTTGTTCTCACTTTTTGTTTCAGGGACAGCTGTAACATTTTAGATTTGTCATCACTTCCTTATTCAGTGACAGTAAAAAAGAGGATAAAAAGATAGTAGGCACAAAAACAGAAAAAAGAAATAACAGTTCTAATTCTTCTCTATTCCTTATGTAGCGGGGTCTCCTTTAAGGCCCCGGGACTACGTTACCCAGAACCCCAGTTGGCCACCGCAGAGACTCATGGGAGGGGTTATTTAAGGAGGAGGCGAGGCGGAGCTCGGCCTCTTTGGACACCGCGCTGCAAGCAAGAGCTTCTTCCTGTGCGGATCTGCTGCAGTGCAAGGCCTGAAGCCTGGGCCTTGCGCAACTTCCAAAGAGCCTTCCACCCCACTGGGTGGCACCAGACTGGTCGAGTGAGGACATCAGTTGGATCGGGGACCCGATCGTTGCAGACGCTGTGTGCGGAGACACAGCAGGTGGAAGTCCCGGGCTGGGATCGTGCCCGGAGTGGTGAGCGAGCACTTGCTCAATCAAATAGACTTTACAGATTCTAGGCCTATAGACTGCCGTGGCTCACCGATCGTTTGCTTGTTGTTCCACTGGGGGACCGGTAGCAGGACAGAGTTGAAGTGTCCCCCCAGCATAGTGTTCTTAGTGATTGCCAGTTTGTGGATTACAAATACTATTCATCAAGTGCACCACCGAAAGTTTGCATGCAAAGAAATCCCTATAGGAAGGACTGAGATTTATTCTGGGTCAGGCCTGGCCAGGGTGGAGAGATAGAATATTGTTTAGTGCGCAGGGGGTGTAAACCATAATAGCTACGCGTGGTGGATTACCGTGCAGCGCCATTATTGTGTGCTATATTGATTGCTGCAGGGCTCTGCAAGTCGGTTGTGTGTATTATATTCTGCTTAAGCCTTTTTCAACCAAAGTAAAACTGTTATATTTAATCTTTAACATTTGTGTGTTGTCTTACTGTAAAGAGGGTGCCTTTACAATACCAATTGGTTATGATAAAAATATAACCCCTAGACTAGCTGTGCCAGAGTGGGTCGAGCAGATTGCCGGGGGTTGGTGGTGCTGTACACAGGGCCCGAAAACAAATCCAGCGGCTCTCTTAACTGGGGGTAGCGCTACACTTAAAAGCCCCAAAAAAAAAAGGTTTTGCCAATAATACAGGTGAAATGTAGGTGAAAAAAAAAACACCTACATTCAACAGTCTCTAAAGATCCCTCTAATGCACCCATAATACCTGTAGAAACCTTTGTTACCTCAAACCTTCTCTTCTCTACACTGCTACTGCCCCCTCTATGACAAAATCTCACCCCTGTCCTGCCCCAATCTAGCCACTTTCATCTACAACAGCTCCTAGACAAGCTCAACCTCCTCACCACAGAATCAGGCCCTGTCCGCTACAACCCTGGCAAACGGACAACACCAGAAGTCTCAGAAAATGTAGCAACACTCTTGAGCGTCTGTGGTATAAGTCTAAGTCATAGGAATACTTCAACCCATATAAATCTGTCCTTCTAAAATACTAATCCTGCCTCCACACTGCCAAACAGACCTATTTTATCATGCTAATTAACACATCATCATCCAGTCCCCATCAACTCTTCTCTACCTTTAAAGCTCTACTCTTTCCTCCACTGCCTCCACCCTCTAAATTACTCACTGCCCAGGAGATCGTCAATCACTTCAAAAATAAGATTGATACAATTCGTGAGGAGATCTTTAATGCGTAGAAACCGCCCCCCACTCAACACCCCATGTCCACAGGTATAATCATTACTTCCCTCATTCAACCCTACTAGTATTAATGAGCTTGCTAAACTTTTTTCTAACATTCATCTAACCACCTGACCCCTGGATCCTACACCCTCGCAAATGCTACGCTCACCCTCTGACTCTATTTTACACTCTCTAACTCACATTTTCAACCTCTCCCTCTCTTCTGTCATCTTCCCCAACTCTTTAAAACATATGCTAGTCACCACTATTTTTAAAAAGCTCTCAATGGGCTTTTTAAGGATGGTCTACAACTGACTGAACGACCATCTCACTATGAACAAACTTCTTGATCCTCTTCAGTCCAGATTTCACCCTCTACACTCCACGGAAACTGTTCTCCTTTAACTCACAAACAACCTACTAACAAATAAAAACCAAAGGACACTATTCTGTACTACTTCTCCTGGACCTCTCTGCTGCCTTTGACACAGTGGACCCCTCCTCCTCCTCCTCAAAAAACTCCATTCCTTTGGTCTCCATGACTGTACTCCTCGCTGGTTCTCATTCTACCTATCCCACCGCACCTTCAGTGTCACTTAGACCTCTACTTCCTCCTCTCCTCTTGCTTTCCATCGGGGTCCCCCAAGGTTCTGTTCTGGGAACTCTCCTATTCTCAATCTACACTTCCTCTCTGGGTCAGTTGATTGCCTCCCAAGGCTTTCAATATCATCTCTACACTGACGCCACCCAAATCTATCTTTCCACCCCCCAGCTCACTCCATCGGTCTCCTCACACGTCACCAACTTACTAACAGACATATCAGCCTGGATGTCACATCACTTCCTCAAACTCAACCTATCCAAAACAGAGCTCATTATATTTCCTCCCCCGTGTGCCTCTTCCCCTGATTTCTCTGTCAATATCAATGGCTTAACTATAAACCTGTGCCCCCACACCAAGGTCCTAGGTGTAATCCTGGACTCTGAACTATCCTTTCAGACCCACATCCAATCCCTGTCCAAAGCTTGCTGCCTCAACCTCGGAAACATCTCCAAGCTACGCCCGTTCCTAACCAATGTCACCACAAAGCTTCTAATCCACTCCCTGGTCAACTTCCACCTTGACTACTGCAACTCCCTCCTCATTGGCTGACATTTAAATAGGCTATCACCCTTCAGTCCATCATATACGCTATTGCCAGGCTCATCCACCTTACAAACCACTCAGCGTCTGCTACTCCTCTCTGCCAATCCCTCCATTGGCTGCCACTCAACCACTGAATTAAAATAAAGATACTAACAATAGTTTACAAAGCTATCCACAGCCTGGCCCCCAGCTACATCACTAACCTGGTTTAAAAATACCAACCAAATCTTTCTCTTCACTCCTTCCAAGACCGCCTGCTCTCTATCTCCCTTGTCTCCTCCTCCTATGCTTGCCTCCAGGACTTTTCCAGAGCCTTTCCCATCCTCTGGAATGCTCTACCCTAATCTGTCCGACTATCTCCTACCTTGTCAACTTTCAGATGATCCCTGAAAATTCATCTCTTCAGAGAAGCCTATCTGGCCCCCACCTAGCAACTGTACATTTATTTTCTCCATCAGCACATCCCTCACAGCTATTAGCTTTTGTATCTCTTGACCCTCCCTCTTAGATTGTAAGCTCTAACGAGCAGGGCCCTCTGATTCCTACTGTATTAAAGTGTATTGTACTTGTGCTGTCTACCCTCAAGTTGTAAAGTGCTGCGTAAACTGTCGGCTCTATATACATCCTGTATAATAATAATTAGGGTTGTCCCAATACCGATACTAGTATCGGTGCTGATACCAATACCGATTTTTAATCCCTAATACCTGGGCAGTTAGGGATGATCGGTGCGGCGGTTGGGGATATACAAACACCGATCTCCCTGCATAGATTTCAATAAAGCAGCCGACAGCTGCTTCTCCTCCTCTCCCCCCTCCTCTGCTTTATTGAAATCTATACAGGGAGATTGGTGCTTGTAGTTTCCCCCACCCCTGCACCGATTATCCAAAACTGTCCCCTGTGTCCTTCTCTGTGTCCTCCTCCGTGCTCCTCTGGTCCTCCTCCAGTCTCCCTCTGTGCTCCTCCAGTACCCCTCTGTGTCCTTCATGCTCCACCAGTCCCCCTCTGTGCACCTCCAGTCCCATTCTGTGTCCTCTGTGCTCCTCCGGTCCCCCCCGTCCCAGATCTGTCAGGATCTGTCATTTACCAGCTCCTTTCTTTTTTGAATGTGCAGAGTCAGTGATCACTGACTCTGTCCATTCATAACTGATTATAGTAAACTGTATTTACGATGTCTCAGTTTATGAATGAACAGGAGCTTCTGTCTCCTGTCCATTCATCTTCAGTGCAGCTGAGGCTGCAGAAAAAAAAGACTGGGAAATCTGTGACCTCAGTCCCTTTCTCTGTCTCAAAGGGGAGATGTCAGGGGTCTGTTTAGACCCCTGATATCTCACCAAAGCCACTCCCAACAGGGCTGATAAAAAAATAAATAATACTAAAAAAAAAAATTTTTATAAATATTTAAAAGTTAAAATTGTAAAAAAAAAACATTTTAAGGGCGTGAACTGGCCCTTAACCACTTGCTGACCGAAACACACGACTATGTACGTCGACAGAATGGCACGGGCAGGCAAATGGGCATACCTGTACGTCCCTTTAAATTTGCCCGCGTGCCTCGTGAGTGCGGACGCGGGTTCCAGTAACTCGATGCTCCCAGGCGGCCCGCTATTGCGGTGGGCAAGGGCAGAACAGGGGAAGGGGAATGCCTTTGTAAACAAGGCATTCTCCTATTCTGCCTAGTGACACTGTCACTGATGACCATTCCCCGTGATCGGGAACGGTCATCAGTGACGTGTCACCTGTAGCCACGCCCCCTAACAGTAAGAATCACTCACTAGTACTGACTTAACCCCTGCAGCGCAACCTAGTGGTTAACCCCTTCATTGCCAGTGTAATTTTTACAGTAATCAGTGCATTTTTATAGCACTGATCGCTGTAAAAATGACAATGGTCCCAAAATGGTGTCAAAAGTGTCCGATGTGTCCGCCATAATGTTGCAGTCACGATAAAAATTACTGATCTCCGCCATAACTAGTAAAAAAATATATATATATTAATAAAAAATGCCATAAAACAGTCCCCTATTTTGTAGAAGCTATAACTTTTGCGCAAACCAATCAATAAACGCTTATTGTGATTTTTTTTTACCAAAAATATGTTGAAGAATACGTATCGGCCTAAACTGTGGGAAAAAAATGTTTTTTTATACATTTTTGGGGGATATTTATTATAGCAAAAAGTAAAAAATATTGCATTTTTTTCAAAATTGTCGCTCTTTTTTTGTTTATAAAAGCCACAGAGGTGATCAAATACCACCAAAAGAAAGCTCTATTTGTGGGGAAAAAAGGACGTCAATTTTGTTTGGGAGCAACGTCGCACAACCGCGCAATTGTCAGTTAAAGCGACGCAGTGCCGAATCGCAAAAGGTGGCCTGGTCTTTGACCAGCAAAATGGTCCGGGGCTGAAGCGGTTAAACTGAAGCCCACAAACTGTGTGCACTGCCACTAATGCCACAGTCCTTATATCCATGAGGAAGTCAGCACCCCTTACAAATCTACTTCCAAGTAAAAATACTGACAACTGACACAACCAAAAATGAGTTCACAGGAATAGAATCAATACAGTAATAACAATCATAACACAGACGTCATCCGTTCCATACTGACACAACTAGAAACATGTCCAAGTAGACATAATTAGTACTGTACTGACACACCAGAAACATGTCTACAGAGACAGTATCAGTACCATACTGACACATCAGGAATATAATTTATGCTACATGCATTACATTCCATGAATATACATTACATATATGCTACACATACATTCCATGTTTTTAAAATATTGTTTTCAACCTTTTACCTCTTGCCAACCATATAATGCATATAAGTGGCACTGGCAGCACTCTGCAGGATTTTTATTATTTTTATTATTTTCTGCTTCTAAACGCCCCTGCATGTTAGCCTATGTGTGCACGCACACATAGACATTTACAGTTGTTTCGAGGCAGAAGCATTTAGTGGCAGAAAAAAAAAATCACTTGTGACTTCAGGAGAGTAGCATTTTGGGAGAAAAAACACTTGACGCACCTAAACGCATCTAAACGCGTATGAGCGCTAAATGCAGTTAGCCTTCTGAGCATTCATTTATTTCAATAGCCAGAATAAATTAATATTTTGGATAATGAAATTAATTAATTCCCAAGTGCTTGATATGCCCAGTTTGCAAAAAGGTGTGTTTTTGAAGCTGCTTTTCTCCTGCCAGTGTACTTGGGGGCCCTGACAGCCAGCCGCCGCACATATGCTTAGATGAGGCTTGTGTGTGCTGCACGCTCCCAGCACACGAACTGAGCTGTCACCAGCAGCTCTTGGTCAATGCCTCTGGCTGTCACAGTGGTCACATAATCGGAAGCCTGTCGCACGGGACCCCTGATCATGTCACCGCTGTGAAAGCCAATCACAGCAGTCACATTATACTGAAGCTGTGCCACCTACCAAGCATAAAAAGCGGTAGTAAACTGCAGCATTAAATTAAAGAAAAAAAATCCCCTGCAAGATAATAGCATAATGTGCTAGTATGCATGGCATACTAGCACATTATGAAATTCTTACCGTAGAACAAAGCCCTCCAGCGGTGTGCTGTCACCACTGACAGGGCTTCCATCTTCCCCCGGTCTTCCTTCTGGATTCATGGGATCCAGCTGTATGAGCGGGTCCCACGATAAAATCACTCCTGCGCATGCGTGTGGGAGCCCTCGGCTGCGGCACGGACCTCTGAAAGTTATCAGAGCTCATGCATCGGTGACGTCACCGGCTGCATGCAGTGTGAATATCTCCTAAAAACTGCAAGTTTAGGAGATATTTACTGTACCTAAAAGGTAAGCCTTATTATAGACTTACCTGTAGGTACGACTTAAAAAATAAAAATACTTTATTATCACTTTAGGCTCTGTTTACACTAGTGCAACTTGTCATGCGACTTTGGACACATAAAGTCGCATGATAAGTCACAGCCCATTGATTTCAATGGCATCTGTTTCCATCTATGCAACTTAAAGTTGCAGTGACTTTGAAAAGGATCCTGCACTACTTTGATGCGACTTTTGATGCAACTTTGATCCAGAGACTGTAAAGTTGGATCAAAGGTGCACTATAAATCGTGCGACTTTGGTGTCGCAATAGTGAAAATGCAGCCTTTAGGGTTTAAAAAAAATGAGTATATTTCAAGGTAAAGAATTAGTTCACAAAGGATAAAGCTGGTATATTTTTCAAACCTTGGGATGTCTACAGGATAAACTCTTTTGTCAAAACTGTTATTATATTAAATATATTACATGTACTTATATTTGCACTTATATTACATTTATATGAAATATTCATCATATGTACATTATTCATACATTACATTTATATGAAATTTCTATTACACATACATTACATTGGCATTGCCTATACAATAACACTGCGTACTGCTTCACTGTCAATAGAGGGAAACTGTGAGCTTGCAGACACAGAGGGTGTTGAAAGAGCCCATTTAAAAGCTGTGAGCCCAGAAAAAAACATTATAATAGGAATCTAATATTGTTTTTTAACTAGCTTTCTCAACTCCATCTGTCACTGCAAGCTCCCAGACTCTGTACTGAGTCCCTCTAGTGTTCTAGCCCATTATAATAAATATAATAATGTTTTTCTCTCCCTTTCCGTGCTCTCTGTGCCTGCAAGCCTCAAATGGGCCAAAATACTAAAAGAACTCTGTGCAGAGACTGGGCGTTTGAAATCTCAGAGAGCTAAAAAATATATATATATATTATTACTACTACTAGAGTATACAGTGCCTTGAAAAAGTATTCATACCCCTTGACATTTTCCACATTTTGTCATGTTACAACCAAAAACGTAAATGTATTTTATTGGGATTTTATGTGATAGACCAACACACAGTGACACATAATTGTGAAGTGGAAAGAAAATGATAAATGGTTTTCAATTTTTTTTACAAATAAGTATCTGAAAAGTGTGGAGTGCATTTGTCAATACTTTTACAACTGCAAGTCTTTTTGGGGATGTCTCTACCAGCTTTGCTCTAGAGAGTGACATTTTTTCCCATTCTTCTTTGAAAATAGCTCAAGTTCTGTCAGATTGGATGAAGAGCGTCTGTGAACAGCAAATTTCAAGTCCTGCCACAGATTCTCAACTGGATTTAGGTCTGGACTTTGACTGGGCCATTCTAACACATGAATATGCTTTGATCTAAACCATTCCATTTTCACTCTGGCTGTATGTTTAGGGTCGTTGTCCTGCTGGAAGGTGAACCTCTTCCCCAGTCATAAGTCTTTTGCAGACTCAAACAGGTTTTCTTCTAAGCAAACAGGAACGAAAAAGTCTTCTGGACTGCAGCACTCAAAAATAAAAGCCTTTATTTTAAAATAAGGAATCCAAAATACACACTGTACAACGGTACACAGGTCAAAAAAATATGAAATATGAGCCATATTTGTTTGACCTGTGTACCGTTGTACAGTGTGTATTTTGGATTCCTTAGTTTAAAATAAAGGCTTTTATTTTTGAGTGCTGCAGTCCAGAAGACTTTTTCGTTCCTGTTTGCTGTCAATAGCATTGCTTGCACCTTTGTCTGCTGGGAGGAGGTGATTTGGTGATTTGAAGGATTCCCACACCTGAGCGGCTCCCTTTCTCTAGGTTTTCTTCTGAGATTGCCCTGTATTCAGCTCCATCCATCTTCCCATCAACTCTGACCAGCTTCCCTGTCCCTGCTGAAGAAAAGCATCCACACAACATGATGCTGCCACCATCATGTTTCATTGTGGGGATGGTGTGTTCATCGTGATGTGCAGTGTTGGATTTCCGCCACACATAATGTTTTGCTTTTAGGCCAAAAAGTTCAATTTCAGTCTCATCTGACCAGAGCACCTTCTTCCACATGTTTTATGTGTTCCTCACATGGGTTCTCACAAACTGCAAATTGGACTTCTTCTATATTTCTTTGAACAATGGCTTTCTTCTTGCCACCATTCTATAAAGGCCAGATATGTGGAGGGCATGACTAATAGTTGTCCTGTGGACAGATTCTCCCACCTGAGCTGTGGATCTCTGCACTGCAGTAGTGATGAGCCGAACACCCCCGGGTTCGGTTCGCACCAGAACCCGCGAACGGACCGAAAGTTCGAACGAACATTAGAACCCTATTAAATACAATGGATGCGAACGTTCGAATTCTAAAGTGCTAATTATAACAACTATTATGCATGTTATTGTCATAAATAGGGTTTGGGAACCCGGGTTGTGCACCAGGGGACATGTATCAATGCAAAAAGAAGTTTTAAAAACGGTCGTTTTTCGGGAGCAGTCATTTTAATGATGCATAAAGTGAAAAAAAAAAAGTCAAATATTCCTTTAAATATCGTACCTGGGGGGTGTCTAAAGTATGCCTGTGAAGTGCCACGTGTTTCCCGTGTTTAGAACTGTCCCTGCACAAAATGACACTTCTAAAGGAAAAAAAAGCCATTTAAAACTGCTTGCGGCTTTAATGTAATGTCTGGTCCCGGTAATATGGATGAAATTCTTTAAGAAAAATGGCATAGCTACCCCATGACCCCCCCCCCTACCCCAGCCCATTACCAGCCCCTTTGGGTCTTGTATGGATATTAAGGGGAACCCCGCACATAAAATAAAAAAGGCCCTATATACTCTGAACAGCCGTATACAGGCGGTGCATACAAGACAGGGACTGTAGGCTTGTTCTTATGTAGAATCTGTTTGTAATTTTGAACAGGTACATTGTTGAAGTGTAGCTCCAGCCCAAAAATCTATTTTTAAACTTTTTGGGAAACATAGGTAAGGGTTATCACCCCTGTAACATTTGTTTTGCTGTCTGTGCCCCTGTTCAGAACATTTCACCTCACTTTCCGTCCCAATGACAACTGTTTTTGAAATGTGGTGTTTTTCTTGAAACAAGGATTGCTGATAAAGCATCAGTACAGATGAGACCCCTTTCTCCCATATTTATTCTTACAGGAGAGAATTTTCCTTTCTAGGGGTAGATTTCCTCTCACTTCCTGTTGTCTTCTTTCGTTTGCAAGTAGGAGTCGTTTGTAAGTTGGATGTTTGAAAGTAGGGACCTGCCGTATATACTCTGCAGAAATAGGCCCCTTAGTTGTTGGTGTTGGCACAACACTGTAAGCACTCAGTTACTCTTGGTTGGTGCTGGAACGCCCTGCTGTCAACTATTATATCAGGAATTTTAATTACATATAATTGTTGAACAGTGGTAGTAAAAATTGGGGCTTTGATGGTGGTGCTGGTGCCACAACACTGTAAGCCCTGACAGTTACTCTTGGTGGGTGCAGCAATGGGCCCTGCTGTGAATTATTAGATCAAGAATTGTAATTACATGCCCCTTTTGAACAGGGGCTGAAAAATTGGGCCTTTCGTGGTGGTGGTGGTGGTGGCGTTGCCACAAGACTGTAAGCCCTCAGAGTTACTCTTGGTGGGTGCAGCAATGGACCCTGCTGTGAATTATTAGATCAAGAATTGTAATTGCATGCCCCTGTTGAACAGGGGCTGAAAAATTGGGCCTTAGGCACTGGTGGCACAACACTACAACCCCTCACAGATACTGTACTTGGAGCACAGCAATGAGCCCTGTTGCAAAGTATTGCTTCAAAAATTGTAATGACACGCCCCTGTTAAACAGGGGCTGAAAAATTGGGCCTTAGGCACTGGTGCCACAACACTCCAACCCCTCACAGATACTGTACTTGGAGCACAGCAATGAGCCCTATGGCAAATTATTGCTAAAAAAATTGTAATTACACGCCCCTGTAAAACAGGGGCTGAAAAATTGGGCCTTAGCCACTGGTGGCGGCACCCATAAACAAAAATGATCTTCCAAGCTATCATCATCAATCGTATCATTGAGGACTCGGAGGAGGAGGATAGCCAGTCAACATAACAGCACAGGCACTCAGCATCAGCATCAGTCTTGAAGGGATGTGACATGTTAAAATCAATTAGTCTGTTATATCAGCATCAGGTGTGTGGTAGCTGGTGGTGATCCAAGACTGGTTCATCTTGATGAAAGTCAGTCGATCAACCGAGTCGGTGGACAGGCGCACCCTGTGATCCGTGACAAATCCTCCAGCAGCACTGAATGTGCGTTCCGAAAGAACGCTGGATGCAGGACAGGCCAGTAGCTCAATTGCATACTGTGCAAGCTCTGGCCAGTGATCCATCCTCAAGACCCAGTAAGCCAGAGGATTTTCGGTGGGAAAGGTGTCCAAGTCTGACCTTGCCCCTAGATATTCCTGCACCATGTTTATCAGACGCTGGCGATGGTTGCTGGAACCGATCATACTTTGGGGCTGCGGACTAAAGAATTGTCTGAACGCATCGGTCAGACGGCCACCTTCCCCACCGCTCCTTCTTTGACTGGCCGAAGCCTCAGCAACTCGTTGTCCAGGACCAGGAGTTTGTAACCTCCCAGTCTCTGGGAACGCGTTGCACAGACCTTTCTGCAAGGCCTCCCGGAGTTGTCTCATCCTCTGCTCCCTCTGCGACGGTAACATAAGCTCCGCAACCTTACCCTTGTACCGTGGATCAAGGAGAGTGGCCAGCCAGTAATGGTCCCTCTCCTTGATCCGAAGAATACGAGGATCCTTCCGCAGACTTTGCAGGATCAGGGAGGCCATGCAGCGTAGGTTTGCTGAGGCATTCGCTCCGGAGTCCTCTGGGTCACTAAGGACGACATGATCCGCAGCCACCTCCTCCCAGCCACGTACAAGTCCACTGGTTTCTTGGGACTGTAAATCATCCCTAAAAGACTGCTGCTGATGATGCTGAGTGCCAGCCTCCACCTCCATGCTGACACAATCCTCCTCCTCCTCCTCCTCCTCCTCCTCCTCTTCCTGTGCGATGGGTGGGACAGAAGGAACACTGTCTGGGTAAAGGGGGCCTTGAGAGGCAAGGAAGTCCTCCTCTTCCTGCCTCTGTTCTGCCTCAAGTGCCCTGTCCATTATTCCACGCAGCGTGTGCTCCAACAGGTGGACAAGAGGTACAGTGTCACTGATGCATGCACTGTCACTGCTCACCATCCTCGTGGCCTCCTCAAATGGTGCCAGGACAGTGCATGCATCCCTGATCATGCCCCACTGGCGTGGAGAAAAAAAACCAAGCTCCCCTGACCCTGTCCTGGTGCCGTAGTCGCACAGGTACTCATTGATGGCCCTCTGCTGCGTGTGCAGCCGCTGCAGCATGGCCAACGTTGAGTTCCACCTGGTGGGCATGTCACATATAAGGCGGTTCTTGGGCAGGTTCAACTCCTTTTGCAGCTCAGCCAGGCGAGCACTGGCATTATAAGATCTGCGGAAATGCACACAGACTTTCCTGGCCTGCCTCAGGACATCCTGTAAGCCCGGGTACCTGCCCAAGAACCGCTGCACCACCAGGTTAAGGACGTGAGCCACACAGGGCACATGGGTCAGTTGTCCCTGTCGGAGGGCGGAGAGGAGGTTGGTGCCATTGTCGCAAACCACCATTCCTGGCTTAAGCTGGCGTGGCGTCAACCACCTCTCGGCCTGGCCCTGCAGAGCAGACAGGACCTCTGCCCCAGTGTGGCTTCTGTCCCCCAAACACACCAGCGCAAGCACGGCATGGCATCTTTTTGCCTGCGTACTTGCGTAGCCCCGTGAACGGCTACGGAGCACCGCTGGTTCATAGGACAAACCATAGGAAGAGGCCATGGAGGAAGAAGAAGAGGAGGGGGTGGAGGAGAGAGGTGTGTCACAACCAGTAGTAGCATTTTGGAGGCGTGGCGGTGGGACAACCTCCAACACTACTGCACCTTGTCCTGCATCCTTCCCAGCTGCCAAAAGAGTGACCCAATGGGCCGTGAAAGAAAGGTAACGTCCCTGTCCATGCCTGCTGGACCATGAGTCAGCGGTAATATG
Source organism: Rana muscosa (assembly GCA_029206835.1). Classification (NCBI taxonomy): domain Eukaryota; kingdom Metazoa; phylum Chordata; class Amphibia; order Anura; family Ranidae; genus Rana; species Rana muscosa. The sequence continues at coordinate 776,590,153 of CM055117.1, forward strand.
CACCTTACCGCTGACCGCCCTGTCCAGCGAGGCCAAGACATTGCCTTCCACATGCCGGTAGAGAGCCGGAATAGCCTTCCGTGAGAAAAAGTGGCGTTTGGGAACCTGCCACTGAGGAACCGCACATTGCACAAACTCACGGAAGGGGGCCGAGTCTACCAACTGAAAAGGCAGCAGTTGAAGCGCTAGCAATTTAGCCAAGCTAGCATTCAACCGCTGGGCATGTGGATGGCTGGGAGTGAACTTCTTTCGACGGTCCAGCAGCTGGGGCAGGGAAATTTGCCTGCTAGAATCGGACGTTGGTGTACTGCTAGCAGAGTGGCCGCAAGTACTTGGCTGTGACACACCTAATTCTACACCTTCATTCCTCTCAGTGCATGTTTCAGAGAGGACTGAAGTTATAGTGGGGTTGGAGATCCCAGCTGATGCGGTGCAAGGAGAGGTCCGCTTTGTTCTTTGGTGTGGGTCTTTGAGGTAGGCTTGCCAACGAGCTGCATGGCAGGTCAACATATGTCTGGTCAGGCATGTGGTACCCAAGCGGCTGATGTTTTGGCCACGCGATATACGCTTGAGACATATGTTGCAAACAGCAGCTGTGCGATCTGATGCACTAGCCTCAAAAAAGGCCCACACCAAAGAACTTTTTGAATGACGGGCAGAGGCAGCGCCCTGCACAGGCGGAGCTCTGCGGTGTGATTCCGTCGGTGTACTGCCCTTACGCTGGCCACCAAAGGGCATCCTGCCTCGTTGGAGATGTGCCTCCTCCTCATCCTCCTCCTCCTCCTCTCTCCTATTAGGCACCCACGTGGAGTCAGTGACCTCATCATCCCCTCCCTCCTCATCACTGGAGCCAATCTGGCAGTATGCTGCAGCTGCTGGAACATGACTGCCAGATTGGTGTCCTTCTTGAGCATCCCCTCTGTCTGCTCTCACGCTACTGCCTTCCTCTAGCTGGGTTTCATCATCAGACCCTTCGAAACGCTGGGCATCCTCCTGGAGCATGTACCCAACACTGTGCTGAAACAGTTCGGGGGACTCCTCAGGAGGAGGACATGGTGGGTCTAGGGAAGGAGTGACTGATGATTTGTCTGACATTGATACCAGGGAAGACGACGCTTTGGCAGCTGCTTTTCCAGTACCCTGAGCCTGGGTGAGAGAGGATGAGGAGGAGGAGGAGGGCTTGGTCATCCACTCTACCAAGTCTTCGGCATGATGTGGCTCAACATGTCCAGCTGCCGAAAAGAAGGACAAGCATGTCCCATGGCCATGTGCTGATGACAATGCACCGCGTCCACGACCAGCACTGTTGCCCCCAGACACAGAGCCTGCTTGCCCTCTTTTATTGCCTCCTGACTGTCTGCCTCTCCTTGTTTGCCTTCCAGACATTCTAATAGATGGCCTGCAGGGAGATGGGAAAAAAGCAATAAGGGCTACCTTCAGGTGTCCTTCTCTGTCCCTTGAAACAAGGACTTTCACAGTGAAAGAAACTGACACTCTCCCTACCTACAGTTTTCTGTCCCTAGAATAAATGTTTTTTTTAAGCACAATATAGCACAAGGACAATTCACTCACTGTCCTTACAGGTCCCTGGAAACAAGGACTTGCAGAGTGAAAGAAAAAAAACACTCTCCCTACCTACAGTTTTCTGTCCCTAGAAAAAATGTTTTTTTTAATCACAATATAGCACAAGAACAATTCACTCACTGTCCTTACAGGTCCCTGGAAACAAGGACTTGCAGAGTGAAATAAACTGACACTCTCCCTACCTACAGTTTTCTGTCCCTAGAATAAATGTTTTTTTTAAGCACAATATAGCACAAGGACAATTCACTCACTGTCCTTACAGGTCCCTGGAAACAAGGACTTGCAGAGTGAAAGAAAAAAAACACTCTCCCTACCTACAGTTTTCTGTCCCTAGAAAAAATGTTTTTTTTAATCACAATATAGCACAAGGACAATTCACTCACTGTCCTTACAGGTCCCTGGAAACAAGGACTTGCAGAGTGAAAGAAAAAAAACACTCTCCCTACCTACAGTTTTCTGTCCCTAGAAAAAATGTTTTTTTTAATCACAATATAGCACAAGGACAATTCACTCACTGTCCTTACAGGTCCCTGGAAACAAGGACTTGCAGAGTGAAATAAACTGACACTCTCCCTACCTACAGTTTTCTGTCCCTAGAATAAATGTTTTTTTTAATCACAATATAGCACAAGGACAATTCACTCACTGTCCTTACAGGTCCCTGGAAACAAGGACTTGCAGAGTGAAAGAAAATAAACACTCTCCCTACCTACAGTTTTCTGTCCCTAGAATAAATGTTTTTTTTAAGCACAATATAGCACAAGGACAATTCACTCACTGTCCTTACAGGTCCCTGGAAACAAGGACTTGCAGAGTGAAATAAACTGACACTCTCCCTACCTACAGTTTTCTGTCCCTAGAATAAATGTTTTTTTTAATCACAATATAGCACAAGGACAATTCACTCACTGTCCTTACAGGTCCCTGGAAACAAGGACTTGCAGAGTGAAAGAAAATAAACACTCTCCCTACCTACAGTTTTCTGTCCCTAGAATAAATGTTTTTTTTAAGCACAATATAGCACAAGGACAATTCACTCACTGTCCTTACAGGTCCCTGGAAACAAGGACTTGCAGAGTGAAATAAACTGACACTCTCCCTACCTACAGTTTTCTGTCCCTAGAATAAATGTTTTTTTTAAGCACAATATAGCACAAGGACAATTCACTCACTGTCCTTCCAGGTCCCTGGAAACAAGGACTTGCAGAGTGAAAGAAAAAAAACACTCTCCCTACCTACAGTTTTCTGTCCCTAGAAAAAATGTTTTTTTTAATCACAATATAGCACAAGGACAATTCACTCACTGTCCTTACAGGTCCCTGGAAACAAGGACTTGCAGAGTGAAATAAACTGACACTCTCCCTACCTACAGTTTTCTGTCCCTAGAATAAATGTTTTTTTTAAGCACAATATAGCACAAGGACAATTCACTCACTGTCCTTACAGGTCCCTGGAAACAAGGACTTGCAGAGTGAAAGAAAAAAAACACTCTCCCTACCTACAGTTTTCTGTCCCTAGAATAAATGTTTTTTTTAAGCACAATATAGCACAAGGACAATTCACTCACTGTCCTTACAGGTCCCTGGAAACAAGGACTTGCAGAGTGAAATAAACTGACACTCTCCCTACCTACAGTTTTCTGTCCCTAGAATAAATGTTTTTTTTAAGCACAATATAGCACAAGGACAATTCACTCACTGTCCTTCCAGGTCCCTGGAAACAAGGACTTGCAGAGTGAAAGAAAAAAAACACTCTCCCTACCTACAGTTTTCTGTCCCTAGAAAAAATGTTTTTTTTAATCACAATATAGCACAAGGACAATTCACTCACTGTCCTTACAGGTCCCTGGAAACAAGGACTTGCAGAGTGAAATAAACTGACACTCTCCCTACCTACAGTTTTCTGTCCCTAGAATAAATGTTTTTTTTAAGCACAATATAGCACAAGGACAATTCACTCACTGTCCTTACAGGTCCCTGGAAACAAGGACTTGCAGAGTGAAAGAAAAAAAACACTCTCCCTACCTACAGTTTTCTGTCCCTAGAAAAAATGTTTTTTTTTAATCACAATATAGCACAAGGACAATTCACTCACTGTCCTTACAGGTCCCTGGAAACAAGGACTTGCAGAGTGAAAGAAAATAAACACTCTCCCTACCTACAGTTTTCTGTCCCTAGAATAAATGTTTTTTTTAAGCACAATATAGCACAAGGACAATTCACTCACTGTCCTTACAGGTCCCTGGAAACAAGGACTTGCAGAGTGAAATAAACTGACACTCTCCCTACCTACAGTTTTCTGTCCCTAGAATTAATGTTTTTTTTAAGCACAATATAGCACAAGGAGAATTCACTCACTGTCCTTCCAGGTCCCTGGAAACAAGGACTTGCAGAGTGAAAGAAAAAAAACACTCTCCCTACCTACAGTTTTCTGTCCCTAGAAAAAATGTTTTTTTTAATCACAATATAGCACAAGGACAATTCACTCACTGTCCTTACAGGTCCCTGGAAACAAGGACTTGCAGAGTGAAATAAACTGACACTCTCCCTACCTACAGTTTTCTGTCCCTAGAATAAATGTTTTTTTTAAGCACAATATAGCACAAGGACAATTCACTCACTGTCCTTCCAGGTCCCTGGAAACAAGGACTTGCAGAGTGAAAGAAAAAAAACACTCTCCCTACCTACAGTTTTCTGTCCCTAGAAAAAATGTTTTTTTTAATCACAATATAGCACAAGGACAATTCACTCACTGTCCTTACAGGTCCCTGGAAACAAGGACTTGCAGAGTGAAAGAAAAAAAACACTCTCCCTACCTACAGTTTTCTGTCCCTAGAAAAAATGTTTTTTTTAATCACAATATAGCACAAGGACAATTCACTCACTGTCCTTACAGGTCCCTGGAAACAAGGACTTGCAGAGTGAAATAAACTGACACTCTCCCTACCTACAGTTTTCTGTCCCTAGAATAAATGTTTTTTTTAAGCACAATATAGCACAAGGACAATTCACTCACTGTCCTTACAGGTCCCTGGAAACAAGGACTTGCAGAGTGAAAAAAAAAAACACTCTCCCTACCTACAGTTTTCTGTCCCTAGAAAAAATGTTTTTTTTTAAGCACAATATAGCACAAGGACAATTCACTCACTGTCCTTCCAGGTCCCTGGAAACAAGGACTTGCAGAGTGAAAGAAAAAAAACACTCTCCCTACCTACAGTTTTCTGTCCCTAGAAAAAATGTTTTTTTTAATCACAATATAGCACAAGGACAATTCACTCACTGTCCTTACAGGTCCCTGGAAACAAGGACTTGCAGAGTGAAAGAAACTGACACTCTCCCTACCTACAGTTTTCTGTCCCTAGAATAAATGTTTTTTTAAGCACAATATAGCACAAGGACAATTCACTCACTGTCCTTCCAGGTCCCTGGAAACAAGGACTTGCAGAGTGAAAGAAACTGACACTGTCCCTACCTACAGTTTTCTGTCCCTAGAATAAATGTTTTTTTTAAGCACACTATAGCACAAGCACAAAACACACTGACACTCTCCCTACCTATCCTTCTCTTTCCCTAAACTAAAGGAATCCAGGTTAAGCAAGAAAGAAATAACAGTCACTGTCCCTGCCTATGCTGCTCTATCCCTGCTCCGGAACACACTACACTAGGCCGCCGTGCTGGCGGCCTTTTATAGTGTGGGGCGTGTACTAAACACCCTCAGCAATAATTGGCCACAGGCATCCTGCCTGTGGCCAATCATTGCTCTCCTCGCTGCCGGCGCTGTGATTGGCCAAGCATGCGGGGTCACAGTGCATGCTTGGCCAATCACAGCGCCTGGATGACACTGCGATGGCGTAGTGCATTGTGGGCCGTTCGCGTCACTCGAATTTGGCGCGAACGGCCCAAATCGTTCGATCTTCGTCGAACGATCGAACAGCCGATGTTCGAGTCGAACGTATGTTCGACTCGAACACGAAGCTCATCCCTACTCTGCAGCTCCTTCAGAGTTACTATGGGCCTCTTGGCTGCTTCTCTGGTTAATGCTCTCCTTGCCCGGCTTGTCAGTTTAGGTGGACGGCCATGTCTTGGTAGGTTTGCAGTTGTGCCATACTTTCCATTTTTGGATGATGAGTGCTCTGTGAGATGTTCAAAGCTTTGGATATTTTTTATAACCTAACCCTGTTTTTAAATTCTCTACAACTTTATCTCTGACCTGTCTGGTGTTTTCCTTGGCCTTCGTGATGCTGTTTGTTCACTAAGGTTCTCTAACAAACCTCTGAGAGCTTCACAGAACAGCTGTATTTATAGTGAGATTAAATTAAACACAGGTGGACTCTATTTATGAATTAGGTGACTTCTGAAGGTGATTGGTTCCACTAGATTTAAGTTAGGGGTATCAGAGTAAAGGGGGCTGAATACAAATGCACGCCACTCTTTTCAGATACTTATTTATCATTTTCCTTCCACTTCACAATTATGTGCCACTTTGTGTTGGTCTATCACATAAAATCCCAATAAAATACATTTACGTTTTTGGTTGTAACATCACAAAATGTGGAAAATTTCAAGGGGTATGAATACTTTTTCAAGGCACTGTATACTGGCATGGTAGTACTTACAGAGTACATACAGACCTGGTATTCATCCAGACCGCTAAAGAGCAGGTAGCGCCTGTTGTCATGGAGGACATATCAGCTAGCATAAGGCTACCATATACACAGCTTGAAAACGACTTTTGTGAAAAAGCCAGCTAGAAAAATGTATTTCGAACAGTGAATGCATTCAATCAGATGCAGGCACTGTTTGGGTATTCTGACAGCTGGGGGAATACAATAGCACGCAGCACGAGATTTTTCAATCCACGCTGCTATGAATGGATGAAGGAATCTGATATATTTTGCACAGCCTGCAGGCTAAATGAAAAAATCTACCAGTGTATGGCCAGCTTTAGGCCCAGTTTACATCTATGCAGTTTGCTTTTGATCTGAAGGAAGTTCCCCGCTCAAGCCAATGACGTAGGCGGGTCCGACATACCGAGGGGGCGGACCTGATGGGGAACTGCTCTCACTTTGGTAATACCTGTATAGACCCGCCCCTTCTCATGTTCCGCATCTGGTCCGCTGAGCGGACCTGATGGGGAACTTTAGAAGGGGCGGGTCTATACATTTAAAATACTGAGAGGGAGTTCCCCATCAGGTCCGCTCAGGCACAACCAATGAAGGACAGCGCTGGACATCGGGATCGCCGCGGGACACTGGATTTCACCGCTGGAATGTTTTTTTTTTTTTTTTAATAAATGACTTTTTTAAGGTGTTTGTGTGTTTTTTTTTAAATTTTTTTACACTTTCTTTGTGAAATGGTAGGGGTACAATGTACCCCTTACCAATTCACATAGGGGGGGCCGGGATCTGGGGGTCCCCTTTGTTAAAGGGGTCTTCCAGATTCCGATAAGCCCCCCGCCCGCAGACCCCCACAACCACCGGGCAAGGGTTGTGGGGATGAGGCCCTTGTCCCCATCAACATGGGGACATCCTCCCCATGTTGAGGGCATGTGGCTTGGTAAGGTTCAGGAGGGAGGGGGGCCGCTCTCTCGTCCCCCCCTTTTCCCCTGCGGCCGGCCAGGTTGCATGCTCGGATAAGGGGTCTGGTATGGATTTTTAGGGGGACTCCACGCCATTTTTTTTTTTAAATTTGGGGTGGAGTTCCCCTTAAAATCCATGCCAGATCTGAAGGGCCTGGAATGGATATTTGGGGGAACCCCACATCAATTTTTTTTTTAATTTGCGGCGGGGTTCCCCTTAATATCCATTCCAGACCTGAAGGGCCTGGTAATTGAATTCTGGGGAACCCCCACGCTTTTTTTTTTTTTTTTATCAATGACTTTTGTATGTATTGCTGGGAGCCGACAATTCAATAATAGCCGCGAGTCAGTTTTAAATGCATTTTTTTCTTTCAAAAATGACATTTTTTGCAGGGACAGTTCTAAGCACGGGAAACATGCGCCACTTTACATGCATATCATACACACCCCCCAGGTACGAAATTTAAAGGAATATTTCACTTTTATTGTTTCATTTTAAGCATTATTAAAATCACTGCTCCCGAAAAAACGTCCGTTTTTAAAACTTTTTTTTGCATTGATACATGTCCCCTGGGGCAGGACCCGGGTCCCCAAACACTTTTTAGGACAATAACTTGCATATTAGCCTTTATAATTAACACTTTAGATTTCGAACGTTCGAGTCCATTGTATTTAATAGGGTTCTAAAGTTTACACGAACATTTAGTCTGTTCGCAGGTTCTGGTTCGAACCGAACAGGGGGGTGTTCGGCTCATCCCTGATGGCGAGTAAAGTCACAACACAGAGTTTCAAGTCTTTCTGCAGTCTCCACTCTCTACAAGTCCGCCCAGCCATTCAGGAGTGTTTTCAGCTACTGGGCATTTGCTTAATGTGGCTCCTTGGCACCCTAGGTGGGTTCGGACACTCTGTAGTGGGGGAACTGGGCCCCCCTATCCCCCCGTTATCTACACCCCTGAGTTCTAACCCTTTCCCACTCAATCCAAACTAATAAAAAAAAATTAGCTGGAACTGGGCCTTAATTATTTCATTAAAAAATGATTTCCCATTATGATTTAAACTCCTCTGCATAGTACAGCATTGTTACAACATTTGTTAACACCTGTTTCATGAAAACCAAGTTGTCACTTAAGGGCTTGTCAGTAAACAGGCATTTGTGTTGTGAAGAAGTTGTCTATTAGCTGTCATTGACAGGAAAATAAACAATGAAGCATTTTAGGATATAAGCATCAGTTAAAAGCACTAGCCAAGGAAAGCCTGCTGTATTGAAAATTAAGTTGAAAGGTTTCTTGTTAAAATATAAAAAAAAAGTGTTACATGAAAATTAAAGTGATTGTAAAGCCTTGTTTTTTTTTTTTCTAGTAAAATAACAAATATGTTATACTTACCTGCTCTGTGTAGTGGTATTGCACAGAGCAGCCCGGATCCTCCTCTTCTCGTGTACTCCCTGGTTCCTCCCTCCTGTTGAGTGCCCCCACAGCAAGCAGCTTGCTATGCGGGCACCCGAGCCGAGTCCCAGCTCCCTGTGTCCATTCGGACATGGAGCTGTAGTTCGCCCCTGCCCCCTCTCTTGAGAGCAGCAGGAACCAATGGCGCTGCTACTGTGTCTCAGCCAATCAGGAGGGAGAGTCCCGGATGGCCAAGGCACTCATGGACATCGCTGAATAGAGAAGGGGCTCAGGTACGTATAAAGGCCCATACACACGATCTGACTTTTTGACAACAACAGTCCGACGGATGTGTTTTATCGGACAATCCGACCGTCTGTACGCTCCATCGGACAATTGTTTTCAGTTTTTCAATGGACAAATGTTCACTGTGCATGCTCTCAAACTTTCCGGCAACAAATGTCCGATGAAGGATCATCCGATCGTGTGTACACAAGTCCATCAGACTAAAGTCCAAAGTACAAACACGCATGCTCCCAACCAATGCTAAAGATCAGACAACAATAGCAGAAGTTGCCCAAAGGGTGGCGGTACAGAGCTGAAAAACCACGTGATTTGGTGAATGTTGGCTGAAAAAGTTCTGCTGCGTGTATGCGAACCAATTTCACGGCCAACGCCCCTTCAGACCAAAATCCACGGAAAAGTCAGATGGAAGTCCGATCGTGTGTATGAGGCTTTAGGGGGGCTGCATCAGAAAGTTTTTTTATATCTTAATGCATTAGAATGCATTAAGATAAAAAACCTTCTGCCTTTACAATCACTGTAAGCCTGTTATACGCTCTCAGTTTTTTATTTGCGTTCAACCCAACGGACTGAACGAAACAATAAAAAAATAAAGAGCTTGGAAGGAGATCCTGTACAAACTATCCGATGTTAGAACAGCGATCTCACCCATTGAGCTATTGAGTTCCGACAGTGGGACAGCCCCCCTGACAGAACCTACTGATCAGCGCTCTCAGCCGTTGGCAGATCAATAGACCTTTTTTGGTCATGTCCCATCAACAGAAGCCAGATGTTCAGCCTTCTTATGTTGGACTGACTGCCATACACACGGGCCAAATATCGGCTGGTTTCTATTGAACCAGGGGATACCAAACGATATGCGGTCCGTGTGTAAGGCCCTTAACAGGCACTAGTGGTAGCGATAGCCTGGCAGATATCTCTTGAAGAACATTAGGAAAGAAGATGTCTATCTGTCCTCAAACAAGCAACTTAAGACCTGTGACCTGTGCAACTCTTATCTATGAAATCCGCCCATTTACAAGTGATACTTAAAATCAGGAGCATGTTTTTTAATTATCTGACTGTCTTTTGCCTCCCTGGGAACATTGAATTACAGAATAACACTCACATAGGAGGATGTTGGCTAACATGTTCACACTTAGCATTTTAGAACAAATAATGTACTTAGTATTCCAAATACGCCCATTACGTCTTGCAGAAGAACCAGTTAGTCCTCTCCACCCTCTTTAAACATCTTACACAGCATAAAAGCATCTTTTGCTTTAGCAAGACACAGAGCTATCTAGAAACAATAAATATGTTGAAATGTCAAACTGCACCCAAAAATGGTTTAGACTGAAATAGTTTAAAAATTGTTTTATTTCACCTATAACAGTGGTCTCCAAACTTTCGCCCAGGGGCCAGATGAGTTGAGTTGAGAGGTGTCTTAATATACTGCGGTCTTACCCCAAAGGGTCCCGACGCGCATAGCAGAGTGTCATGGATATGCAGTAGTGTTTGTCTGTCAGCTTACCTTCCTTCCCATGTGTTCATCTTAGAGGCCTGAGCCCTTTCACCTGGCTTCCTTTATAATCTCCTCCCAGCCAGACTCCACCCCAGGCCCTATCACAGAACACTATATTAACCTGTGCACTGCAAGCCTGCTTGGCTGATCAACGTGTTTGTTAGGCATTGTGTGTTTGGGTTCCTGCCTGCCGTGTGCTACGTCTGTCTCTCTGTTACATATTTGGCTTGTCCCCGACTATCCCTGTCTGCTCGTGACCCTTGACCTTCGGCTCGTTCTTTCGTTATCCTTGTCTGCTTGTGGCCCCTGACCTTCAGCTTGTTATTCGGTTCTCTCATATCTTGTGCTGCTGCTTCTCCTCTTTTCCCCTTATCCTACGGGGCGTGAGCTAGGAAACTCCAGGGGCCGCGACCTGGTCCCAGCCTGCAGCATAACATCCTCACCACTAGAGGCCCTGGAGAAGACCAGCTGGGTCTTAGACTCCGCGCCCTGGGGAATCTTGGCTCTAGCTTCCATTTAGGATCCCGGTTGTGCTCCTCTGGTCCCGCTTTCCACAACCACCCAGTCTCCTATCCGCAGAAGCCAGCCATAGGGTTCACTACCTCGCGGTGCACTCCTGTCCCACTATGGTGTGCATCTGTCACCTGGCCACAGGTGACCCTGACAGTTTGATCAGCCATGAACCCGGCTGACATCCCGTTACCCGTGGATGATCCGTTGCAGGGCATAGTTTGCAGACTTGAAACCCAGGAATCGAATCAGACTCAGGTGATGTGATTCCTCCAGGATCTGGCTTCTCGCTTTGAGCAGCTTCAGGCCTCCTTGGGAACCCTAAATCCGCAACCTCAAATACAACCAGCGGCTGCACCTATTGCACCAGTCGCAGCCACACACTCACTACAACTGCCAGCTCCGTCCCGTTTCTCTGGGGACTCCAAGGCTTGCAGGGGGTTCCTTAGCCAATGCACAATTCATTTTGAGCTCCAGCCCCAAAACTTCCTGTCTGATCGGGCTAAGGTAGCCTATATCATTTCCCTCCTCTCTGGTGAAGCTTTAGCCTGGGCAGCCCCTCTGTGGGAACTGAATGATCCAGTGGTTTCTAGCCTGTCTGGCTTCTTGAAACTTTTTCGGAATATCTTCGAAGAACCGGCTCGTGTCTCTTCAGCGGCCAGCGCCCTTTTACGTCTCCGCCAAGAGTCTGCTTCTGTGGGACAGTATGCCCTTCATTTCCGCATACTGTCGGCTGAGTTGAGCTGGAACAATGAGGCCTTAGTCGCAACCTTTTTGCATGGCCTGTCTGATAGAGTGAAGGATGAATTAGCAGGAAGAACCATCCCCACTGATCTGGCCGGCGTTATCTCCTTGTGTAACCAGATCGATATTCGCTTTCAGGAGAGGACCTTAGAAAAGCAACGCCAGCACTCCTTGGTTCTTAGTCAGCCTGAGCTCCCCTCTCTTCGACCCGTAGAGCATCTCCTACCAGCTGAGGAACCCATGCAGCTGGGTCGGACCAGGCTATCCCCCGAGGAACGTGCTAGGCGCAGAACTCTTGGTCTGTGTCTTTACTGTGGGGGCAAAGGTCATTTTCGTGACACTTGCTCTCTTTGTCCAGAAAAACGTTCGGGTCCACTTCATCTGGAAAGTGGAGTATTGGACCCAGAAATATCACCTTCCCCTTCTCGTCTTCTGCTTTCTGTGTTCCTTCATGTTGGTGCTTCTTTTCATTCGGTCTCAGCATATCTGGATTCCGGAGCCGCTGGTAATTTTATGGACTGGGAAATCGCATCGTCCATGAGACTTACTCTTTTGCCCCTCACCACACCATTGGTGGTCTTGGCGATTGATGGTACTGTTCTCCCAGGGGGACCTATCCGCTTCCAGACCCTCCCTGTTAAGATGTCGGTAGGGACACTCCACCAGGAGTGGATATCCTTCCTTATCTTACCCAAGGCCTCAACGCCTAGAATTTTGGGTCTCCCATGGTTACAGCTCCATTCTCCTCATGTGGACTGGACTACTGGACAGATCCTGGCTTGGGGTCCCTCCTGTTCCTCGTCCTGCCTACCCAAGGTTGCCCCCTGTGAATCTGAGCCGGTCATTCATTCCAGGTTGCATAACCATTCACATTTTTCTGTCCCTAACCACCCTTGGACGCACAGCCAGGCTAGCTTGTCTACAAGTCCTGCAGTCGCTACGTCTTGCGATGCGATTCAGGTAGTCGCTACACCTGACTCAGCTATTCACTCTGCCTCTGTACTAGTTATGCCAGTCCAGCCCATGCCCAGTGAGCCTCCTACTTTTTCTTGTTCAGGACATTCTGCTTGTCTTTCAGCTATTCAGCTTGACTCCTGTGACATGTCAGCCTCTAACCAACCTGACTTCAGGGTTCCACTGACATCTGCCCAGTTTGATGGTCCTGTGCAAGATGGCCAGTTCCCCTTTAAGGGTCTAGGGGACCCTCCTCAGATTCCTGTTGATCCTCTCATGCCCTTGCCTATTCCTAGAGAGCCTTTGGTCCTCAATAGATCTTCTTGTCATCTCCCTACCTTGTTTTCAGTCTCTGAGGATAATCTTAAGTACGAGGTTAGACAAGTTCTGGATTCTCGGCTCTGCAGAGGCATTCTTCAGTACCTTGTGCATTGGAGAGGTTTTGGTCCTGAGGAGGCGTCTTTGATCGCTGCATCTGATGTCGCTGCACCTCATCTGTTGAGAAGGTTTCATCAGAGATTTCCCTTTAAGCCTGGGCCCAGGCGGGGGAGGGCCCATAAGAGGGAGGGTACTGTCATGGATATGCAGTAGTGTTTGTCTGTCAGCTTACCTTCCTTCCCATGTGTTCATCTTAGAGGCCTGAGCCCTTTCACCTGGCTTCCTTTATAATCTCCTCTCAGCCAGACTCCACCCCAGGCCCTATCACAGAACACTATATTAACCTGTGCACTGCAAGCCTGCTTGGCTGATCAACGTGTTTGTTAGGCATTGTGTGTTTGGGTTCCTGCCTGCCGTGTGCTACGTCTGTCTCTCTGTTACATATTTGGCTTGTCCCCGACTATCCCTGTCTGCTCGTGACCCTTGACCTTCGGCTCGTTCTTTCGTTATCCTTGTCTGCTTGTGGCCCCTGACCTTCAGCTTGTTATTCGGTTCTCTCATATCTTGTGCTGCTGCTTCCCCTCTTTTCCCCTTATCCTACGGGGCGTGAGCTAGGAAACTCCAGGGGCCGCGACCTGGTCCCAGCCTGCAGCATAACATCCTCACCACTAGAGGCCCTGGAGAAGACCAGCTGGGTCTTAGACTCCGCGCCCTGGGGAATCTTGGCTCTAGCTTCCGTTTAGGATCCCGGTTGTGCTCCTCTGGTCCCGCTTTCCACAACCACCCAGTCTCCTATCCGCAGAAGCCAGCCATAGGGTTCACTACCTCGCGGTGCACTCCTGTCCCCCTACGGTGTGCATCTGTCACCTGGCCACAGGTGACCCTGACACAGAGTTTCTGGGAAAAGAGGAACCAGAAGCAGCACAGAGCAGCAGACAGGGTGGAAGAGAGAGGCTACGCAGGAAAGGCTTGCGTAAAAAGCCAAGTCTTCAGTAACCCACGGAAAACCGGGATAGTAGGGGCCTCCTGGAGCTCGACAGGGAGGTTATTCCATAATACGGCACCCTGGTTGGAGAAGGCCCGACCACCGCGCCGGATCTTCTTGGGCACCGAAATGTAGAGGAGATCTCTGCCGGTAGATCTGAGTGATCTGACAAGAGCTCGTTTATGAAAACGAGAGCAGAGATAACTTGGGGCCAGGCCTCTTATAATCTTAAACATGATACATCCTGCCTTAATTAAGGTGCGATAGTGGACCGGCAGCCAATGCAAGGCGCAGAGGACAGGAGTGATATGATCCCTCAATGGGACATCCATGAGTAACATTGCCGCAGCATTTTGAATAAGTTGAAGCTTCTGCACTAACATCTTTGGCAATCCCAGATAAAGAGAGTTGCAGTGGTCTAGGAAGCTACCTATCGTGGCAAAGATGACAGTTTTTCTGTCCGAGATATCCAGATATTTAAACAGCCCCCTCAGAAGTTTTAGCTGCCAGTGAAATGCACTGACGACCTTTTTTATCTGAAGAGCCAGGGTTAAACCTGAATCTAGGACGAATCCCAGATCACGGACCTGGGGGGCCACCTCCACAGCAGGACAAAATGAGGGAGGCCAAGGTGGGATATCTGGGAGGGTGGCCAGATCGCTGAAGATGATCACCTCAGTTTTTCCCCCATTAAGTTTTAGGGATGAGCCGAACACCTCCCGGTTCGGTTCGCACCAGAACCTGCGAACGGACTGAAAGTTTGCGCAAACTTTAGAACCCCGTTAAAGTCTATGGGACTCGAACGTTCGGAATCAAAAGTGCTCATTTTAAAGGCTAATATGCAAGTTATTGTCCTAAAAAGGGTTTGGGGACCCGGGTCCTGCCCCAGGGCACATGTATCAATGCAAAAAATTTTTTTAAAACTGACGTTTTTTTGGGAGCAGTGATTTTAATGATCCTTAAAGTGAAAAAAAAGTGAAATATTCCTTTAAATATTGTACCTGGGGGGTGTCTATAGTATGCCTGTGAAGTGGCACGTGTTTCCCGTGTTTAGAACTGTCCCTGCACAAAATGAAATTTCTAAAGGAAAAAAAGTAATTTAAATTGCTTGCGGCTTTAAAGTAATGTCTGGTCCCGGCAATATGGATGAAAATCATTGAGAGAAATGGCATACTGTGCAAGCTCTGGCCAGTGATCCATCCTCAAGACCCAGTAACCCAGAGGATTTTCAGTGGGAAAGGTGTCCAAGTCTGATCTTGCTCCTAAGTATTCCTGCACCATGTAAACCAGACGCTGGCGATTGTTGCTGGAACTGATCATAACTTGGGGCTGCGGACTAAAAAATTGTCTGAATGCATCGGTCAGACGGCCACCTTCTCCACCGTTCCTTTTTTGACTGACCGAAGCCTCAGCAACACGTTGTCCAGGACCAGGAATTTGTAACCTCCCAGTCTCTGGGAAAGCGTTGCACAGACCTTTCTGCAAGGCCTCCCAAAGATGTTTCATCCTCTGCCCCCTCTACGACGGCAAGATAAGGTCCGCAACCTTACCCTTGTAACGTGGATCAAGGAGGGCTGCCAGCCAGTAATGATTCCTCTCCTTGATAGCACGAATACAAGGATCCTTCCGCAGGCTTTGCAGGATCAGGGAGGCAATGCAGCGTAGGTTTGCTGAGGCATTCGGTCCGGAGTCCTCTGGGTCACTCAGGACGACATGATCCGCAGCCACCTCCTCCCAGCCACGTACAAGTCCATGGGTGTCTTGGGACTGTAATTGATCCCTTGAAGACTGCTGCTGATGCTGAGTGCTAGGCTCCACCTCCATGCTGACACAATCCTCCTCCTCCTCCTCCTCCACCTCATCCTCTTCCTGTGTGATAGGCGGGCCAGCACGAACACTGTCTGGATAAAAGGGGGCCTTGAGAGGTAAGGAAGTCCTCCTCTTCCTCCCTCTGTTCTGCCTCAAGTGCCCTGTCCATTATTCCATGCAGCGTGTGCTCCAACAGGTGGACAAGAGGGACAGTGTCACTGATGCATGCACTGTCACTGCTCACCATCCTCGTGGCCTCCTCAAATGGTGACAGGACAGTGCATACATCCCTGATCATGACCCACTGGGGTGGCAAAAAAAACAAGCTCCCCTGACCCTGCCCTGGTGCCATATTGGCACAGATACTCATTGATGGCCCTCTGCGGCATGTGCGGCCGCTGCAACACACCAACGTTGAGTTCCACCTGGTGGGCATGTCACAGATTAGGCGGTTCTTGGGCAGGTTAAATTCCTTTTGGAGGTCAGCCAGCCGAGCACTGGCATTATATGACCGGCGGAAATGCACACAGAGTTTCCTGGCCTGCCTCAGGGCATCCTGTAAGCCCGGGTACCTGCCAAGAACCGCTGCACCACCAAGTTAAGGACGTGAGCCAAACAGGGCACATGGGTCAGGTGTCCCTGTCGGAGGGGGGAGAGGGAGGTTGGTGCCATTGTCGGAAACCACCATTCCTAGCTTAAGCTGGCGTGGTGTCAACCACCTCTGAGCCTGCCCCTGCAGAGCTGACAGATTCTCTGCCCCAGTGTGGCTTCTGTCATCCAAGCACACCAGCTCAAGCACTGCATGGCATCTCTTTGCCTGCGTACTTGCATAGCCTCTTTAACGCCTATGGTTCCCAGGACAAAGCACAGGAAGAGGCCATGAAGGAAGAAGAAGAGGAGGGGGTGGAGGAGAGAGGTGTGTCATAATCACCAGTAGTAGCATTTTGGAGGCGTGGTGGTGGAACAACCTCCAACACTACTGCACCTTGTCCTGCATCCTTCCCAGCTGCCAGCAGAGTCCCCCAATGCGCCGTGAAAGATAAGATGTCCCTGTCCATGCCTGCTGGACCATGAATCAGCGGTAATATGCACCTTACCGCTGACTGCCCTGTACAGAGAGGCCAAGACATTGCCTTCCACATGCCGGTAGAGAGCCGAAATCGCCTTCCGTGAGAAAAAGTGGAGTTTGGGAACCTGCCACTGAGTAACCGCACATTCAACAAACTCACAGAAGGGGGCAGAGTCTACCAACTGAAAAGGCAGCAGTTGAAGTGCTAGCAATTTAGCCAAGCTAGCATTCAACCGCTGGGCATGTGGATGGCTGGGAGCGAAATTCTTTCGGCGGTGCAGCAGCTGGGGCAGGGAAATTTGCCTGGTGCAATCTGACGTCGGTGTACCGATAGCAGATTGCCCGCAAGTACTTGGCTGTGACACACCTAATTCTACACCTTCATTCCTCTCAGTGCAGGTTTCTGAGAGGACTGAAGGTATAGTGGGGTTGGAGATCCCAGCTGATGAGGAGCAAGGAGAGGTCCGCTTTGTTCTTTGGTGTGGGTCTTTTAGGTGTGCTTGCCAATGAACTGCATGGCAGGTCGACATATGTCTGATCAAGCATTTGGTGCCCAAGTGGGTAATGTTTTGGCCACGCGAGATACGCCTGAGACATATGTTGTAAATAGCAGCGCTGCAATCTGATGCACTCGTCTCAAAAAAGGCCCACACCAAAGAACTTTTTGAATAACGTGCAGCGACAGCAGCGGCCTGCACATGCGGAGCTCTGCGGGGTGATGCTGTCGGTGTGCTGCCCTTAAGCTGGCCCCTGGAGGGCATCCTGCCTCATTGGAAATGTGCCTCCACCTCCTCTCTCCTATCAGGAACCCACGTAGAGTCCGTGACCTCATTATCCCCTCCCTCCTCATCACTGTAGCAAACCTGGCAGTATGCTGCAGCTGGGGGAACATGACTGCCAGATTGCTGTCCTTCTTGGGCACCCCCTCTCTCTGGGCTCACGTTACTGCCTCCCTCTAGCTGGGTACCATCATCGGAGCCTTCAAAATTCTGAGCATCCTCCTGGAGCATGTACCCAACACTGTGGTCAAACAGTTTGGGGGACTCCTCAGGAGGACATGGTGTGGCTAGGGAAGGAGTGACTGATGCCATCGAGCGGAGGGAAGAGGCCGCTTTGGCAGCTGCTTTGCCAGACAAAGTTACCTGAGCCTGGGTGAGAGAGGATGAGGAGGATGAGGACGGCTTGGTCATCCACTCTACCAGGTCTTCAGCATGTTGCGGCTCAACACAGCCAGCTCCTGAAAAAAGGACAAGCAGGTCCCACGGCCACGTGCTGATGAGGATGCACCGTGTCCACGACCAGCACTGTTGCCTCTAGACACAGAGCCTGCTTGCCCTCTTTTATTGGCTCATGACTGTTTGCCTCTCCTTGTTGTCCTTCCAGACATACTAATGGCCTGCATGGAGATGTAGCTGCACAAAGCTGGGATGTATATATATACTGATTATACTGCAGCTAGCAGAATCAACTGCCTGCCTGTAGTATTATTAGTATGAGAACACCAGCAATTGTCTTCGGTTAGCTTTAGTTGCACACCGTGCAGAGGACACAGTACACTAACTGAAAATACTGCAGCTCCCTGGCTGTGGTATTAGTATGAGAAGACCAGCAATTGTATTCAGGTAAGCTTTAGGTGCACACTGTGCAAAGGACACTAAATCAAAATACTGCAGCTCCCTGCCTGTATTTGTATGAGAACACCAGCAATTGTATTCAGGTAAACTTTAGGTGCACACTGTGCAAAGGACACTAAATCAAAATACTGCAGCTCCCTGCCTGTATTTGTATGAAAACACCAGCAATTGTATAAAGGTAAGCTTTAGGTGCACACTGTGCAAAGGACACTAAATCAAAATACTGCAGCTCCCTGCCTGTATTTGTATGAGAACACCAGCAATTGTATTCAGGTAAGCTTTAGGTGCACAATGTGCAAAAGACACTAAATCAAAATATTGCAGCTCCCTGCCTGTATTTGTATGAGAACACCAGCAATTGTTTTCAGGTAAGCTTTAGGTGCACACTGTGCAAAGGACACTAAAACAAAATACTGCAGCTCCCTGCCTGTATTTGTATGAGAACACCAGCAACTGTATTCAGGTAAGCTTTAGGTGCACACTGTGCAAAGGACACTAAAACAAAATACTGCAGGTCCCTGCCTGTATTTGTATGAGAACACCAGCAATTGTATTCAGGTAAGCTTTAGGTGCACACTGTGCAAAGGACACTAAATCAAAATACTGCAGCTCCCTGCCTGTATTTGTATGAGAACACCAGCAATTGTATTCAGGTAAGCTTTAGATGCACACTGTGCAAAGGACACTAAATCAAAATACTGCAGCTCCCTGCCTGTATTTGTATGAGAACACCAGCAATTGTATTCAGGTAAGCTTTAGGTGCACACTGTGCAAAGGACACTAACTCAAAATACTGCAGCTCCCTGCCTGTATTTGTATGAGAACGCCAGCAATTGTATTCAGGTAAGCTTTAGGTGCACACTGTGCAAAGGACACAGTACACTAACTGAAAATACTGCATCTAGCACAATCACCTGCCTGCCTATCAGTATATTATGAAGAGAATAACAGGAACGGATCTAGCTAAACTGAATACAGTGTATAAATATATATACAACACCTAGGATGCATATATATCCTCTACACACTGTAACTGAAGCTAGCTGACTCGCCTGCCTGCTCTATCTAACTCAAATTAAATGACACTGTCTCTCTCTGTCTGTCTGTCTTTAACCACCGCCGCAACACACTACACAAGGCCGCCACACAGGCCGCCTTATATAGTGTGGGGCGTGTACTAAACCCCCTGAGACATAATTGGCCAAAGCCACCCTGGCTTTGGCCAATTATGGCTCTCCGTTTTTTCCTCGCTGTGATTGGCCAAAGCATGCGGGTCATAGTGCATGCTTGGCCAATCGTCAGCCAGCAATGCACTGTGATGCCGCAGTGAATTATGGGCCGTGATGCTCCACTCGAATTCGTCACGAACAGCCCATAATGTTCGAAATTCGGCGAACAGACGATGTTCGAGTCGAACATGGGTTCGACTCGAACTCGAAGCTCATCCCTATTACGTTTCAGGAAGTTGGCAGACATCCATGTGTTGATGGCCTCCAAACAGCTGGCAAGGGTGGCATCAGCCGTCTGGTTCCTAGGAATCTTCAGGTAGACCTGAGTGTCGTCCGCATAAACATGGTACTGGATGGCGTGGGACTTTAGTAGGTCGGCAAGGGGCCTCATATAGATATTAAACAACAGGGGTGACAAGGCAGAGCCCTGTGGCACTCCGCAGTCCAGTGTACTTAGAGTAAAAGGGGCCAGTCTTGACTCCCTGAACTCTACCCTCTAAAAAAGAGGCCACCCATGCCAAAGCCAACACGCTCCTACTCAAAACAGATCTCATCAGCTCCAGGAAGATTCCATGATTTATGGTATCAAACACAGCCGACAGATCCAAGAGAACCAGAGCTACTGAGTCACCCCTGTCCAAGCTGTGAAGGACCTCATCATAAACACAGATGAGGCTCGTCTCTGTTCCATGTCCAGGTCGAAATCCAGACTGGAATTCATCCAAAAGATGGAAAGACTCAAGGTAAGCCTGTAGATGGATAACCGTCAGGCGCTCCATCACCTTTGCCACAAAAGGCAAGATGGAAATCGGCCTGTAGTTGCCCAATATGTCCGGGGCAAAGGTCGGTTTCTTCAGCAGGGCCAAGACCACGGCCCGCTTCAGAGCGCCCGGGACGATGCCCGTCCTGAAGCAGCAGTTGATTATCTCCCAAATAAAGGGGACCAAAAGGGCAGCACATTTTTTAACCAACCCGGCAGGACATACATCTAATGGGGAGGAAGATGGTTTCAAAGAGGCAATTACCTCAACCACCTGTATAACCGTAACCGGTTGGAAACCGGGCAATCCAGGGGCCATCACTGTGTGGCCAACATCCTCTTGTACAGTCTCCGGCCTCGGAATGTTGTCTCTAATGGTCTTAACCTTAGAGACAAAGAAGTCAGCAAGCTCCTGGCACCAGTCCTATGACTCCTTGGGAGCAGAGCTGGTAGCTTTGGGATAGGTTAACTCTGAAGAGATCTTGAAAAGTTTGGCAGTGCTGTTAGCTGCCTTCCTGATTCGCTCCCGGAAGTAGATCTTTTTAGCCTCTCTAATAGCCCTCTTAGAAAGATAGAGGGCCACCAGATGCAGCTCTTTGTTAGCTTCCAGAAGGAAGATGCAGCCCTAAGCTTGCTTTTATCAGGCCCTTGGGGCATTATTCCCTCCACTGTCAGCAACAGTAGGGCATTGTTCCTGCCACTGACACAAAAAATGGGGCACTATTCCCACTGACACAATGATGGGGCATTATCCTCCCACTGACACCAATGATGGGGCACAATTCCTCCCACTGACACCAATGATGGGGCACAAGTCCTCCCACTGACACCAACGATGGGGCACAATTCTTCCCACTGACACCAGCGATGGGGCACTATTCCTCCCACTGACACCAGCAATGGTTCACTATTCCTTCCACTGACACCAATGATGGGGCACTATTCCTCCTCCCTAATACCACTGATGGAACACTATTCCTCCCCCTAATACCTAAGAGGGGATGCTGTTTACTCCCACTGACACAAGGACAAATAGCAAACAAAGCTTTAACCACATTTTCTTCTCCAGATGGCCACAGTCCAGCCCCCCTAAAGTTTGAAGGACAGGAAACTGGCCCTTTGTTTAGAAGGTTTGGAGACCCCTGACCTATAACAAATAGACTGCTTTGTAGGAACCGGATTCAAAAAGTAGGATTATTCTAAGTTGAATTTCCCAGAGCCTACTGACTAGGGATGAGCTTCGTGTTCGAGTCGAACTCATGTTCGACTCGAACATTGGCTGTTCGGCGAATTTCGAACATTAGGCCGTGTCACAGCCCATAATTCATTGCGGCATCGCAGTGCATTGCTGGCTGATGATTGGCCAAGCATGCACTATGACCCGCATTCTTTGGCCAATCACAGTGCCGTCAGCACAGAGAGCCATAATTGGCCAAAGTAAGGGTGCTTTTGGCCAATCATGGATCAGGGGAGTAGGTACACGCCCCACACTATATAAGGCCACCTGCGTGTCGACCTTGTGTAGTGTGTTGCGGCATGTCAGAGAGATAGAGAGAGAGTCAGAGTGTCATTTAATTTTAGCTATATAGAGCAGGCAGGCGATTCAGGTAGCTGCAGTCAGTGTATTTAGTACCGTATATACTTGAGTATAAGCCGACCCGAGTATAAGCCGAGGTACCTACTTTTACCACAAAAAACTGGGAAAACTTAATGACTCGAGTATAAGCTGAGGGGAGGAAATGTGCCCATTGCCACCTCACTGTGCCAATTGCCCAACCTTACTGTGCCCATTGCCATCTCACTCTGCCACCTCACTGTGCACATTGCCACCTCACTGCCCATTGCCACCTCACTGTGCCCTCTTACTGTGCCCATTGCCATCTCACTGTGCCACCTCACTGCCCATTTTCACCTCACTGTGCCCCCTTACTATGCCCATTGCCATCTCACTGTGCCACCTCACTGCCCATTTTCACCTCACTGTGCCCATTGTCACCTCACTGTGCCCCCTTACTGTGTCCATTGCAGCTTCCCTGTGCCCGAGTCAGTGTACCTCAAAATCTTGTAATTCCGCGGCCGGCGTCCATTGTTCAAATCTCGCGCCGTTCTCCCTGTCTCTTCCGTGATAGGCGTTTCCAGCAAACACTGTGTTGAGTGTTGCGCCTATCACGGAGGTCCTCTCATTCTCCGACTCCGTTTCCCAGCAGGCACTGTGTTCAGTGCTTCGCCAATCACGGACGTCGGACAAGAGGACCTCCGTGATAGGCGCAACACTCAACACAAGTGTTTGCTGGAAACGCCTATCGCGGAAGGGACAGGGAGAAAGGCGCTAGATTTAAACAATGGACGCCGGCCGCAAATTTCACGATTTTCAGGTACTGACTCGAGTATAAGCCGAGGGGTATACTTTCAGCCCTAAAAAAAGGGCTGAAAAACTCGGCTTATACTCGAGTATATACGGTATATATATGCATCCCAGGAGTTGTGTATATATGTATATATATATATATATATATATATATATATATATATATATATGTAGCGGGTATGTACTTTCCCGGGTGTAATTTAAACCTGGCAGAGACACCAGTGATGTGTAATTCCCTGCGGCCCAGCGGGTGGCGCTGTCGCCCTGGGCTGGGGTTGAATCGTTGCTGTGTGCCGTGCCTCCTTTTTGTCCTCCCTCGGCAGCAGTATGGTGGGGCGGGGAACCCGCCGTGCTTGCCGGGAGAGGGTATAAAGTGGCCGGCTATCTTTGTCACGGGGTGGAGTCCCAGGCACCTTCAGCCTGAGGGCGGTGGTTCGTGTCGGTCCTCTAGGTGGCCTAGGCCTAGAGGACGTCCAGAGGTCGTGTTCCATCCCAGGCACCTTTAGCCTGGGGTGAGGTACTGGAATGGAGGTCTGGAGCTCAGTGCCCAACACTGAGTTCCGCGAGGGATGGAAATCCTAGGGAACCCAGGGATTGGGTACCCGAATCCGGAAGGCGTAATGGACCGGGGGGAGCTCCTCACTCGAAGACCGGGTGCAGCAGACTGCCAGTGATGGGTGAGCCTCCCATCGGAGACTGCCTGGAAGGAAATTCCCCTCTCGCTAGGAGACCACAGCCCACTTTCAGGAAGGAAAGTGGAGAGTTCATTGTGTCTGGGCCTACTCGCATCCACACCTCCTTGTTTGTTCTGTTCTCGAAGGGAGTCTAACTGAATGTGCTGTTCACTTGAGAAGAATAAAGGAGTGTTGGACTTTGATGGTGTGGGGCTCTTTTCTGGCGGACATTGTTCAAAGTAACTCCAGGTGCACAACACTGACCTGAAGGTAGAGAAAGAACTTTGCTTACACCGCACAGACACATGTGGTGAAGGCTTGACGTGGTGACCCCGCTCTCTCCCCTCTAAGGTACCCCTAGACAAGAGAAAGACGAGCTGATGCAAAGAGGGGAGTGAGGAGGCCGCTACATATATATATATATCTATATATATATATATATATATATATATATATATATATACATATACAGTGTATTCAGTTTAGCTAGATCTCACTTCAGAGTGTTCCTATTATTCTTGCTGCAGTATATAAAGTCAGTGTACTGTATACTGGGCTCAGTGTGCAGGTAAAGCTGACTGCAGACCATCCCTGTTCTCTTCCTAATAATATAGGCAGGCAGTTGATTGAGCTAAGCTGCAGTTTATTAAGTCAGTGTACTATACACCTATACACTGGGCTCAGTGTGCACGTAAAGCTGACTGCAGACCATCCCTGTTCTCTTCCTAATAATATAGTCTGGCAGTTGATTGAGCTAAGTTGCAGTTTATTAAGTCAGTGTACTATATACTGGGCTCAGTGTGCACGTAAAACTGATTGCAGACCATCCCTGTTCTCTTCCCAATAATATAGGCAGGCAGTTGATTTAGCTAAGCTGCAGTTTATTAAGTCAGTGTACTGTATACTGGGCTCAGTGTGCAGGTAAAGCTGACTGCAGACTATTTCTGTTTTATTCCTAATAATACAGGCAGTTGATTGAGCTAACCTGCATTTTTTAAGTCAGTATACTGTATACTGGGCACATTGTGCAGCTAAAGCTGACTGCAGACAATTTCTTGTGCACCTATTCCAATACATCAAATAAAGTATGTCTGGAAGGCCAACAAGGAGAGGCAGACACACACAGGCCAATAAAAGAGGGCAAGCAGGCTCTGTGTCTAGAGGCAACAGTGCTGGTCGTGGACACGGTGCATCCTCATCAGCACGTGGCCGTGGAGCACGCTTGTCCTTTTTTTCGGCAGCTGGCCGTGTTGAGCCGCAACATGCCGAACAGTTGATAGAGTGGATGACAAAGCCGTCCTCATCTTCCTCATCCTCTCTCACCCAGCCTCAGGGTACTTTGTCTGCCAAAGCAGTTGCCAAAGCGGCCTCTTCCATTGGCTCAATAGCATCAGTCACTCCTTCCCTAGCCCCACAACGTCCTGAGGAGTCCCCCGAACTGTTTGACCACAGTGTTGGGTACATGCTGCAGGAGGATGCGCAGCATTTTGAGGGCTCTGATGATGGTATCCAGCTTGAGGAAGGCAGTTACGTGAGCTCAGAGAGAGGGGGTGCCCAAGAAGGACAGCAAACTGGCAGTCATGTTCCCCCAGCTGCAGCATACTGCCAGGTTTGCTCCAGTGACGAGGAGGGAGGGGATGATGAGGTCACTGACTCTACATGGGTGCCTGATAGGAGAGAGGAGGAGGAGGAGGCACATCTCCAATGAGGCAGGATGCCCTCCGGGGGCCAGCGTAAGGGCAGCACACTGACTGCATCACACCGCAGAGCTCCGCATGTGCAGGGCGCTGCTGTCTCTGCACATTATTCCAAAATTTCTTTGGTGTGGGCCTTTTTTGAGACGTGTGCATCAGATCGCACCATTGCTATTTGCAACATATGTCTGAAGCGTATCTCGCGTGGCCAAAACATCAGCCGCTTGGGCACCACATGCTTGACCAGACGTATGTCGACCTGCCATGCAGTCCGTTGGCAAGCATACATAAAAGACCCACACCAAAGAACAAAGCGGACCTCTCCTTGCTCCTCATCAGCTGGGATCGCCAACCCCACTATACCTTCAGTCCTCTCAGAAACCTGCACTGAGAGGAATGAAGGTGTAGAATTAGGTGTGTCACAGCCAAGTACTTGCGGGAAATCTGCTATCGGTACACCAACGTCCGATTGTACCATGTAAATTTCCCTGCCCCAGCTGCTGCACCACCGAAAGAAGTTTGCTCCCAGCCATCCACATGCCCAGCGGTTGAATGCTAGCTTGGCTAAATTGCTAGCACTTCAACTGCTGCCTTTTCAGTTGGTAGACTTGGCCCCCTTCCGTGAGTTTGTGGAATGTGCGGTTCCTCAGTGGCAGGTTCCCAAACGCCACTTTTTTTCATGGAAGGCGATTCTGGCTCTCTACTGGCATGTGGGAGGCAATGTCTTGGCCTCGCTGGACAGAGCGGTCAGCGGTAAGGTGCATATTACCGCTGACTTGTGGTCCAGCAGGCATGGACAGGGACGTTACCTATGTTTTACGGGCCACTGGGTGACTCTGCTGGCAGCTGGGAAGGATGCAGGACAGGGTGCAGTAGTGTTGTTGGGTGTTCTGCCACCACGCCTCCAAAATGCTACTAGTGGTGATTCTGACACACCTCTCTCCTCCACCCCCTCCTCTTCTTCTTCCTCCATGGCCTCTTCCTGTGCTGATTTGTCCTCGGAACCAGCAGTGCTCCATAGGCGTTCAAGGGGCTACGCAAGTACGCAGGCAAAAAGATGCCATGCGGTGCTTGAGCTGGTGTGCTTGGGGGACAGGAGCCACACTGGGGCAGAGATTCTGTCAGCTCTGCAGGGGCAGGCTCAGAGGTGGTTGATGCCACGCTAGCTTAAGCCAGGAATGGTGGTTTGCGACAGTGGCACCAACCTCCTCTCCGCCCTCCAACAGGGACAGCTGAACCATGTGCCCTGTTTGGCTCACATCCTTAACTTGGTGGTGCGGCGGTTCCTGGGCAGGAACCCGGGCTTACAGGATGTCCCGAGGCAGGCCAGGAAAGTCTGTGTGCATTTCCGCTGGTCATATAACGCCAGTGCTCGGCTGGCTGACCTCCAAAAGGAATACAACCTGCCCAAGAACCGCCTAATCTGTGACATGCCCACCAGGTGGAACTCAACGTTGGCCATGCTGCAGCGGCTGCACACACAGCAGAGGGCCATCGATGAGTACCTGTGCGACTATGGCACCAGGACAGGGTCAGGGGAGCTTGTTTTTTTTTTTGCCACGCCAGTGGGTCATGATCAGGGATGCATGCACTGTCCTGTCACCATTTGAGGAGGCCACGAGGATGGTAAGCAGTGACAGTGCATGCATCAGTGACACTGTCCCTCTTGTCCACCTGTTGGAGCACACGCTGCATGGAATAATGGACAGGGCACTTGAGGCAGAACAGAGGGAGGAAGAGGAGGACTTCCTTACCTCTCAAGGCCCCCTTTATCCAGACAGTGTTCCTGCTGGCCCACCGATTACACAGGAAGAGGTTGAGGAGGAGAAGGAGGATTGTGTCAGCATGGAGGTGGAGCCTAGCACTCAGTATCATCAGCAATCTTCAAGGGATCATTTACAGTCCCAAGAAACCAATGGACTTGTACGTGGCTGGGAGGAGGTGGCTGCGGATCATGTCGTCCTTAGTTACCCAGAGGACTCCGGACCGAATGCCTCAGAAAACCTACGCTGCATGGCCTCCCTGATCCTGCAAAGCCTGCAAAAGGATCCTCGTATTCGTGGTATCAAGGAGAGGGATCATTACTGTCTGGCAACCCTCCTTTATCCACGTTACAAGGGTAAGGTTGCGGACCTTATCCAGCCGTCGCAGAAGGAGCAGAGGATGAAGCATCTTCAGGAGGCCTTGCAGAAAGGTTTGTGCAACACGTTTCCAGAACCTGGGAGGTTACAAATTCCTGGTCCTGGACAATGTGTTGCTGAGGCTTCGGTCAGTCACAGAAGGAGTGGTGGAGAAGGTGGCCGTCTGACCGATGCGTTCAGACAATTTTTTAGTCTGCAGCCCCAAGGTATGATCGGTTCCAGCAACCATCGCCAGCGTCTGATTCACATGGTGCAGGAATACCTAGGGGCAAGATCAGACTTGGACACCTTTCCCACTGAAAATCCTCTGGGTTACTGGGTCTTGAGTAGTGATGAGCCGAACACCCCCGGGTTCGGTTCGCACCAGAACCCGCGAACGGACCGAAAGTTCGCACGAACGTTAGAACCCTATTAAATACAATGGATGCGAACGTTCGAAATCTAAAGTGCTAATTATAACGACTATTATGCATGTTATTGTCCTAAAAAGGGTTTGGGAACCCGGGTTCTGCACCAGGGGACATGTATCAATGCAAAAAGAAGTTTTAAAAACGGCCGTTTTTCGGGAGCAGTCATTTTAATGATGCATAAAGTGAAAAAAAAAAGTCAAATATTCCTTTAAATATCGTACCTGGAGGGTGTCTAAAGTATGCCTGTGAAGTGCCACGTGTTTCCCGTGTTTAGAACTGTCCCTGCACAAAATTACATTTCTAAAGGAAAAAAAAACATTTAAAACTGCTTGCGGCTTTAATGTAATGTCTGGTCCCGGTAATATGGATGAAAATCTTTAAGAAAAATGGCATAGCTACCCCATCACACCCCCCCCCCCCCCCCACCCCAGCCCATTACCAGCCCCTTTGGGTCTTGTATGGATATTAAGGGGAACCCCGCACACAAAATAAAAAAGGCCCTATATACTCTGAACAGCCGTATACAAGCGGTGCATACAAGACAAGGACTGTAGGTTTGTTCTTATGTAGAATCTGTTTGTAATTTTGAACAGGTACATTGTTTAAGTGTAGCTCCAGCCAAAAAATCTATTTTTAAGCTTTTTGGAAAACATAGGGAAGGGTTATCACCCCTGTAACATTTGTTTTGCTGTCTGTGCAGTGTGCACCTGTTCAGAACAGTTCACCTCACTTTCCGTCCTAATGACAAATGTTTTTTGAAAATTTGGGGTTTTTATTGAAACAAGAATTGATGATAAAGCATCAGTGGAGAGGAGACACTTTTTTTCCCATATTAACTCTTACAGGAGAGAATTTGCCTTCCTAGGGGTAGATTTCCTCTCACTTCCTGTTGTATCCTTCCGTTTGCAAGGAGGAGTCGTTTGTAAGTTGGATGTTTGAAAGTAGGGGCCTGCCGTATATACTCTGCTGAAATTTGCCCCTTACATGTTGGTGTTGCCACAACACTGTGAGCCCTCACAGTTACTCTTGGTGGGCGCATGAATGGGCCCTGCTGTGAATTATTAGATCAAGAATTGTAATTGCATGCCCCTGTTGAACAGGGGCTGAAAAATTGGGCCTTTGGTGGTGGTGGTGGTGGTGTTGACACAACACTGTAAGGCCTCACAGTTACTCTTGGTGGGCACAGGAATGGGCCCTGCTGTGAACTATTAGATCAAGAATTGTAATTACATGCCCCTGTTAAACAGGGGCAGAAAAATAGGGCCTTAGGCACCGGTGCCACAACACTGCAACCCCTCACAGATACTGTACTTGGAGCACAGCAATGAGCCCTGTTGCAAAGTATTGCATCAAAAATTGTAATTACACGCCCCTGTTAAACAGGGGCTGAAAAATTGGGCCTTAGGCACTGGTGCTGGTGCCACGACACTGCAACCTCTCCCAGATACTCTAGTTGGAGTGCAGGAATGAACCCTGCTGCAAAGCATTGCATACAAAATTGTAATAACATGCCCCTGTTAAACAGGGGCTGAAAAATTGGGCCTTAGCCACTGGTGCTGGTGCCACGACACTGCAACCTCCCCCAGATACTCTAGTTGGAGTGCAGGAATGAGCCCTGCTGCAAAGCATTGCATAAAAAAATTTAATTACATGCCCCTGTTAAACAGGGGCTGAAAAATTGGGCCTTAGCCACTGGTGGCGGCACCCAGAAACAAAAATGTTCTTCCAAGCTATCATCATCAATCGGATCATTGAGGAGGAGGAGGATAGTCAGTCAACATAACAGGACAGTCTCTCAGAATCAGCATCAGTCTTGAAGGGATGTGACATTAGAAAATAAATTAGTCTGTTATATCAGCTTCAGGTGTTTGGTAGCTGGTGGTGATCCAAGACTGGTTCATCTTTATGAAGGTCAGTCGATCAACCGAGTCGGTGGACAGGCGCACCCTGTGATCCGTGACAAATCCTCCAACAGCACTGAATGTGCGTTCTGGAAGAACGCTGGATGCAGGACAGGCCAGTAGCTCAATTGCATACTGTGCAAGCTCTGGCCAGTGATCCATCCTCAAGACCCAGTAAGCCAGAGGATTTTCGGTGGGGAAGGTGTCCAAGTCTGACCTTGCCCCTAGGTATTCCTGCACCATGTATATCAGACGCTGGCGATGGTTGCTAGAACCGATCATACCTTGGGGCTGCGGACTAAAGAATTGTCTGAACGCATCAGTCAGATGGCCACCTTCCCCACCGCTCCTTCTTTGACTGACCGAAGCCTCAGCAACTCGTTGTCCAGGACCAGGAGTTTGTAACCTCCCAGTCTCTGGGAACGCGTTGCACAGACCTTTCTGCAAGGCCTCCCGGAGTTGTCTCATCCTCTGCTCCCTCTGTGACTGTAAGATAAGGTCCGCAACCTTACCCTTGTACCGTGGATCAAGGAGAGTGGCCAGCCAGTAATGGTCCCTCTCCTTGATCCAAAGAATACGAGGATCCTTCCGCAGACTTTGCAGGATCAGGGAGGCCATGCAGCGTAGGTTAGCTGAGGCATTCGGTCTGGAGTCCTCTGGGTCACTAAGGACGACATGATCCGCAGCCACCTCCTCCCAGCCACGTACAAGTCCACTGGTTTCTTGGGACTGTAAATCATCCCTAAAAGACTGCTGCTGATGATGCTGAATGCCAGGCTCCACCTCCATGCTGACACAATCCTCCTCCTCCTCCTCCTCCTCCTCTTCCTGTGCGATGGGTGGGACAGAAGGAACACTGTCTGGGTAAAGGGGGCCTTGAGAGGCAAGGAAGTCCTCCTCTTCCTGCCTCTGTTTTGCCTCAAGTGCCCTGTCCATTATTCCATGCAGCGTATGTTCCAACAGGTGGACAAGAGGTACAGTGTCACTGATGCATGCACTGTCACTGCTCACCATCCTCGTGGCCTCCTCAAATGGTGCCAGGACAGTGCATGCATCCCTGATCATGCCCCACTGGCGTGGTGAAAAAAACCCGAGCTCCCCTGACCCTGTCCTGGTGCCGTAGTCGCACAGGTACTCATTGATGGCCCTCTGTTGCGTGTGCAGCCGCTGCAGCATGGCCAACGTTGAGTTCCACCTGGTGGGCATGTCACATATAAGGCGGTTCTTGGGCAGGTTCAACTCCTTTTGCAGCTCATCCAGGCGTGCACTGGTATTATAAGATCTGCGGAAATGCACACAGACTTTCCTGGCCTGCCTCAGGACATCCTGGAAGCCCGGGTACCTGCCCAAGAACCGCTGCACCACCAGGTTAAGGACGTGAGCCACACAGGGCACATGGATCAGTTGTCCCTGTCGGAGGGCGGAGAGGAGGTTGGTGCCATTGTCGCAAACCACCATTCCTGGCTTAAGCTGGCGTGGCGTCATCCACCTCTCGGCCTGCCCCTGCAGAGCAGACAGAACCTCTGCCCCAGTGTGGCTCCTGTCCCCCAAACACACCAGCGCAAGCACGGCATGGCATCTTTTTGCCTGCGTACTTGCGTAGCCCCTTGAACGCCTACGGAGCACCGCTGATTCCAAGGACAAAGCACAGGAAGAGGCCATGGAGGAAGAAGAAGAGGAGGGAGTGGAGGAGAGAGGTGTGTCACAACCACACCTTGTCCTGCATCCTTCCCAGATGCCAAAAGAGTGACCCAATGGGCCGTGAATGAAAGGTAACGTCCCTGTCCATGCCTGCTGGACCATGAGTCAGCGGTAATATGCACCTTACCGCTGACCGCCCTGTCCAGCGAGGCCAAGACATTGCCTTCCACATGCCGGTAGAGAGCCGGAATCGCCTTCCGTGAGAAAAAGTGGCGTTTGGGAACCTGCCACTGAGGAACCGCACATTGCACAAACTCACGGAAGGGGGCCGAGTCTACCAACTGAAAAGGCAGCAGTTGAAGCGCTAGCAATTTAGCCAAGCTAGCATTCAACCGCTGGGCATGTGGATGGCTGGGAGCGAAATTCTTTCGGCGGTGCAGCAGCTGGGGCAGGGAAATTTGCCTGGTGCAATCTGACGTTGGTGTACCGATAGCAGATTGCCCGCAAGTACTTGGCTGTGACACACCTAATTCTACACCTTCATTCCTCTCAGTGCAGGTTTCAGACAGGACTGAAGGTATAGTGGGGTTGGAGATCCCAGCTGATGCGGTGCAAGGAGAGGTCCGCTTTGTTCTTTGGTGTGGGTCTTTAAGGTAGGCTTGCCAACGAGCTGCATGGCAGGTCAACATATGTCTGGTCAAACATGTGGTGCCCAAGCGGGTGATGTTTTGGCCACGCGATATACGCTTGAGACATATGTTGCAAACAGCAGCTGTGCGATCTGATGCACTCGACTCAAAAAAGGCCCACACCAAAGAACTTTTTGAATAACGGGCAGAGGCAGCGGCCTGCACAGGCGGAGCTCTGCGGTGTGATTCCGTCGGTGTGCTGCCCTTACGCTGGCCCCCCGAGGGCATCCTGCCTCGTTGGAGATGTGCCTCCTCCTCAACCTCCTCCTCCTCCTCCTCTCTCCTATTAGGCACCCACGTGGAGTCAGTGACCTCATCATCCCCTCCCTCCTCATCACTGGAGCCAATCTGGCAGTATGCTGCAGCTGCTGGAACATGACTGCCAGATTGGTGTCCTTCTTGAGCATCCCCTCTCTCTGCTCTCACGCTACTGCCTTCCTCTAGCTGGGTATCATCATCAGACCCTTCGAAACGCTGGGCATCCTCCTGGAGCATGTACCCAACACTGTGCTCAAACAGTTCGGGGGACTCCTCAGGAGGACATGGTTGGTCTAGGGTAGGAGTGACTGATGATGACATTGATACCAGGGAAGAGGACGCTTTGGCATCTGCTTTGCCAGTACCCTGAGCCTGGGTGAGAGAGGATGAGGAGGATGAGGAGGGCTTGGTCATCCACTCTACCAAGTCTTCGGCATGATGCGGCTCAACACGTCTAGCTGCCGAAAAAAAGGACAAGCGTGTCCCATGGCCACGTGCTGATGGCGATGCACCGCGTCCACGACCAGCACTGTTGTCTCTAGACACAGAGCCTGCTTGCCCTCTTTTATTGGCTCCTGACTGTCTGCCTCTCCTTGTTTGCCTTCCAGGCATTCTAATGGCCTGCAGGGAGATGGGAAAACCAGCAATAAGGCCTAGCTTCAGGAGTATATTTTGCAGGAATCACACTACGCCTGCTGTAAGTGCTGCAAATGCCTGTTGGTGTAACACACCAGGAAAACACAGCAATACGGGCTAACTTCAGGTGTATAATGTGCAGGAGGCACACTCCGCCCGCTGTAAGTGCTGCAAATGCCTGTTGGTGTAACACACCAGGAAAACACAGCAATACGGGCTAACTTCAGGTGTATAATGTGCAGGAGGCACACTCCGCCCGCTGTAAGTGCTGCAAATGCATGTTGGTGTAACACACCAGGAAAACACAGCAATACGGGCTAACTTCAGGTGTATAATGTGCAGGAGGCACACTCCGCCCGCTGTAAGTGCTGCAAATGCCTGTTGGTGTAACACACCAGGAAAACACAGCAATACGGGCTAGCTTCAGGTGTATAATGTGCAGGAGGCACACTCCGCCCGCTGTAAGTGCTGCAAATGCCTGTTAGTGTAACACACCAGGAAAACACAGCAATAAGGGCTAGCTTCAGTTGTATACTGTGCAGGAGGCTTAGCAACAATGACACTGACACTGTCCCCTGCCTATCCTTCTCTCTCCCTGCACACAAAGTTTATCAAAGAATATGACACTGACACTCTCCCTGCCTATCCTTCTCTCTCCCTGCACACAAGGTTTAGCAAAGAATATGACACTGACACTGTCCCCTGCCTATCCTTCTCTCTCCCTGCACACAAGGTTTAGCAAAGAATATGACGCTGACACTCTCCCTGCCTATCCTTCTCTCTCCCTGCACACAAGGTTTAGCAAAGAATATGACACTGACACTGTCCCCTGCCTATCCTTCTCTCCCCCTGCACACAAGGTTTAGCAAAGAATATGACACTGACACTCTCCCTGCCTATCCTTCTCTCTCCCTGCACACAAGAATAGAACAAAGAATATCAACACTGTCCCTGCCTATCCTTCTCTTTTCCTGTGCCGGAACACACTACACAAGGCCGCCGCGCTGGCGGCCTTTTATAGTGTGGGGCATGTGCTAAACCCCCTGAGCTATAATTGGCCACAGGCAACCTGCCTGTGGCCAATTATGGCTCTCCTAGCTGCCGGCGCTGTGATTGGCCAAGCATGCGGGGTCACAGTGCATGCTTGGCCAATCACAGCGCCGGGATTGCACTGCGATGGCGCAGTGTATTGTGGGGTGTTCGCGTCACTCGAATTTGGCACGAACGGCCCAAATAGTTCGATGTTCGCCGAACGGTCGAACAGCCGATGTTCGAGTCGAACGTATGTTCGACTCGAACACCGAGCTCATCCCTAGTCTTGAGGATGGATCACTGGCCAGAGCTTGCACAGTATGCAATTGAGCTACTGGCCTGTCCTGCATCCAGCGTTGTTTCAGAACGCACACTCAGTGCTGCTGGAGGCTTTGTAACCGATGACAGGGTGCGCCTGTCCACCGACTCGGTCGATCGTCTGACCTTCATAAAAATGAATCAGTCTTGGATCACCAGCTACCAAGCACCTGATGCTGATGTAACCGAATATTTTTTTTTTAATGTGAGATCCCTTCAAGACTGCCTATGCTGATGCTGAGTTACAATCTTGTTATGCTGAGTGACTATCCTCTTCCTCCTGTTTATGTTGATAGCTTGTAAGAACATTTTTGGTTCTGGGCACAGCCACCAGTGCCTAAGGCCCAATTTTTCTGCCCCTGTTTAACAGGGGCATGTAATTATAATTTTTGCTGCAATACTTTGCAGCAGGGCTCATTCCTGCGCTCCAACTAGAGTATCTGTGAGGGGTTGCAGGGTTGTGGCACCAGCACCAGTGCCTAAGGCTCAATTTTTCTGCCCCTGTTTAACAGGGGTGTGTAATTACAATTTTTGCTGTAATACTTTGCAGCAGGGCTCATTCCTGCGCTCCAACTAGAGTATCTGTGAGGAGTTGCAGTGTTGTGACACCAGTGCCTAAGGCCAATTTTTCTGCCCCAGTTCAACAGGGGCATGTAATTACAATTCTTGATCTAATATTTCACAACAGGGCCCATTCCTGCGTCCGCCAAGAGTAACTGTGAGGGCTTACAGTGTTGTGGCAACACCACCACCACCAAAGGCCCAATTTTTCTGCCCCTGTTCAACAGGTGCATGTAATTATAATTCTTGATATAATATTTCACAGCAGGGTCCGTTCCAGCGCCCACCAAGAGTAACTATGAGGGCTTACAGTGTTGTGGCAACACCAACACCTAAGGCCCAAATTTCTGCAGAGTACATAGGGCAGGCCCCTACTTTCAAACATAAAACATCCAACTTTCAAACGACTCTTATGTCGCGTACACATGACCATTTTTCATGACGAGAAAAATTAAATTTTTTAATTTGGTCATTAAAAACGATTGTGTGTGGGCTCCAGAGCATTTTTCACGATAAAATAAAAAAATTTGGAACATGCTCTATCTTTTCTCGTCGTTTTTCACATTGTCGTTTTTCTCGTCATGAAAAACGGCCGTGTGTAGGCTTTAACGACGTGAAAAAACGCACATGCTCAGAAGCAAGTGATGAGACGGGAGCGCTCGTTCTGGTAAAACTAGCGTTCGTAATAGAGATAGCACATTCGTCACGCTGTAACGGACTGAAGAGCACGAGGCTGAAAAGCGCGCATCGTCTCTCACCAAACTTTACTAACACAAGGAAAAGCAAAAGCAGCCCAAAGGGTGAAGCCATCTGAATAGAACTTCCCCTTTATAGTGCCGTCGTACATTTCGTACGTCACCGCGCTTTGCTCTAGCATTTTTTTTCATGATCGTGTGTAGGCAAGGCAGGCTTGAGAAGAAACGTTGTTTTTTTCAATGACATTAAAAACGGTCGTGTGTACGCGGCATAACTTACAAACGGAGGGAGACAACAGGAAGGAAGAGGAAATCTACCCCTAGGAAGGGAAATTCTCTCCTGTAAGAGTTAATATGGGAAAAAGGTGTCTCCCCTCCACTGATGCTTTATCACCAATCCTTGTTTCCCTAAAAACCCCAAATTTTCAAAATCCAATTGTCATTGGGACAGAAAGTGAGGTGAAATCTTCTGAACAGGTGCACAGACAGCAAAACAAATGTTACAGGGGTGATAACCCTTCCCTATGTTTTCCAAAAAGCTTAAAAATGTATTTTTTGGCTGGAGCTACACTTTAAAAATGTACCAGTTCAAAATTACAAACAGATTCTACTTAAGAACAAACCTACATTCCCTGTCTTGTTTGCACCGCCTGTATACTGCTATTCAGAGTATATAGGGCCTGGGGGCCCCACATCTTTCCTTTTTTTAATTTGGGTGTGGGGTTCCCCTTAAAGAGGAAGTAAACCCTCTGACACTTTTCCTGAAAAAAAAAGCCCTGCAAGAAAAAGGCATAATGAGCTAGTATGCTATGCATACTAGCTCATTATGTGGCACTTACCTGAAATCGAAGCCCCCGAAGTCCTCCTCATTCCCCTCCTCCGCTGCCACCGCCATGTCCCCTCGGAGCTTCTTCCTAGTATCGCCGCTCCGGCGCTGTGATTGGCCGGAGTGGCGTTGATGTCACACGAATGCGTGCGGGGCCGGCATTCGCCTATTCAGAAAACCGGCATATCCCATTCATTATGCGGGGACGCTCAGTGCGCCTGCGCCATTGTTTACGGTGCGCATGCGCCGTAGACATCGGTGCAGTGTTTTCTGCAAATATCTCCTTAACCGTGGCTTACCTGTAAGTGCAAGTTGTCAAAGTGGGTTTACAACCACTTTAATATCCATACAAGACCCGAAGGGGCTGGTAATGGGCTGGGGGGGGGGGTACCCATGCCGTTTTTCTCAATGATTTTCATCCATATTGCCGGGACCAGACATTACATTAAAGCCGCAGTTTTAAATGACTTTTATTCCTTTAGAAATTTCATTTTGTGCAGGGACTGTTCTAAACACGGGAAACACACACCACTTTACAGGCATACTATAGACACCCCCCAGGCACGATATTTAAAGGAATATTTCACTTTTTTTTCACTTTAGGCATCATTAAAATCACTGCTCCTAAAAAAACTGACGTTTTTAAAACTGTTTTTTGCATTGATACATGTACCCTGGGGCAG
The DNA here is from genome assembly GCA_029206835.1 of Rana muscosa. NCBI lineage: Eukaryota > Metazoa > Chordata > Amphibia > Anura > Ranidae > Rana > Rana muscosa. The sequence goes on from CM055117.1 coordinate 776,627,105, forward strand.
GACCCGGTTCCCCAAACCCTTTTAGGACAATAACTTGCATATTAGCCTTTAAAATTCGCACTTTTGATTTTTGACGTTCGAGTCCCATAGACTTTAACGGGGTTTGAAAGTTTGCGCAAACTATCGGTCCGTTCGCATGTTCTGGATGCGAACCGAACCCGGGGTTGTTCGGCTCATCCCTACTACTGACCTACTGAGCTTCCAGGCTGCATGCCCGGATAAGTTTTTTTTTTCAATTTTAAGTTTAATTATATAATTTACCCACTACTGGTCACTTATACCCTCTTCATGCCCAGGCCAATTTTTAGCTTTCAACGCTGTCGCACTTTGAATGACAATTGCGCAGTCATGCAACACTGTACCGAAACAAAATGTTTATAATTCTTTTTCACACAAATAGAGCTTTCTTTTGGTAGTATTTAACTGGGTGATGAGGTCAAAGGAGAGATGAATGAAACTTATATTAGTCTTTTTGACTTAAAGTATAAGGCTCATCCAGTCAAGTGCTGAAGTCAGCCATATGCTGACTATCAAGAGCTGGTGTCATGGGTAATAAAGGGCAATACCTCGCCCCCAAAAAAGGATGTGCCCCCAACTCAAACATGACCAGCATGTCTTTCAAAATGGGCACTGATAGGTGGCACTGATGGGGCTGCACTGATGGGCACTGATGAGGCAGCACTGGTGGGCACTGATAGGTGGCACTAAAGGGCACTGAGAGATGGCACTGATAGGCAACACTGATTGGCAGCACTGATAGGCACTAATAGGTGGCACTGATTAGCAGTACGGATGGGAAATGATAGGGGCACTGGTGGGCACAGATTAGCAGCATTGGTGGGCACTGATTAGCAGTACTGATGGGCTCTGATAGGTGGCACTGATGGGCACTGATTAGCCGCACTGGTGGGCACTGATTAGCAACACTGCTGAGCAATGTTGGCACTGATGCCCCTGTATTAGAAGCCAGTAACCGGCTTTCTTCTTTTCTCCTCACGCTATGAGCGTGAGGAGAAGAAAGGCCAATAACTGGTTTATGTTTACTTTTGTGATCAGCTGTCATTGGCTGACATCGCATCACATGGTAAAGGGCCGCTGTGATTGGCCCTTTACCCCATGCTGTGATCAGATGAGTCTGAAGGACGTAACGATCACTGAGCAGCACGATCACAGGAGGACATTTATGGATGCCCTCCTTGCACTGGAAGCCCACGCTGTAGCCATTTTTTGGCTATAGCGTGGGCAGAAATTAGTAAAGGTTTGTTTGCTATTTGATTTTTATGGATACCTTAATAGGTGGGTCTGCTGATTTACTTAATATGTTAATTGGATTATTAGGTTAAAGTAGTTCTATGGTCAGAATATACAGTTTCATTTTAAAACATCAGCACAGTGACAGCAATACAAACAGCAGTTATTTTTGATAATCCAGTGTAAGCTTACTTAAAGTGGAACTTCAGTAATTTTTTCAACTTTCTATCTATTAAATCTTCTGCCCTTGTTGTTTTAACTTTGGATAGTAAAACATTTTTTTCTGCCAGTAAATACCTTATACAGCCCACTTCCTGTTTCTTGTCTGGTCATTAGCCTAGGCTTATGACATCATGCATATCTCTCTCTCTCTCTCTCTCTATCACACTCTTGTGAGAGTTTGCCAGGAAGGGAGGGGGGTGAGTCATAAGAGGGCCAATGAGAGCTGCAAAGCTGGAGGTGTGCGTCTGTGTAAATCCAGGAAGTGAACAGGCAGCAGCTTCAGCTGCCCACAGTTAAAATGGCTGCAGCCAGACTCAGTGGAGGGAGATTTCTGCAGCATATTTGGCACGTACAGATTTACACAGTGTTGTTCATCTTGCTTTAAAAAAGTAATTAGTTACAGTTACAAATTACTTCTTCAAAAAGGAATGGAGTTACTCACTCAGTTACTACATTGAAAAAGTAATTAGTTACCCAGCAAAGTAACTATATTGGTTATATTATATATACACGGGGGTGGGGGCGGGGCAGTAGAAGGATGATATATATGTCATTTTTTAAGTGTATAAAATAATAGGAGGGATAACAATAAATAATATTGGTTATGTGCCCAATGCCTCACTCACTGTGCCCATTGCCTCACTGTGCCCAATGCCTCACTCACTGTGCCCAATGCCTCAATTACTGTGCCCAATGCCTCACTCACTGTGCCCAATGCCTCAATTACTGTGCCCAATGCCTCACTCACTGTGTCCAATGCCTCACTCACTGTGTCCAATGCCTCACTCACTGTGTCCAATGCCTCACTCACTGTGTCCAATGCCTCACTCACTGTGCCCAATGCCTCACTCACTGTGCCCAATGCCTCAATTACTGTGCCCAATGCCTCACTCACTGTGTCCAATGTCTCACTCACTGTGCCCAATGCCTCACTCACTGTGCCCAATGCCTCACTCACTGTGCCCAATGCCTCACTCACTCACTGTGCAGTGTTGTGCGTGCCCCTAGCCCCCTACCTGATTAGCGGCGTCCCGGCGGCCATTACACAGTATTCAAAAGCCGCGCCTCCCGAGTCCTCGTCGTCTGTGATAGGCGGAACACTCAATTTCCCAACATTCAGTGTTTTGCCTATCACGGACATCCGCTCATCCTCATAACACAGACGAGGATGAGAGGATGTCCGTGATAGGCGGAACACTGCCTGCTGTGAAATTGAGTGTTCCGCCAATCACAGGCGACGAGGACTCGGGAGGCGCGGCTTTTGAAAACTGCAATGGCCGCCGTCTGTCTGCATGACACGCTGTTCAGGTAGGCAGACGTCGGCTTGCAGTAAGTTAGTTTTACACATTACATCTACTCACGGCGGATGCGGCGAGTAGATGTAATTGGGGTAACGCCGCCCAAGTAATGGGAACGGCGGTGCCACGAGGGTAAGAGTAATCAATTAGATTACTCGTTACCCCAAAAAGTGTCTAGGTTACCTAATGCTGTTTATTTAAACGGCGTTAGTTACAACACTGGATTTACAGTATATATAAAATAATATGCAAAGTGGTTGAAGGGAAGCGTCAGAATGGCAAAGATGTTTTATTACAAATTATGTGAGCAGACTGCAGTTCCTCTTTAAAAAAACAAAATCTCCTTTCATGTAGTGTGTTCTGCCTGTCTGCTGGCCAACTCTTTCTACAACTTCCTGGATTCCCTGCATGCTTTGCAGCTTCTCCTCTGCTGTTTCAGAAGGCAGGTTCTGTAAAATGTGTGACACAGCTGTGCCTACTCATAGGACATAGTGAATACGTGTCACAGAATTCAAAGAAATAAGTGTGCGGGGTCTTCACAAAGTACATTTACAATCTTTTTAGATTAATATTACAGGCGGTCCCCTACTTACAAACATCCGACTTACAAACGACTCCTACTTACAAACGGAGGGAGGCAACAGGAAGTCAGAGGAAATCTACCCCTAGGAAGGGAAATTCTCTCCTGTAATATGGGAAAAACGTGTCGCCACTGATGCTTTATCACCAATCCTTGTTTCCCTAATAACCCAAAATTTTCAAAATCCAATTGTCATTGGGATGGAAAGTGATGTGAAATCTTCTGAACAGGGGCACAGACAGCAAAACAAATGTTACAGGGGTGATAACCCTTCCCTATGTTTTCCAAAAAGCTTAAAAATAGATTTTTTGTCTGGAGCTAAATTTACCTGTTCCAACTTCCAAACAGATTCAACTTAAGAACAAACCTACAGTCCCTGTCTTGTTTGTAACCCGGGGACCGCCTGTAATTGAAATACAATGTGAAAAGGAATATATGACGTTATATTTTGGCTATAGATACACTTTAATGTCTCCTCTTTGTAGTTCTATTCATTCTTTTATGTTTTACAGTATACATCTTTTTTCTTCTTTGTGTAGATTTGAGGATGCATTGTCATGTTTGTATCACTTCCTTTAAGAAAGGATAAAAGAATGGTTATGAGTAGGCTTGTGCACAACGGAAAAATTTGGTTAGTTTCGGTTAGTTTCTTTTCGGTCCTGTTGATTCGTAATCATTCGTAATTTTGCTAGACGGGATTTTTCGTGTTCGGACTAATTCATATTTTCGCAAGCGACATTTTTCGTTGAATTTTTAGTTGATTTATAATTCGTACTTTCGGTAGAGTACATTGTTTTTCGTTGATTCTGGACACAACTCCTACTTTCGTAACTTTTTTTGGGTTCGTTGATTCGTAATTTTCTGTGTCTCTCTCACGATGACGCTGCCTATTATGCCTAATGTGCTTCGAATGGATTTGTACTTTTCTAAATACATAGCGGTTATTTGCAACGATTCGAAATCTCGTATTTTACTTTCGTTTTTTACATGCGGCTATAGCCTCCGCCCCTGTACACCATTTTGAGAGGGTTCAGCACGGTGAGGGAGAAGCAGAGAGCAGAGCAGAGTGTTATTGTGCTTCGAATGGATTCGAAATCTCGTATTTTACTTTCGTTTTTTACATGCGGCTATAGCCTCCGCCCCTGTACACTATTTTGAGAGGGTTCAGCACGGTGAGGGAGAAGCAGAGAGCAGAGCAGAGTGTTATTGTGCTTCGAATGGATTCGAAATCTCGTATTTTACTTTCGTTTTTTACATGCGGCTATAGCCTCCGCCCCTGTACACCATTTTGAGAGGGTTCAGCACGGTGAGGGAGAAGCAGAGAGCAGAGCAGAGTGTTATTGTGCTTCGAATGGATTAGAAATCTCGTATTTTACTTTCGTTTTTTACATGCGGCTATAGCCTCCGCCCCTGTACACCATTTTGAGAGGGAGTTCAGCACGGTGTGGGAGAAGTAGAGAGCAGAGCAGAGTGAGTGTTATTGTGCTTTGTATGGATTCGTACATTCGTAACTTTTTCATAACGAATTATGCCGAAGACATTCGGGCATTCGCTATTTGCGGTATAATTTATTTCGGATTCGGTCTTATTCGTAATTGCTTTGTTCGGAAATTCGAATGCTTCCGAATGTCCGAAAGTTGCTAAATTCGGACGAATTTCGATTCGTTACGAAACGAATTGCACAAGCCTAGTTATGAGTATACTCTCATTTACAGTATGCTATACAGTAAGGAATGCAAACCTCACAGATGGGTTATAAATAATTAAAAAAGTTTTTGCAGATACATACAGTAAATATCTTTAGGAAAGGCCTTCAAATGGAGGCAGCTTTTTAGATGGGTGTTACAGGTCCACTTAAAAGCATTGTGAGCCACATGCCTGGACCAGTCTGAAAAAAAATACAGTATACACCTCATTAAATACCCTGGGCTGTCTACTTTTCTCAACGATTACTTTTTTGGAATTATTTTTGTAAACGCTTTCTTCTTTTTTTGTGAACCTGTAAAACTTTAAATAAAAAAAAATTTAGCAAAAAAAGGGATTTTTATAACAGCTTACCTGTAAAATCCTTTTCTTGGAGTACATCACGGGACACAGAGCGACTTAGTCATTACTAATGGGTTATATAGATTACCTTCAGGTGTTGGCACTGGCCAATTCCAAACCGGAAGTACCCTCCCCTATATAAGCCCCTCCCACCCGGGAGCACCTCAGTTTTGTAGCCAAGCAATAAGTGTCCCAAAAAGAGGGGTGGGAGCTCTGTGTCCCGTGATGTACTCCAAGAAAATCAATTTCCTGGTGAAAAGAACCAAGAAAATGTGCCGCAATGGTTCAAATGGTTGTTTCTGTAGAACCGACAGAACCAGGTTTAAGTCCCATGGACATATGGGAATACTAACCGGAGGGCTAATACGCATCACTCCTTGTATGAAAGCTTTGATTAATGAATGCAAAGCCAAGGGCCTTTGAAAAAAAATATTGACAAGGCCGTCTGACCCTTGATAGTACTCAAGGCAAGCTTCCTATGTACAGCCCACTGTAGGAAGTCCAGAATCCTACCTATTACGTACTTACGTGGATGCCATTTCCTGGCCTCACCCCACGTGATGTACGCCTTCTAGATCCTATAATAGATCTGCCTGGATACCGGCTTCCTGGCATTGATCATGGTAGATACCACAGGATTAGAGAGCCCTCTCTTTTTTAGAATGTGGGCTTCTATAGTCAGGCCGTCAACCTAGGGCTGGTAAGGAAGGGTAGTATATCGGTCCTTGCGAAAGCAGGTCCGGACGATGTGGGAGGGTCCAAGGACTTCCCACTGACATTTTTACAATCTCCGCGTACCATGCCCTTCGGGGCCACGCTGGAGCCACCAGAATCACTGGTTTCTTTTCTACCCTGATTCTGCGGATTAATCGCGGTGGGAATGCATATATCAGCTTGAACTGATCCCAAGGGAACACTAGGGCATCCGAACCGCAAGCTAGGGGATCCTTTGTGCGAGACACAAATCTGTCCACCTTTGCGTTGAATCTGGATGCTAGCAGATCTACATCCGGTGTTCCCCACCGCTGGCATATTGCCTGGAAAACCTCGGGGTGAAGAGACCATTCCCCCGGGCATAATTGCTGGCGACTTAAAAAAGTCCGCTCTCCAATTTTCCACTCCTGGGATGAAAACCGCGGATATGGCTGTGACATACCTTTCTGCCCATTCCAGGATGCATTTCGCTTCCCTCTGGGCTGCACGACTCCTGGTGCCACCCTGGAGATTGATATATGCCACTGCTGTGGCATTGTCTGATTGAATTCTGACAGGTGACCCTTGGAGTTTGGATGTCCATGCTACTAGGGCATACCGGGCTGCTCGTATCTCTAAGAGATTGGTGGGCAGGGCCTTCTCTGCTTCTGACCACTTGCCCTGGAGAGACCATTGCTCCAGTACTGCCCCCCAGCCTATGAGGCTGGCAACTGTAGTGACCACCTTCCAAGAAACCGGACTGAAGGGTTTCCCTTCCCAGATTCTGGGGCACCAACCACCAATGGAGGCTCTTGCGAACGGAAGGGGACAGGGACATTGGTAAGTCTAAAGCCTGAACTTTTTTGTTCCAGGCTGACAGTATGGCCCTCTGCAAGTTCCTTGAATGGAATTGACTGTAGGGTACCGCTTCGAATGAAGCCACCATTTTTCCCAGCAGCCTTATACACAGGCGTATGGATGGTTTTTCTTTTTTGTACCCACTAAGTGGGTCAAATCTTTCAAAGACGACACCTTCTCTGGAGGTAAGAAAATCTTTCTCTGATTTGAATCCAGTCTTAGCCCCCAAGTATTCCAGGCTTTTGACTGGTTTTAGGGCTGACTTGTCTCGGTTAATAATGCAACCGTGAGATTCCAGATACTTGATTATCTTGTGAACGACCACTTCTAGTTTTTTTCACTGAGTGGTCTATCAGCAACAAGTCGTCTAGATATGCCATTATCGTTACACCTTGTGTTCCTAGTTTGGCCAATCGTAGGGCCAGAATTTTTGTGAACACTCGTGGTGCCGTGGCCAGACCGAAAGGTAAGGCTCTGAACTGAAAATGGCGCCCTTCTACTGCAAGGCGTAGAAATTTCTGGTGGGCCGGACAGATGGGAATATGCAAATAAGCATCCCTTATGTCGATCGAGGCTAACCATTCCTGCCCTTGTAGGGCGGTGGCCACCGATCGGATCGACTCCATCCGAAAAAAGTCCTGATATGTAGGAACTTGTTTAGCCCTTTTATATTCAATATGGGCCTCATGTCCCCATTTGGTTTGGGGATTGTGACAAGGTTCGAGTAAAACCCGAACCCGTTTTCCCTTCATGATTACCCTTGGGGCAATAGTTGCTCTAGTGCCAGAAGGAGGGATCCACTCTTCTGGGGATCGCTTGGCACGTTTGACCTTATAAAATGGGCAGGAGGAATGTCTTTTAACTCCAGCCTGTATCCCAGACTTACTGCGGGGATCACCCATCTCTGATGGTGTCCCGCCAGGTCTCTGTGAACAACTGAAGTCTTCCCCTCACCCGACTGAGTGGGGGCAACCCTTCATGACTTAGGGGGAGGTTTTGTACCTCTCTTGACCCAGGGTTTCTTGATACCCTGTGATTGTCCCTGATTTCTGCCCCCTGGATTTGACCGCGGAGGCCGTCGGAACTGTTTCACAGCCGATGTGCCAGGGACTGGAGAAGTAGGCCTCTTAAAAGAAGGACTTCTACCCTTGTTCTTAACCGGTAAGAGTGAACTTTTACCGGCAGAAATTTTCTGGATATATTTGTCCAGATCTTCTCCAAATAAGCGTTCTCCATGAAATGGGAAGCTAACCAGCAGTTTTTTACAGGGAGCTTCAGCAGACCAGTTTTTGAGCCACAGAAGCCTGTACTATAGACAGCGTAAAGCGGGAGGCCTGTTGGATTGTATCCTTTATGGCGTCCACCGCAAAACACAAGGCTCTAGGCAGGTCAGCTAGGGCAAGAGCCTGCTGATCTGGTAAGTCCCTTAAGACTTGTTTCAACTGATCTTTCACTGCTTGGCAGACTCCAATCGCTGCTACCGCAGGTTGTGTCACCATGCTTGCTGTAGAGAAAGCAGATTTTAGTAAAGACTCCAATTTTTTATCTATTGGGTCTTTGACATTGGAACATTATCTACTGGACATGTCAGTGATTTGTTAACAGAAGAGATGGCTGCGTCCACTGTAGGGACCCTCCATTTTTTTATGAACTTATCCTCCATGGGATAGATCACCGGAAATCTCTTGGGGGGAGCAAATATTTTATCAGGATGCTCCCAATCCTGGTAAATAAGCCCTTCTAATAAAGGGTGGATTGGGAAGGAACAGACAGCCTGGGGAGCTTTTAGCGACCCCAGCGAGGAAACCGTAGTGGATGGTGGTTCCGCCAGAGGCATTTTAAATGCTGATCGGACCATACTAGTCAGAGACTGAACCCATAATCTTTCAGCCTGAGATGCTGAGAAAGGTTCTTCCACTGTTGATTCCCATAACTGAATCAACCTCATCCTGATCCCCTTCAGGTAGGTCGATCTCTGGGACTGTTCCTCCACTAACAGGCACTCTGAAGGAGGAGACGGAGATCGGACGCGCTTTTCCTGAGACAGGGAAGCAGCGATCAATGCTGTTAATCTCTCTTCCAATCCTCCCAGAGTTGAGGATAAAACCTCCTCTGTTATATATACAGGAGCAGGTGGACTGGGGACAGCCGCAGCACCAGGCATTCCTGCGGGGTTTCTACGGCTACTGACCTCTGAATTCTCAGGGGAGATTGGTGCAGTACAAGCATGCCCAATATCCTCAGAGCCCGATGGAGACCCCTTTGGCTTCCTGGAAGATCTATTTCCGGAGCGTCTGGACGACATATCCTTTAAGCACAAAGCTGAGGTATTCCCGTCGTCATACACCAATTTTGCTGGTAATAATCTAACACAGGTGCTGCTATATACCAGCTGGTGTCCACTAAAGTGCCTTTCTATGGGGATGCCTGCATCAACCGCCTCTGTGTGCCACTGTTTGTTGCTAGCTCTGTTTGCATCCAGCTGACACTTGTACTGTGTCTTTTAACTATGCTGGGACGCCCGCACATGCGCAGAAGCGCCGCGGCGCGCATCGAGCGTCATCCACCCGCCCCGCCCCTTTTTTTCATAGGAGGCGCGTGCACGCGCCCGCGCGCGCGCCCGTGCGCCATTGGCGCCCTTTTCGAAATCAAACAGGGGACTAGGAGCCAGGGCCCTTTTTGCCGGAGGGCCTGTGCGGTGGATGAGCGCAGCAACAGGGCAGAGGAAGTGGATTCCCACAGAGAAACTTACCAGCTGCCTGGATCTTTTGACTTGAGAAAACCAAAGATCCACATGACAAGAAAAATGGACTACAGCGGCCTCTAGTGGTTTAACACAGGTACCGCGGTCCCTTTTTTTTTTTTTTTTCTTGACTACTATTAAAATTTTACATTTTCAGTAGTTACAGGCAAACACAGATATTTAGCGGGAATACCGTTAGGTAACAGACAGAAAGACAAATTAGGCTTGGGGGTCCCCCAATAGAACCAAGTTCCTGGGGGCCCCCACTTACCTGATCCCCGCCGCAGGACTTTGTTTGGTCCACAGAAGTCCAAACTTCACCTATCACGGCAGGCATTGTAATTAAACCTTCAGGGACCGGGTTCCCAAGGATTCCACTCCCCTGGACCTGTATAGCACCCTGCACAGACAACATCTTGGTCGTGGGTATGACCAGAGCTCTGGATCCCAGGGTCCAGCCCTCCTAAGAGAAGCATTACAGGCAAAACCTTGCTCTTCTGCTGCAAGGCCCGGGTACCGACCGTTTAGCTATGAAGCTTTTTTGGTGGGATCCGGAACAGCTTACTAAGGCCCAAAAGAACCTGTACGCAAGCCCAGTGAAAACACATGTTACTCTTTGGCCAACACCTTAGACACTGGCAAAAAACTGAGGTGCTCCCGGGTGGGAGGGGCTTATATAGGGGAGGGTACTTCCGGTTTGGAATTGGCCAGTGCCAACACCTGAAGGTAATCTATATAACCCATTAGTAATGACTAAGTCGCTCTGTGTCCCGTGATGTACGAAAAATAAATATATTTTTGTAAACACAATTTATGTTTGGAAAATAGTTTTGTCACCCAATAACAGGTGTGCCTAAGAGCCCATTCACACAGGGGCGTGCCGACTTGTCCCGCGACTGTGCCGGGCGATCTTCACACGACTTCAAAGGTGACTTGCAAAATGACTTCTGTATTGAAGTCAATGGAAGTCACCCTGAAGTCGTCTTGAAGTAGTACAGGAACCTTTTTCTAAGTCGGAGCGACTTGAGTCGCTCCTATTAGAACGGTTCCATTGTAAAGAACGGGACAAGACTTGTCAGGCGGCTGAGTCACCTGACGAGTTGCCCCTGTGTGAATGGGGTCTAAATAAGGCAGGATCACAGATATTGTTTTATCAAAAGTTACCAGTTTTAAACTATTTAAAATTACTTTAGTAATTTGGATGCACTCTTTGGATAGAAAACAATGTTGCAAAATATTTAATGCCGTATTAAACCCAAAAACAAAAATGTAATTTATTTCAACTTGCCAATCCTTAGATGTGTGGTGGCTGTAATAATTTTTTTTTTTTAATAATTTTTTTTTTTGTTTTGTTTTTTTACTTTATTTTCACCTGGTGATCCTGCCAGTAACACACTTCCTATCTTGGGATGTCTACATTCTGGACAAAGTAGTAAAACAGACACAATTGGACAGCGGTATTGTCAGTCTGGGGGGGATCTTAGATGTACTAGGAGATTTAGATACACCAAACAAATTAAAGCCAAACACTCCAGCTAATGCTTTATAAGCTGTTGCAGCAAACATTTTATTTTCCTTTTGCGATAAAGGTTTTGCAGAATAAAATCTGACCACTGTAAGCACCCCTGTCAGTGTTAAATGGTTTGTTTCAACCTTCTAACTGCTACTTCATCTGGACAGCTTGGTGTGTTAAAGTAACCAGGTGAAAATAGTAAGCTGAAATGTAATACATTTTTTTGTTTTTTTTTAGTTTAATATCTTTAAGTATTAAAATGTAGGGCCTGTGTCTTGAAACAAGTACAGCCTCAGACAATTCCCTGCTTTTGTAGTTTGCTAGTACCAGCTAGCCATTACACACATGCGGTTACATCGAAAAGTGAAATGTTTCTTTATTCACGCCTTGATTAGAATTTGCTCTTAGTTAAAGACTGACATTTACAGCTGCAGCTGATATTAAAGGCACAAATACCAGTTGCATGTGACCAGATATGTATGTTTACGGATGATTTTTGATCCTGACTGTGAGTCTCCTTGCATATGGACTGATTAATAAATATTACTATAGAAAGTTTTTATATCTACAGAAAGGCACCTCTCTTTACACTCTTATATTATTTGAGGGACATAAATTAAAAATATAAACATTATGTTACTTCAATACTTTATGAATAATTATTCCAATAGCAGACAGCAGCTTTCATGGTCTGAATCAAATTATGCAACACATCTATCAGACCAGCAGGTGGCAACATAATACCAGAATAAATAAACGTTACTATCTGCTTGCGTCAGCTATGAAACATGGAAGGAAGCAGATATTTCAAACATGGAATGTATAATTATTCTGCATATGCTTTCTGCTCAGTATGTAGAAACACTGAATACTATAGTAATTAGTATTGGAAAATATATCACTCGGACTTTATTGCAGTGTGCGTGTCTTTTTTTAAATTTTCAACACTTTTTGGGGATTAAGTAATAAGAGGTAGTAATAGGATTGCCACCTCTGTTTTGGCAAAATAAGGGACAAAATAAGGCAAAATAAGGGACAGGACTGGGGGAATGTGGGAAGATTGGATGGTGGAGTTAGGGGCAGAGATAATCTTGGTGCACGTAGGGTATTATGCTCTATGCTGGTGGTGGGCAAGTGGACTTAAAGCGGAGTGAATGAAATGAAAGCTCCATATCATGAACCTGCAGTAATGTTTCATGCCCTGTCTGTTTGCTTACCTCTCTGATCTGTGTATCAACTTAGGAACCGCGCTCTCACACCTGTTTAAGCAGTCTTCTCCCAGCATGGCTCAACCCCAGCCTCTAACAGGAAACACTGTTTAACTCGGTGCACTGCAAGCCAGCCTTGCCCGAGCAACAGTTGTGTTTAGGCTCCTTCTGTGGCATCCTGCTGTATGTTATCTCTGACCTCCGTGTACCGTCCTTGGCTTGTCCTTCTGAGCATTCCTGTCTGCTAGTATCCCGACCTTGGCGTGCCTTCCTGACCATACCTGTCTGCTAGTTGCCCCGACCTTGGCTTGTTCTCCTAACTATCCTGTGTTAACCCTGTACTGCTGCTTCTGCTCTGTCCACCAAATGAATCCTTACCACTAGAGGCTTTGGTGAATAACTGCTGGCTCTTAGACATCACGCCCTGGGGAATCTTACGCTCTAGCTTCCAGCTTGGTCCGTGTCAGTGTTCAGGTGGAGCTGCTTTCCTGAACCACCCAGAACTCCATCTGCAGCAATCAGCTGAAGGGTCCACAACCTTAGCAGTGTGCTCCTAAGCCCAGCGGTGTGCATCTGTCACTTGGCCTCAGGTGACCTGACAGTTTGCTCGGGCAATGGACCCTGCTGATGTCCTCTACCTGCCGATGATCAGCTGCAGAGATTAGTTTGCAGACTCGAGGCCCCTGAACAACTTCAGGCTTCCTTAGGACCCCCGGTTGAACAACCTCAACCACAATCTGCTGCTGTGCCTGTTCAGGTCACAGCCGCAGCCACAAATCCTATGCATTTACCAGCTCCACCCCATCACTCTGGGGACTCCAAGGCATGCAGGGGGTTCCTTAGCCAGTGTATCATTCATTTTGAACTCAAGCCCCAAAACTTCCTGTCTGAGGTAGCCTATATTATTTCCCTTCTGTCCAGCGAGGCTTTAGCCTGGGCTGCCCCTCTGTGGTTTCTAGCCTGTCTAATTTCTTGAAACTTTTTCGGAATATCTTTGAGGAACCAGGTTGTGACTCTTCAGCACCCTTTTACGTTTCCGCCAAGAGTCTGCTTCTGTGGGACAGTATGCTCTTCATTTTTGTATATCAACTGCTGATCTGAGCTGAAATAATGAGGCCTTAGTTACAACCTTTTCACATGGCCTCTCTGACAGAGTGAGGGACGAATTAGCGGGAAGAACCATCCCCGCTGATCTGGATGATGTCACCTCCTTGTGTAACCAGACTGATATTCGCTTTCAGGAAAGGACCCAAGAAAAATAGACGCAAGCACTCCTTGGTCCTTAGTCAGCCTGAGCTCCCCTCTCTTCGACCCGTGGAGCATCCCCTGCCAGCTGAGGAACCTATGCAGCTGGGCCAAGCCAGGCTATCTCCCGAGGAACGTGCTAGGTGCAGAACTCTGGGCCTGTGTCTCTATTGTAGAGACAAAGGTCATTTTCGTGACACCTGCTCACTTCATCTGGGAAACGCTTGGGTCTAATACATCTGGAAGGTGGAGTATTGGACCCAGAAATATCACCTTCTCGTCTTTTTCTTTCGGTGTTCCTTCAGATTGACGCTTCCTCTCATTTGGTCTTGGCATATCTGGATTCCGGAGCCTCTGGCAATTTTTTGGACTGGAGAAATGCATCTTCCATGAAACTTACCATTTCGCCCCCCTCACCACTCCATTGGTGGTCTCTGTGATTGATGGCACTGTTCTTTCAGGGGGCCCATCCACTTCCAGACCCTCCCTGTTAATATGTCGGTAGGGATACTCCACCAGGAGTGGATATCCTTCCTTATTCTACCTCAGGCCTCAACCCCTATCATATTGGGCCTTAATTGGTTACAGCTCCTTTTTCCACACATTGACTGGACTTCTGGGCAGATCCTGACTTGGGGTACCTCCTGTTTCTCATCCTGCCTACTCAAGGTTGCCCCAAAGGAGACACTTCCTGCTGCCACCACCTCAGTATCTTCTATTCTTCCTGCTGCATATAGCGATTTCCGGGATATGGTCTACAAAAAAATTAACTGAAGTGCTTCCTCCTCACAGGTCCTTTGACTGTGCTATTGACCTTGTTTCCGGAGCAACTCTGCCCAGGGGTCGTACCTTCCCCCTGTCCATCCCAGAGACCCAGGCCATGTCAGAGAATGTTGCTGAAAATCTAGAGAAAGGATTCATCCAGAAATCCTCATTGCCTGCGGGAGCAGGGTTCTTGTTTGTTGCCAAAAAGGATGGTACTTTAAGACCCTGCATTGACTATCGAGGCTTAAAGTGGTGGTAATCCCTCCTGCAGAAAAAAAAAACACCCTGCAAGATAAAGTCATAATGAGCTAGTATGCATAGCATACTAGCTCATTATAAATTACTTACCCGAGAACGAAGCCCCCGCAGCCGTTCTCGTCTCCCCCTCCGGCCGGCGACATCTATCCCGGCAGTTATTTCCGGGTATCGCGGCTCCGGAACGTGCCATTGCTTCAGTTGGCTTAAGTGTGCATGTGCCGCATGACATTGGCACATGCAAATACAGGGATATCTCCTAAACCGTGCAGGTTTAGGAGATATCCAGTGCAGCTACAGGTAAGCCTAATTATAGGATTGCCTGTCAGTTTAAAGTGGTTGTGTCAGGGAATTCCTGTGAGACGTTTTGCACATAGGTGTGCGCAGGCGCATAGTCTTAGCCACAGAATGGTGAACATGCGCGCCAGCAGCTGCGATCGCGCACACACACGGCTTAATTCCCCTTGGCGCCAGACGGCCTATTTAAGGGGAGTCCTGGCTCCTATGCTTTGCTGACTGATCTTCAGCTGTGTCCTGTATCCGTTCTGATCTTGTATGCTCTCCTAGTTTATGACCCGGCTTGCTCTTGACCTTGGCTTGTGTTCCGTTCCTGTACTACCACCTACTCCTGATCCGGCACGGCTCCTGACTTTGGCTCTCTTTACGTTTTGGTACCTCGCAGCCCACCTGCTGACAAACCTGGCTATCTCTGAGACCCTGCTCCTGTCTATGTCCCTTAATTCTGTTAAAACACGGTTACCTGCCTGGTTACCTTCTGTTCCTGCTCTGCACACTGCAGCTTACTCCAGACCACTGAATCCTGGCAAGCAGTCCATCCGGGACCATCCTCTTCAGGCACTCATGTCCCTCTTGACCCTCGGCTTCCTCTGTTTCATCTTCAGCGGAGCCAGG
Source organism: Rana muscosa (assembly GCA_029206835.1). Lineage (NCBI taxonomy): Eukaryota > Metazoa > Chordata > Amphibia > Anura > Ranidae > Rana > Rana muscosa. Next base: position 776,642,694 of record CM055117.1, read on the forward strand.
ACAGGAGATATAAGAGAGGCTGACCTCATCAACTCAGTCTCCTATTTGATCCCTGACAGGTTGTAAAGGGTTTACAACCACTTTAAACATGGTGACAATCAAAAATCGGTACCCCTTACTCTTAATACCTGAACTATTCGACAGATTGAGAGGTGCCTCCATTTTTGCTAAGTTGGATCTCAGGGTGCATACAATCTGATCAGGATACGGGAGGATGATGAATGGAAAACTGTGTTTAACTCTAGAGATGGGCATTACGAATACTTGGTTATGCCCTTTGGTCTGTGTAATGCCCCAGCTGTGTTTTCCAAAATTTTGTCAACAAAATCTTCAGGGATCTGCTTTATCAATTTGTTGTCATCTATCTGGATGACATTCTCATCTTTTTGGAAAATCTGCTTGTTCACATAAACCATGTCCAGATTGTACTTCAGCGCCTTTGAGCAAATAATCTGTATGCCAAGCTGGAGAAATGTTCCTTTGAATGTTCTGAGGTCCTGTTTCTGGGATGCTTTGTCTCTAGTTTCGGTCTTCGTATGAATCCTGGAAAGGTCTGGGCCATTACCCACTGGCCTCTTCCTGCCAGTCTCAATGCCACACAGTGTTTCCTTAGGTTCACTAATTATTACAGGCAGTTCATTAGGAATTACTCTTCCATTGCTGCACCTATTATCGCCTTGACCAAGAAGGGTGTGAATGCCAAGGAGTGGCCCCCTGAAGCTGTCTTTGCGCTTCATGATTTGAAACAGGCCTTTGTTTCTGGACCTTTGTTGAGGTGACCTGACCCTGGGGATGCATTTTTTATTGACTAGGACGCTTCCTCGACTGGAGTGGGAGCTGCTTCTTCAATCCTTTGAGGAAAAACTTGCGCTATTGGTGATCAAGGAACTTCTTGCGATTAAATTGGCTTTGGAGGAGTGACGTCATCTCTTGGAGGGTTCCCTGCATTCCATAACAATTTTCATTGACCATAAGAACCTGCAGTACTTACAGAATGCCAAACGACTGAATCCCAGACAGGCCAGGTGGAGTATTTTCTTTTCCTGTTTTAATTTCACTATTACGTACAAACCTGATTCCTGCAGCATTCGGGATGATGCACTCTCTAGGTCATTTAACATTCAGGATGACGAGCCTACCTCTGAACCTGAGCCGATCATTCCTACCTCATGTTCTTGCCCATTCTACCACCCTGGAGTCAAAATTCCTCCTGGCAAGACCTTCATCCCCACTGAGATAAGAGCTAAGATCCTTCATTGGGGACATGATTCCAAGGTGCCAGGTCATGCTGGGTTCCTCCGATCCTTCCTTCCCATCAGTTGCCACTACTGGTGGCCTACTCTCCGTTCGGATGTCAAAGACTACATTAAGGCTTGTCATGTCTGTGCCCAGTCCAAATCCTCCATGAAAGCTCCTTCTGGTCTTCTCATGCCCTTTCCCATACCTGAGAAGCCCTGGTCTCACATTGCCATGGACTTTATCACTGATCTTCCACCGTCTGAGAATAATACAGTCATTTGGTTGGTAATTAATCGGTTCTCCAAGATGGCTTATTTTGTTCCTCTTCCTTGTCTTCCTTCTGCTCCTGCTTTGGTTCCCATTTTTGTTCAAGAGATCCTCTGCCTCCATGGGGTTCATTCCCATATTGTTTCTGAGAGGGGTGTTTAGTTCACATCTCAATTTTGGAGAGCCTTTTGCAAATCCCTCAATATCATCTTGGATTTTTCCTCTTCTTACTATCCTCAATCCAATGGACAGACTGAGAGGGTTAATCAGGAGTTAGAAGTCTTTCTCAGCACTTTAGGCTCATCGTGACAATTGGTCCTCATTACTTCTGTGGGCAGAATTCTCTCACAATAATCATGTTAACATTAGTTCTCAGAAGACACCCTTTCTCACAGTTTGTGGAAGACACCCTCAGCTTCCTCTTCCTATGACCTGTTCTCGGACATTCCAGCATTAGCTACAGTTCAACAATCATTCAATTCTATTTGGGGTGATGTTCATGATTCCCTCCAGGCAGTTGCTAATAAATTTAAAGGTTTTTCTGACCATCGCAGGCTTAAGCCTCCTTCCCTACAGCCTGGAGACAAAGTCTGGCTTTCCACTAGGAACATCAAGCTCCGGGTTACTTCTCTGAAATTCACCTCAAGATTCATTGGCCCATACACTATAATTTCTAAGTTAAATCCAGTTTGTTTTAATCCTCAGATCCCTAAAAGCCTCAAGATCTCAAACTCCTTTCATGTTTCCCTTCTGAAGCCTTTAGTCCTCAATAAGTTCTCTTGTCCTCTCCCTACCTCGGTTCCGGTCTCTGAGGATAATCAGGAGTACGAGGTTAGTCTAATTCTGGATTCCTGGCTCTGTAAAGGCATTCTTTAGTACCTTGTGCATTGGAAAGGTTTTGGTCCTGAGGAGAGGTCTTGGATCCCTGCATCTGATGTCTTTGCACCTCGTTTGTTGAGGAGGTTTCATTTGAAGTTCCACTCTAAGACTGGGCCCAAGCGAGAGAGGAGGAGGCCTTTGTAAGAGGGGGAGCACCGTCATGAACCTGCAGTAATGTTTCATGCCCTGTCTGTCTGCTTTCCTCTCTAATCTGTGTCCCAACTTGGGGGCCGCACTCTCACACCTGCGTGTTTAAGTAATCTTCTCTCAGCATTGCTCCACCCCAGCCTCTAGCAGGAAATACTATTTAACTTTGTGCACTGCAAGCCAGCCTTGCCAGAGCAACAGTTGTGTTTCGGCTTCTGGTGTGGCTTCCTGCTGTATGTTAACTCTGACTTCCCTGTACCGTCCTTGGCGTGTCCTTCTGACTATTCCTATCTGCTAGTTGCCCTGACCTTGGCTTGTTCTCCTGACTATCCCGTGTTAGGAGGCCTTAGTTGGGGTTTGAAACAGTGGATCGGGACTCCAGACTTCCTGTGTGCCAGGTGTCCTATGTAATGGAACTATTAGAATATGCAGCCTCCCACAACTACTTCTGGTTTGACAATCAATTTTTTCTTCAAGATAGAGGGGTTTCAATGGGGGCTAAGTATACCGCCAGCTTGGCCAAGTGGGAGGAGGATGTCATTTATGCCCAGGACAGACCTCAATTAGTCTTGTGGGCAAGGTATATTGATGACATCCTCCTCCTATGGAATGGTGATAGCTTAGAATTACAGGCATTTATTGCATCTTTGAATGTCAAACATAAGGGAATACACTTGAGTTAAGAGATGAGCCAATCAGAGATTAATTTTCTGGATCTGAACATCATTGTTAAAGGGGATAGATTGGCTACGTCAACTTTCTTTAAGTCAACTGATAGGAACTCTTACATTCCTGTGGATAGTTGCCACTATGGCCCCTGGCTCAAGTCAGTTCCAATATATGAGGCTTAAAAGGAACTGATCAGATCAGGACAAATTTCTTGCACAGGCTGAGACCTTAACATGTAGATTTCTGGAAAAGGGCTATACCAGTGAGTCCCTGACTACTACACTAGTGTAAAAAGTTATAAATAGGGAGGATTTACATCTCGATAGGCCACCCTTTGTGACCACCTATTCTTTGCAACATAGGAGTATTAAGCAAATAATTTCTAGGCATTGGCATATTGTGAATAACGATAAAGTACTGAAGGCAGTATTACCTGATAAACCACAGGTGGTGTTTCAAAGGGCTTCCCCAATAAGAAATAGAGTGGCCCCTAATATTTTTAACCCCCCGCCCCACTAATAGAACAATTTTTTTTAACCAACTAACTGTTTTTTACCAATGTAAGAGGATGCCATAGATGATACTTTATGTATGGTCATCCTCAATATTCTGTGTCTCTCGGCTGGGCTCAATGGGAAAAGAGGGTGCCTCATCATTTCCCCTCACTTTTTAAAGCGCACTCAGACCCAATCCACATGAACACCCTCTGCCTGGTTGTGTAGTCCTCTGTCCAATTAAATGCTATAAGAGGCAGTTCTTCCTAATCGCCAGTAAGTATATTATTCCCTCGAACATCTTCCAGGAAGCATGCTGTTGTCCTTACTAGGTGGCACTGCTGTATCACCATCTAACTTCTTGACCCAGATTAGCATTCCAGCAACAGCTGGCCTTTTGATGTTTCGACTGCAGGCAAGGCAATTAGGCACTTTTTGTTATACTGGCAAAGCAAAATAGGAAGGACAGCACAGTATTACCCCTCCTGCTCCAAAAAGGCCTCAGTTTCTGTCCTTACATAAACAGACATTTTCCCTCGGCTCTGACAAACGGTAAACCTTTTTTACCTTTTTGTAAGAAAATTGTTTCTGCTAGCAAGATTTTTTAGTTGCTGCAGAACCACTGGGGCTAATTTTTGCAGAAAATCCTGGACTTCCGCACTCCGTAAAACGACATATTTATTGGGTAGGTAAAATCCAAAAACGATACAGTCAAAATAAAGTGAACAAGAGGAAAAAAATAGCTGACATGTTTCACATCGTGTGATGCTTACTCATAGCTAGTGAACAAGTGACAAGACCGTGTTTAAAAAGGGTAGGGTGAAAAAAGGTGAATGGGATGTTCCACCAATCAACCCACAGGTGATCGTTAGTCAAAAGAACACTTAAATGAACCTTGATGTGTCACACATGGAGTGTTGTTGTGTAAAAGGTTAAATAAAATCTCATACCAGTGGTTAGATAAGGAGATAATGAGAAAAATCTACCTATGACCATGTGTGAACTGAATATAGATCATAACCAATGTGGTAAAAAGGTAATGGTGTATACCGTGAATAAAGTGAAAAAAAGAAATTGAAATACTTTGTAATACAACAATAATTGGATTCATTGATTGGATGTGAATGTGACAAAAGAAAAAAGAAAAACTAAGAAAAAAGGAGAAAAGAAGGAAGAAAAGAAAAAAGAAAAAAATTCATGTCAGCGTGCGTGTAAATAGAGAAAAGAAAAAGAAAAAAAGAAGAAAAAAGTTTACACGCACGCTGACATGCATTTTTTTCTTTTCTTCTTTTTCCCTTTTTCTTTTCTCTGTTTTTTACTTTTCTTTTTTCTTTTCTTCCTTCTTTTCTCCTTTTTTCTTTCTTTTTTCTTTTGTCACATTCACATCCAATCAATTAATCAAATTATTGTTGTATTACAAAGTATTTCAATTTATTTTTTCACTTTATTCACGGTATACACCATTACCTTTTTACCACATTGGTTATGATCTATATTCAGTTCACACATGGTCATAGGTAGATTTTTCTCATTATCTCCTTATCTAACCACTGGTATGAGATTTTATTTAACCTTTTACACAACAACACTCCATGTGTGACACATCAAGGTTCATTTAAGTGTTCTTTTGACTAACGATCACCTGTGGGTTGATTGGTGGAACATCCCATTCACCTTTTTTCACCCTCCCCTTTTTAAACACGGTCTTGTCACTTGTTCACTAGCTATGAGTAAGCATCACACGATGTGAAACATGTCAGCAATTTTTTTCCTGTTGTTTACTTTATTTTGACTGTATCGTTTTGGTTGTTTTTGGATTTTACCTACCCAATAAAGAAGTCGTTTTATGAAGTGCGGCAGTCCAGGATTTTCTTCTATCTAATGCACCTGTGCATAGCCAGCATCTTGTGGTTTAGTGGGAAGGAAGCCAAGCCAAGGGATTTGTAGTTTTTGGAGCGGTATCATCTCTCAGCTCATTTTTGCAGCTTGCAGATTGGTTAATCCTTGGCTTTTTCCCTGGAAGAGGGCACTTGGGAACCGTCAGGAACGCTGTAGTGTCACCCTCTAACCACTAGTGCAATACAGTGAATTAACTGCAAGGTACTGTACTGGTCCAGGGTTAAGAATCGAGTTCCTGAAGGCTTCTTAGAAAGTATGCCCATTGGTTTGGCAAAGACCACTGAATAGGGCTTGTCCCTAAGCCAAAACATGTTAGCAACTCTACTATGCCTTGTATGTAAGATACAAAAGAAATAAAGGACATATAAAAAATAGACCCGTTCATTCTCCCCAAAGTGAAAAATCCGTCCCATACTGGATCTAAGAATTCTCAACAGATTCCTTTTGCGTTCAAAAATTCAGTATGGAATCATTCATTCAATAGATTAGTCATTGCTTCCCTCCACCCAGGCGATTTTTTGGCATCTGTTGACATCAGGGATGCATACCTGTGCTTTTCTGTTGGCACACAACATTACCAATTTGTGGCCCTACCCTTTGGCCTGTCCAATGCAAATCCTACAGAAGTTTAGCTGGATCCTAAATCTCCAGAAGTCTGCACTAGAACTACCTCATCGATTGAAGATCTGGACATGTTCATTGTTACAGCTCCAGAATCTTCGCTTCCATGCTCAGACTCTACAGTCCAGCAACCAACCAACCTTCCGTTGTGCATGTGAGTTCAGACTTGGTTGTGGCTTCCTTTGAGACTGTCCCTTATGTCCAATATCATTCCAGACTTTGCAATTCAACATTCTGGCTGAGCGGGACAGGTAGGCTTTGTTTCTGAACTGCCACCTGACCCTAGTAACTAGACTTGCCTTGGCCTGGTGGATCAAGAGTTCAGGGATGGAAACAGGAAATTCCTTCCCACAATGGCTGCAGAGGAGTCATTGAAATTCTCGGCTAGTGACTCTTTCCATCGCAGAGCTGCAGAGCAGTGCATTTTGAATAATACAAAATTATTATTTTCAGTGTTTTAGTTCATTAGGCACTAAGCAGACAATAGAAGTCAATGACATCACATTAAATCGTATATAAGGTGTTTTGTTTAGTTAGCAACAAGTATTAACAAGCATTGGTCAATGACTGTTAACTCTATCTGCTCTAAATTCAAAAATGAATTGAGAATGTATGTTAGCGTGTTCAAAATGCTTGTCAATGTTCAAAGGAAACTCATGACAATTCATCAGCCTAACACTACAAAAAATGCATCCATATGCACATGTATAGATTTAAATGGGCCTGTAAAGTTTTCACAAAAATAATAATATGACAAAAAGGGTGGAACCTATACAAAATTGAATCATTATGCGCATAAGCCTAGGGCAAAATGATGTCTACATACAGCCCTACTTGCTTCCCCTAGTTACACCTCTGACTGTCGATTTATTAGTATATCTGGGGGGTCAATTTTATGGAAGACTCATTGTTACTTTGTCCATGCTGTTCATGTTATATTTGTAAAGCTTTAATGGCAGTTATGATTAGTTTTGAAGAGATAGTGAAAAATAAAGGGACAGAAAATGAATTAAAACTAAAACTGATAATGTTGATTTGTGTGTATGATACATTGTGGTATCTAATGAGGGTCACTAAAATACTTTTAAATTGTTAAATCATTTAATTTGTTCTAAAATGTTACAAATGTGTTGTTAGAAATTGCATAAGATAAGTCAAGCACAGCTTTTTTTGCAATCATGAACATTATTTTCTGCTTCAGACATATAAGAAATGACTAATGATATACACTTCGAGGACAAGCAGTGCTGAATACAAAACAAGCAACAGTGAGTGATTGCTTACTGGATAAGTGTTCATTATTCTCTTTCAATATCACAACAGACAGGCTCTTAGATTAATACATTGGCTGCATAATTTTACTTCAGTGTGTGCATGTCAGTACACTCAGATTAAATAGCCAGTAAGGATGCTGCATTCACATTCTGCTAGTGTGCAAACAGGCATGTTAAAAAGCTTAAAATACAGGTATAGATCAAATAATCAGCACTCGACAGGATCTTATGAAGCTTTATTCATGCTTCAAAACCGCGTACAGAGTTCCGCATACTTGTTTCAGCCTAAACGTACTTAATCATAGCTATTTAGTCTGAAACGCGTAAGCAGGTCTTTGTACAGGGTTTTTAACCATATGCATCAATAAAGCTTTTACATTATTCTTAGGATCCTGTCGAGTGACAACTTTTTTAGATAACTGAATGTTCACTGGCTAACAGGAGCCTGAGTCAGAACACACAGTACTCCATATTCCCATTGCACACGTTCCTGGAAAAGCTCTCAAGGGAATGGATGCTGCAGCACCAACCAGCTGGGAACTGGTTCAGAAGTCACAAGGAAAATGTGTGCCAGCACACCATGGATCAACAAGGAAGCGTCCAAGCGAATTGTTTAATGCATGATAACATCAAAAGAGTAGTGCAACGTTTCGGAGTCACGTAGGACTCCTTTGTCAGGCATGTCTGACGAAGGGGTCCTATGTGACCCCGAAACGTTGCACTACTCTTTTGGTGTGATCATGCAATAAACAATTTGATTGGATGCGTCCTTGTTGATCCATAGTGTGCTGGCAAACATTTTCCTTGTGAGTCAGAACACAGACATCTTTTCCTGAGCCGAAAGGAACATCAGGTAGAGCGCGGTGAGTTGTTTCATAGATCAAATTAGTAATAGAGCAGATTCCTGATTATTACTAATGAGCCAATGTGCTTGGTTTAGATTCATGGGCCATTCTTTGAAATAAATGTAAATTTAGGAAGTTGCAAACTTCGCTGCCAGAGCCGTTTGTGCAATTTTGCACACATGTTGAAAAAAAAAACTTTAGGCCGGAAGATTACACAAAACCCCCAAACACTATATATTTTCTGAAAGCAGATACCCTAGAGAATAAAATAGTTAAAAAAAATGATGTCACTTGATATTACAGCAAAGGTTTTCAGTAAAAAACAAATGCAATATACTATCCACATTTTTGGTAAAATATAAAAGATGAGGTTGCACTGAGTAAACACATACTCAACATGTTAAATATTAAATTTGTGTGCGCCCGTGAAATGGCGACAAACTTCAGTACGCTATATTTTCCATAGGCAATACTTCAAAAGCCCCCTATAGGTCATCAGTTTAGTGTTACGGAGGAGGTCTTGTGCTAGAATTATTGCTCTCACGTGCACAGCAATATGTAACATGTGTATCACAATCTATGTTTTCACGCGTAGGCTCCCCCGACGCATGCGTTTACATTCGTACGTGCATCGTGCATATATGTAGGGGGGGCCCTCAAAAAAAATGTGGGGTGGAGGTTGAGGGGTATGTGCTTGGGTGTAACTTTATTTTTTGCAAAAAATAACGGAAAATTGAATTCAAATACTTACCGTAATTTTCCTTTCCTGACGAGATTCATGTCAGCACAGCTGGGTGAGGCTCCGCCCACCCCTACGTGATCAGGACTTAACTATACATTTTCACTCACCTCAACCTCAGCATTTCGTAACTATTACTACTTAACTGGGCGGGTTCTGTGCTGACATGGAGCTCGTCAGGAAAGGAAAATTACGGTAAGTATTTGAATTCAATTTTCCGTTTTCCTGACGGCTCCATGTCAGCACAGCTGGGAATTAACTAGCCAAAACAGGGGAGGGATAATGCTACACACTCCAATTCTGACTAAAACGGTAACAGAAAACATAATGCCTCTGACAAACCCAACTGTCATGAATATGAATATTTTGTATTGCGGATAGTTTGAGACACCCGGCCTGCTGTCACCCTCAAGGTCTGGACCCTTCTAGTGAGAATGCCGTGACTCTCCTGGCACAGCCAGCCTTACAACTAGCAGGCCAAGGAGATGAGGTTATCAACCAAGAGATAATGATTTTACGGCTCCCAGCAAGATTATTATGTGTTCCACCTAAAAAGGACAAACAGATGTACAGAGCTCCTGATGGTAGGAATCGCCTTGATTAAATATTTTAGCGCTTATCCCACATCCGATGGGCTAACTTTTTGAGTACTCCCCAAAGGGAACGTGAAGGGAAACCTCTTGTGTGATATGAACTCTAAAGGTCAGTTCAGGTACATATTAGAGCATTGGCATGAGCACCATTCTGTCTGGGAAGTACGCGAGTATGGGTTCGTTAAACCCGAGGACACCAATGCTGATGTAATTGCCACCAGTAAATCAGTTTCAGCGAGAAAGTACCACAGGGTGATTGAAGGCATCCGATGAAATAACATCCATCAGTATGTTATATCTAATTCCGGAAACAAGTTTGAGGTTTCAACCAAATTGAATCTTGAAAAACTGTATAATTAAGCTTTGGAAACTTGCTGAATGCCGGTGAAGACAGCGATAGCCAAAATGCATTTCTATAGCATGCTTGCGTATAGAATTAAGTCAAGCCATGCCTGTAGACATTCGACGCAGGCTTCTGAAGAGTCCAGCGTAAAATCTTGATCAGCGAATATACTGGGCATATATGCCCTGTTCTACTATAGGCATGCTTAGCGCTGACCTTTCTCGTTTCGTTGGACTGTTCAAATCTTCACAGAGCATTCAACATCCATTAGGCTCTGCCTCTCTCAACCCAGGCCATCAGATTTGATCTACCAGGCAGAGGGCGTCACTCCTTGACACTCCTCAGGATGAGTAGCGGGTATCAAAACTGTCACCTTCCCTCGGCCCAGCCTTAGCTGGAAGCTGAGAATCAGAGGGAGCAGCTGAAAAAGGCATCAGCAGTCTTGGCGATCCATTCTGCGGTCAGCACCTCTACTCCGAGCGCTTGCGGCTCCTGGGCCCTGGAATGGAACTTCAGCAACTCAGTGTCGACTGGGAATGTAAGCGGTCTACCTCTGGCAGACAAAACACCAAGCTCTGTTAGTTCTCGAAAGACTCGCAGTAGTCTGGATCATCCATTGTCGTCAGACTTGGCCTGGACAAATAGATCGTCTGAAGATTCTTCCGACCAGGCACATAGGTCGCAAATTGTTGGGAGGATTGACTTGGGTGAATTCTAGAATTAGAGAAAACTTCAGAAGTGAGAGACTGAGCCTTGTTTCCAGATGTAGGCCACAGTCGTTGTGCTTTCCAACTTTCCCAGGACAGGCTTAATCTGGATGAGATGACTGAAGGCTAAGAGCCTGAAAAGGTTGCCTTCAACTCCAAGATGGAGTCTTGGATCCTTGACAAAAGACCATTGGTCCTGAGCTCATTGTTCCTGAAGTAGGGCTCCCCTAAACTGGCTGGTATTTGCCTGTACCACCAGATCGTCTGAGCTGTTGGGGCGAGGCGATTTCTATGGCGCAATCTGAGACGTGAAGGATGAAAGATCTCCAAATATGACCCAAAATGCTTTCCTTAAGGGATCACGTGTCCATCCACAAGCCATCCCTATGTTCACAGAGGAACCACATAGTGCCCCTAGGGCATGTATGGGTGGCACAATCCCAAAATAACAGAGAGCATCCTGACATGGAAGTTCTTATTGACTTCTTGGACTAAGCATTTGCTTCCTTGTCTTTCCTGTACTCCCGTCCAGAAAAGCGCAGGAGCTACGCTCTCTGGCGTGAGCGTGAGCGTGGACAATAACTCTTGAGTTTTTTGGTCTTCTTTAACTCAGTAGACCTTCATCTTGAGGCAGGAGGCAAAACTGGCCACTATTTAATTTAGGCTTGCCCTTCTGCGATTAAGAAAAAAATTCAGTGACCGCGTTTGTCCTTGAGGGTCGCACCTTCTGATGATAAGGTCATGCGAATGACCGATCCCACAAGGGACACATACTAACCAGTGGGGTGGTCCCAACCCCTGGACCTCTAATTCGTTCCAAAGGGCATAACTTTGACATCCTGCTGTGACAATATCCTCCAATCGTGACGAACAAGCACTTGATCCATTCAACAATCAGTCGTCTTTTGGAGGTATTTAAAATAATTCCAAAGTTTCACCTCTATACACCGGCATCTCACCAGCCTTAGCAATCTGGAAACAGGTTGCCCTCTTTCTCCTGTTCAGAAGAGACTGGAGAGAGTTGATTGGACCAAGAAGGTCCTGAAAGAAGGCTGGACATTGCCAAACAGATGGTCCCCATATGAGAAGAATCTAGTCATTCCTTTAGAGTGTCTTGACCATCTGCTTAATTGTGACAACTGGTTAGGTGTCGTCATCTTTATCCTAGGTTGCTTGAACTAGGTAACATCCTTGCCGTCTGTTTCTTTATGGAAGGATCTGAAGCGGATTGTTTGCTTGGGAAGGCTTGGAGAATTCACAGGGTGAGTGGAAACACTCTTTTAGAGCGTATTGACCACATGTTTCCTTAGTGCGACCACCTGTTAGGCGCCGTCATCCATATCCTTGGTTGCTTGACAAAGCAGACTGTGTGCAGTCCTGTCCATCCGGAAGTTTGGAGAATGGGCTGCTTCACCTGGTATGCACAGGCGGCTTCTCATTATCAGAGCAGATAACCCTTTCATATGGTGAGCCGAAAACACCCCTTTAGAGCGTATTGGCAATTTGTTTATTGGGTGTAACTCCTTTTAGGTATCACCCTCCTCTCTGGCTGTTTAAGCCAGTGGGATACATACTGTCATGCTCATCCAGAAATTCTGAAAATTGGCTGTTACACCTGGTGTGGACAGGCAGCTTCTCATTGTCAGAGCAGATGACCCTTTCACAGGGTAAGCCAGGAACACCCCTTTAGAGCGTATTGGCAATTTGTTCATTGGGTGTAGCACCTATTAGGTGTCACCCTCCTCCCTGGCTGTTTAAGCCAGTGGGATAAATTAAATACTGTCATGCCCATCCGTGTATTCCTCTTATAGAGCTTGAGGAGGGATGTTTGCTTGGGAAAGTCATGAGACTGCTCCTTCATGTTCATCCATGTCTTCTTATTGAAGGGCCTGAAGCATGTTCGTTCTTGAGATTGGTAAACACTAATAGATAACCTCACCACAGGGCTTGTGCACCATTCAGCAAACCAACCCATAGATCTGGATCACACTGGTGCGTTTTTAACATGCGACCCGACCAGTCAAATCGCATGAAAATAATATGCGGCAATCGCACCACCCTAATCGGTGCAATGCTGCATCAGCGGCGCCACGCCAACTTCAAAAGAAAAAAGGCAGTTTTGTACTACCTTGCGATTTCGGGTTGCGACCTATATTGACATCCGCACAGAAACTGCACAGATGTCTCTGAAAATTGCGACCGGAACCGAGACTGACCAGCGGGAGAGAAAGCTGAATAGCACAGTTTTATTCCCGCAACCCAGTGCGACCCTGGACTAGGGAAAAAAATGGTTAAATGCAGTAAATAGATTGCTTAGTAACAAACCCTGAGGGGTTAAACACAGCTAGAGGGAGGCAGAAGCTTCCATCTACAGCCCTGTTAACCACTTAACGACCGCTCACTGTATATATACGTCGGCAGAATGGCACTGACAGGCACAATCACGTAGAGCATACGTGATCGCCTTTGTACAGTTGGGGGGTCCGATCGGACCCCCCTCCTATACAGTGAGCGGCCGTTTATCGTTGGGGAGCGATCAGAGATGAGGGGGTGACCATTCGATTTCGGCCACCCCCTCGCGATCGCTCCCGGCGAATGAAAATGCTTCCTCCGCCATGTGATGTAAACACAGGCAGAAGGAAGTGATGTCATCTCCCTCGCGGAGGTCTTTTCGATTCCGGCGCCGAGGAGAGAAGAAGCAGGTTAGTGCACCAACAGTCCACTGACACATAGGTACACATAGGCACACATTTCACCCCCCAGTCACCCCCAGATCACCCCCCAGCCCCCAATCACAGTGTCACTGATTGCAGTGATCATTTATTTTACTGATCACTGCATTTAGTGTCATCTGTGATAGTAAAAAGTTGCAGGGCAGTTAGGACTAGGCCCCTTTAGGTCCAGGGTAGCCCCCTAACCCCCCTAATAAAGGTTTAACCCCTTGATCGCCCCCCAGGTAACCCTTTCACCCCCTAACGCCAGCGTCACTAAGCGATCGTATTTTCGATCGCTGTATTTAGGGACGGTGGTGCCCTAGATAACCAGTTATTTATTTTTAGTTTCGCCACAGGTTTTTAGAGCGTCAGATACCCCCATATATTATTTTAACCCCCTGATTGCCCCTAGAGTTAACCCTTTCACCAGTGATCACCGTATAAGCGTCACTGGTGACACTGGTTACCCAGTTAGTTATTTAGTTATTTAGGTAACCCGTCAGGTTTTTATATAGCGTCGGGTACCCCCATATTTAACCTAATAAAGGTTTTAACCGCCTGATTGCCCCTAGTTAACCCTTTCACCAGTGATCACCATATAAAGGTTACAGGTGACGCTGGTTGGTTAGTTTGCTTTTTATAGCATCAGGGCACCCGCCGTATATAACCCAATAAAGGTTTAACCCCCTGATCGCCCGGCGGGTGATATCAATTAGGTTTTAGCGCCAGAGAGGGTCTGCGTCGCCCCAGGCAGCTTTAGGTTAGTGCCAGTAACGCTAACACCCACGCGCAAAGCATACACCTCCCTTAGTGGTATAGTATCTTATCAGATCTATACTAGCATCCCCAGCGGTTTAGGGTTCCCAAATACGCAGTGTTAGCGGGATCAGCCCAGATACCTGCTAGCACCTGCGTTTAGCCCCTCCGCTCAGCCCAGCCCACCCAAGTACAGTATCGATCGATCACTGTCACTTACCAAACACAACACACATAACTGCAGCGTTCGCAGAGACAGTCCTGATCCCTGCGATCGCTAACAGTTTTTTTGGTAGCGTTTGATACATTTGGTGACAGTCAGGTGCTTTTTTTACCTGTGAATCTTACTAGTGTACCCCTAAATTTAGAGCCCAAAATGGCAAGACGAAGGTACACTAGTAAAGAGGCCTACGAGATTCTGAGCATGACAGATAGTGAAGAGGAGGTCACGTATCTGTCAGATTCAGGCTCAGAATATCTTCCCGTAGAAGACAGTGACGTCAGCGGCCCCACGTCAGATAGCTCTGACGACAAAGTTGAGGTCCCTGCTAAGGTCAGGCGTACCCGATCCCGATCTTCTGAGGTTGTTGAGGAGCAAGAACCGCAGGGCTCTTGTATCATGGAGCAGAGTAGTACTAGCGCCGCTATTCCTTCTGGTGAATTGGCAAGCACCAGCGGCCTAGTACAGCCTGGGCGTACATCCAGCACTGCAGTATCACGTGGTGACGTGGCGAGTCCCATAAGTGCAGTTCAAGCTGGCGAGGTGGCAAGCACAAGTAGTGTCCAGGGTTGCCAACTTTCAGTAAATTTACGAACAGTTTGTAAAATCTGTACTTTTTGCATCTGTCCTTGAATGTCCATTACGGACATGTAGGTTGCATGTCTGTAACTGACATTCATGGACAGATGCAACAATTATGGATTTTACAAACTGTTTGTAAATTTACTGAAAGTTGGCAACCCTGGTAGTGTCCCGCTGCCACCAAGAAGAGAAAGGCAGGCCCGTCGTGCCCATAGTGCCCTTCCTGCAGAATTCGCCTATCCTGATTGGATCCCCACCACTTCTGCAGAACCTGTACTTCCCCCATTCACTGCCCAACCCGGTATTCAGGTGGAAACAGCTGATTTTATGCCAATCGATTTTTATTCGCTGTTTTTCACGGAAGATCTCTATAGATCTATTGTGGACCAGAGTAATTTGTATGCTGGTCAATTCATCGCCGCTAACCCCCAGTTGCCTAAAATTGCCAAAGATTGGAAACCAATTACGGTTTCCGAATTTAAGACCTTTCTGGGCCTTTCCCTCAACATGGGCACACATAAATTCCCGTCATTGCGTGCTTATTGGTCCACGCACCCAATTGACCACATGCCCGTGTTCTCTGCCTCCATGCCCAGGAAACGATACGAGCAGATTTTGCGGTTCATGCACTTCAATGACAATGAACTTTGTCGTCCACGTGGGGACCCTGAGTACGACCGGCTCTATAAAATTCGGCCCCTCATAAACCACTTCAACAAACGTTTTGCAGCCTTGTTTATTCCCGATCAAGTTGTCTGCGTTGATGAGGCCCTGATTAAATTTTCTGGCCGCTTGGCTTTCAAGCAGTACCTTCCCAGCAAGCGTGCCAGATACGGGGTCAATCTCTATACGTTCTGTGACAGGGCAACAGGCTATGTATGGAGCTTTATGGTTTATGAGGGAAAAGATAGTCAGGTTGAGCCGGTCAACTGCCCGGATTACATATGGAGCGCTGGCAAGATAGTGTGGAAATTGGTGTCACCCTTATTCGGAAAGGGGTACCACTTGTATGTGGACAATTATTACACGAGCGTGCCACTGTTTAGTCACTTGTTTGATCATCAGATTGGAGCATGTGGCACCGTGCGACCTAATTGCCGGGGCTTTCCCCAGCGGCTTGTAGATGCCCGTCTTAGGCTGGGGGAGAGAGCCTGCTTGAAGTGTAATAACTTGCTCGCTATGAAGTGGAGGGACAATAAGAATGTTTTCCTTCTTACCTCCCTTCATGCAGACACGACAGTCCAAATTCGTACGGCGACTGGTGTTGTGGAGAAACCCCTCTGTGTCCACGAATATAACAAAAATATGGGAGGGGTGGACCTCAACGACCAGTTGATGGCGCCGTATCTAATTGACCGTAAGGCGAGACGCTGGTACAAAAAAGTGTCTCTATCCTTATTCCAATTGGCTTTGCTGAACGCTCATGTGCTATACAGAGCTTCAGGCGGGACGTTATCTCTTCTAAAATTCCAGAATGAGATAGTCACAGAACTCCTGTATCCAGGCGGTTCTGCACCTCACCATTCCCAACCAAATGCAGTAAGCCGGCTGCATGAGAGGCATTATCCGTATGCCCTCCCGAGTACCCCTACCCAACGAACCCCCCAAAAAAGATGTCGTGTCTGTAGCAAGCGCGGATTTAGGCGTGACACCCGTGTTTTTTGTCCACTCTGTCCTGACAAACCTAGTCTTTGCCTTGGTGAATGTTTTGATCGCTACCACTCAAAAGTGAAGTTTTAGCGTAGGGTACAGCATTTCACAGACTAGGACACACTTACACAGGGTCTCCCAAGATGCCATTACATTTTGAGAGACCCGAACCATTACAGTTGTTAAAGTTACAAAAAAAAGTGTAAAAAAGGAAAAAAAAAACGTAAAAAACAAAACACAAAAAAAATATAAAAGAAAAAACCAAAAATAGTTGTCGTTTTATTGTTCTCTCTCTCTCTCTCTCTCTCTATTTTCTCTCTATTGTTCTTCTCTTTTTTACTGTATTCTATTCTGCAATGTTTTATCATGCTTGCTTTTCAGGTATGTAATTTTTTGTTTTCAGGTACGCCATTCAGTTGCAGCGCGGATCTATTTATCTTGACAGCAACAGCGTTTGCTCCCACGATACATAAAGCCGTGACTCCAACGCTGTAGGAGGTGATTTCACCACCACAGTTTAAAAAAAGAGCATATATGCCGAAGCATGGGGGCAGCAGGGGCGGAGGAGCGATTTTGCTCCTAATGCCGCGTATATACGGTCGAAATTCCGACGGAGGCTTGCCCGTGAAAAAGTCCGACCGTGTGTACGCGGCATAACTTTTTTGCGGGAGGATGCCCCCATGCTTCGGCATATATATATTTTAGGCACAGGTTGCGTTAAAAAAAATGTTTTATTTTTTACTAGGTTTTGTTTTGGTATTTGCTTTGCAGGTATGGTATGGTCTTACTGTTGTACTGTAATGTTACTTTGTTTTAATGTTAACCATCATTTGCTTAGCAGGTACGCCATTCAGTTGCATCGCGGATTTATTTATCTTGACAGCAACAGCGTTTGCTCCCACGATACATAAAGCCGTGACTCCAACGCTGTAGGAGGTAATTTCACCACCACAGTTAAAAAAAGAGCATATATGCCGAAGCATGGGGGCAGCAGGGGCGGAGGAACGATTTTGCTCCTAATGCCGCGTATATACGGTCGAAATTCCGACGGAGGCTTGCCCGTGGAAAAGTCCGACTGTGTGTACGCGGCATAACCTTTTATGCCGCGTACATACGGTCGAAATTCCGACGAAGGCTTGCCCGTGGAAAAGTCCGACCGTGTGTACGCGGCATAAATTTTTTGCGGGCGGATGCCCCCATGCTTCGGCATATATGCCCATCATTAGAAGTGGGTGGATGAAGGGAGGTATTCTAATGGTGGGCATACCCACCGATCAATCTCTTTTTTTCGTTCAGCCAACAGGCTGCATGAAAAAAAAGATTACAATACATGTCCAACAAGGACCAGCAACGTACTGGTATGTTGCTGGACTTTGAATGTTTATACCAGAATGATGCCTGCGGGTTTAGGTATCATCTTGGTATCATTCTTTTCAGCCAGTGGCCGGCTTTCATGTAAAAGCAATTCTAGCAGATAATTAGCCTCTAGACTGCTTTTACAAGCAGTGGGAGGGAATGCCCCCCCGGATATAAACAGCGCCATTGGGAAATTGGAAAAGCATTTTATCACACCGATCTTGGTGTGGTCAGATGCTTTGAGGGCAGAGGAAAGATCTAGGGTCTAACCCCCCAATTTTTTTCAAAAAAAGAGTACCTGTCACTACTTATTGCTATCATAGGGGATATTTACATTCCCTGAGATAACAATAGAAATGGTAAAAAAAAAAAAAAATATGGAAGGAACAGTTTAAAAATAAAATAAAAAAGCAAAATAAATAATAATAAAAAAAAAAAATCACCGCTGTCCCCCCCTGCTCTTGCGCAAAGGCGAACGCAAGCGTCGGTCTAGCGTCATATGTAAACAGCAAATGCATCATGCATGTGAGGTATCACTGCGAAGGTCAGCTCCTCTGTAAATCTAACGTGGTAACCTGTAAAGGCTTTTAAATGCTTTTAAAAATGAATGTAGTTTGTCGCCGCTGCGCGTTTGTGCGCAATTTTAAAGCATGTCGTGTTTGGTATACATGTACTCAGCCTAAGATCATCTTTTTTATTTCATCAAACATTTGGGCAATATAGTGTTTTTTAGTGCAATAAAAATAAAAAAAGTGTGTTTTCCCCCCAAAAAATGCGTTTGAAAAATCGCTGCGCAAATACTGTGTGTAAAAAAAAAATGCAACACCCACTATTTTAATCTGTAGGGCCTGTGCTTTAAAAAAATATATAATGTTTGGGGGTTCAACATAATTTTCTTGCAAAAAAAAAATGTTTTCATGTAAACAAAAAGTGTCAGAAAGGGCTTTGTCTTCAAGTGGTTAGAAGAGTGGATGATGTGTGACATAAGCTTCCTAATGTTGTGCATAAAATGCCAGGACAGTTCAAACCCCCCCCCTAATGACCCCATTTTGGAAAGTAGACACCTCAAGCTATGTGCTGAGAGGCATGTTGAGCCCATTGAATATTTATTTTTTTGTCCCAAGTGATTGAATAATGACAAAAAGAAAAAAAAAATGTACAAAAAGTTGTCACTAAATTATATATTGCTCAAACATGCCATGGTTATATGTGGAATTGCACCCCAAAATACATTCTGTTTCTTCTCCTGAGTACGGGGATACCACATGTGTGAGACTTTTTGGGAGCCTAGCCACGTACAGGACCCCGAAAACCAAGCACCGCCTTCAGGATTTCTATGGGTGTAAATTTTTGATTTCACTCCTCTCTGCCTATCACAGTTTCGGAGGCCATGGAATGCCCAGATGGCACAAAACCCCCCCAAATGACCCCATTTTGGAAAGTAGACACCCCAAGCTATTTGCTGAGAGGTATGTTGAGTATTTTGCAGATCTCGCTTTTTGTCACAAAGTTTTGAAAACTGAAAAAAAAAAAAAATAATAATAATAATTTCTTTCTTCATTTTCAAAAACAAATGAGAGCTGTAAAATACTCACCATGCCTCTCAGCAAATAGCTTGGGGTGTCTACTTTCCAAAATGGGGTCATTTGTGGGCGTTTTGGGCTATCTTAGCATTTTATGGCCTTCAAAACTGTGATAGGCAGTGAGGAGTGAAATCAAGAATCAAGCCCTTAGAAATCCTGAACACGGTGCTTGGTTTTCAGGGCCCCGTACGCGGCTAGGCTCTCAAAAAGTCCCACACATGTGGTATCCCCGTACTCAGGAGAAGCAGCAAAATGTATTTTGGGGTGCAATTTCACATATAACTATGGCATGTTTGAGCAATATATCATTTAGTGACAACTTTTTGTACATTTTTTTTTTTTTTGTCATTAATCAATCACTTGGGACAAAAAAAAAATATATATTCAATGGGCTCAACATGCCTCTAAGCAAATAGCTTGGGGTGTCTACTTTCCAAAATGGGGTCATTTGGGGGGGTTTTGTGCCATCTTGGCATTTTATGGCCTTCAAAACTGTGATAGGTAGTGATAGGTAGTGAGGAGTGAAATCAAAAATGTATGCCCTTAGAAACCTTGAAGGCGGTGCTTGGTTTTTGGGGTCCCGTACGCGGCTAGGCTCCCAAAAAGTCCCACACATGTGGTATCCCCGTACTCAGGAGAAGCAGCAGAATGTATTTTGGGGTGTAATTTCACATATGCCCATGGCATGTGTGAGCAATATATAATTTAGTGACAACTTTGTGCAAAAAAAAGTTTGTCATATTCCCGCAACTTGTGGCAAAATATAAAATATTCCATGGACTGAACATGCCTCTCAGTAAATAGCTTGGGGTGTTTACTTTCCAAAATGGGGTCATTTGGGGGGGTTTTGTGCTATTTTGGCATTTTATGGCCTTCAAAACTGTGATAGGTAGTGAGGAGTGAAATCAAAAATTTACGCCCTTAGAAATCCTGAAGGCGGTGCTTGGTTTTTGGGGCCCCGTACGCGGCTAGGCTCCCAAAAAGTCCCACACATGTGGTATCCCCGTACTCAGGAGAAGCAGCAGAATGTATTTTGGGGTGCAATTCCACATATAACCATGGCATGTTTGAGCAATATATCATTTAGTGACAACTTTTTGTACATTTTTTTTTTTTTGTCATTATTCAATCACTTGGGACAAAAAAATAATATTCAATGGGCTCAACATGCCTCTCAGCAAATAGCTTGGGGTGTCTACTTTCCAAAATGGGGTCATTTGGGGGGGTTTTGTGCCATCTTGGCATTTTATGGCCTTCAAAACTGTGATAGGTAGTGATAGGTAGTGAGGAGTGAAATCAAAAATGTATGCCCTTAGAAACCTTGAAGGCGGTGCTTGGTTTTTGGGGTCCCGTGCGCGGCTAGGCTCCCAAAAAGTTCCACACATGTGGTATCCCCGTACTCAGGAGAAGCAGCAGAATGTATTTTGGGGTGTAATTTCACATATGCCCATGGCATGTGTGAGCAATATATAATTTAGTGACAACTTTGTGCAAAAAAAAAAAAGTTTGTCATATTCCCGCAACTTGTGGCAAAATATAAAATATTCCATGGACTGAACATGCCTCTCAGTAAATAGCTTGGGGTGTTTACTTTCCAAAATGGGGTCATTTGGGGGGGTTTTGTGCTATTTTGGCATTTTATGGCCTTCAAAACTGTGATAGGTAGTGAGGAGTGAAATCAAAAATTTACGCCCTTAGAAATCCTGAAGGCGGTGCTTGGTTTTTGGGGCCCCGTACGCGGCTAGGCTCCCAAAAAGTCCCACACATGTGGTATCCCCGTACTCAGGAGAAGCAGCAGAATGTATTTTGGGGTGCAATTCCACATATAACCATGGCATGTTTGAGCAATATATCATTTAGTGACAACTTTTTGTACATTTTTTTTTTCTTTTTGTCATTATTCAATCATTTGGGACAAAAAAAAAATATTCAATGGGCTCAACATGCCTCTCAGCAAATAGCTTGGGGTGTCTACTTTCCAAAATGGGGTCATTTGGGGGGTTTTGTGCCATCTTGGCATTTTATGGCCTTCAAAACTGTGATAGGTAGTGATAGGTAGTGAGGAGTGAAATCAAAAATGTATGTCCTTAGAAACCTTGAAGGCGGTGCTTGGTTTTTGGGGTCCCGTACGCGGCTAGGCTCCCAAAAAGTCCCACACATGTGGTATCCCCGTACTCAGGAGAAGCAACAGAATGTATTTTGGGGTGTAATTTCACATATGCCCATGGCATGTGTGAGCAATATATCATTTAGTGACAACTTTGTGCAAAAAAAAAAGTTTGTCATATTCCCGCAACTTGTGGCAAAATATAAAATATTCCATGGACTAAACATGCCTCTCAGTAAATAGCTTGGGGTGTTTAGTTTCCAAAATGGGGTCATTTGGGGGGGTTTTGTGCTATTTTGGCATTTTATGGCCTTCAAAACTGTGATAGGTAGTGAGGAGTGAAATCAAAAATTTACGCCCTTAGAAATCCTGAAGGCGGTGCTTGGTTTTTGGGGCCCCGTACGCGGCTAGGCTCCCAAAAAGTCCCACACATGTGGTATCCCCGTACTCAGGAGAAGCAGCAAAATGTATTTTGGGGTGCAATTCCACATATAACCATGGCATGTTTGAGCAATATATCATTTAGTGACAACTTTTTGTACATTTTTTTTTTTTTGTCATTATTCAATCACTTGGGACAAAAAAAAAATAATATTCAATGGGCTCAACATGCCTCTCAGCAAATAGCTTGGGGTGTCTACTTTCCAAAATGGGGTCATTTGGGGGGGTTTTGTGCCATCTTGGCATTTTATGGCCTTCAAAACTGTGATAGGTAGTGAGGAGTGAAATCAAAAATGTATGCCCTTAGAAACCTTGAAGGCGGTGCTTGGTTTTTGGGGTCCCGTACGCGGCTAGGCTCCCAAAAAGTTCCACACATGTGGTATCCCCGTACTCAGGAGAAGCAGCAGAATGTATTTTGGGGTGTAATTTCACATATGCCCATGGCATGTGTGAGCAATATATAATTTAGTGACAACTTTGTGCAAAAAAAAAAAAAGTTTGTCATATTCCCGCAACTTGTGGCAAAATATAAAATATTCCATGGACTGAACATGCCTCTCAGTAAATAGCTTGGGGTGTTTACTTTCCAAAATGGGGTCATTTGGGGGGGTTTTGTGCTATTTTGGCATTTTATGGCCTTCAAAACTGTGATAGGTAGTGAGGAGTGAAATCAAAAATTTACGCCCTTAGAAATCCTGAAGGCGGTGCTTGGTTTTTGGGGCCCCGTACACGGCTAGGCTCCCAAAAAGTCCCACACATGTGGTATCCCCGTACTCAGGAGAAGCAGCAGAATGTATTTTGGGGTGCAATTCCACATATAACCATGGCATGTTTGAGCAATATATCATTTAGTGACAACTTTTTGTACATTTATTTTTTTCTTTTTGTCATTATTCAATCATTTGGGACAAAAAAAAAATATTCAATGGGCTCAACATGCCTCTAAGCAAATAGCTTGGGGTGTCTACTTTCCAAAATGGGGTCATTTGGGGGGGTTTTGTGCCATCTTGGCATTTTATGGCCTTCAAAACTGTGATAGGTAGTGATAGGTAGTGAGGAGTGAAATCAAAAATGTATGCCCTTAGAAACCTTGAAGGCGGTGCTTGGTTTTTGGGGTCCCGTACGCGGCTAGGCTCCCAAAAAGTCCCACACATGTGGTATCCCCGTACTCAGGAGAAGCAGCAGAATGTATTTTGGGGTGTAATTTCACATATGCCCATGGCATGTGTGAGCAATATATAATTTAGTGACAACTTTGTGCAAAAAAAAGTTTGTCATATTCCCGCAACTTGTGGCAAAATATAAAATATTCCATGGACTGAACATGCCTCTCAGTAAATAGCTTGGGGTGTTTACTTTCCAAAATGGGGTCATTTGGGGGGGTTTTGTGCTATTTTGGCATTTTATGGCCTTCAAAACTGTGATAGGTAGTGAGGAGTGAAATCAAAAATTTACGCCCTTAGAAATCCTGAAGGCGGTGCTTGGTTTTTGGGGCCCCGTACGCGGCTAGGCTCCCAAAAAGTCCCACACATGTGGTATCCCCGTACTCAGGAGAAGCAGCAGAATGTATTTTGGGGTGCAATTCCACATATAACCATGGCATGTTTGAGCAATATATCATTTAGTGACAACTTTTTGTACATTTTTTTTTTTTTGTCATTATTCAATCACTTGGGACAAAAAAAATAATATTCAATGGGCTCAACATGCCTCTCAGCAAATAGCTTGGGGTGTCTACTTTCCAAAATGGGGACATTTGGGGGGGTTTTGTGCCATCTTGGCATTTTATGGCCTTCAAAACTGTGATAGGTAGTGATAGGTAGTGAGGAGTGAAATCAAAAATGTATGCCCTTAGAAACCTTGAAGGCGGTGCTTGGTTTTTGGGGTCCCGTGCGCGGCTAGGCTCCCAAAAAGTTCCACACATGTGGTATCCCCGTACTCAGGAGAAGCAGCAGAATGTATTTTGGGGTGTAATTTCACATATGCCCATGGCATGTGTGAGCAATATATAATTTAGTGACAACTTTGTGCAAAAAAAAAAAAGTTTGTCATATTCCCGCAACTTGTGGCAAAATATAAAATATTCCATGGACTGAACATGCCTCTCAGTAAATAGCTTGGGGTGTTTACTTTCCAAAATGGGGTCATTTGGGGGGGTTTTGTGCTATTTTGGCATTTTATGGCCTTCAAAACTGTGATAGGTAGTGAGGAGTGAAATCAAAAATTTACGCCCTTAGAAATCCTGAAGGCGGTGCTTGGTTTTTGGGGCCCCGTACGCGGCTAGGCTCCCAAAAAGTCCCACACATGTGGTATCCCCGTACTCAGGAGAAGCAGCAGAATGTATTTTGGGGTGCAATTCCACATATAACCATGGCATGTTTGAGCAATATATCATTTAGTGACAACTTTTTGTACATTTTTTTTTTCTTTTTGTCATTATTCAATCATTTGGGACAAAAAAAAAATATTCAATGGGCTCAACATGCCTCTCAGCAAATAGCTTGGGGTGTCTACTTTCCAAAATGGGGTCATTTGGGGGGTTTTGTGCCATCTTGGCATTTTATGGCCTTCAAAACTGTGATAGGTAGTGATAGGTAGTGAGGAGTGAAATCAAAAATGTATGTCCTTAGAAACCTTGAAGGCGGTGCTTGGTTTTTGGGGTCCCGTACGCGGCTAGGCTCCCAAAAAGTCCCACACATGTGGTATCCCCGTACTCAGGAGAAGCAACAGAATGTATTTTGGGGTGTAATTTCACATATGCCCATGGCATGTGTGAGCAATATATCATTTAGTGACAACTTTGTGCAAAAAAAAAAGTTTGTCATATTCCCGCAACTTGTGGCAAAATATAAAATATTCCATGGACTAAACATGCCTCTCAGTAAATAGCTTGGGGTGTTTAGTTTCCAAAATGGGGTCATTTGGGGGGGTTTTGTGCTATTTTGGCATTTTATGGCCTTCAAAACTGTGATAGGTAGTGAGGAGTGAAATCAAAAATTTACGCCCTTAGAAATCCTGAAGGCGGTGCTTGGTTTTTGGGGCCCCGTACGCGGCTAGGCTCCCAAAAAGTCCCACACATGTGGTATCCCCGTACTCAGGAGAAGCAGCAAAATGTATTTTGGGGTGCAATTCCACATATAACCATGGCATGTTTGAGCAATATATCATTTAGTGACAACTTTTTGTACATTTTTTTTTTTTTGTCATTATTCAATCACTTGGGACAAAAAAAAAATAATATTCAATGGGCTCAACATGCCTCTCAGCAAATAGCTTGGGGTGTCTACTTTCCAAAATGGGGTCATTTGGGGGGGTTTTGTGCCATCTTGGCATTTTATGGCCTTCAAAACTGTGATAGGTAGTGAGGAGTGAAATCAAAAATGTATGCCCTTAGAAACCTTGAAGGCGGTGCTTGGTTTTTGGGGTCCCGTACGCGGCTAGGCTCCCAAAAAGTTCCACACATGTGGTATCCCCGTACTCAGGAGAAGCAGCAGAATGTATTTTGGGGTGTAATTTCACATATGCCCATGGCATGTGTGAGCAATATATAATTTAGTGACAACTTTGTGCAAAAAAAAAAAAAGTTTGTCATATTCCCGCAACTTGTGGCAAAATATAAAATATTCCATGGACTGAACATGCCTCTCAGTAAATAGCTTGGGGTGTTTACTTTCCAAAATGGGGTCATTTGGGGGGGTTTTGTGCTATTTTGGCATTTTATGGCCTTCAAAACTGTGATAGGTAGTGAGGAGTGAAATCAAAAATTTACGCCCTTAGAAATCCTGAAGGCGGTGCTTGGTTTTTGGGGCCCCGTACACGGCTAGGCTCCCAAAAAGTCCCACACATGTGGTATCCCCGTACTCAGGAGAAGCAGCAGAATGTATTTTGGGGTGCAATTCCACATATAACCATGGCATGTTTGAGCAATATATCATTTAGTGACAACTTTTTGTACATTTATTTTTTTCTTTTTGTCATTATTCAATCATTTGGGACAAAAAAAAAATATTCAATGGGCTCAACATGCCTCTCAGCAAATAGCTTGGGGTGTCTACTTTCCAAAATGGGGTCATTTGGGGGGGTTTTGTGCCATCTTGGTATTTTATGGCCTTCAAAACTGTGATAGGTAGTGATAGGTAGTGAGGAGTGAAATCAAAAATGTATGTCCTTAGAAACCTTGAAGGCGGTGCTTGGTTTTTGGGGTCCCGTACGCGGCTAGGCTCCCAAAAAGTCCCACACATGTGGTATCCCCATACTCAGGAGAAGCAACAGAATGTATTTTGGGGTGTAATTTCACATATGCCCATGGCATGTGTGAGCAATATATAATTTAGTGACAACTTTGTGCAAAAAAAAAAAAGTTTGTCATATTCCCGCAACTTGTGGCAAAATATAAAATATTCCATGGACTGAACATGCCTCTCAGTAAATAGCTTGGGGTGTCTACTTTCCAAAATGGGGTCATTTTGGGGGGTTTTGTGCTATTTTGGCATTTTATGGCCTTCGAAACTGTGATAGGTAGTGAGGAGTGAAATCAAAAATTTGCGCCCTTAGAAATCCTGAAGGCGGTGCTTGGTTTCTGGGGTCCCGTACGTGGCTAGGCTCCCAAAAAGTCCCACACATGTGGTATCCCCGTACTCAGAAGAAGCAGCAGAATGTATTTTGGGGTGCAATTCCACATATAACCATGGCATGTGTGAGCAATATATAATTTAGTGACAACTTTTTGTAATTCTTCTTTCTTTTTTTTTTTTCTGTCATTATTTAATCACTTGGGACAAAAAAAAATATTCAATGGGCTCAACATGCCTCTCAGCAATTTCCTTGGGGTGTCTACTTTCCAAAATGGGGTCATTTGGGGGGTTTTGTACTGCCCTGCCATTTTAGCACCTCAAGAAATGAGATAGGCAGTCATAAATTTAAAGCTGTGTAAATTCCAGAAAATGTACCCTAGTTTGTAAACGCTATAACTTTTGCGCAAACCAATAAATATACGCTTATTGACATTTTTTTTAGTAAAGACATGTGGCTGAATACATTTTGGCCTAAATGTATGACTAAAATTGAGTTTATTCGATTTTTCTTATAACAAAAAGTAGAAAATATCATTTTTTTTCAAAATTTTCGGTCTTTTTCCGTTTATATCGCAAAAAATAAAAATCGCAGAGGCAATCAAATACCATTAAAAGAAATCTCTATTTGTGGGAAGAAAAGGACACAAATTTCGTTTGGGTACAACATTGCATGTCCGCACAATTTACAGTTAAATCAGCGCAGTGCAAAATTCTGAAATCACCTCTGGTCCTCTAGCTACCAAATGGTCCGGGGCTTAAGTGGTTAAATATCATACCTGGAGGGTGTCTAAAGTATGCCTGTGAAGTGCCACGTGTTTCCCGTGTTTAGAACTGTTCCTGCACAAAATGACATTTGTAAAGGAAAAAAAGCCATTTAAAACTGCTTGCGGCTTTAATGTGGTCCCGGTAATATGGATGAAAATCTTTGAGAAAAATGGCATGGCTACCCCATCAACCCCCCCCCCACCCCAGCCCATTACCAGCACCTTTGGGTCTTGTATGGATATTAAGGGGAACCCCGCACCCAAAATAAAAAAAGGCCCTATATACTCTGAACAGCAGTATACAGGCGGTGAAAACAAGACAGGGACTGTAGGTTTGTTCTTAAGTAGAATTTGTTTGTAATTTTGAACAGGTACATTGTTTAACCACTTAACGACCGCTCACTGTATATATACGTCGGCAGAATGGCACCGACAGGCACAATCACGTACCTGTACGTGCCTGCCTTCGTATAGTTGGGGGGTCCCATCGGACCCCCCTTCTATGCAGTGAGCGGTTGGCATCGTTCCGGGAGCGATCCGTGATGAGGGAACGGCCATTCGTTTCCGGCCACCCCCTCGCAATCGCTCCCGGCGAATGAAAAGCTTCCTCTGCCTGTGTAATGTTCACACAGGCAGGAGGAAGTGATGTCATCTCTCATGCGGCGCTCACATATACCGAGCGCCGCATGAGAGAAGACACAGAGGTTAGTGCACTAAACAGCACACTGACACCACACACATAGGCACATGATCGCCCCCCCCAGGCCCCCCCAGACACCCCCCAGATCACCCCCCAGCCCCCAGTCACAGTGTCATTGCAGTGACCATTTATTTACTGATCACTGCAATCAGTGACATTTGTGACTGTAAAAGTGTCAGGGCAGAGTGTTTTAGGTCCAGTGTAGCCCCCTAATCCCCCTTAATAAAGGTTTAACCCCTTGATTGCCCCCCAGGTAACCCTTTCACCCCCTAGCACCGCTGTCACTAAGCGATCGATTTTCTGATCGCTGTATTAGTGTCGGTGATGCCGATAGGTAGCCAGTTATTTTTTTTAGGTTCGCCGAAGGTTTTTATAGCGTCAGGTACCCCCATATATTACCTGATAAAGGTTTAACCCCTTGATCGCCCCCCCAGGTAACCCTTTCACCCCCTTTTGCCAGTGTCACTAAGCGATCGTTTTTCTGATCGCTGTCTTAGTGTCGGTGATGCCAAGAGGTAGCCAAATATTTTTTTTAGGTTCGCCGCAGGTTTTTATAGCGTCAGGTACCCCCATATATTACCTAATAAAGGTTTAACCCCTTGATCGCCCCCCAGGTAACCCTTTCACCCCCTTTGCCAGTGTCACTAAGCGATCGATTTTCTGATCTCCGTATTAGTTATGCTGGTGCCGATGGGTAGCCAGTTATTTTTTTTAGGTTTGCCGCAGGTTTTTATAGTGTCAGGTACCCCCATATATTATCTAATAAAGGTTTTAACCCCCTAATTGCCCCTAGTTAACCCTTTCACCAGTGATCACCGTATAAGTGTTACTGGTGACACTGGTTAGCCAGTTAGTTATTTTGTTATTTAGGTTCCCCGTCAGGTTTTTATATAGTGTCAGGTACCCCCATATATTACCTAATAAAGGTTTAACCCACTGATTGCCCCTAGTTAACCCTTTCACCAGTGATCACCATATAAGTGTTACGGGTGACGCTGGTGAGTTAGTTTGCGTTTTATAGTGTCAGGGCACCCGCCGTATATAACCCAATAAAGGTTTAACCCCCTAATCGCCTGCCGGGTGGTATCAATTAGGTTTTAGCGTCAGAGAGGGTCTGCGTCGCCCCAGGCAGCGTCAGGTTAGTGCCAGTAACGCCAACACCTACGCGTAAAGCATACACCTCCCTTAGTGGTATAGTATCTGAACAGATCAATATCTGATCTGATCAGATCTATACTAGCGTCCCCAGCAGTTTAGGGTTCCCAAAAACGCAGTGTTAGCGGGATCAGCCCAGATACCTGCTAGCACCTGCGTTTTGCCCCTCCGTCCAGCCCAGGCCACCCAAGTGCAGTATCGATCGATCACTGTCACTTACAAAACACAACACACATAACTGCAGTGTTCGCAGAGACAGGCCTGATCCCTGCGACTCCAGTGCTGTAGGAGGTGATTTCACCACCACAGTTAAAAAAAAAGAGCATATATGCCGAAGCATGGGGGCAGCAGGGGCGGAGGAGCGATTTTGCTCCTAATGCCGCGTACATACGGTCAAAATTCCGACGGAGGCATGCCCGTGGAAAAGTCCGACCATGTGTGTGCGGCATAACTTTTGCGGGAGGATGCCCCCATGCTTCGGCATATATAAATGGTGCATGTATGCCCATCATTAGAAGTGGGTGGATGAAGGGAGGTATTCTAATGGTGGGCATACCCACCGATCAATCTCTTTTTTTCGTGCAAAAAAGATTACAATACATGTCCAACAAGGACCAGCAACGTACTGGTATGTTGCTGGACTTTGAATGGTTATACCAGATTGATGCCTGCGGGTTTAGGTATCATCTTGGTATCATTCTTTTCAGCCAGCGGCCGACTTTCATGTAAAAGCAATCCTAGCGGCTAATTAGCCTCTGGACTGCTTTTACAAGCAGTGGGAGGGAATGTCCCCCCCCGGATATAAAAAGCGCCATTGGGAAATTGGAAAAGCATTTGATCACACCGAGCTTGGTGTGGTCAGATGCTTTGAGGGCAGAGGAAAGATCTAGTGTCCAATAGACCCCAGTTGTTTCAAAAAAAGAGTACCTGTCACTACCTATTGCTATCATAGGGGATATTTACATTCCCTGAGATAACAATAAAAATGATTAAAAAAAAATATGGAAGGAACAGTTTAAAAATAAAATAAAAAAGCAAAATTAATAATAAAAAAAAAAAAAAAAAAGCACCCCTGTCCCGCCCTGCTCTTGCGCAATGGCGAACGCAAGCGTCGGTCTGGCATCATATGTAAACAGCAATTGCATCATGCATGTGAGGTATCACCGCGAAGGTCAGATCAAGGGAAGTCATTTTAGTAGTAGACCTCCTCTGTAAATCTAACGTGGTAACCTGTAAAGGCTTTTAAAGGCTTTTAAAAATGTATGTAGTTTGTCGCCACTGCGCGTTTGTGCGAAATTTTAAAGCATGTCGTGTTTGGTATCTATGTACTCGGCCTAAGATCATCTTTTTTATTTCATCAAACATTTGGGCAATATAGTGTGTTTTAGTGCATTAAAATTAAAAAAAGTGTATTTTTTCCCCAAAAAATGCGTTTGAAAAATCGCTGCGCAAATACTGTGTGGAAAAAAAAATGCAACACCCACCATTTTAATCTGTAAGGCCTTTGCTTTAAAAAATATATAATGTTTGGGGGTTCAACATAATTTTCTTGCAAAAAAAAACGGAAAATTGTATCATACTTACCAGTAATTTTCCTTTCCAGGTGCCTATCCATGGCAGCATACCTGTGACAAGCTCCGCCTTGGCTCCTCCCTCAGGACTAGTGAATATTATAAAAGAGTTGGTTAGCACAGCCCCAGCATTCTCCATAATATAGAATACCGAGGGTGGGATTGTATGCTGCCATGGATAGGCACCAGGAAAGGAAAATTACTGGTAAGTATGATACAATTTTCCGTTTTCCTGGTGCCTCCATGGCAGCATACCTGTGACAAATAACTAGCTGATATGGGTGGGATGATGCTCAGAGGTTTATTTTAAAGAGATTATTATCATCATTTAGAGGAAGAAGCAAAGGCTGATTTGACCGCCTGTCTGCCAAACTCCACCGATGAGAGAGCTCCTGGGTCTACTCGGTAATGTTTCAGAAACGTATGTTGGAATGACCAAAGTCGCTGCCCTGTAAATAGTTTCAATTGACACATTCGCTCTTGCCGCCCAAGAGGCAGAAACCGTTCTGGTGGAGTGTGCCCTGACTATCGAAGGGAATCCCAGTCCTTTTGCCCTGTACACCTTGTGGATGAGTTTAGCGAACCATGAGGCAATCGTTCTTGCTGACGCCTCCTTGCCTTTGTTTATGAACAACCTGATAGTGTCCCTGAAGGATGCTGTAGTCTGCAGATAGCATCTCAAAGTGGAGGCAATGTCCAGCTTGTGAAGAGAACCTGAGTCCTATTTTGAAAATGTTGGAAGTGCCCAAGGCTCCGACATGTTCGAGGATGATGTGACCTTGGGGCTAAATCGCACCGTTCCGAGTTCTACCCTGTCAGGAAAGAATATGATATGATGAAGATCCGCTCCTAAACCTTGGAGCTCTGAAACCCGCCTGTCAGAAGTTATGGCTATTAAGAAGGATAGCTTCATGGTTAGATTCCAAAGCGATGCTGACTCTGAAGAGGCAAGAGGTGGATTGGTTAAAGACTCTAGGCTGATAGCAAGGTCTCAAGTGGGAAAAGATTGTTTAGTTGGCGGTCGGATCTTTTTGACAGCTTTGAAAAATTGGATTATTAATGAATCCTCATTCCATCTGGATGCCGCTGAAATTGCCGCTACCTGCACCTTTAGTGTACCTAAGCAAGACCTAGGTCTAAGCCTGCCTGCAAGAATTTTTAGAATTTGAGAGGATGATGGAAAATCTGGATCGCAGTTTCTGCCAATCATGAAGGCCCTGAATTTGTTCCACACCTTATCGTATATACTGTTTGTGGATGGCTTTCTTGCGCTGAGCAGGGTTTCGATAACTTTGTTGGGACACCCTAGGGATTGGAATATTTCCCTTTCAGCTGCCAGATGTGAAGATTTAACCTGCGGGAATCTGGATGGGTGTGACATCCCTGGGACAGGAGAAAAGGTATTTTTGGAACCTTGACTGGAGGCTGTGTATTCAGGTACATTGCTGTGGGGAACCAGGGACGTCTTGGCCAGTACGGTAGGACCGCTATCACCGTTGTGGTTTCTACCATAAGCCTCAACAGGAGTTTTTTTGGAATGAGAGGCCATGGAGAGAAGGCATAGGCCAGATTGCATGCCCAGGGGCTGAGAGAGCATCTACTGCCTCCGCCTGGGGATGAGGAAGTCTTGAGATAAACCTTGAAAACTTGGTATTTAATGCTGTTGCAAATAGGCCCAGCCTGAGGGGACCCCACTGGTCCACTAACCAGTCGAAAACTTTCGGGTGCAGAGACTATTCGTTGGAATCTACGAACCTGCGAGATAGGCGGTTGGCCCTTGAGTTGAGAAGACCGGGCAGACAGACTGCCCCTAGGTCTTTTAGATTCCTTTTTGCCCAAAAGAATATGGTTTCACTTCTTTCAGCAGGGACCTGTGCGCGTCCCTCCTTGTTGGTGTATATAAGACACCGCAGCCCTGTTGTCCATTCGGAGAGGAACTGGTTTGCCTGTAATCTTGAATTCTAGGGCTAGCAATGCAAAAGGTAGGCTGCCCGGACCTCCAGGATATTTGATACCAGGCCTGTTGTATGGAAGGACCATCTTTCTTGCCCTGAGATCTGGTTGCAGTGTGATCCCCACCTGCTTCACTGGCATCAGTAATAATTGTGATCCAGTTGACATGTCCTAATGGACGTGATTTCATAGGCGTGTGTTTCTTCATCCACCAATGTAGACTCCTGAGCATCAGGGTCGTCAGGTGTATGGGTTGGGATAGATACCGTCTGTTCCACAGCCTCAAGAACTCCAGCTGGAAATGTCTCAAATGCCAATGGGCCCAAGGGACCATAGGGATGCATGACGACATCCGGCCTATCAGGCTCTGACAGTTCGAGTATGACAGGTGGGATCTCACACTGACTTTCTTCATCTGTCGAATAGTCGATGTCACCTTTTGAGGTGGGAGGGATACTGTACCATTCTGTTCCACTAACTGGGCTGGATCCTTCGCCCGGAGATGAAGGTCATCCAAGTAATGGTATACTCGAAGCCCTAATTCTCTTAGAGGAGCTATGATGGCAATTAGGGTCTTCGTAAAGACTCTTGGTGACGTGCAGAGGCTGAATGGGAGACTCCAAAATTTAAGATGTACACTGCAAACCTCGGATATTTCTGGAAAGGAGGGAGTGTCGGTATATGCAGGTAAACTGCCTTTTGAATTTTTTTAGGAAGATATAGCGATTTTGCCTCTTCAGGTCTAACACAGGTCTCCAACCTCTGTTTCTCTTGGGGACTAGAAACAGGGTGGAGTAAAAACTGAAAATCTTTCTGATGGAGACACTGGAACCACTGCTTGCTGTTCCTGCAAGGAGAGAAGAAATTGCTGTAGTGCTTCCGTTCTTTTGGGGGAACCTTGACACCCTTGTCGGAGAGAAGAAGTCTTTGGAGGGTTTGTCTAGAAACGACCAGAAGTGACCGTATTTAACTGTGGAGACTACCCACGAATCCCTGCACTTTGTTCCCAGATCTTCAAGAAGTGTTTGAGTCTGGCCCCCACAGGGATCGCTTGGGATGGCCTGGCGTCAAAAGGATTTAACAGAATCCTGAGGGATAGGCACGAGTCTCTGTCTAAGAGTCTTGAGGAAGGTAGACTGCGTGCTTCTCCAATTTTTCCTGCGAAGGTCCTGGAGCGCCTGGATCGCCTGGATCGCCTGTCTTGGGGTAACAGGCCCAATGACGCGAGAGATGGCCTTGTCCAATTTCTCCCCAAACAAGGCTTTTCCGTCAAAGGGTATCTTGCACCAATTCTGCTTTGAGGCAATATCTGCTGACCAAGGTTCCAGCCACAAGGCCCGTTTGGCCATAACTGTGTGGAGCATTGACCTTGCAGAGTATCGAATTGAATCGATCGTGGCTTCACCAATAAGATCTACTGAGAGCTTTAGCTCCACTAAGGCCCTGATGATGTCCTCCCCTGGGGTATCCTGTTAGATTGCAAACTCTATATCATCTGTCCAGACGCATAGGGCGTTGGACACTGACGTCAGGGCTATCGCAGGTTTACAAGCGTTGCCCGCCATCTTTTGGGAGATCAACAGTGGCAGCCCGTCCATAGGGGGCGCCTGGGCGCCGACCCCCCCCCCCCCCCCCCCCCTCCTGTAGTCACAAAAAAAAATTTTTTTTTTTTAATACTGCCCTTTTAAGGAAATGTTTTTTTTCAAAAAAATGTCCTTTCGCTAAATGCACTATGTGGCGCCGGCCACGTGCATTATGGGAAGCGCCACGTCAATGCAATCACGAGATTGCAGACGCGGCGCTTCATTTGCGGGCTTTTGTTCCGGCTTGTGGCGTGTACCGAAGCGCCACAGCTACTGCCCGGCACTCGTAGTATCTATTACTACGGCCGGGCAGTTTGATTGACATCTGTTAGATCATGATGTCACTTCCTGTTTTCTCTTCTCTCATTGCGCCCGAGAGAGAAGAGAAAACAGGAAGTATGAGGACAGAGCGGACTCATCCAAGACACAAGGGGAGAACAACACACAAAAAGCTAAGTCCCGCTGTGTGAAATATTTCTCTGCGTTTGGCGGCACCCCCTCCCCCCCCCATGCTTATTAACTGTAATGTAAATGTAATGTAATGTAGTTCCTGATGCAACAGTGTGATTCATGTCTCGGCGCTCGGCCGCCCCCCCCCCCCCTATCAACTTTATTGTGATTCTGATGCCCCATAGACACGATCGTTTTTCATGCCGTTAAAAATTCCATTTTTAAAAATGGCCATTAAAAATGATCGTGTGTATGCTCCAGAGCATTTTTAACGACGTGAAAAACAGGCATTAAAAATTTCGAACATGCTCTCTTTTTTCACGTCGTTTTTCATGTCGTTTTTTTTAACGACGTGAAAAACGATAGTGTGTATGCTTTAACGACGTGAAAAACCGCGCATGCTCAGAATCAAGTATGAGACGGGAGCGCTCGTTCTGGTAAAACTAGCGTTCATAATGGAGATAGCACATTCGTCACGCAGTAACGGACTGAAAAGCACAAGGCTGAAAAGCGCGAATCGTTGCTCAACAAACTTTACTAACATGAAGGGTGGCGCCATTCGAGCAGAACTTCCCCTTTATAGTGCCGTCGTACGTGGTATACGTCACTGCGCTTTGCTTGATCGTTTTTTAAAATGATCGTGTGTACGCAAGACAGGCTTGATAGGAAACATGAAAAAAAACGACGTGAAAAACGGCAAGAAAAAAAATGACAAGAAAAACGATCGTGTGTATGGGGCATGAATGTCATTTTCAGAATTTCGGCTTTCATTTGATGGGGAACGGAGGCTGCATTTGATGGGGGACAGGCTGCCTTTGATGGGGGACAGAGGCTGCACAGGCTGCCTTTGATGGGGGAACAGGCTACATTTGATGGGGGACAGGCTACATTTGATGGGGGACAGGCTGCATTTGATGGGGGACAGGCTGCATTTGATGGGGGAACAGGCTACATTTGATGGGGGACAGGCTGCATTTGATGGGGAACAGAGGCTGCACAGGCTGCATTTGATGGGGGAACAGGCTACATTTGATGGGGGACAGGCTGCATTTGATGGGGGGCAGGCTGCATTTGATGGGGAACAGAGGCTGCACAGGCTACATTTGATGGGGGAACAGGCTACATTTGATGGGGGACAGGCTGCATTTGATGGGGAACAGAGGCTGCATTTGATGGGGGAACAGGCTACATTTGATGGGGGACAGGCTGCATTTGATGGGGAACAGAGGCTGCACAGGCTGCATTTGATCGGGGAACAGAGGCTGCATTTGATGGGGGAACAGGCTACATTTGATGGGGGACAGGCTACATTTGATGGAGGACAGGCTGCATGTGATGGGGAACAGAGGCTGCACAGGCTGCATTTGATGGGGGAACAGAGGCTGCATTTGATGGGGGAACAGGCTACATTTGATGGGGGAACAGGCTACATTTGATGGGGGACAGGCTGCATTTGATGGGGGAACAGGCTACATTTGATGGGGGACAGGCTGCATTTGATGGGGGACAGGCTGCATTTGATGGGGGACAGGCTGCATTTGATGGGGAACAGGCTACATTTGATGGGGGACAGGCTGCATTTGATGGGGGGCAGGCTGCATTTGATGGGGAACAGAGGCTGCACAGGCTGCATTTGATGGGGGAACAGGCTACATTCGATGGGGAACAGGCTACATTTGATGGGGGACAGGCTGCATTTGATAAGGAACAGAGGCTGCATTTGATGGGGGACAGGCTGCATTTGATGGGGGACAGGCTGCATTTGATGGGGAACAGAGGCTGCACAGGCTGCATTTGATGGGGGACAGGCTTCATTTGATGAGGGACAGGCTGCATTAGATGGGGAACAGAGGCTGCATTTGATGGGGGACAGGCTGCATTTGATGGGGGACAGGCTGCATTTGATGGGGAACAGGCTACATTTGATGGGGGACAGGCTACATTTGATGGGGGACAGGCTGCATTTGATGGGGGACAGGCTGCATTTGATGGGGGACAGGCTGCATTTGATGGGGAACAAAGGCTGCATTTGATGGGGAACAGAGGCTGCACAGGCTGCATTTGATGGGGGGCAGGCTTCATTTGATGAGGGACAGGCTGCATTAGATGGGGAACAGAGGCTGCATTTGATGGGGGACAGGCTGCATTTGATGGGGGACAGGCTGCATTTGATAAGGAACAAAGGCTGCATTTGATGGGGGACAGGCTGCCTTTGATGGGGGACAGGCTGCCTTTGATGGGGGAACAGGCTACATTTGATGGGGGACAGGCTGCATTTGATGGGGAACAGAGGCTGCACAGGCTGCATTTGATGGGGGACAGGCTACATTTGATGGGGGACTGTATTGCGTTTGTTAAAAATATGATTTTTATTATATTAATCAGACATAGGATACATGGGACAATTTTACAATAGTCAGATTACCTGTCAGCATTTGGTTTAAGTAGATCTCTCAAACAAATGACAATGGGATTAGATACCATTGTTGTATCCAATATGCTAATGTCTCTATAGCTACAGTAAACATTACCTGTTTGAGATTTCTTTCAGCTCTCAAACTGAAAGAAATCACAGTTTAGATTACAGGTTCGTTTTTTGAGTAGACAATAGGTAGATAGCATTGTTGTATTCAATGCTATTGTTGAAATACAGCTACAGTTTTGATAATGGTAAACAGCCTGACACACATAAAAAAGCAGGACAGAAAGGTACACGAACACAAACCATGTTGCTGTAAGATCATGAAGAAGAAGAGAACCTGGTCTCCAAGAAGAATTATTGCCAATGGAGATCACGAGTAATCGAAGATAAGTAACCTTTAAATGTATTTGTAGTTATAGACCATAGGCTGTTCTATTTTCTAGGCATTTTGCTTGTTATAGAAATCTGTCAGTCTTGTAGTATATTCCTAATATTGTAATAGTTTTGTATGTACAGCATCTTGTATAGTAAAAGCACATGTACACACTGCAGAAGTCTCAGCTTCCTTGTTATACCACAGAGTAACCTTGCTAGATAGACGCAAGCGAAACATTTGGGGGCTCGTCCGGGATCGGAGGGTCCAGTCAGTATGCAGAGTTGAAAGCTGTAGTGATGACTCTTCAGGAGGATCCTTCTTCCCATGTCACTATCTACACTGACAGCTGGGCGGTTTTTAAAGGACTGACAACTTGGATGCCCACGTGGAAGTCCAATGAATGGATGATTCATGGAAAGGTGGTGTGGGGAGGCAAGGAAGTCTGGGACTACATCTGGAAGGAAGCTCACTCCCGCACCATAAAAGTGGGGCATATTGATGCACATGTGCCCCTAGTACCAGACTTTGAGAACTATAACAGAGTTGCAGATGAAATCGCAAAAGTGAAGGCAGTTGTGCCAATTGATCCTGTTTTGATGAACTTGGCCAACTGGGCCCACAAACAATCTGGACATTTGGGGCAGAAAGCAACATATGAATGGGCACAGCAGAGAGGATTGCCTATATCCATGGACATGATAAAGACTGTAATAGGGAACTGTACAGTGTGTGGAGAAGTGCGACAATGGCCATTGCAAAAGTACTCCACTGGGTCGATTAAGAGGGGCGAGAGGCCTGCAGAGATCTGGCAGATTGACTTCATCGGTCCCCTGCCCCGGGGAAACAATGGACTGAGATATTGTTGCACTGCAGTGGACACCTATTCAGGACTTATGCCCCATACACACGATCATTTTTAATGTCATTTTTAAAACTGACGTTTTTCTTGTCATTTTTTTTCTTGTTTCCTCTCAAGCCTGTCTTGCGTACACACCATCATTTTAAAAAATGTTCAAGCAAAGCGCAGTGACGTACAGCACGTACGACGGCACTATAAAGGGGAAGTTCCGTTCGAATGGCGCCACCCTTCATGTTAGTAAAGTTTGTTGAGAGACGATTCGCTCTTTTCAGTCTTGTGCTTTTCAGTCCGTTACTGCGTGACGAATGTGCTATCTCCATTACGAACGCTAGTTTTACCAGAACGAGCGCTCCCGTCTCATACTTGATTCTGAGCATGCGCGTTTTTTTCACGTCGTTAAAGCATACACACTATCATTTTTAACGTCGTTAAAAAAAACGACATGAAAAACGACGTGAAAAAAGAGAGCATGTCCGGAATTTTTAATGGCCGTTTTTCACGTCGTTAAAAATGCTCTGGAGCCTACACACGATCATTTTTAATGGCCATTTTTTAAAATGGCATTTTTAACGGCATGAAAAACGATCGTGTGTACGGGGCATTATGCTTGTTCATCCTTGCAAACGTGCAGATCAAGCCGCAACGCTTCAACTGCTTCAGAAACTTGTCGTTGCTTATGGTTGTCCCAAACAAGTCCAAAGTGATAATGGCTCACACTTCACCGGATTAACAGTACAGCAGTGGGCCAAAGATTCTGGAGTGTACTGGTTGTGCCACATCCCATACCATCCACAGGCAGCTGGTTTGATTGAAAGATACAACGGGCTATTGAAGGACCAGATACGCAAAATTACACCCACACATACACTAAGGGGGTGGGATCGGGTCCTCACACAGGCAGTCATGTTGTTAAATTCTAGGCCAATAGCCAAAAGCACACCATATGAGAGGATGGTAGGGGCTGAGGCACAGATTCCACAGCTGGAGTGCAGAGTTCAGTATTTATGTAAGGTTCCTGAAAGAACAGGGTTTAACAGATACCATGTTACTGCTTCCCATGACATAGAAACCAAGAGTGACGTATCTGAAGCTGAAGCCTATCTAGGAATGAGAGGGAATCCGGCAGGAAGGTTTGAAGTCATATTTGCATTGGCAGATGAGCTTCAAGACAGTGGCTGGGACTCTGACTGGTTAGTGGATACTTCTCAGCAAAAGTGGAAAGTGAGGCTACATAACATCAAACCTTCCAAAATAAACAGCAGTGATTTTCTGGGAAATATCAGTATATTTCCTCTCCTCCCTATTGATGTTCTTTGGGAGGGTCAGAGGTGCATACAGGCAGGTGGCAAAGTATTGGTCAGATATCCAGGCAAGAAGCCATTTAGAGGAGAGATAGTAGCTGAAGGGCCAGGATCTACTGTTTATGTATTGTTAGAAGGAACAGATAATCTGCTTTGTTTTCCACTCCACAGGTTGTCTCCGATTTGATCCATAGGAAGACCAGAGAAAAGTGGTTACATGATGGAAAGAATGACGGAAGATCGCAAGAGCTGTGGAGAACAAGGCCTTTTGATGTATTCCAAGCCTGGACTTGTTTCTAAAGAACTTTAGAATGGACTTTCTAATGAACTTTTATCCAAAGACTGAAACACCTTCCCAGTGACAGAAATATGGGAGGGGTTGCATTTAAGGAAAATTCATGTGTATATTGAGTTTTTAGTAATGAAGAGATCTTCTGTGTGTGGTCTGAGAGAGAAAAATAAAAATCATAGGGGCGGAATGTATTGCGTTTGTTAAAAATATGATTTTTATTATATTAATCAGACATAGGATACATGGGACAATTTTACAATAGTCAGATTACCTGTCAGCATTTGGTTTAAGTAGATCTCTCAAACAAATGACAATGGGATTAGATACCATTGTTGTATCCAATATGCTAATGTCTCTATAGCCACAGTAAACATTACCTGTTTGAGATTTCTTTCAGCTCTCAAACTGAAAGAAATCACAGTTTAGATTACAGGTTCGTTTTTTGAGTAGACAATAGGTAGATAGCATTGTTGTATTCAATGCTATTGTTGAAATACAGCTACAGTTTTGATAATGGTAAACAGCCTGACACACATAAAAAGGCAGGACAGAAAGGTACACGAACACACACCATGTTGCTGTAAGATCATGAAGAAGAAGAGAACCTGGTCTCCAAGAAGAATTATTGCCAATGCAGCTCACGAGTAATCGAAGATAAGTAACCTTTAAATGTATTTGTAGTTATAGACCATAGGCTGTTCTATTTTCTAGGCATTTTGCTTGTTATAGAAATCTGTCAGTCTTGTAGTATATTCCTAATATTGTAATAGTTTTGTATGTACAGCATCTTGTATAGTAAAAGCACATGTACACACTGCAGAAGTCTCAGCTTCCTTGTTATACCACAGAGTAACCTTGCTAGATAGACGCAAGCGAAACAGGGACAGGCTACATTTGATGGGGGGCAGGCTGCATTTGATGGGGGACAGGCTGCATTTGATAAGGAACAGAGGCTGCATTTGATGGGGGACAGGCTGCATTTGATGGGGAACAGGCTACATTTGATGGGGAACAGGCTACATTTGATGGGGAACAGGCTACATTTGATGGGGGACAGGCTGCATTTGATGGGGGACAGGCTACATTTGATGGGGGACAGGCTGCATTTGATGGGGGGCAGGCTGCATTTGATGGGGAACAGAGGCTGCACAGGCTGCATTTGATGGGGGACAGAGGCTGCATTTGATGGGGAACAGAGGCTGCATATGTTGAAGATCGATCTCTCTCTCTCTCCCTCCCACCTTAGAGCTACGCCCACTATTTCGCTGAAACCACGCCCATTTCCACAAAGTGGGACGAGTCAAAAAGGAAGGGCGGGGTCTGGCGCCCCCCCAACCTAAAACTTCACCAGCCGCCACTGGAGATCAAGATCCATCCTTCTGTCTGGTGGATCCTTAAACAAAGTCGAGTCTTCCATGGGCAATGTGACGTTCTTTGCCAACCTTACCACAGCTGCATCAACCACTGGAGAGCCCTCCAGCATTGCGGAATCGGCCTCTGAGAGAGGGTATAACTTTCCCAGTCGATTAATGGAGAATCTTTTCTCCGTCTTTTTCCACTCTTCCTCAATCACATCCCTGATATCCCCCATGAGAGGGAAAGAGGGTAATCTGGCGTTTGAAAAAAGGGGAAGTACGACTTAGACTTCTGTGTCGGTCTCTTCCCAGCCGATCGCTTGTTTTACCGCCTGCACAAAAGGCTGGACCATGGCGAAAGCAAAACCAAAAGGTATCTAGGTCATCAGAGAGACCCCCTGAGATGGCATTCTCTTCCTGATGTTTAGAGGAAGAAGCAGGCGTCCGGCGTGAGATTTCACTTGAGGACGGCCCAGGAATGGGGATGTCATAGGAGATGCCAGATGTTGCGGTGGCATTGTGGCTACCAATTCCGCGAGGGAATTCTTTACTGCTTTCTTAAGTAGGTCCGCCACTTGCAGGCTTTCGGACTTTCTGTCCGCTGGGCAATTTTGACAGATCACTTTGTCTGGAAGTGGGGTGTCTCCAAAGGACTGACATCCTGGAGATCTCAGCTTCAAGAGCGTTAGGCCACTTTCACACTGAGGTGCTTGAAAAACTGCCAGTAAAACACTGAGCGCGTTTGAAGCGCTTTTCAGGCGCTTTTGAAGCGCTTTCAACTCATTTCAATGGAGATGGACATTTTTTCAGTGTACTGCCCCAGTGTGAAAGCATTCATTGATTTTAATGGAAATAAGTTTTCAGGCGCTTTT
Source organism: Rana muscosa (assembly GCA_029206835.1). Taxonomy (NCBI): domain Eukaryota; kingdom Metazoa; phylum Chordata; class Amphibia; order Anura; family Ranidae; genus Rana; species Rana muscosa. Next base: position 776,685,046 of record CM055117.1, read on the forward strand.
TTTTTTTTTGCGTGAAAGCGCCTGAAAAGCGCCTCAGCGATGACTTCCTGCCACTTCTATGATCCCGATGCCTGGACAACCTGTCTCTACTGGGACTAGAATCATCATAGTCCTCATTTTGCCTTGAGGTCTTTTTAGACGTCTTCTGGCGTATAGGGCTGAAATACATAAAAGTACCAGCTTCGGTGCACTCTTTTTTTTTTTTTTAAGATGTGTAAGCTTACCTGGACGTAGGTCCTTACCTCAGAAGTAGAGTAGGATCTTTGTACGGTTGGCAAATGGCTCATGCTGAGTGGCTTAGCAAAGGTAGCAGCTAAGAAAGGAACAGGGAAGGGTTAACGACCATGTCCTAATCTGGCTAAGAGAAACAAAATCTCTGTTTTTTTTTTTTATATTAATTTATTTATATAAAATAAAAATAAAAACATTTTGGGGGGAGGGGGGGGGGGTTCTCGCACGCATGCATATACATTTTTTTTTTTTTCAAACAATGTCCCCTTTTTTTTTTTCAAATAATTGTAGCGGGGTCTTCAGATTTAGTGGGATACACCTGGGGGTAGTGTGACCCAGGTGTGTAATTGTGACAGGGTTTAGACCCCTTTTTGTTATTCGTGGAGGATTGGGTGGTGCAATATTCTCCTTGGCCTGTGGGTGGCGGGGTACCTACAGGCTCCAGGCAGAATCACTACCGCAGTGCTACCCTTTTTGTCCCTTTCCGGAGATGGTACGGCTGGGGCGGGGAACCCGCCGTGGTGTCGATGGGAGGAGATAAAAGGGGGAGACGCCCTCACCACGAGGTCTTCGAGGATCATCTCTTCACGCACCTTAGGCCTGGGTGCGGGCGGTTCGGGGTTCCGGCCCAGGCCCCTAGGTTTGGCCGGAATGGAGTTGGAGTCCATCCCAGGCACCTTCAGCCTGGGGTGAGGTACTATGTCGTGGGCCTGGGACCTGGTGACTTCAACTGGGTCCCGCGAGGGTGAAGTGATTCCAGGGTGCCCCTTGCGAGGGGACCCGCATCTGAGGTGACGGACGGGCCTCCGGTAACTCCCTTGGAGGGTCATCTTCCCCTGATAGGGGCCCCAGCGCAGCGAAGTTCTTCTAATCAAGACTCCTGCAACCCTTGGTCATAGCACAGGGGGTGTAGGGACTACAATCAGGATAGTGCCTCGGCCTGCTCATCCCACCGTATCCTGCCATTACCCTGTTGTTGTGGAGCTACGAAATAAAACTGAGAGTTGGACTGTGATCGGTGTATGGACTCTGTTAATGGGAGCAAAGTGAGATTCCAGCATAGCAGGGCTAAGTTCCGCAACCCAATGCACGTTTGGCCCAAGGAAGATATTGAAATTGGCCTTCACCTCAACCACAGCCATGGGGAGGACATGGGCCGTGGCGCACCTCACTCTCGAAACCCAGGTACCCCTAGACGAGAGCCATCGGATGACCGATAAACATGTAGAGGGGGTGAGGCCGCTACACGTGGGGGCTCGTGAGTCCGGGATGAAATGTGTATTGACCCTAAGGTTTGGAACGGCTGTGTCTGGACTTTTCTGCCCGGAGAAGGTCCGAGCAGGTCGGCCATGTGATTGGCCAAAGTGCGTCCCTGTGCTCGAAGTCGTGGAAATTTCTCTGAAAAACCGGGAAAGGCCTATGCAGAAAGAGCGGGAAGAGGGAGGAGTCCAGCCGTGTGACGTACTACATGTGGGGACTTTTGCTGCACTGCGCCATGAGGCACCCCGTGACTGCGCAATTCGTGGGCGGAGGCTGGTGAAAGCCCGCGAAAACGTGCAAGTCGTGGGAGGAGTCTGGCCATGTGTGGAGATACACGTGGAGACTCCGGCGCGTGGTCAGTGCGTGATGGAACAGCAGGTGGTCGGGATGGCCTCAAGCTCCCCGTGGATGCCGGTACCTTACCCCACGAAAATGACTGCATTTGCTGCGCCCATTACAGACACGGGGATAAGGCTCAGGCCCCGAGGACAGTTGGCTCTGTATTTATGCAGAGACACGGAGGCCCTCGGTGTGATCTGTCCCGGATGCTCGGGACTGGTGGTCCAACTAAAGCCGTTCGGGCGATTTTTGGAGGTCGAATCATCCACAGTAAGGCCCCGGCCCCTTCACCTCAACTGCATCACAGGAACCGCCACTCCGGAGGGAGAGATCCAGGCCTTTGCGGAGGTCCACGTGCGCGCTGACCAGGGCGACGGGACTGCCCAACCAGAGACCGAGAGAGAAAAATCCGAGGACGCTGCTTCGGTCACCACGGACTCCCTGCTCCCACCCCCGAAGACGAAAGTCGGCCTGGTACAGGCATCCTATGGTCGTGGTCGAGCTTCACCCCGCCGCTTGCCTGGCCTAGATGGCGCCGGTAGAGAAGAGAGTCCCGGACATCCCAGTTCTTCAGAAGGTCCAGGTGAGCCAGGGGCTGGGACTGTGGTGTTGGTTGGAGGTGTCGGGGGTCCACAGTCGGTGGAGCCCGCAAGGGAGGGTAGTTCTCCGTCTACTAAAGACTACCTTCCCGCTGAGATGTATGACACCTCCGACCTAGAGTCGCTGTCAGACTGTGGGGATGACGAAGAAATAGACAAACTGTTTCACCGGAAGGGCTGGGACAAACGCCCGCTACCTGTGCTATGTAAACCGCAGGATTCCCCTATGTCTATAGAGGACAGTACGCCCCGGGCGAAGGCCCCGGAGCTCAGGAGGGAGTCTAGTCCTCTGACCAACCTTCCACATTCTACCACATCACCCGCTCTGATAGTGGGGATGCAGCGCGCTTCATTGCGGGCACCCAAGGAGAAGCCATCCGAGACGGTGAAGGTACCTCGGCACCCGGAGGCCATCGTACAACCAGGAGAAGGTGAGCGAAATGTTATGCCTCCTCTAGCCAGATTGAAAACGACTTTTCTCCCAGAGAGTCGCCCGTGAATATGGGTGGGAGTACCCCTACTTGCCTCGGGACTTACTTTATGAAGTCGAGGTCCTGCGAAAAAGGTGGTACGACGAGTTTGTCTGGGAAAAGCTCAAAGTGCGTCATGCCCGGCGATACTTGTCATGTTCACCATCCGTGTCTAAGAAGTTCAGAGACTGCCGAGCTGATTGGAAGTTGGGGCGCCATATTCATGCTGATAAGGTGCTTATCTGCAGAAAGGAGGGAGAGGATGTCGAATATTCAGTTGAAGTGTTTGACAATCACTGAAAGCCTCTGTTTTTGCCAGATCCAAGATTCTACTTGTAGGAGAAGAGAACTCCTATTTGTTTGCTTGTCGAACTCTCTGGAAGGAACATTCCCAGATACTCAGAACAGTGCCCTACTTTTGTTTTGATTTGGGCTTTTCTTTTACTCACTGGAGACTTGGGAGCTGTTGTTTTTTTTCTCCCTTTTCTTCATGTACCAAAGGCAGAGACTTTGGGGGTAGAGTCAGTGTAGGGAAAGCGGGAAGAATGAAGATCTCACCAAGTGTCATTACCGCAGCGCTGTCACCAGGTGGCAGTGTTGTGCAACGGTTGTTTGAAATTTTACACATGCATCACTTTACTTATTGGAGTGAGTGGGTCTCTCGGCTGACGGACCCACTCATGCCAAGTTAACACAGAGTGTTAGGATGTTGTTTTTTTGTTTCCCTTCTGCAGGAGATTCGTCTGTCAAGACTACTGAGTATGGGGTGGTTCTTAGACAGTGACGGGAGGGATTGTATATGTGTACATGACAGATGTTTTATACAAAAGTTTTATTGTTTTATAGTTCCCTTTCCCTTGAGCAGGTCTTGGCACACACAGTATCCAAAATTTGAGGGATAGCCTCTGGGGCCCACTTCATGTCACCACTCCTTGGGAGACATGGGTGTGCACCTGACGCTGGGGACCAGCGTCAAATCACAGGGGGGAGTGTGTAGCGGGGTCTTCAGATTTAGTGGGATACACCTGGGGGTAGTGTGACCCAGGTGTGTAATTGTGACAGGGTTTAGACCCCTTTTTGTTATTCGTGGAGGATTGGGTGGTGCAATATTCTCCTTGGCCTGTGGGTGGCGGGGTACCTACAGGCTCCAGGCAGAATCACTACCGCAGTGCTACCCTTTTTGTCCCTTTCCGGAGATGGTATGGCTGGGGCGGGGAACCCGCCGTGGTGTCGATGGGAGGAGATAAAAGGGGGAGACGCCCTCACCACGAGGTCTTCGAGGATCATCTCTTCACGCACCCAGGCACCTTAGGCCTGGGTGTGGGCGGTTCAGGGTTCCGGCCCAGGCCCCTAGGCTTGGCCGGAATGGAGTTGGAGTCCATCCCAGGCACCTTCAGCCTGGGGTGAGGTACTATGTCGTGGGCCTGGGACCTGGTGACTTCGACTGGGTCCCGCGAGGGTGAAGTGATTCCAGGGTGCCCCTTGCGAGGGGACCCGCATCTGAGGTGACGGACGGGCCTCCGGTAACTCCCTTGGAGGGTCATCTTCCCCTGATAGGGGCCCCAGCGCAGCGAAGTTGTTCTAATCAAGACTCCTGCAACCCTTGGTCATAGCACAGGGGGTGTAGGGACTACAATCAGGATAGTGCCTCGGCCTGCTCATCCCACCGTATCCTGCCATTACCCTGTTGTTGTGGAGCTACGAAATAAAACTGAGCGTTGGACTGTGATCGGTGTATGGACTCTGTTAATGGGAGCAAAGGGAGATTCCAGCATAGCAGGGCTAAGTTCTGCAACCCAATGCACGTTTGGCTCGAGGAAGATATTGAAATTGGCCTTCACCTCAACCACAGCCATGGGGAGGACATGGGCCGTGGCGCACCTAACTCTCGAAACCCAGGTACCCCTAGACGAGAGCCATCGGATGACCGATAAACATGTAGAGGGGGTGAGGCCGCTACATAATATAATTTATTTTTATTTTTTTAAGAGTTTTAATTGCACACCTGTATATACTATAATTAATTATAAAAGCAATTTCCCCCCCTTTTAAAAAAAATTATTATACATATATATATATATATATATATATATACACATATATATTTTTACTTACCTGAAACGACAGGTATTCTTCCCTGGAGCTTTCTGTTAAGTAGATCTCAGGCAGCCAGGGAGATAAATGGGAACAGGTGGATAGGGGAAAACGCCTCTGCCCTGTAATTTAGGGTTAAGGGCAAGAAAACAACATTTTTCCCTAACCTAAGATGGCCGCCGAGGCTTCCGCGCTTACTGCGCATGCGCGAACCGGCGGCTCTAGGACCCGGACGTCCCGGGCGTCGGCGCATGCGCAGAACGCGGCAAAAGACGGCGTAAGTAAACAAAAAGGCTGGGGGTGAGCGCGCGATCCCTAAGGGGGACGAGGAGGTGATAGAGGGCGAGGGGGAGACAGGGGGCATAAAGGAAATGGGAAACACTGAAAAAACAGCCAGAAAGAAAAAAGCTAAAAGGAAGGAAAAAAGGGAAGAAGAAAAAAAAAGAAATGCAGAAATAGCTGCTGCCTCTGTTGCCATGTGTGAGCTAATGCCTGGAAGATGTGCTGCAGGTAGAGCTCTTAGTTAAGAGACAAACTGCTTGTCCCAAAAGATCCTACAGAAGGGACTCCCAACCTTATAAGCGCGTTTAGCTGCCCAAGAGAAGGGACCACGTCCGGGAGAGGCTTGAACCCGGATGGAAGCTGCCGAATGCAGAAGTTTAAGGACGTTCGACCAGAATTCACTGCCATGAGGTATGAGGAAAAAAAGGAGAATGCTGGGGCTGTGCTAACCAACTCTTTTATAATATTCACTAGTCCTGAGGGAGGAGCCAAGGCGGAGCTTGTCACAGGTATGCTGCCATGGAGGCACCAGGAAATATGTTTTCATGTAAACAAAAAGTGTCAGGAGGGCTTTGTCTTCAAGTGGTTTGAAGAGTGGATGTAAGCTTCCTAATATTGTGTATAAAATGCCAGGACAGTTCAAAACCCCCCCCAAATGACCCCATTTTGGAAAGTAGACACCCCAAGCTATATACTGAGTAAACACTATGAGTAAACACTGAACAAGTGTGAAACGCGTCAGCTGTCCTGGTTTATGCTGGTTTTTGTAGTGCCTGTCTTTTTTCAATAAATATACATTGGATTGGAGTGCGGCTGTCCTCATCATTTTTGTTTTTATATACTGAGAGGCATGTCGAGTCCATGGAATATTTTATATGTTGACACAAGTTGCGGAAAAAATACTATTTATTTATTTATTTATTTTTGCACAAAGTTGTCACTAAATTATATATTGCTCAAACATGCCATGGGCATATGTGGAATTACACCCCAAAATACATTCTGTTTGGGGTGTCTACTTTCCAAAATAGGGTCATTTGGGGGGGTTTTGTGCTATTTTGGCATTTCATGGCTTTCGAAACGGTGATAGGTAGTGAGGAGTGAAATCAAAAATTTGTGCCCTTAGAAATCCTTAAGGCGGTGCTTGGTTTTCGGGGTCCCATACACGGCTAGGCTCCTAAAAAGTCCCACACATGTGGTATCCCCGTACTCAGGAGAAGCAGCAAAATGTATTTTGAAGTGCAATTCCACATATAACCATGGCATGTGTGAGCAATATATTATTTAGTGACAACTTTTTGTAATTTTTTTTTTTTTTTAGTCATTATTCAATCACTTGAGACAAAAAAAAAATATTCAATGGGCTCAACATGCATCTCAGCAATTTCCTTGGGGTGTCTTCTTTCAAAAATGGGGTCATTTGGGGGGGTTTTGTACTGCCCTGCCATTTTAGCACCTCAAGAAATGAGATAGGCAGTCATAAATTAAAAGCTGTGTAAATTTCAGAAAATGTACCCTAGTTTGTAGACGCTATAACTTTTGCGCAAACCAATAAATATACGCTTATTGACATTTTTTTTACTAAAGACATGTGGCTGAATACATTTTGGCCTAAATGTATGAATAAAATTGAGTTTATTCGATTTGTCTTATAACAAAAAGTAGAAAATATCTTTTTTTTTCAAAATTTTCAGTCTTTTTCCGTTTATATCGCAAAAAAAAAAAATCGCAGAGGCAATCAAATACCATTAAGAAGAAAAGGACGCAAATTTCGTTTGGGTACAACATTGCATGTCCGCACAATTTCCAGTTAAAGGAGCGCAGTGCCAAATTCTGAAAACACCTCTGGTCCTTAACCTGTATAATGGTCCGGGGCTTAAGTGATTAAGTGTAGCTCCAGCCAAAAAATATATTTTTAAGCTTTTTGGAAAACATAGGGAAGGGTTATCACCCCGTAACATTTGTTTTGCTGTCTGTGCACCTGTTCAGAACATTTCACCTCACTTTCCGTCCCAATGACAAATGTTTTTGAAAAGTGTTTTTTTTTTGAAACAAGGATTGGTGATAAAGCATCAGTAGAGAGGAGACACCTTTTTCCCATATTAACTCTTACAGGAGAGAATTTCCCTTCCATGGGGTAGATTTCCTCTCACTCCTGTTGTCTCCTTCTGTTTGCAAGTAGGGGCCGTTTGTAAGTTGGATGTTTGAAAGTATGCTGTATATACTCTGCTGAAATTTGCCCCTTACATGTTGGTGTTGCCACAACACTGTGAGCCCTCACAGTTACTCTTGGTGGGCGCTGGAACGCCCTGCTGTGAACTATTATATCAGGAATAGTGATGAGCCGAACACCCCCGGGTTCGGTTCGCACCAGAACCCGCGAACGGACCGAAAGTTCGCATGAACATTAGAACCCTATTAAATACAATGGATGCGAACGTTCGGATTCTAAAGTGCTAATTATAACGACTATTATCCATGTTATTGTCCGAAACAGAGTTTGGGAACCCGGCTTCTGCACCAGGGGACATGTATCAATGCAAAAAGAAGTTTTAAAAACTGACGTTTTCCGGGAGCAGTCATTTTAATGATGCATAAAGTGAAAAAAAAAAGTCAAATATTCCTTTAAATATTGTACCTGGGGGGTGTCTAAAGTATGCCTGTGAAGTGCCACGTGTTTAGAACTGTCCCTGCACAAAATAACATTTCTAAAGGGAAAAAAGTCATTTAAAACTGCTTGCGGCTTTAATGCAATGTCTGGTCCCGGTAATATGGATGAAAATCTTTGGGAAAAATGGCATAGCTACCCCATCAACCCCCCCCCCTACCCCAGCCCATTACCAGCCCCTTTGGGTCTTGTATGGATATTAAGGGGAACCCCGCACACAAAATAAAAAAGGACCTATATACTCTAAACAGCCGTATACAGGCAGTGCATACAAGACAGGGACTGTAGGTTTGTTCTTATGTAGAATCTGTTTATAATTTTGAACAGCTGCATTGTTTAAGTGGAGCTCCATGGCAAATTCCTTTTTTTTAGCTTTTTGTAAAACATAGGGAACGGTTATCACCCCTGTCACATTTTTTTTGCTGTCTGTGCCCCTGTTCAGAACATTTCACCTCACTTTGCGTCCCAATGACAACTGTTTTTGAAATGTGGTGTTTTTATTGAAACAAGGATTGGTGATAAAGCATCAGTAGAGAGGAGACACCTTTCTCCCATATTAATTCTTACAGGAGAGAATTTTCCTTCCAAGGGGTAGATTTCCTCTCACTTCCTGTTGTCTTCTTCCGTTTGCAAGTAGTAGTAGTTTGTAAGTTGGATGTTTGAAAGTAGGGACCTTCCGTATATACTCTGCAGAAATTGGCCCCTTAGGTGTTGGTGTTGGCACAACACTGAAAGCACTCACAGTTATTCTTGGTGGGTGCTGGAACGCCCTGCTGTCAAGTATAATATCAGGAATTGTAATAACATATAATTGTTGATCAGTGGTAGTAAAAATTGGGCCTTTGATGGTGGTGCTGGTGCCACAACACTGTAAGGCCTGACAGTTACTCTTGGTGGGCGCAGCAATGGTCCCTGCTGTGAATTATTAGATCAATAATTATAATTGCATGCCCCTGTTGAACAGGGGCTGAAAAATTGGGCCTTTGGTGGTGGTGGTGGTGGTGATGGTGGTGCTGGTGCCACAACACTGTAAGGCCTGACAGTTACTCTTGGTGGGCGCAGCAATGGTCCCTGCTGTGAATTATTAGATCAATAATTATAATTGCATGCCCCTGTTGAACAGGGGCTGAAAAATTGGGCCTTTGGTGGTGGTGGTGGTGGTGATGGTGGTGCTGGTGCCACAACACTGTAAGGCCTGACAGTTACTCTTGGTGGGCGCAGCAATGGGCCCTGCTGTGAATTATTAGATCAATAATTATAATTGCATGCCCCTGTTGAACAGGGGCTGAAAAATTGGGCCTTTGGTGGTGGTGGTGGTGGTGATGGTGGTGCTGGTGCCACAACACTGTAAGGCCTGACAGTTACTCTTGGTGGGCGCAGCAATGGGCCCTGCTGTGAATTATTAGATCAATAATTATAATTGCATGCCCCTGTTGATTGAAAACGACTTTTCTCCCAGAGAGTCGCCCGTGAATATGGGTGGGAGTACCCCTACTTTCCTCGGGACTTACTTTATGAAGTCGAGGTCCTGCGAAAAAGGTGGTACGACGAGTTTGTCTGGGAAAAGCTCAAAGTGCGTCATGCCCGGCGATACTTGTCATGTTCACCATCTGTGTCTAAGAAGTTCAGAGACTGCCGAGCTGATTGGAAGTTGGGGCGCCATATTCATGCTGATAAGGTGCTTATCTGCAGAAAGGAGGGAGAGGATGTCGAATATTCAGTTGAAGTGTTTGACAATCACTGAAAGCCTCTGTTTTTGCCAGATCCAAGATTCTACTTGTAGGAGAAGAGAACTCCTATTTGTTTGCTTGTCGAACTCTCTGGAAGGAACATTCCCAGATACTCAGAACAGTGCCCTACTTTTGTTTTGATTTGGGCTTTTCTTTTACTCACTGGAGACTTGGGAGCTGTTGTTTTTTTTCTCCCTTTTCTTCATGTACCAAAGGCAGAGACTTTGGGGGTAGAGTCAGTGTAGGGAAAGCGGGAAGAATGAAGATCTCACCAAGTGTCATTACCGCAGCGCTGTCACCAGGTGGCAGTGTTGTGCAACGGTTGTTTGAAATTTTACACATGCATCACTTTACTTATTGGAGTGAGTGGGTCTCTCGGCTGACGGACCCACTCATGTCAAGTTAACACAGAGTGTTAGGATGTTGTTTTTTTGTTTCCCTTCTGCAGGAGATTCGTCTGTCAAGACTACTGAGTATGGGGTGGTTCTTAGACAGTGACGGGAGGGATTGTATATGTGTACATGACAGATGTTTTATACAAAAGTTTTATTGTTTTATAGTTCCCTTTCCCTTGAGCAGGTCTTTGCACACACAGTATCCAAAATTTGAGGGATAGCCTCTGGGGCCCACTTCATGTCACCACTCCTTGGGAGACATGGGTGTGCACCTGACGCTGGGGACCAGCGTCAAATCACAGGGGGGAGTGTGTAGCGGGGTCTTCAGATTTAGTGGGATACACCTGGGGGTAGTGTGACCCAGGTGTGTAATTGTGACAGGGTTTAGACCCCTTTTTGTTATTCGTGGAGGATTGGGTGGTGCAATATTCTCCTTGGCCTGTGGGTGGCGGGGTACCTACAGGCTCCAGGCAGAATCACTACCGCAGTGCTACCCTTTTTGTCCCTTTCCGGAGATGGTATGGCTGGGGCGGGGAACCCGCCATGGTGTCGATGGGAGGAGATAAAAGGGGGAGACGCCCTCACCACGAGGTCTTCGAGGATCATCTCTTCACGCACCCAGGCACCTTAGGCCTGGGTGCGGGCGGTTCGGGGTTCCGGCCCAGGCCCCTAGGCTTGGCCGGAATGGAGTTGGAGTCCATCCCAGGCACCTTCAGCCTGGGGTGAGGTACTATGTCGTGGGCCTGGGACCTGGTGACTTCGACTGGGTCCCGCGAGGGTGAAGTGATTCCAGGGTGCCCCTTGCGAGGGGACCCGCATCTGAGGTGACGGACGGGCCTCCGGTAACTCCCTTGGAGGGTCATCTTCCCCTGATAGGGGCCCCAGCGCAGCGAAGTTGTTCTAATCAAGACTCCTGCAACCCTTGGTCATAGCACAGGGGGTGTAGGGACTACAATCAGGATAGTGCCTCGGCCTGCTCATCCCACCGTATCCTGCCATTACCCTGTTGTTGTGGAGCTACGAAATAAAACTGAGCATTGGACTGTGATCGGTGTATGGACTCTGTTAATGGGAGCAAAGGGAGATTCCAGCATAGCAGGGCTAAGTTCTGCAACCCAATGCACGTTTGGCCCGAGGAAGATATTGAAATTGGCCTTCACCTCAACCACAGCCATGGGGAGGACATGGGCCGTGGCGCACCTAACTCTCGAAACCCAGGTACCCATAGACGAGAGCCATCGGATGACCAATAAACATGTAGAGGGGGTGAGGCCGCTACATAATATAATTTATTTTTATTTTTTTTAAGAGTTTTAATTGCACACCTGTATATACTATAATTAATTATAAAAACAATTTTCCCCCCTTTTTAAAAAAATTAGTATACTGTGACAGCAGGAAGGTAAAGTCACCTGGTTGCATCCAGGGGGGTAGATATATTTCGCCCAGATTCAGGCTTTACGCCGACTTATACAACTAGGTGGAGAGTTGTATAAGCCCAGCTGAGGCAAATGGGCTCATGAATGACTCATACCTCTAGGGAGAGTGTGGGGCGTCGTGCAGACAGGGAGTTGATGAGACCAGCTGAAGCTCGTCAGCTCATTTAGGCCTCTATAAGAACTCCCAGCTTCATTAGATGTTAGCTCATGCCTGGAACCAGACCTGTGTGGACTGTCTAGGGAGAGTGAACCCCTGTGCGGTGAGACAAAGCCTGTGTGGCTATTTGCTTGGACATTTAAAACCAGGGACTTAGGGACTAGGACAGCACTAGGCTGATCCCAGTTGTTAGTTAGGAAACCTGTATGTTTAGTCAGAGGTCAAGTTGACCAGGATTTATTTTGTTTATGTTTCTTTTGCTTTGCTGTGTTTTGTCACTGTAAATAGAAAATAAACCGCACCTTTTTGATTTTGAAAACCACAACCTCCGTTTGCTGGGCCTGTTTTTGTGTGGGGAGCCTATCCCGGGGGTCACACACACCCGCTGCCGAGCTAACCCCCTCACAGTTGGTGGAGAACCAGTGGCAGTTTTTTTTTAAGCCAGCATGGAGGAGATACTGAAGCAGCTGGCTCTAGCAAATGCCAATCAACAGCAGACAAATGCAGGTTTGCAAAAGAGCCTTGCAGCTCAACAACAGAACTTCGCAGCCCAGCAGCAAGCTCATCAACAGAGCCTTGCAGCCCAGCAGCAGACAAACGCAACTTTGCAACAGAGTCTGGAGGCTCAGCAACAAGCCCAGCAGCAATCTGAGGCCCGCTTCATAGACCTGTTGCAGAAGCAAGAGCAGAGACTACAACAACAGATGGAAGCAGTAATGCAGCAACGTCCGCAGACCAGTGAGGAAAGCCGTCCCACTAATACCGCGTCCTTTGGGGTGAGTCGTTTATTGACAAAAATGACTGGAGAGGATGATCCAGAGGTATTTTTGACCACATTTGAAAGGACCGCTGAAAGACAAAAGTGGCCTGAGGAGCAGTGGGCTGGACTGGTGGCTCCTCTGTTAACTGGTGAATCGCAGAAAGCTTACTATGACCTAGAGCCTAACCAAGCAAAAGACTATGTGATGCTAAAAGCTGAAATATTGGCAAGGCTGGGTGTCACCCAGGCTGTCCGGGCTCAGCGTGTGCATAACTGGACTTTCCAGCTTGGAAAACCCCCCAGGTCTCAAATGTATGATCTCATTCACCTGAGCAGAAAGTGGCTACAGCCAGAGACTTTGTCCGCACCAAAGATTGTGGAACGTGTTGTAATGGATCGGTTTTTGAGAGCTCTTCCTACTGCCATCCAAAAGTGGGTAAGCCATGGAGACCCAGAGACGGCCGATTGGTCTTGTGGATCGTGTGGAGAAATACTTGGCTACAGAGAACCTGACGGCCTCTTCCAGAGACACTCGGACTTTCCACCCTAAGACCAGACCATCCCCAGGGGCGGATAAGAGGATTCCAAGGGGTGAGGGTGGAGAGAGTGAGAGGGTGGGAGCTCTACCCCAAGTTTGGCGAGAACAGCCTGGGAAATCAGCGGCTCAAGAGGCGGCAAGAAGGATCGTTTGCTACCGCTGCCGGCAAGCGGGACATATTGCAGCCAATTGCCCGGTTGTGGAGGAACCCATGCAGTGTGACTTTCTGACGGGCAGACGTCAGTCGCTGTGTGCGACAGTCGCATGCACTGCCATTCGAGGAACTGAGAAACATTTATGCAAAATGTGTGTTAATGGTAGAAATGTTGTGGTATTGCTGGATTCAGGTAGCCTTGTGACCCTGATAAAGGCTGAGTTAGTTAAAACAGAGGTCTCTGGGAATAGCAAGGTAGCTGTTATTTGTGTGCATGGGGACACCCGAGAGTATCCAGTAACTACAGTGTGTTTCGAGACCCCCAAAGGTACCCTCTCTCATCCAGTGGGCTTAGTATCTCAGTTACCGCATGACGCCATTGTGGGAAGGGATTTTCCGAAGTTCTGGGAACTGTGGGATGATCCTGAGCCCCCCACTGGTGCCCCTATGTACCAGGAATGTGATAGCCAGAACTCCCCTGAGAGTGGTGAGGACTCTCCGGAATTTCCCTTATCAGTATTGGCAGGGGAGACTCAAGAAACTGGAGAGGAGCCCACCTCCTCAGACGAAAACCTACCGTCTGTGGAGTTTTCTGATCTTGAGGTTCACAGGGAAAACTTTGCCACAGAACAGTTGAAAGACCCCGCCCTAATAAAGGCACGGGAAAACGTAGTGAAAATAGATGGCGAGTTAGTGAACCCAGATAATACCTGCACTTACCCATACTTCAGCGTAGAGAAGGACCTACTGTATCGGGTGGCAAAAAGGGCAGAAGAAACCGTTGAGCAGCTTGTGGTGCCCAAACCTTACAGGAAGTTGGTGTTGGAGTTGGCCCATGGGCACATTCTTGGAGGTCATCTGGGGACAGAGAAAACCCGAGAGAGGGTATTACAGAGATTCTATTGGCCGGGGGTGATGAAGGACATAGAAAATTATTGTTCCTCCTGCCCTGTGTGTCAGAGGTCGGCCCCGATGCCACATTTCCGTAGCCCGCTGGTCCCTCTACCCATTATTGAGGTCCCGTTTGAGAGGATCGCCATGGATTTGGTAGGTCCTATAATCAAGTCCGCTAGGGGGCACCAGTACATATTAGTTATAATGGACTATGCCACCCGTTATCCAGAAGCGATCCCTCTCCGAAATACCTCGGCCAAAACCATAGCCAAAGAGCTATCTCTTGTGTTTAGCCGGGTGGGTATTTGTAAAGAACTGCTTACGGACCAAGGTACACCCTTTATGTCCCGGGTTATGAAGGAGCTGTGTAAATTGTTCAAAGTGACGCAATTACGTACATCTGTGTATCACCCCCAAACCGATGGGCTGGTTGAAAGATTCAACAAAACCCTAAAACAAATGTTGAAGAAAGTGGTGGATAGAGATGGAAAGGATTGGGACTGTCTACTTCCTTATCTGATGTTTGCTATTAGGGAGGTGCCCCAATCCTCTACGGGATTCTCCCCCTTTGAGTTACTGTATGGGAGACACCCAAGAGGGCTGTTGGATATTGCCAAGGAAACTTGGGAAAGTGAGAGTTCTCCCCACAGGAGTGTGATTGAGCATGTCGCCCTGATGCAAGACCGAATTGCACAGGTAATGCCCATCGTGAAGGAACATTTGACCCAAGCGCAGTTAGCACAGCAGAGAGTGTACAACCGTGGAGCCAAGACCCGTACCTTTTCCCCGGGGGATAGGATACTGGTACTTGTCCCTACGGTTGAAAGTAAATTCCTTGCCAAATGGCAAGGCCCCTACGAGATAATGGAAAAAGTGAGCGAAGTGAATTACAAGGTCAGACAACCAGGAAGGCGAAAGCCCGAACAGATCTATCACGTTAATCTGTTGAAAGCCTGGAGGGATAGAGAGTCCCTAGTCGCAGACACTTGGTCACCAGCTCAAACTGGTTGCGTGATTCCTGAGGTTGGAATAGCAGCCACCTTGTCACAACCCCAACAACAGGAGGTTAAGGAGTTTGTGCTTCGCAACAAGGAGGTATTCTCTGAGCTGCCGGGACAAACATCTGGGGTAGAGCATGACATCATTACCCCGCCCGGTGAAAGGGTGAAGTTAAAACCCTATCGGATCCCAGAGGCCCGACGGGAGGCAATACGGGAGGAAGTACAGAAAATGCTGAACTTAGGGGTGATAGAGGAGTCCCAAAGTGATTGGTCTAGTCCCATTGTGTTGGTGCCTAAACCGGATGGGAGCTGGCGATTTTGTAACGATTTTCGTCAGTTGAACAAAGTTACAAAATTTGACACCTACCCCATGCCACGTATAGATGAGTTGATCGACCGGCTGGGAACAGCCCGATACATGACGACTCTTGACCTCACAAAAGGGTATTGGCAAATCCCCCTGGCCAAGTCGGCCAAAGAGAAAACCGCATTTGTAACCCCAGACGGGGCGTTCCAATATAAAAGAATGCCGTTCGGGTTACAGAATGCGCCGGCCACATTCCAGCGGAAAATGGACCAGATGCTGAGGCCCCATCGGAAGTATGCTGCGGCTTACCTGGATGATGTAATTGTCCATAGCACAGATTGGGCCTCACATCTGCCAAAAGTGCAAGCAGTCCTGGACTCTGTTCGGGAAGCGGGGTTTACGGCTAACCCCAAGAAGTGTACCATTGGGCAGGAGGAGGCCAAATATCTTGGGTACACCATTGGGAGGGGAGTAATAAAACCCCAACTCAACAAAGTCGAGGCCATCCAGAGTTGGCCACGTCCCAACAGCAAGAAGCAGGTACGAGCCTTTCTGGGAATCGCTGGGTATTATCGGCGATTCATTCCCCACTTTGCTTCTAAGGCTGTGCCCCTAACCAACCTGACGAAGGGGAAAGGGTCGGTCATGATTAAATGGACCCCCGAGGCTGAGGCAGCATTCCAATTCTTGAAACAAGCCTTATGTAGCCAGCCAGTGTTGTACTCACCCGACTTCTCTAAAGACTTTGTCGTACAAAGTGATGCGTCAGATGTGGGGTTAGGAGCAGTATTGTCCCAGGTCTGGAACGGGGAAGAGCACCCAGTCATTTACCTCAGCAGGAAGTTGAAGTCCCATGAGGTAAATTACGCCACCGTTGAAAAGGAGTGTTTAGCGGTGAAGTGGGCTCTAGATTCCCTTCGGTACTACCTGCTAGGTAGGCACTTTGACATGGTTACGGATCACGCTCCGTTAAAGTGGATGGCTCAAAACAAGGAAACAAATAGAAGAGTGAATAGGTGGTTCCTGGCCCTCCAGGAATTCAACTTCACAGTAAAGCATCGCCCTGGCGTTCAAATGGGGAATGTGGATGCTTTGTCTCGAGTACATGAATGCCTGATTGCTGGTGTTCCAACCCCGAGGTTAAAACAAGAGGGGGGGGTATGTGACAGCAGGAAGGTAAAGTCACCTGGTTGCATCCAGGGGGGTAGATATATTTCGCCCAGATTCAGGCTTTACGCCGACTTATACAACTAGGTGGAGAGTTGTATAAGCCCAGCTGAGGCAAATGGGCTCATGAATGACTCATACCTCTAGGGAGAGTGTGGGGCGTCGTGCAGACAGGGAGTTGATGAGACCAGCTGAAGCTCGTCAGCTCATTTAGGCCTCTATAAGAACTCCCAGCTTCATTAGATGTTAGCTCATGCCTGGAACCAGACCTGTGTGGACTGTCTAGGGAGAGTGAACCCCTGTGCGGTGAGACAAAGCCTGTGTGGCTATTTGCTTGGACATTTAAAACCAGGGACTTAGGGACTAGGACAGCACTAGGCTGATCCCAGTTGTTAGTTAGGAAACCTGTATGTTTAGTCAGAGGTCAAGTTGACCAGGATTTATTTTGTTTATGTTTCTTTTGCTTTGCTGTGTTTTGTCACTGTAAATAGAAAATAAACCGCACCTTTTTGATTTTGAAAACCACAACCTCCGTTTGCTGGGCCTGTTTTTGTGTGGGGAGCCTATCCCGGGGGTCACACACACCCGCTGCCGAGCTAACCCCCTCACAATACATATATATATATATATATATATATATATATATATATATATATACACATATATATTTTTACTTACCTGAAACGACAGGTATTCTTCCCTGGAGCTTTCTGTTAAGTAGATCTCAGGCAGCCAGGGAGATAAATGGGAACAGGTGGATAGGGGAAAACGCCTCTGCCCTGTAATTTAGGGTTAAGGGCAAGAAAACAAAATTTTTCCCTAACCTAAGATGGCCGCCGAGGCTTCCGCGCTTACCACGCATGCGCGAACCGGCGGCTCTAGGACCCGGACGTCCCGGGCGTCGGCGCATGCGCAGAACGCGGCAAAAGATGGCGTAAGTAAACAAAAAGGCTGGAGGTGAGCGCGCGATCCCTAAGGGGGACGAGGAGGTGATAGAGGGCGAGGGGGAGACAGGGGGCATAAAGGAAATGGGAAACACTGAAAAAACAGCCAGAAAGAAAAAAGCTAAAAGGAAGGAAAAAAGGGAAGAAGAAAAAAAAAGAAATGCAGAAATAGCTGCTGCCTCTGTTGCCATGTGTGAGCTAATGCCTGGAAGATGTGCTGCAGGTAGAGCTCTTAGTTAAGAGACAAACTGCTTGTCCCAAAAGATCCTACAGAAGGGACTCCCAACCTTATAAGCGCGTTAAGCTGCCCAAGAGAAGGGACCACGTCCGGGAGAGGCTTGAACCCGGATGGAAGCTGCCGAATGCAGAAGTTTAAGGACGTTCGACCAGAATTCACTGCCATGAGGTATGAGGAAAAAAAGGAGAATGCTGGGGCTGTGCTAACCAACTCTTTTATAATATTCACTAGTCCTGAGGGAGGAGCCAAGGCGGAGCTTGTCACAGGTATGCTGCCATGGAGGCACCAGGAAATATGTTTTCATGTAAACAAAAAGTGTCAGGAGGGCTTTGTCTTCAAGTGGTTTGAAGAGTGGATGTAAGCTTCCTAATATTGTGTATAAAATGCCAGGACAGTTCAAAACCCCCCCAAATGACCCCATTTTGGAAAGTAGACACCCCAAGCTATATACTGAGTAAACACTATGAGTAAACACTGAACAAGTGTGAAACGCGTCAGCTGTCCTGGTTTATGCTGGTTTTTGTAGTGCCTGTCTTTTTTCAATAAATATACATTGGATTGGAGTGCGGCTGTCCTCATCATTTTTGTTTTTATATACTGAGAGGCATGTCGAGTCCATGGAATATTTTATATGTTGACACAAGTTGCGGAAAAAATACTATATTTATTTATTTATTTTTGCACAAAGTTGTCACTAAATTATATATTGCTCAAACATGCCATGGGCATATGTGGAATTACACCCCAAAATACATTCTGTTTGGGGTGTCTACTTCCCAAAATAGGGTCATTTGGGGGGGGTTGTGCTATTTTGGCATTTCATGGCTTTCGAAACGGTGATAGGTAGTGAGGAGTGAAATCAAAAATTTGTGCCCTTAGAAATCCTTAAGGCGGTGCTGGTTTTCGGGGTCCCGTACACGGCTAGGCTCCTAAAAAGTCCCACACATGTAGTATCCCCGTACTCAGGAGAAGCAGCAAAATGTATTTTGAAGTGCAATTCCACATATAACCATGGCATGTGTGAGCAATATATTATTTAGTGACAACTTTTTGTAATTTTTTATTTTTTTTAGTCATTATTCAATCACTTGAGACAAAAAAAAAATATTCAATGGGCTCAACATGCATCTCAGCAATTTCCTTGGGGTGTCTTCTTTCAAAAATGGGGTCATTTGGGGGGGTTTTGTACTGCCCTGCCATTTTAGCACCTCAAGAAATGAGATAGGCAGTCATAAATTAAAAGCTGTGTAAATTTCAGAAAATGTACCCTAGTTTGTAGACGCTATAACTTTTGCGCAAACCAATAAATATACGCTTATTGACATTTTTTTTACTAAAGACATGTGGCTGAATACATTTTGGCCTAAATGTATGACTAAAATTGAGTTTATTCGATTTGTCTTATAACAAAAAGTAGAAAATATCATTTTTTTTCAAAATTTTCAGTCTTTTTCCGTTTATATCGCAAAAAAAAAAAATCGCAGAGGCAATCAAATACCATTAAGAAGAAAAGGACGCAAATTTCGTTTGGGTACAACATTGCATGTCCGCACAATTTCCAGTTAAAGCAGCGCAGTGCCAAATTCTGAAAACACCTCTGGTCCTTAACCTGCATAATGGTCCGGGGCTTAAGTGATTAAGTGTAGCTCCAGCCAAAAAATATATTTTTAAGCTTTTTGGAAAACATAGGGAAGGGTTATCACCCCTGTAACATTTGTTTTGCTGTCTGTGCACCTGTTCAGAACATTTCACCTCACTTTCCGTCCCAATGACAAATGTTTTTGAAAAGTGTTTTGTTTTTTTGAAACAAGGATTGGTGATAAAGCATCAGTAGAGAGGAGACACCTTTTTCCCATATTAACTCTTACAGGAGAGAATTTCCCTTCCATGGGGTAGATTTCCTCTCACTCCTGTTGTCTCCTTCTGTTTGCAAGTAGGGGCCGTTTGTAAGTTGGAAGTTTGAAAGTATGCTGTATATACTCTGCTGAAATTTGCCCCTTACATGTTGGTGTTGCCACAACACTGTGAGCCCTCACAGTTACTTTTGGTGGGCGCTGGAACGCCCTGCTGTGAACTATTATATCAGGAATAGTGATGAGCCGAACACCCCCGCGTTCGGTTCGCACCAGAACCCGCGAACGGACCGAAAGTTCGCATGAACATTAGAACCCTATTAAATACAATGGATGCGAACGTTCGGATTCTAAAGTGCTAATTATAACGACTATTATCCATGTTATTGTCCAAAACAGAGTTTGGGAACCCGGCTTCTGCACCAGGGGACATGTATCAATGCAAAAAGAAGTTTTAAAAACGGACGTTTTCCGGGAGCAGTCATTTTAATGATGCATAAAGTGAAAAAAAAAAGTCAAATATTCCTTTAAATATTGTACCTGGGGGGTGTCTAAAGTATGCCTGTGAAGTGCCACGTGTTTCCCGTGTTTAGAACTGTCCCTGCACAAAATAAAATTTCTAAAGGGAAAAAAGTCATTTAAAACTGCTTGCGGCTTTAATGCAATGTCTGGTCCCGGTAATATGGATGAAAATCTTTAGGAAAAATGGCATAGCTACCCCATCAACCCCCCCCCCCCCCCCTACCCCAGCCCATTACCAGCCCCTTTGGGTCTTGTATGGATATTAAGGGGAACCCCGCACACAAAATAAAAAAGGACCTATATACTCTAAACAGCCGTATACAGGCAGTGCATACAAGACTGTAGGTTTGTTCTTATGTAGAATCTGTTTATAATTTTGAACAGCTGCATTGTTTAAGTGGAGCTCCATGGCAAATTGCTTTTTTTTAGCTTTTTGTAAAACATAGGGAACGGTTATCACCCCTGTCACATTTTTTTTTTGCTGTCTGTGCCCCTGTTCAGAACATTTCACCTCACTTTGCGTCCCAATGACAACTGTTTTTGAAATGTGGTGTTTTTATTGAAACAAGGATTGGTGATAAAGCATCAGTAGAGAGGAGACACCTTTCTCCCATATTAATTCTTACAGGAGAGAATTTTCCTTCCAAGGGGTAGATTTCCTCTCACTTCCTGTTGTCTTCTTCCGTTTGCAAGTAGTAGTAGTTTGTAAGTTGGATGTTTGAAAGTAGGGACCTTCCGTATATACTCTGCAGAAATTGGCCCCTTAGGTGTTGGTGTTGGCACAACACTGAAAGCACTCACAGTTATTCTTGGTGGGTGCTGGAACGCCCTGCTGTCAAGTATAATATCAGGAATTGTAATAACATATAATTGTTGATCAGTGGAAGTAAAAATTGGGCCTTTGATGGTGGTGCTGGTGCCACAACACTGTAAGGCCTGACAGTTACTCTTGGTGGGCGCAGCAATGGTCCCTGCTGTGAATTATTAGATCAATAATTATAATTGCATGCCCCTGTTGAACAGGGGCTGAAAAATTGGGCCTTTGGTGGTGGTGGTGGTGGTGATGGTGGTGCTGGTGCCACAACACTGTAAGGCCTGACAGTTACTCTTGGTGGGAGCAGCAATGGTCCCTGCTGTGAATTATTAGATCAATAATTATTATTGCATGCCCCTGTTGAACAGGGGCTGAAAAATTGGGCCTTTGGTGGTGGTGGTGGTGGTGATGGTGGTGCTGGTGCCACAACACTGTAAGGCCTGACAGTTACTCTTGGTGGGCGCAGCAATGGGCCCTGCTGTGAATTATTAGATCAATAATTATAATTGCATGCCCCTGTTGAACAGGGGCTGAAAAATTGGGCCTTAGGCACTGGTGGCACAACACTGCAACCCCTCACAGATACTGTACTTGGAGCACAGCAATGAGGCCTGTTGCAAAGTATTGCATCAAAAATTTTAATTACACGCCCCTGTTAAACAGGGGCTGAAAAATTGGGCCTTAGCCACTGGTGGCGTCACCCATAAACCAAAATGATCTTCCAAGCTATCATCGTTAATCGTATCATTGAGGAGGAGGAGGAGGATAGCCAGTCAACATAACAGCACAGGCACTCAGCATCAGCATCAGTCTTGAAGGGATGTGACATTTTAAAATCAATTAGTCTGTTATATCAGCATCTGGTGTGTGGTAGCTGGTGGTGATCCAAGACTGGTTCATCTTGATGAAAGTCAGTCGATCAACCGAGTAGGTGGACAGGCGCACCCTGTGATCCGTGACAAATCCTCCAGCAGCACAGAATGTGCGTTCTGAAAGAACGCTGGATGCAGGACAGGCCAGTAGCTCAATTGCATACTGTGCAAGCTCTGGCCAGTGATCCATCCTCAAGACCCAGTAAGCCAGAGGATTTTCAGTCGGGAAGGTGTCCAAGTCTGACCTTGCCCCTAGGTATTCCTGGACCATGTATATCAGACGCTGGCGATGGTTGCTGGAACCGATCATACTTTGGGGCTGCGGACTAAAGAATTGTCTGAACGCATCGGTCAGACGGCCACCTTCCCCACCGCTCCTTCTTTGACTGCCCGAAGCCTCAGCAACTCGTTGTCCAGGACCAGGAGTTTGTAACCACCCAGTCTCTGGGAACGCGTTGCACAGACCTTTCTGCAAGGCCTCCCGGAGTTGTCTCATCCTCTGCTCCCTCTGCGACGGTAACATAAGGTCCGCAACCTTACCCTTGTACCGTGGATCAAGGAGAGTGGCCAGCCAGTAATGGTCCCTCTCCTTGATCCGAAGAATACGAGGATCCTTCCGCAGACTTTGCAGGATCAGGGAGGCCATGCAGCGTAGGTTAGCTGAGGCATTCAGTCCGGAGTCCTCTGGGTCACTAAGGACGACATGATACGCAGCCACCTCCTCCCAGCCACGTACAAGTCCACTGGTTTCTTGGGACTGTAAATCATCCCTAAAAGACTGCTGCTGATGATGCTGAGTGCCAGCCTCCACCTCCATGCTGACACAATCCTCCTCCTCCTCCTCCTCCTCCTCTTCCTGTGCGATGGGTGGGACAGAAGGAACACTGTCTGGGTAAAGGGGGCCTTGAGAGGCAAGGAAGTCCTCCTCTTCCTGCCTCTGTTCTGCCTCAAGTGCCCTGTCCATTATTCCACGCAGCGTGTGCTCCAACAGGTGGACAAGAGGTACAGTGTCACTGATGCATGCACTGTCACTGCTCACCATCCTCCTCAAATGGTGCCAGGACAGTGCATGCATCCCTGATCATGCCCCACTGGCGTGGTGAAAAAAACCCGAGCTCCCCTGACCCTGTCCTGGTGCCGTAGTCGCACAGGTACTCATTGATGGCCCTCTGCTGCGTGTGCAGCCGCTGCAGCATGGCCAACGTTGAGTTCCACCTGGTGGGCATGTCACATATAAGGCGGTTCTTGGGCAGGTTCAACTCCTTTTGAAGCTCAGCCAGGCGAGCACTGGCATTATAAGATCTGCGGAAATGCACACAGACTTTCCTGGCCTGCCTCAGGACATCCTGTAAGCCCGGGTACCTGCCCAAGAACTGCTGCACCACCAGGTTAAGGACGTGAGCCATACAGGGCACATGGGTCAGTTGTCCCTGTCGGAGGGCGGAGAGGAGGTTGGTGCCATTGTCGCAAACCACCATTCCTGGCTTAAGCTGGCGTGGCGTCAACCACCTCTCGGCCTGCCCCTGCAGAGCAGACAGGACCTCTGCCCCAGTGTGGCTCCTGTCCCCCAAACACACCAGCGCAAGCACGGCATGGCATCTTTTTGCCTGCGTACTTGCGTAGCCCCTTGAACGCCTATGGAGCACCGCTGGTTCCGAGGACAAACCACAGGAAGAGGCCATGGAGGAAGAAGAAGAGGAGGGGGTGGAGGAGAGAGGTGTGTCACAACCAGTAGTAGCTTTTTGGAGGCGTGGTGGTGGAACAACCTCCAACACTACTGCACCTTGTCCTGCATCCTTCCCAGCTGCCAAAAGAGTGACCCAATGGGCCGTGAAAGAAAGGTAACGTCCCTGTCCATGCCTGCTGGACCATGAGTCAGCGGTAATATGCACCTTACCGCTGACCGCCCTGTCCAGCGAGGCCAAGACATTGCCTTCCACATGCCTGTAGAGAGCCGGAATAGCCTTCCGTGCGAAAAAGTGTCGTTTGGGAACCTGCCACTGAGGAACCGCACATTGCACAAACTCACGGAAGGGGGCCGAGTCTACCAACTGAAAAGGCAGCAGTTGAAGCGCTAGCAATTTAGCCAAGCTAGCATTCAACCACTGGGCATGTGGATGGCTGGGAGTGAACTTCTTTCGACGGTCCAGCAGCTGGGGCAGGGAAATTTGCCTGCTAGAATCGGACGTTGGTGTACTGCTAGCAGAGTGCCCGCAAGTACTTGCCTGTGACACACCTAATTCTACACCTTCATTCCTCTCAGAGCAGGTTTCAGAGAGGAGTGAAGGTATAGTGGGGTTGGAGATCCCAGCTGATGCGGTGCAAGAAGAGGTCAGCTTTGTTCTTTGGTGTGGGTCTTTAAGGTAGGCTTGCCAACGAGCTGCATGGCAGGTCAACATATGTCTGATCAAGCATGTGGTGCCCAAGCGGCTGATGTTTTGGCCACGCGATATACGCTTGAGACATATGTTGCAAACAGCAGCTGTGCGATCTGATGCACTCGCCTCAAAAAAGGCCCACACCAAAGAACTTTTTGAATGACGGGCAGAGGCAGCGCCCTGCACAGGCGGAGCTCTGCGGTGTGATTCCGTCGGTGTGCTGCCCATACGCTGGCCACTCAAGGGCATCCTGCTTCGTTGGAGATGTGCCTCCTCCTCATCCTCCTCCTCCTCCTCTCTCCTATTAGGCACCCACGTGGAGTCAGTGACCTCATCATCCCCTCCCTCCTCATCACTGGAGCCAATCTGGCAGTATGCTGCAGCTGCTGGAACATGACTGCCAGATTGGTGTCCTTCTTGAGCCTCCCCTCTCTCTGCTCTCACGCTGCTGCCTTCCTCTAGCTGGGTATCATCATCAGATCCTTCCAAATGCTGGGCATCCTCCTGGAGCATGTACCCAACACTGTGCTCAAACAGTTCGGGGGACTCCTCAGGAGGAGGGCATGGTGGGTCTAGGGAAGGATTGACTAATGAAGATAATGATACCAGAGAAGAGGATGCTTTGGCAGCTGCTTTGCCAGTACCCTGAGCCTGGGTGAGAGAGGATGAGGAGGATGAGGTGGGCTTGGTCATCCACTCTACCAAGTCTTCGGCATGATGTGGCTCAACATGTCCAGCTGCCGAAAACAAGGACAAGCGTGTCCCATGGCCATGTGCTGATGACAATGCACCGCGTACACGACCAGCACTGTTGCCCCCAGACACAGAGCCTGCTTGCCCTCTTTTTTTGCCTCCTGACTGTCTGCCTCTCCTTGGTTGCCTTCCAGACATTTTAATGGATGGCCTGCAGGGAGATGGGAAAAACAGCAATAAGGGCTACCTTCAGGTGTATATTGTGCAGGAGGCTTAGCAACAATGACACTGACACTGTCCCCTGCCTATCCTTCTCTGTCCCTAAACACAAGGATTGAAAATATGGTTCAGCAAAAAAGTTTTAGAACAGAATAGCACACTGACACTTTCCCTCACTGTCCTACTCTGTCCCTCCCTACAAACAAGATTTAGCACAGAATAGCACACTGATAATTTCTACGAGTGTCCTTCTCTGTCCCTAAACTCAAGGATTGAAAATATGGAACAGCAAAATTGGTTTAGAACAGAATAGCACACTGTCAGTTTCACTCACTGTACCTCTCTGTCCCTCAACTCAAGGATTGAAAATATGGAACAGCAAAATTGGTTTAGAACAGAATAGCACACTGTCAGTTTCACTCACTGTACCTCTCTGTCCCTCAACTCAAGGATTGAAAATATGGTTCAGCAAAATAGTTTTAGAACAGAATAGCACACTGACACTTTCCCTCACTGTCCTACTCTGTCCCTCCCTACAAACAAGATTTAGCACAGAATAGCACACTGATAATTTCTATGAGTGTCCTTCTCTGTCCCTAAACTCAAGGATTGAAAATATGGAACAGCAAAATTGGTTTAGAACAGAATAGCACACTGTCAGTTTCACTCACTGTACCTCTCTGTCCCTCAACTCAAGGATTGAAAATATGGAACAGCAAAATTGGTTTAGAACAGAATAGCACACTGTCAGTTTCACTCACTGTACCTCTCTGTCCCTCAACTCAAGGATTGAAAATATGGTTCAGCAAAATAGTTTTAGAACAGAATAGCACACTGACACTTTCCCTCACTGTCCTACTCTGTCCCTCCCTACAAACAAGATTTAGCACAGAATAGCACACTGATAATTTCTACGAGTGTCCTTCTCTGTCCCTAAACTCAAGGATTGAAAATATGGAACAGCAAAATTGGTTTAGAACAGAATAGCACACTGTCAGTTTCACTCACTGTACCTCTCTGTCCCTCAACTCAAGGATTGAAAATATGGAACAGCAAAATTGGTTTAGAACAGAATAGCACACTGTCAGTTTCACTCACTGTACCTCTCTGTCCCTCAACTCAAGGATTGAAAATATGGAACAGCAAAATTGGTTTAGAACAGAATAGCACACTGTCAGTTTCACTCACTGTACCTCTCTGTCCCTCAACTCAAGGATTGAAAATATGGTTCAGCAAAATAGTTTTAGAACAGAATAGCACACTGACACTTTCCCTCACTGTACCTCTCTGTCCCTAAACTCAAGGATTGAAAATATGGTTCAGCAAAATAGTTTTAGAACAGAATAGCACACTGACACTTTCCCTCACTGTACCTCTCTGTCCCTACAAACAAGGATTAGCACAGAATAGCACACTGTCACTGACACTCTCCCTACCTATCCTTATTTGTCCCTAAACACAAGGAATCCAGGAATAGTAAAGGAAAAATAATGACACTGTCCCTGCCTATGCTTCTCTTTCCCTGCTCCGGAACACACTACACAAGGCCGCCGCGCTGGCAGCCTTTTATAGTGTGGGGCGTGTACTAAACCCCATCAGCAATAATTGGCCACAGGCATCCTGCCTGTGGCCAATCATTGCTCTCCTCACTGCCGGCGCTGTGATTGGCCAAGCATGCGGGGTCACAGTGCATGCTTGGCCAATCACAGCGCCTGGATGACACTGCGATGGCGTAGTGCATTGTGGGCCGTTCGCGTCACTCGAATTTGGCGCGAACGGCCCAAATCGTTCGATCTTCGTCGAACGATCGAACAGCCGATGTTCGAGTCGAACGTATGTTCGACTCGAACACGAAGCTCATCCCTAATCAGGAATTGTAATTACATGCCATTGTTGAACAGTGGTAGGAAAAATTGAGCCTTTGGTGGTGGTGCTGGTGCTACAACACTGTCAGCCCTCACAGTTACTCTTGGTGGGCGCATGAATGGGCCCAATGTAAATTATTAGATCAAAAATTGTAATTGCATGCTCCTGTTGAAGAGGGGCAGAAAAATTGGGCCTTTGGTGGTGGTGGTGGTGGTGGTGTTGCCACAACACTGTAAGCCCTCACAGTTACTCTTGGTGGGCGCAGGAATGGACCCTGCTGTGAATTATTAGATCAAAAATTGTAATTACATGCCCCTGTTGAACAGGGGCAGAAAAATTGGGCCTTAAGCACTGGTGCCACAGCACTGCAACCCCTCACAGATACTGTACTTGGAGCACAGC
This sequence comes from Rana muscosa, assembly GCA_029206835.1. Taxonomy (NCBI): domain Eukaryota; kingdom Metazoa; phylum Chordata; class Amphibia; order Anura; family Ranidae; genus Rana; species Rana muscosa. Next base: position 776,712,332 of record CM055117.1, read on the forward strand.
AATAAAACCCTGTTACAAAGTATTGCATCAAAAATTGTAATTACACGCCCCTGTTAAACAGGGGCTGAAAAATTGGGCCTTAGGCACTGGTGCCACAACACTGCAACCCCTCACAGATACTGTACTTGGAGCACAGCAATGAGCCCTGTTGCAAAGTATTGCATCAAAAATTGTAATTACACACCCCTGTTAAACAGGGGCTGAAAAATTGGGCCTTAGGCCACAACACTGCAACCTCTCCCAGATACTCTAGTTGGAGTGCAGGAATGAGCCCTGCTGCAAAGCATTGCATAAAACATTGTAATTACATGCCCCTGTTAAACAGGGGCTGAAAAATTGGGCCTTAGCCACTGGTGGCGGCACCCAGAAACAAAAATGTTCTTCCAAGCTATCATCATGAATCGGATCATTGAGGAGGAGGAGGATAGTCAGTCAACATATCAGGACAGTCACTCAGCATCAGCATAGGCAGTCTTGAAGGGATGTGACATTTCAAAATAAATTATTCTGTTATAACAGCTTCAGGTGCTTGGTAGCTGGTGGTGATCCAAGACTGGTTCATCTTTATGAAGGTCAGTCGACCAACCGAGTCGGTGGACAGGCACACCCTGTGATCCGTGACAAAGCCTCCAGCAGCACTGAATGTGCATTCCGAAAGAATGCTGGATGCAGGACAGGTAACAACAAAGCCTGGGGAATGCCCAGGAAAACCAAAGCCTGGACTGAAGGGGAGCCACCCCTCCTTAAAGGTACAGGAGCACACCAAACACCCAGCATGTAGCACAATGGCTGCAAAGGTGTTGGTGCGCTGCTGGACCAATACAAGCACCATAGGTGAAAACAAAACATGTCCACCGCCCCCATCTATAGCTGGCTATCGCAGTAAGCAGCATTGGAGGGCTGAAACAGGTAACAACAAAGCCTGGGGAATGCCCAGGAAAAACCAAGCCTACTTACCGACCAGCTCGCAGTCAACCAATTGACCTGTCTAACAGTATGCGTTAAAAACAGGGGTTTGTCCGCACGCATTTGCAAACGCATGCGTGAGCCACAGAGCCACGCCAAGGCCCCCTGGAATCTGTGGTCCTACACTAACTATGAGTGTCCCCAAAATGGAGGCACATGCATTCTGATGGTTAGATGAGGGCAGGTGGACTGAAGGGGAGCCACCCCTCCTTAAAGGTACAGGAGCACACCAAACACCCAGCATGTAGCACAATGGCTGCAAAGGTGTTGGTGCGCTGCTGGACCAATGCAGGATGCAGGACAGCCCAGTAGCTCAATTGCATACTGTGCAAGCTCTGGCCAGTGATCCATCCTCAAGACCCAGTAAGCCAGAGGATTTTCGGTGGGAAAGGTGTCCAAGTCTGACCTTGCCCCTAGGTATTCCTGCACCATGTATATCAGACGCTGGCGATGGTTGCTGGAACCGATCATACCTTGGGGCTGCGGACTAAAAAATTGTCTGAACGCATCGGTCAGACGGCCACCTTCTCCACCACTCCTTATACTACTGACCGAAGCCTCAGCAACTCGTTGTCCAGGACCAGGAGTTTGTAACCTCCCAGTCTCTGGGAATGCGTTGCACAGACCTTTCTGCAAGGCCTCCCGCAGTTATCTCATCCTCTGCTCCCTCTGCGACGGCAAGATAAGTTCCGCAACCTTACCCTTGTACAGTGGATCAAGGAGAGTGGCCAGCCAGTAATGGTCCCTCTCCTTGATCCGCAGAATACGAGGATCCTTTCCGCAGACTTTGCAGGATCAGCGTAGGTTAGCTAAGGCATTCGGTCCGGAGTCCTCTGGGTCACTAAGGACGACATGATCCGCAGCCACCTCCTCCCATCCACGTACAAGTCCACGGGTTTGTTGGGACTGTAAATCATCCCTAAAAGACTGCTGCTGTTGATGCTGAGTGCCATGCTCCACCTCCATGCTGACACAATCCTCCACCTCCTCCTCTTCATCGTCCTCTTCCTGTGTGATGGGTGGGACACAAGGAACACTGTCTGGGTAAAGGGGGCCTTGAGAGGCAAGGAAGTCCTGCTCTTCCTGCCTCTGTTCTGCTTCAAGTGCCCTGTCCATTATTCCATGCAGCGTATGCTCCAACAGGTGGACAAGAGGTACAGTGTCACTGATGCATGCACTGTCACTGCTCACCATCCTCGTGGCCTCCTCAAATGGTGCCAGGACAGTGCATGCATCCCTGATCATGCCCCACTGGCGTGGTGAAAAAAACCTGAGCTCCCCTGACCCTGTCCTGGTGTCGTAGTCGCACAGGTACTCATTGATGGCCCTCTCCTGCGTGTGCAGCCGCTGCAGCATGGCCAACGTTGAGTTCCACCTGGTGGGCATGTCACATATAAGGTTCAACTCCTTTTGCAGCTCAGCCAGGCGAGCACTGGTATTATATGATCTGCGGAAATGCACACAGACTTTCCTGGCCTGCCTCAGGACATCCTGTAAGCCCGGGCACCTGCCCAAGAACTGCTGCACCACCAGGTTAAGGACGTGAGCCACACAGGGCACATGGGTCAGTTGTCCATGTCGGAGGGCAGAGAGGAGGTTGGTGCCATTGTCACAAACCACCATTCCTGGCTTAAGCTGGCGTGGCATCAACCACCTCTCGGCCTGCCCCTGCAGAGCTGACAGAACCTCTGCCCGAGTGTGGCTCCTGTCCCCCACAAACTCCTGCAGATGCCTGCATTAGAGAACAGCAATGACGGGTATATACAGGTGTATACTGTGCTGGTGCACACAACACCCACTAACTGCTGCAAATGCCTGAGAAAAGAACACACTGTCCCTGCCTGCCTATCTAGCTTAGAGAACAGCAATGACGGGTATATACAGGTGTATACTGTGCTGGGGCACACAACACCCACTAACTGCTGCAGATGCCTGAGAAAAGAACACACTGTCCCTGCCTGCCTATCTATCTTAGAGAACAGCAATGACGGGGATATACAGGTGTATACTGTGCTGGGGCACACAACACCCACTAACTGCTGCAGATGCCTGAGAAAAGAACACACTGTCCCTGCCTGCCTATCTAGCTTAGAGAACAGCAATGACGGGTATATACAGGTGTATACTGTGCTGGGGCACACAACACCCACTAACTGCTGCAGATGCCTGAGAAAAGAACACACTGTCCCTGCCTGCCTATCTAGCTTAGAGAACAGCAATGAACAGCAACTCCTGCAGATGCCTGAGAAAAGAACACACTGTCCCTGCCTGCCTATCTAGCTTAGAGAACAGCAGATGCAGATGCCTGAGAAAATAACAGAACATAGAACACATTGTCCCTGCCTATGTATCTTTTTCCCTGCACGCCGGAACACACTGCACAAGGCCGCCGCGCTGGCGGCCTTTTATAGTGTGGGGCGTGTACTAAACCCCCCTGAGCTATGATTGGCCACAGACATCCTGCCTGTGGCCAATTATGGCTCTCCTCGCTGCCGGCGCTGTGATTGGCCAAGCATGCGGGGTCACAGTGCATGCTTGGCCAATCACAGCGCCGGGATTGCACTGCGATGGCGCAGTGTATTGTGGGCCGTTCGCGTCACTCGAATTTGGCGTGAACGGCCCATAACCTTCGATCTTCGTCGAACGATCGAACAGCCGATGTTCGGGTCGAGCGTGTGTTCGACTCGAACACGAAGCTCATCCCTATACATAATGGCATAATTAAGCCGGTACATAAGTAGATCTGGGTAAAGAGTAAAACTGTAATGACTTAAACAAACTCCTCTTCCTTCGTTCACATGTTGGTTACCTCGCTGGACACTCTTCCTATAATTATCAGCACACTTTTCCTGCATATGCACATCGATACCATTACACATATACATATTTACCTATATATATTGTGAGGGGGTTAACTCAGTAGCGGGTGTGTGTGACCCCCTGGTTGGGCTCCCCACACAAAAACAGGGCCAGCAGACGGAGGTTGTGGTTTTCAAAATCAAAAGGTGCGGTTTATTTCTCTATGTACAGTGACAAAAACACAGCAAAGCCAAAAAGAAACATAAACAAAATAAATCCTGGTCAGTTTGACCTCTGACTAAACATGCAGGTTTCCTAAACTAACAACTGGGATCAGCCTGGTGCTGTCCTAGTCCCTAAGTCCCTGGTTTAGTAAAAGTCCAAACAAATAGCCACACAGGCTTTGCCTCACCGCACAGGGGTTCACTCTCCCTAGACAGTCCACACAGGTCTGGGTCCAGGCATGAGCTAACACCTAATGAATCTGGGAGTTCTTATAGAGGCCTAAATGAGCTGACAAGCTTCAGCTGGCCTCATCAACTCCCTGTCTGTACGACGCCCCACACTCTCCCTAGAGGTATGAGTCATCCATGAGCCTACTAGCCTCAGCTGGGCTTATACAACTCTCCACCCTAGTTGTATAAGTCAGCATAAAGCCTGAATCTGGGAGAAATATATCTACCCCCCTGGATGCAACCAGGTGACTTTACCTTCCTGCTGTCACATACCCCCCCCCTCTTGTTTTAACCTTGGGGTTGGAACACCAGCAATCAGGCATTCATGTACTCGAGACAAAGCATCCACATTCCCCATTTGAACGCCAGGGCGATGCTTTACTGTGAAGTTGAATTCCTGTAGGGCCAGGAACCACCTATTCACTCTTCTATTTGAGCCATCCACTTTAACGGAGCGTGATCCGTAACCATGTCAAAGTGCCTACCTAGCAGATAGTACCGAAGGGAATCTAGAGCCCACTTCACCGCTAAACACTCCTTTTCAACCGTGGCGTAATTTACCTCATGGGACTTCAACTTCCTGCTGAGGTAAATGACTGGGTGCTCTTCCCCGTTCCAGACCTGGGACAATACTGCTCCTAACCCCACATCTGACGCATCACTTTGTACGACAAAGTCTTTAGAGAAGTCGGGTGAGTACAACACTGGCTGGCTACATAAGGCTTGTTTCAAGAATTGGAATGCTGCCTCAGCCTCGGGGGTCCATTTAATCATGACCGACCCTTTCCCTTTCGTCAGGTTGGTTAGGGGCACAGCCTTAGAAGCAAAGTGGGGAATGAAGCGCCGATAATAACCCGCGATTCCCAGAAAGGCCCGTACCTGCTTCTTGCTGTTGGGACGTGGCCAACTCTGGATGGCCTCGACTTTGTTGAGTTGGGGTTTTATCACTCCCCTGCCAATGGTGTACCCAAGATATTTGGCCTCCTCCTGCCCAATGGTACACTTCTTGGGGTTAGCCGTAAACCCCGCTTCCCGGATAGAGTCTAGGACTGCTTGCACTTTTGGCAGATGTGAGGCCCAATCTGTGCTATGGACAATTACGTCATCCAGGTAAGCCGCAGCATACTTCCGATGGGGCCTCAGTATCTGGTCCATTTTCCGCTGGAATGTGGCCGGCGCATTCTGTAACCCGAACGGCATTCTCTTATATTGGAACGCCCCGTCTGGGGTTACAAATGCGGTTTTCTCTTTGGCCGACTTGGCCAGGGGAATTTGCCAATACCCTTTTGTGAGGTCAAGAGTCGTCATGTATCGGGCTGTTCCCAGCCGGTCGATCAACTCATCTATACGTGGCATGGGGTAGGTGTCAAATTTTGTAACTTTGTTCAACTGACGAAAATCGTTACAAAATCGCCAGCTCCCATCCGGTTTAGGCACCAAAACAATGGGACTAGACCAATCACTTTGGGACTCCTCTATCACCCCTAAGTTCAGCATTTTCTGTACTTCCTCCCGTATTGCCTCCCGTCGGGCCTCTGGGATCCGATAGGGTTTTAACTTCACCCTTTCACCGGGCGGGGTAATAATATCATGCTCTACCCCAGATGTTTGTCCCGGCAGCTCAGAGAACACCTCCTTGTTGCGAAGCACAAACTCCTTAACCTCCTGTTGTTGGGGTTGTGACAAGGTGGCTGCTATTCCAACCTCCGGAATCACGCAACCAGTTTGAGCTGGTGACCAAGTTTCTGCGACTAGGGACTCTCTATCCCTCCAGGCTTTCAACAGATTAACGTGATATATCTGTTCGGGCTTTCGCCTTCCTGGTTGTCTGACCTTGTAATTCACTTCGCTCACTTTTTCCATTATCTCGTAGGGGCCTTGCCATTTGGCAAGGAATTTACTTTCAACCGTAGGGACAAGTACCAATATCCTATCCCCCGGGGAAAAGGTACGGGTCTTTGCTCCACGGTTGTACACTCTCTGCTGTGCCAACTGCGCTTGGGCCAAATGTTCCTTCACGATGGGCATTACCTGTGCAATTCGATCTTGCATCAGGGCGACATGCTCAATCACACTCCTGTGGGGAGAACTCTCACTTTCCCAAGTTTCCTTGGCAATATCCAACAGCCCTCTTGGGTGTCTCCCATACAGTAACTCAAAGGGGGAGAATCCCGTAGAGGATTGGGGCACCTCCCTAATAGCAAACATCAAATAAGGAAGTAGACAGTCCCAATCCTTTCCATCTCTATCCACCACTTTCTTCAACATTTGTTTTAGGGTTTTGTTGAATCTTTCAACCAGCCCATCGGTTTGGGGGTGATACACAGATGTACGCAATTGCGTCACTTTGAACAATTTACACAGCTCTTTCATAACCCGGGACATAAAGGGTGTACCTTGGTCCGTAAGCAGTTCTTTACAAATACCCACCCGGCTAAAAACAAGAGATAGCTCTTTGGCTATGGTTTTGGCCGAGGTATTTCTGAGAGGGATCGCTTCTGGATAACGGGTGGCATAGTCCATTATAACCAATATGTACTGGTGCCCCCTAGCGGACTTGATTATAGGACCTACCAAATCCATTGGGATTCTCTCAAACGGGACCTCAATGATGGGTAGAGGGACCAGCGGGCTACGGAAATGTGGCATCGGGGCCGACCTCTGACACACAGGGCAGGAGGAACAATAATTTTCTATGTCCTTCATCACCCCAGGCCAATAGAATCTCTGTAATACCCTCTCTCGGGTTTTCTCTGTCCCCAGATGACCTCCAAGAATGTGCCCATGGGCCAACTCCAACACCAACTTCCTGTAAGGTTTGGGCACCACCAGCTGCTCAACGGTTTCTTCTGCCCTTTTTGCCACCCGATACAGTAGGTCCTTCTCTACGCTGAAGTATGGGTAAGTGCAGGTATTATCTGGGTTCACTAACTCGCCATCTATTTCCACTACGTTTTCCCGTGCCTTTATTAGGGCGGGGTCTTTTAACTGTTCTGTGGCAAAATTTTCCCTGTGAACCTCCAGATCAGAAAACTCCACAGACGGTAGGTTTTCGTCTGAGGAGGTGGGCTCCTCTCCAGTTTCTTGAGTCTCCCCTGCCAATACTGACAAGGGAAATTCTGGAGAGTCCTCACCACTCTCAGAGGAGTTCTGGCTATCACATTCCTGGTACATAGGGGCACCAGTGGGGGGCTCAGGATCATCCCACAGTTCCCAGAACTTCGGAAAATCTCTTCCCACAATGGCATCATGCGGTAATTGAGATACTAACCCCACTGGATGAGAGAGGGTACCTTTGGGGGTCTCGAAACACACTGTAGTCACTGGATACTCTCGGGTGTCCCCATGCACACAAATAACAGCTACCTTGCTATTCCCAGAGACCTCTGTTTTAACTAATTCAGCCTTTATCAGGGTCACAAGGCTACCTGAATCCAGTAATACCACAACATTTCTACCATTAATACACATTTTGCATAAATGTTTCTCAGTTCCCCGAATGGCAGTGCATGCGACTGTCGCACACAGCGACTGACGTCTGTCCGTCAGAAAGTCACATTGCATGGGTTCCTCCACAACCGGGCAATTTGCTGCAATATGTCCCGCTTGCCGGCAGCGGTAGCAAACAATCCTTTTGGCTGCCTCTTGAGCCCCTGACTTCCCAGGCTGTTCTCGCCAAACTTTGGGTAGAGCTCCCACCCTCTCACTCTCTCCACTCTCACCCCTTGGAATCCTCTTATCCGCCCCTGGGGATGGTCTGGTCTTAGGGTGGAAAGTCCGAGAGTCTCTGGAAGAGGCCGTCAGGTTCTCTGTAGCCAAGTATTTCTCTACACGATCCACAAGACCACCGGCCGTCTCTGGGTCTCCATGGCTTACCCACTTTTGGATGGCAGTAGGAAGAGCTCTCAAAAACCGATCCATTACAACACGTTCCACAATCTCTGGTGCGGACAAAGTCTCTGGCTGTAGCCACTTCCTGCTCAGGTGAATGAGATCATACATTTGAGACCTGGGGGGTTTTCCAAGCTGGAAAGTCCAGTTATGCACACGCTGAGCCCGGACAGCCAGGGTGACACCCAGCCTTGCCAATATTTCAGCTTTTAGCATCACATAGTCTTTTGCTTGGTCAGGCTCTAGGTCATAGTAAGCCTTCTGCGATTCACCAGTTAACAGAGGAGCCACCAGTCCAGCCCACTGCTCCTCAGGCCACTTTTCTCTTTCAGCAGTCCTTTCAAATGTGGTCAAAAATACCTCTGGATCATCCTCTCCAGTCATTTTTGTCAATAAACGACTCACCCCAAAGGACGCGGTATTAGTGGGACGGCTTTCCTCACTGGTCTGCGGACGTTGCTGCATTACTGCTTCCATTTGTTGTAGTCTCTGCTCTTGCTTCTGTAACAGGTCTATGAAGCGGGCCTCAGATTGCTGCTGGGCTTGTTGATGAGCTTGCTGCTGGGCTGCAAGGCTCCTTTGCAAACCTGCATTTGTCTGCTGTTGATTGGCATTTGCTAGAGCCAGCTGTTTCAGTATCTCCTCCATGCTGGCTTAAAAAAAACTGCCCGCATTCTCCACCAACTGTGAGGGGGTTAACTCAGTAGCGGGTGTGTGTGACCCCCTGGTTGGGCTCCCCACACAAAAACAGGGCCAGCAGACGGAGGTTGTGGTTTTCAAAATCAAAAGGTGCGGTTTATTTCTCTATGTACAGTGACAAAAACACAGCAAAGCCAAAAAGAAACATAAACAAAATAAATCCTGGTCAGTTTGACCTCTGACTAAACATGCAGGTTTCCTAAACTAACAACTGGGATCAGCCTGGTGCTGTCCTAGTCCCTAAGTCCCTGGTTTAGTAAAAGTCCAAACAAATAGCCACACAGGCTTTGCCTCACCGCACAGGGGTTCACTCTCCCTAGACAGTCCACACAGGTCTGGGTCCAGGCATGAGCTAACACCTAATGAATCTGGGAGTTCTTATAGAGGCCTAAATGAGCTGACAAGCTTCAGCTGGCCTCATCAACTCCCTGTCTGTACGATGCCCCACACTCTCCCTAGAGGTATGAGTCATCCATGAGCCTACTAGCCTCAGCTGGGCTTATACAACTCTCCACCCTAGTTGTATAAGTCAGCATAAAGCCTGAATCTGGGAGAAATATATCTACCCCCCTGGATGCAACCAGGTGACTTTACCTTCCTGCTGTCACAATATATATATATATATATATATATATATATATATATATATATTATTACTATTTTTATAGTGGTGCATATGTGCATTGATACTATTTACATATATACGTATATATTATTATTATTTTCAGATTCGTGCAGATTTTTACTTATTGTTCACTCCTCACTTTCATCATCATCCTAGTATGGTTGCATGCTTCGTGCATTGGTTGTTCCATGGGCTGATTATGCATGCCCTCGCCTCAGCCCCGGGGCTGACATCATTTTGGACACCCTCCCCATCTTGCTTTCTGCAGCTGGGCTCTCATACATGTTCCCTTAGCTACATGTAAGTGTTAGACCCCCTCAGGGTTTTTTTTTTTAAATTAACATACATTCTGTATTATTCATATCTATAGATACCATTGACATCATACTCCTGATGAGAGGATGGATCCTCGAAACGCGTAGAGTTCGTTTATGTCATTACAGTTTTACTCTTTACCCAGATCTACTTATGTACCGGCTTAATTATGCCATTATGTATTTATTCAATATGAAATTATTAATAAATTCTATGTATGTAGCTTTGTATGGAATTTGTTTTTATGACTGTATCATGTACCCTGAGAACAATATTTTTGGTTCATTTTTTTTTCATAATAAATTGATTGTTATTTTTATATACTGTTTGTACCTTTATTTTACTCAGTGACTGGCCTCACTTAAAGTCCGTTGACCACTATTTTTTGTATACGTATGTTTTTTCCGGGATGGAGGCCTGCCACCATGGTGGTGTCGGTTCATATCTTTTTTGCTCAGCTCATACACACTGCACTCTGCAGAACTCATACAGTTTATACATTTTAGATAACCTGAGCTACACAGCATATCAGAGGGTTTCTTGTTTTTGCAAATGGCTCAAAGGTTCACAACACTGCCATATTTTATTGCCCCCCTATTCAAAAGGGAACAGAATGACACTGTCATGGTCACCTGTGGCCAGGTGACAGATGCACACCATAGGGGGACAGGAGTGCACCGCGAGGTAGTGAACCCTATGGCTGGCTTCTACGGATAGGAAACTGGGTGGTTGTGGAAAGCGGGACCAGAGGAGCACAACCGGGATCCTAACGGAAGCTAGAGCCAAGATTCCCCAGGGCGCGGAGTCTAAGACCCAGCTGGTCTTCTCCAGGGCCTCTAGTGGTGAGGATGTTATGCTGCAGGCTGGGACCAGGTCGCGGCCCCTGGAGTTTCCTAGCTCACGCCCCGTAGGATAAGGGGAAAAGAGGGGAAGCAGCAGCACAAGATAAGAGAGAACCGAATAACAAGCTGAAGGTCAGGGGCCACAAGCAGACAAGGATAACGAAAGAACGAGCCGAAGGTCAAGGGTCACGAGCAGACAGGGATAGTCGGGGACAAGCCAATAACGTAACAGAGAGACAGACGTAGCACACGGCAGGCAGGAACCCAAACACACAATGCCTAACAAACACGTTGATCAGCAAAGCAGGCTTGCAGTGCACAGGTTAATATAGTGTTCTGTGATAGGGCCTGGGGTGGAGTCAGGCTGGGAGGAGATTATAAAGGAAGCCAGGTGAAGGAGGTCTGGTCTCTAAGATGAACACATGAGGAGGAAGGTAAGATGGCAGACAGACATTAATGCATATCCATGACAGACACAGTTAGGCCTCGTACACACGATCGGTTTTCTCGGCAAGAAACAACAAGAAAACTGTTGGGAGAGCTTTCTTGCCGAGAAAACCGTTCGTATGTATGGTTTCTCGTCGAGAAAACTGCCGGGAATCTCGACGAGAAAAATAGAGAACCTGCTCTCTATTTTCTTGTCAGGATTCTCGTTTTTCTCGTCGGGATTCTCGTCGGTCTGTTTCTGGACGAGAAAAACGGTCGTGTGTATGCTTTTCCGGGTCTTAAAAAAACGCGCATGCTCAGAATCAAGTATGAGATGGGAGCGCTCCTTCTGGTAAAACTAGCGTCGTAATGGAGATAGGGGAAGTTTCCCCCACTTGGGGTTTTCAAGGCAGCAGAAATTAGGACAATGGATGAATAAAATGAATGTTTATTGGTGAAAACCAAATGGGTTACACCGGTAAAATTCAATCAAAATGTGCTCTGGTGCATGATTAAACTTCGAAGTACAAGACATTGTAAACATTATGTATCATGAAACATCGCTATGGAAGTACAATGTTGATGACTACATGTATCTTGACGCGTTTCGACCCTGTCGGGTCTTCTTCAGAAGATATGTTAACTGTGAGTAAAAATGCATTTTAATATATCATATAGGGAATTTAAAAAAACAATATTAGTAACAATAATAAATTTTCTATAGCATATTTACCAAACAGACTGTTTTGCACACGATCACATGACCAGAGATCCTTCCTTTTTAAAAGAGAATCCTCATGGGATCCCAAGGCCTGGTCCGCCGGCCGGCAAAGTGCCTCCACCCAGTGGGAGCACCCCATCGGACCGTACCTGGCTTACAAGGAGTCACCGCAATGGAGGCAAGATCCCATGCCAGCAAGGCATGGGAAAAGAGGGGCGACCACACCTGCAGTGGATCATACAGGACACCATAGTGAATATATATTATTGCATACAACATATAATTATATAGTTTAAATGCAAGAGATTATAATTTAAAATTGAACAAAGTTAACAAACGGTTGTGGCAGGCTAGCGATAGGAGTTGGATTAGCCATTTTAAAATGGACTAGCTGTAAATTATTGCATCGTTTAAATGGTGCGCATTTAAATCTTCTTTAGAATGGTACAATAATGAAAAATAATGAACTTGTTTTGCTGCTGATATTCACACAGAGTTCACACAGAGTTCTGATTAACTTTTTGAAACATTATTATGCTGATCTCATGTAGATTTTTTGTATTATATATAGAGCAAGATCTCCTTAATATTATTTTTTTTTATTTGAATACAGATCTTCATTTTAAATGATTATTTAATTTCTAGTGATCTCCATGATTAGAATTTTAATTTTGTTGTGTCAAGTTTACAAAATTAATATTATTATCTTGTATTTTTTTGACCTTCAAGGAGATTGTTTTGTGTTATCTGTCCCTTTTATTTTATTATTTTGTAGAAATGTATCTGCCTACTCCAAAGCTAATTGTTTTATTTTTATAAAAATACATAGTCAAGTATTAACTGTAAACAAAAAATCTATTTATTATGGTATATAATTTCGAAAAATAAAGGCAGCGCTGGAGAACCTGCTGCCATTTGTGCATCCATGGAACCCCAGAGCACACATCAACCCTGTGTGGACAATAAAATTGGGACCTTAAGAAGCACATCAGTAGTGAGCCCAATCTGGTCTTGGACTCCCAGAGGTCAGGAACAGCAGCAGGTGAGATACCTGTCTCAAGTCTGTGGTACTACAACAGGCTGCTTTCTGTCAGATCACATTGAAGCAAGGCCATCACTTCCTGGTCTTCTTGGCAGCCTTCCTTCTGCGTGTGGCTGGAGGCTGTGCCGCTGAAGGTGTACTCGTGTCAGGAGGAGGAGAAGGAGGTGGAGGAGAAGGGGTGGAGGAGAAGAAGAAGGAGGTGGAGGAGGAGGAGGAGGAGGTTGAGGTTCTGAAAGCTGGGCGACCTCACATATGGCCGTATTGGGGGTAATTCTCCCCATCACCCCCTTGTTTAGTAAGTTGAGCAGCAGGGGCTCACATAGGAGGCGTTGTTCCATGCTCATTGATTTAAATTTTGCCCCAACTAGTCCGGCATAGGCCTCTTTGGTGGTTGTTGGCTCCTGGAGGGTGGCATGTGCCTCTCTTAACAGGGCCATTGCTGCCTGGCTGGTGCTCCTCTCCCTCCTGGTCCTTCTTGTAAGGCGGATGGGAGGCACCTGCAAACTGGTCCTGCTACTTGGTCCGGCCACCTCCTGTGTGACAATGGGCCCTGCCTCCTCCTGTCTGACAGTGGGCCCTGCCTCCTCCTGGCTCACAGTGGGCACTGCCTCCTCCTGGCTCACAGTGAGCACTGCCTCCTCCTGGCTCACAGTGGGCCCTGCTTCCTCCTGCCTGACACTTTCCAGCCTCTCATCCTGGTTGATGTCATCCTGTGTATGAAAAAGGGACATAGTTTGAGTTTTTGGTTCATCAATCACACACAATTTTCAGCTTGAATGTAAATAAAATTAAAAGACTATCATTATGACCCCAGCAGTTTTCATTCTTCTCCCCAACTTTTTGGGCCACTACTGTCTATTGATATGTAAAACACTTTTTCCTCAAACTTTCCTTATTACCATCTTTTTTACATCATTAATTTTATCACAATAAATGTTTATAAAATACTATACCTGGCTCCAGATGTCCAAATCCGGTTCTTCCAGGATGGCTGCCTCCTCTTGCTCCAGAGAAGGCCTCAGGTTGGCTGCAGGGAAGTCTGGGGGGAAGACTGGACAGTGATAGCCTTGCCTCAATGTGGTCATCCATAAAGGACATCCTGCTGTAGTACTACAAAATCGGGACATATACATCCGCTGCTGCTGCTCCTGACCTCTGAGAAGCCAGGACCTTAAAGCGCTCAGTCCTGTATGTGCCTCTCAAGCTCCCAATTTTACTGTTCACCTGTTGGATGGTTGCTGTAGGTATCCTGGTCTGCACAAATGGGAGCAGGGTCTCCAGCGCTGCTGTCCTTACCGCTCTTTTCCTAGGTATGGGGTTTTTGGTCTCCCACAGAGCGGGCAGCTCCCTTACCCGATCAATAAATTCCCCAAGAAAATCTTTTTCTAAAAAAGCATTCATTTTGTCTGCAAGACAAAACACAAGACAAAATGTGTAATTCAATCGGTCTAAACTCAAGTAAATCTTTATCCCCATATATATCCTCAAACAATCTCTATGCAGTATAGGCCACTGATTTCACAAAGTATAAAAATCATACCTTCGGTCTTACGTTCGTCACTTTTCCTCCTCTCTTCGCATACAGAACGTAGCAACGTCCCATGTGTGTTTGCTTTATATACACTACTACACTACGCATGCGTGAAACTCCGTACACGTCGCCCGCCCATAACGTTCACATTATCGACTTTTCCCCACCCCTTCTCTTTCAGCGCGCAGATGATATGGCGGAGTCACAGCAGGTGTCTGGTAATTCATCTAATAACGATGAGACAAGCCCGAAGCGATCAAGGAGGAGATTCAAGGCATCTAATATGTCCTTCGCGGAAATGGCGGAAATGGTGGACATATTGAGAAAGTCGGATTATGATAAAAAGCATAGGCCGTATACCCACCCTAATCTAAGGAAGGCCAAAATTATGAAGAAAGTAGTGAAAAGTCTGAAGAAGAATTTCGGGGTACACTGATCAAAGGAGCAGCTTAGAAAGAGGTGGTCTGACCTGAAACTGAGGGAGCCGGAGCAGTTAAGGAGCATTAAGAGAATGCTAGAAAAAAGTAAGTACTTCTCCTGTGTTTCATAACTTGCATGTTTCTCCATGCGGTTGCTTTTTACTATTGGGCCTTTATAGAAAATGACATCGCGCCAAAATTAGTGGGCACAGTAATCGGTCGTTACAGACACATCTTTCACCCACTACATACAATGTTTTTAGAAGATATAGGGTTAAAATAATTTTGACATGCCTCTTTTTATTACAAAAATTTTATTACATTGTTGTCTGATGTGTTTGTAACTAGAATGAAATGCAAACTTGAATCAGTGTAAAGGAGAGGACACTCAGCAGCTGTTTACACATCTGCACTCTGGAGCACTATAGTGAGGGCCACCAGAACAACCTTTTTAGGGTGCCCCACACAGGTGCTTCAGTGTATTCTTGGGGTGTCTCCATGTGTAAAACTTGACCCAAAATTGCTTTTTTGGACAATAATGTCTTCAGCTTGTAACTCTGCCCAAACAGACAATTGTACCCCACTTCCAAGCAATGTATTATGTTAGTATTTTTCCCATAAAATATCTGTGTGCTAATTATACCTTTTGTTCCATTCTCATAGGAGAGAGAAGACTGGAAGGACACCACTCCAGGGAGCACAGGAACCCCACACCTCCTAAAGAACCCCAACCCCAACCTCACCAAGAACCCCAACCTGAGGATGTGGAGGAAGTAGAAGTGGAGGAAGGAGAAGTGGAGGAATGAGGGGTGGATGACGTGGTGGAAATTGTCACCACAACAGGTCAGTGTCTGTCACCACAGCTTCAGGTAAGAGATGTAGGCCTGCAGAGTTATAATACCTTTTTTACATTTTTTTTAGGGGATGAATATGTTGTTGAGAAAGAAAGTCCTTGTTTCTCTAGTGATAGTGCCCAAAGAATCATCCAGCAAGTGATGAAGTGTAGTAGTGAACTGGACAGAATGAAGAAAAGGATGAATGTTATGGAGCAAACATTTAAGGACATCATTGATGTTTTGGGGCGAATTGAATGAAGCACAAAACCCCCTTTTTCTAGTTTTCTATATTATCTCCAAAAAAATTGCACTTTTTAAATCAAGCCAACATTTGAAGATGCACACAGTGTGTCAACATGTGCCATCTGCCATCAGGGGATAGCCATGTACGGGTTTTGTGGGTGCAACCCCTTCCTCACATCTCAAGTAGATGAAAGGAAGAAGGGGTTGCACCCCCAAAACACGTCCATTGATCACCCATGATGGCAGATAGCACATGTTGACAATAGGGATAAGGAGGGAAATACCCCTTTTTTTTAAAAAGCACTAAAATTGTGTGCATCTTCAAATTTTGGCTTGTTCAGGGGTGACAACACCCCATATTATGAAGGGCAGATAGAGACATTTTTCCTAAAATAGAATGTCTGATATTGCCGAGAGATTTCCAATGTTGTATTATGTTGTATGGTAATGAGAGTTTTCTATTTTCTAAGCATTTAAAAAAATGGCCTGTTTATGGGCACCAAAAATTTTTTAAATCTTTTATAACACAAACAATTTTATATTTACCATGTGTGAATATGCACAGAGTAAAAATATTGAAAAACAACAAAGTGTAGCTTCTTTATCAAATCCGCTATAACCTTTTTTGTGTATATTTTTGGTGAAATGGTTGGTATTTACTAAAGGAAATTACACTTGGCACTACAAGTACACTAGGAATAACTAGGAGACAGCTAAAAGAAACACAAGCAATACATACAAAAATCAGATTAAATCAGATATTTTATTTTTGATGGTCAAAAAGCTTTTAGGCATTGCCTGGCAAAGGAATTGCCCCCCTACCCGTGAAATACTCAACGTATTTCTGACGAACCTCACGGGCGTTTTGGGGGGGCAAGCCAGGATGGCCAGATTGAAGGCCCGGCAAAAGATTGTCCCCCGAAAGTCCAGCCTCAGGCCCAATTGAGGCCATATACTTGGAGGATTTGATGCGCAAAAAATTATGCAGCACGCAGCAACAGAACACAATATAGTTTATTTTGTACCCCGCCAAGTTAATTGATGTCATGAAAAGGCGGAACTGGCTGGCCATTATCCCGAAGGCATTCTCCACGACTCTTCGGGCCCTGGCCAGCGGTAGTTGAACACCCTCCTCTCCGGGGTCAGGGTCCTCTGGGGAAATGGCCTCATGAGATGCGGTCCCAATCCAAAGGCTTCATCAGCCAAAAACACAAAGGGGAGTCCTTCAACATTCCAAAACATCCGGTAGCAATGCAAGGTCGTCACTCTGGAGACGAAGAGCAAACTCCGTCTGGCTTAAGGCTCCCCCATCGGACAACTGGCCATTCTTTCTCACATCCACATAGAGGAATTCATACTGTGCTGACACCACCGCCATCAGCACGATGCTTTGAAACCCCTTATAATTGTAGAAATAGGACCCAGACCGGGGTGGTGGCACAATGCGGACGTGCTTCCCATCTATTGCCCCTCCGCAGTTGGGGAAGTTCCACTGGGTGGCAAAATGGGATGCCACAGTCTGCCATTCCTGTGGCGTGGAAGGAAGCTGTGAAGTCAAACAAGATAAAAAAATATTAGTACTTTTGCACATAACATTGCTAGTAGATTACACAAAAATACATTCTTGGCCAACATCATTCAAACTTTTATTTTAAGGAGTATTTAAATACTAAAATAAAAGGCACAATTATCAGATACATCACCCCCTCTGATGGTTGATTCAAAAAAATTGGGGGGGGGGGGCTAGATGAGTTTGTGAACCCCAAAAAATTATGTGAAAATATACATTTGGAAACATTTTAGGGGGTGTTTAGGGGGGGAAGGGTAAAGCACTACAATGGAGATGACAAAATACATTCTTAAGTAACTAGGCTAGGTGTGTATGGGCCCAGGATAGCATGCTGGAGAGGTTAGTGAAGGGAAATATGCATGTAGGACAAAAAAGGGGCATTACAAACTTACAGCATGCATGTGGACAAAGGGGACATTCACAGCATATTACAATCATGGTAATTAGGGAAGGATGAAAGAAATACAATACATTATCATACATTATATACATAGAATGTGATGTTCAAGGAGAAAACTTACCCTCATATAGTCCTCCTGCAGGACTTGGATAATGGCAGAACAGGTGTCTGGGATTATGAGGCCCAGAGCCTGGGGGGAGATGCCTGTCGTGAACTTCAGGTCCTGCAGGCTTCTCCCAGTCGCCAGGTAGCGCAACGTGGCGATGAGCCTCTGCTCAGCAGTGATGGCTTTCCGCATAACGGTGTCCTGCCTGGTGATATAGGGGGACAGACACCAAAGCCAACAGATGCTGAAAAACGGGGTCAGACATCCTAAGAAAATTCCTGTAGTCATATGGATTATTCTCCTGGATCCCACGCAGCAGAGGCATGTGAGAGAATTGGTCCCGCTGGAGCAACCAATTCTTGGTCCATGAACTCCTCCTCACCCTGTTCATGGACTGGTCTTGGTCCAAGACAAGCAGACCAACACCAAGCGCACGCACAGCGCGAACTCTACGACGAGAACGTAACATGGCTAGGGAATGGTCGTCTGATCAGAACATACTAAACAGAACGCACTTAAGAACAGCAAAGCCTATGAAGAACGACCTGAAAATCAGAAGCAAGCGGACAAGAACGCACTGTAAAACAGATACGACCTGACTACACACCCTGAAAGACAAGATACAAACCCACAAGCACAACCTGAACCGCAGAAAATGAACTGAAAGCACGAAGACTGAAAAGCGCGAATCGTCTCTCCCAAACCTTTAATAACACGCTGTAACACAAGATCAGCAAAAGCAGCCCAAGGGGTGGCGCCATTGGAATCAAATTTTCCCTTTTTACTGCCGTCATACGTGTTGTATGTGACCGCGCTTTACAATGAGGAGATTTGGAATTGACAGTGTGTATGCAAGGAAAGCTTGACAAGAATCTCGTCAAGCTTGACAAGAATCTCGTCAAGCTTGACAAGAATCTCGTCGAGAAAAACGATGGGTTTTTTACGACGAGATTCTCGGTCGTGTGTACGAGGCTTAAGGTTTTGGACATTTTCATATGTACTATCTTAATCAGACTGCAGCATGTTTTAAGCAGACTATGTGACCAGGCTATTCATTTCAACAGTCTTCCCTTGTATATTATATTCCACTAATTGGGTTTACACATTCGTAAATGTCCTGAGACACATAAGTGACAATCCCAGCAGCACTATGAATTAACCTTGAAGCAGGAGGAAGCACTTGTGAGGCTCAGAACCAGAAGTGTTCACACACAGAGATTTCTTAGTTCATCAAAAGTCTAGGTCCTTGTGTGATTAAGGACAGATAGAAGTATCCCAATCCAAAGTTCTTGAGAAGACATCTGTTGTCTATGGAGTAGACTTAGTAGAGGGAGGCAGATAGTTCATTGGCAGTGGTCGCCAGCTGACAACTAATGCGATCCTTACCCTGTTCAGCTATATGTATGTTTGTTATTTTAATACTTAGTAGCATGAGATGTCTCCTTATCAAAAATGCAACAGTGACAGTTAATTATTTTACGAGAATGGAAGAGCTCCTGGCATCTGACACAGACACCCAGGATAAGTTTAAGGGCCCGTTTACACTGGCAGCTAGAATGCAGCTGAAAATGTGCCGTAGGATAAACCGATTGCAGCTCATTGCTTTTTTGCTTTTGTTTTTATAAACTTTATTGAAATATCACTTTTTATTCACCATTTGGCCTCTGAGATTTAACCCCCTTCATGACCAGGCCATTTTTTGCGATACGGCACTGTGTTACTTTAACTAACAATTGCGCGGTCGTGCGATGCTGTACCTAAATGTAGCAAAATCCCAGGCCTCCTCTAGTCTAATGAGAACCTTCAGAGCCAAGAGCTGCTGACATCCTTCCATACAGAGTGGGTTGTGAGACATAGTGGGTGTAATGCAAGTTAGATTCATGGGCCCCAGACACTTCTCGAATGCAAAAAGGTTTTATTTCTCTTAAACAAAACTTTGGGAGAGAGGGTTAGGGACACCCTTAAGCAATTGCAACTTTAGCTGGCAGACTCCGAGACTTCTACAGGAGGACAGCCATGCAGGGAAAGGCATCCAGCAAGACACCACATCTGCATGTGTAGGAATGCTGTCCCCTATGGCAGCAGTCTTTAACAGTTTCTAACACAAAGGGGCTGATTTACAAAACGTTTGCGCCATGAGTATCGGCGCATCTGCGTGCGCAATGGCTGTTTTGGTATTTACAAAACATTAGCGCCTGTAGTGCAGCCCTATTTGCCATTTACTATAGTGTTGTCGGCGGACGGGAGGAGGCGCTCAGTGCGCCACTATGGACCTGGCGCACGGCATGTTAAACTCTAAATATAAAGAAGCTGGAAGTGCGAATATAATGGAGGTGATGTGGGGTGATGTGAGGAAGTGTAGGGACATCTGCCCAAATAACTAATATGCCCAAAATAGAGTGAGAAAGTAACTTTTTCAAAACCAGCCCGCTGCGCCGGCAAGTACGATTAGAGCTGCAAGAGGTTTTTTTGAGCTCAGCGCGGGAATCTTCCTTGTTTTCTTGCGCCTAGACACTGCGCCGGCAAAATCTTAGTAAATTTCAAGTCACGTAAACCAATTTGCATAAGTTGAACAGGCGCAGCTCTGAACTTCCCAGTGCGCCAGCAAAATGACATTTCTAAAGGAAAAAAAAAAGGCATTTAAAAGCACCCGTGGCTATAATGAATTGTCGGCTCCCGGCAATATAGAGAAAAGTAATTGAAAGTCTTTGATAAAAAAAAAAAGCGTGGGGGTCCCCCCAAATTCCATTACCAGGCCCTTCAGGTCTGGAATGGATATTAAGGGGAACTCCGCCGCAAAAAAAAAAAAATGCATGCGGTTCCCCCCAAATATCCACGCCAGACCATTTCAGATCTGGAATGGATTTTAAGGGGAACTCCACCCCAAATTTAAAAAAAAATGGCGTGGAGTCCCCCCAAAAATCTATACCAGACCCTTATCCGAGCACGCAACCTGGCAGGCCGCAGGGGAAGAGGGGGGGCCGAGAGAGCGCCCCCCCCTCCTGAACCGTACCAGGCCACATGCCCTCAACATGGGGAGGATGTCCCCATGTTGATGGGGACAAGGGCCTCATCCCCACAACCCTTGCCCGGTGGTTGTGGGGGTCTGCGTGCAGGGGGCTTATCGGAATCTGGAAGCCCCCTTTAACAAAGGGGACCCTCAGATCCCACCCCCCCCTGTGTGAAATGGTAAGGGGTACAATGTACCCCTACCATTTCACGAAGAAAGTGACAAAATGTAAAAAATGACAAGAGCCGGTTTTAGACAATTCCTTTATTAATGTCTTTTCCTTTCTTCCATCTTCTTCTTCCATCTTCTTCTTCCATCTTCTTCTGTTCTCCATTCGGGTTTCTTCCTCCATCTTGTTCTTCATCTTCATCTTTATCTTTATCTTCATCTTCATCTTCCTTCTTCCTTCAGTCCCTAATTTTGTAGCATGCTGGATGATGTGCTTGATTTTGGATGGGGGGGGAGGGGTTATTTTCTGCTAGCTGCATTTGAGTTCTTCTGAGCATGCCCAGCCTGTTAGATTTTTTTTTGGTGCTTTTTGTGTGTGAACAGCACCTGGATATTTCGGGGCATGTTCAGAGATTGTTTTTATGGGTTAGTAATTGAAGGACATCCTTAACAGGTGTAGCCACTTTGAAGTTCAGTCTCTACATTGGGTGAACTCGCATTTTGGGTGTTTCATGGACTGTGCATGTGTTTTCAATTGCCTCATTAGCTCACAAACATAGGTTATATAAAGCTCACAGTTAAGATTCCCTCTCTTGCCCTGAAAAGAGGCGTGTGTGTGTGTGTGTGTGTGTGTGTGTGTGTGTGTGTGTGTGTGTGTGTGTGTGTGTGCGTGCGTGCGTGCGTGCGTGCGTGCGTGCGTGCGCGCACGCGTGTGTGTGCATTTTGGTGTCCTTATCGAGTTTGTAACACATGCATTTTATTTGTTATGTCTTTGCAAAACAGGTGTTTGGTTTATTTTGTGGATTGTATTTTTTTGTGTGGTGGAGATATGTTCCCCTGAAATAATTTTGATGTTGTTAATGTTTGTCGTTTGTTCACTTTGATTTAATTGTCTGTGCTGCACTATTTAGCCAAATCTTTATCAAGATGTTGTGAGTCTGTAACTGTTTCAAATTGACCCTGTTTTTTAATTTTTTATTTCTTATTTTTTATTATTCTTTGTTTTGTTGACCAATAAAATTTGATGCAAAGTTTTGAGGTTTGTTTTGCGTTTTCTTTGCAACAAATGTGACAGCTGATTGGCATGTCAAAACAACAGGTGTGATTTGTCTACCCTGGTGCCTTCATGCTAGCATATGCATGTATTGTATTGTGTGCTGCCATGGAGAGTCACCAGGAAATGAAAAATACAGAGCGGTAAGTATTCAATTTTCCTTTTTTACTGCAGTGGTTCTTAGCCTCAGTCCTCAAGTACCCCCAACAGGACATGTTTTGTGAATTTATCTCATGGAGAATTGCTGTCCAAAATACCAAACCATTGACTGTGATTTAAAGCACATGTGCAAGATGAAGGAAAACCTGCAAACATGGCCTGTTGGGGGTACTTGAGAAGCACTGATTTAGAGCACTGCACTAAAAAATAGCTCAAGGCAATACAATTCTAATTGTGGGCATTTTGAGGGAAAAAAAATAAGTGTTAGAACCCCTGCTTGTTTTTTTTTTTTGTTTTTTTTTAAAGTTGGGCTTTGTGTCCCCTTGTAGTAAAATTGGCTTCACTTCCTGTCACACAGCTAAACAGGAAGTGAAGGTAAAACCCTACCAATGTCTTTTCTTGGGGACACACAGATCAATCTAACTCGTGTCCCCATTAAGCAAATTGCACTCTAGGACTTTGTTGTGCACACCCCAAATCATTGGGTAGTTTGGGGTTTAGTAAAGACAAATCCACTCTGCAGTAAAAGTGTAGCTGCTGAAAATCTGAGGGATCACTGGTGATTGTAACATCCAATCATGTAAAAGCAAAGATGGTGTTTTTTTTTTGTTTGCTTGCATTTCCCTTTCGGATATCCAGCAAGTGCACTTGTAGTGCAAAGTAGATTTGCCTTTATTAAATAAACCCCAAAGTCCAAAAAAACTAATAATTTGGGGTCTAACCCGCAAAATGCTGGAGTGCAATGTACATAATGGGGAAAGTATTTAGATTGACCTGTGTGTCCCCAAGGAAAGACATTGGTAGGGATTTCCCCTCACTTCCTGTGTGGCTATGTGACAGGAAGTGAATTATTTGGAAGGATAAAGTGGCCAAATTTGGGAGTTGTCTTCACCCTATTAGGGGTGCAGACATCCCCAAAAACTGTCTAGACTTGTAATCCCTCTGCACTCTATCCCCAAGCAAAAATAAGAAAGGATTTCATTTAGTTTAACTTTGCAAAGACACATTCCTAAGTTGAATTGTGATGCATGTCAATGGCCCCTTTAGACCCTGTTTAATCACTTGAGATCAGCGCTATAACTGATCGCCAGCCACAGCATGGTCCTCAATTGCCGGGAGTCCGTCAAACGTCGTCCCCTTCGCGCGCGCTGTGGTCACCGAGTCACTGAGACTCGGGTGATGACAGATCCAAGTAAGGGGGCAGATCCCTGCCCTTTACCATGTGATCAGCTGTCAGCCAATGACAGCTGATCACGTGATGTAAACAAAAGCTGGGTAATGGTTTTTTGTTTTCTCCTTGTGCTGACAGCGTGAGCATAAAAAAGGCAATCACCGGCTTATGTGCAAGGGACATCGGGCCCTAAGAGGAAGAGGCAATTCTGCGTCATCTGTGACAATCCGTAGCCAGTGCCACCTATCAATGCCCACCACTGCTGCCAATCAGTGCCACCTAGCAGTGCTGCCTATCAGTGCCCATCACTGCCAACTATCATTGCCACCTAGCAGTGCCACTTCTCAATGCCCACCAGTGCCAACTAGCAATGCCACCTCTCAGTGCCCACCCTTGCCAACTTATTGGTGCCCATCAGTGCAGCCCATCAGTGCAGTCTCATCAGTGTACATCAATGAAGGAGTAAAATTACCTTTTGTCTATATTTTCGAAATATTAACCACTTTCCTACCACCCACCGTCAAATGACGTCCTTGGCTTTGTGCGGTGACATCTGAATGATGCCTGCAGTTGCAGGCATCATTCAGATATCATTCTTTTCAGCCGGCGATTCTGTGCACGATAAAAATGATCATAGCGGCAGTTCCAACGCTTGATCGTTCTTATAGGCGGCGGTAGGGGACGTCCCCCCTCCCGCCGCCATCTGGTGCTTCTCCGGGCTCTCCCGTGCCATCTGGGGCTCGGAGAACGAATTGGCCGGCGCTGGATGGGAAGCATAGCGATGAATGGGGACCAGATGGTCACCAGTCATCTCTATGACCGTCGGAGGCCAGGGCGCGACTTTATGACATCACGCCGGGTTCCTGTATGTAATCCAAGCCGTGATCTCGGCTGTCAGCATGAGATTGGTGAATTTTTTTGACCGATCTCATGCTTTCCAGCCTGGAGGAGAGATGTGGGGTCTTATTGACCCTGCATCTCTCCATAAAGAGGGACCCGTCACAATAGATTCCTATTACAAGGGATGTTTACATTCCTTGTAATAGGAAAAAAAGTGATCAAAAAAACAAAAAAGGTAAAAAAAGAGTAAGAAATACAAAAAAGGAAAAAAACAAAAAGAAAAATAATCAAAAAAAAGAAAAAACACCTATGTCCCCGGTAGCTCGCGCTCATAAGCGAACACACACGTAAGTCCCCGCCCACATATGTAAACGCCGTTGAAACCACACATGTGAGGTATTGCTGTGTACGTTAGAACGAGTGCAACAATTCTAGCACTAGACCTCCTCTGTAATGCCAAAATGGTAACGTGTAAAAAAATTTAAAGCATCGCCTAGGGAGATTTTTAAGTACTGAAGTTTGGTGTTATTCCATGAGTGTGCGCAATTTTAAAGCGTGACATGTTAGGTATCTATTTACTCAGCATAACAACATCTTTCACAATATCCCTAAAAATTGGGCTAACTTTACTGTTTTGTAATTTTTTTTACATTCATGAAACCATTTATTTCCCCAAAAAAAGGCGTTTGAATTTTTTTTTCCGCAAATACCGAGCGAGATAAAAATTTGCAATGACCGCCATCTTGGCGCCAAGTGAAGTTCCTGCGCCAAGTGAAGGAGTTATCCGGCGCACCAATTAAGGTTAGAACCAGCGCAGTGCACTGTTATTAGTAAATCAGCCCCAAAGTGTAACAGTTCCTTCACTTCCACTACAATAACATCTTGTAGTTCTTCAAAGCACTGAGCTCCCAGTCTCTTACTAAACTAGATGATTCTCTGCCACTGAATCCTTTGAGCTCTTCCAATCTTCACTTAAGTATCTTCCTCAAGTGGCACCCCTGCTTCCCTGCTGGGTCCCTAGCTGCAGGGCCGGTCCGAGACGGGGTGCAGGGGGTGCACTGCACCGAGGCGCCAGAGGAGAGGGGGCGCCAAAGTGTCAGGAGCAGACGCCGACGTGCCGTACTTTCGCCGCCCACTGACCCGCCCGCCGACACGCCCCGCAGCAGTGTCAACATCCCCCGCCCGGTGACCTGCCGGGAATTGCAGCTGTACAAGGAGGGAAGAGGAGGTAAGTTAGGTCCGCCCCATGTATCCCCTGTGCCCGCCCACAACCCCTTGTGCGGCCAATCTGTGCCTGGAAAGGGGTGTGGGCGGGAGATTCTTGTGCGGCCAATCTGTGCCTGGAAAGGGGTGTGGGCGGGAGATTTCAAATCACCCAGATGCCAGTGACACGTCACACGCCAGTGACACATTCCTTCTGCACAGGCACTACTCTCCGAGTCCTATCATTGAACTTTGCCCTGCCTTCCGAGATCTGTCAGTGTCCACTGACATGGAGGTGGCTCAAGAAGACATACTCTGCTTTCCCCCGCCCGCAGCCTTAGCCCTTCACACATGATGGATGAGCAGGGAGTCGGGACCGAGAGCACTCTGCTACAGGACATGAGTGAGTAACTTCAACAGAACGACTGGAGCTTCCTTTTACTTCAGATGCTGCACTGTAAACTATGCAGCCTGGGACATAGGAGTGGAAGGGACAGGGTTAGTGATCCATTTTTCACTCCTCCTCTTCTTCCCCCCTCCTCCTCCTCCTCTCCCCCCCTCCTCCTCCTCCTCCTCCTCTCCCCCCCTCCTCCTCTTCCTCTCCCCCCCTCCTCTTCCTCTCCCCTTCTCCTCTCCCCCTCTCTTCTCCTCCTCCTCTCCCCCCTCCTCCTCCTTTCCCCCCTCTCTTCTCCTCCTCCTCTCCCCCCTCCTCCTCCTCTCCCCCCTCCTCCTCTTCCTCTCCCCCCCTTCTCCTCTTCCTCTCCCCCTCCTCTCCTCTTCCTCCCCCCTCTCTTCTCCCCATCCTCCTCTCCCCCACTCTTCTCCTCCTCCTCTCCCCCACTCTTCTCCTCCTCCTCTCCCCCACTCTTCTCCTCCTCCTGCCCCCTCTCTTCTCCTACTCCTCCTGCCCCCTCTCTTCTCTTCTCCTCCTCCTCCTTCTCCCTCTCTTCTCTTCTCCTCCTCCTTCTCCCTCTCTTCTCTCCCTCTCTTCTCTTCTCCCTCTCTTCTCTTCTCCCTCTCTCTCTCTCCCTCTCTTCTCTTCTCCCTCTCTTCTCTTCTCCCCTCTCTCCCTCTCTGCTCTCCCCCTCTTCTCTTCTCTCCCTCTCCTTCTCTTCTCTTCTCCCCCTCTCCTTCTCTTCTCTTCTCCCCCTCTCCTTCTTTTCTCTTCTCCTCCCCCCTCTCTTCTCTTCTCCCCCCTCTCCCTCTCTTCTCTTCTCCCCCTCTTCTCTTCTCTCCCTCTCTTCTCTTCTCTCCCTCTCCTTCTCTTCTCTTCTCCCCCTCTCCTTCTCTTCTCTTCTCCCCCTCTCCTTCTCTTCTCCCCCTCTCCCTCTCTTCTCTTCTCTACTCCTCCTCTCACTCTCTTCTCTACTCCTCCTCTCCCTCTCTTCTCTACTCCTCCTCTCCCTCTCTTCTCTACTCCTCCTCTCCCTCTCTTCTCTCCTCCTCCTCCCCCTCTCTTCTCTCCTCCTCCTCCCCCTCTCTTCTCTCCTCCTCCTCCCTCCTCTCTTCTCTCCTCCTCCTCCCCCTCTCTTCTCTCCTCCTCCTCCCCCCTCTCTTCTCTTCTCCTCCCCCTCTCTTCTCTTCTCCTTCTCTTCTCCCCCTCTCTTCTCTCCTCCTTCTCTTCTCTTCTCCCCCTCTCTTCTCTTCTCCCCCTCTCACTCTCTTCTCTTCTCCCCCTCTCACTCTCTTCTCTTCTCCCCCCTCTCACTCTCTTCTCTTCTCCCTCTCTCCCTCTCTCCCTCTCTCCCTCTCTTCTCTTCTCCCTCTCTTCTCTTCTCCCCCTCTTCTCTCCCTCTCCTTCTCTTCTCTTCTCTCCCTCTCCTTCTCTTCTCTTCTCTCCCTCTCATTCATTTCTCTCCCTCTCCTTCTCTTCTCCCCCTCTCCTTCTCTTCTCTTCTCTTCTCCCCCCTCTCCTTCTCTTCTCTTCTCCCCCTCTCCTTCTCTTCTCTTCTCCTCCCCCCTCTCTTCTCTTCTCCTTCTCTTCTCTTCTCCCCCTCTCACTCTCTTCTCCCCTCCCCCCTCTCCCTCTCTTCTCTTCACCCCCTCTTCTCTTCTCCCCCTCTTCTCTTCTCTCCCTCTCTTCTCTCCCTCTCCTTCTCTTCTCTCCCTCTCCTTCTCTTCTCCCCCTCTCCTTCTCTTCTCTTCTCCCCCTCTCCCTCTCTTCTCTACTCCTCCTCTCCCTCTCTTCTCTACTCCTCCTCTTCTCTACTCCTCCTCCCCCTCTCTTCTCTCCTCCTCCTCCCCCCTCTCTTCTCTCCTCCTCCTCCCCCCTGGACTGGAGCTTCCTTTTACTTCAGATGCTGCACTGTAAACTATGCAGCCTGGGACATAGGAGTGGAAGGGACAGGGTTAGTGATCCATTTTTCACTCCTCCTCTTTTTCCCCCCTCCTCCTCCTCTCCCCCCCCCCCTCCTCCTCCTCCTCCTCTCCTCCTCCTCTCCCCCCTCCTCCTCCTCTCCCCCCTCCCTCCTTCCTCTCCCCCCTCCTCTTCTTCTCCCCCCTCCTCTTCCTCTCCCCCCTCCTCCTCCTCCTCTCCCCCTCTCTTCTCCTCCTCCTCTCCCCCCTCCTCCTCCTTTCCCCCTCTCTTCTCCTCCTCCTCTCCCCCCCTCCTCCTCTTCCTCTCCCCCCTCCTCTCCTCTTCCTCCCCCTCTCTTCTCCTCATCCTCCTCTCCCCCACTCTTCTCCTCCTCCTCTCCCCACTCTTCTCCTCCTCCTCTCCCCCACTCTTCTCCTCCTCCTGCCCCCTCTCTTCTCCTACTCCTCCTGCCCCCTCTCTTCTCTTCTCCTCCTCCTCCTTCTCCTCTCTTCTCTTCTCCTCCTCCTCCTTCTCCCTCTCTTCTCTTCTCTCCCTCTCTTCTCTTCTCCCTCTCTTCTCTTCTCCCTCTCTCCCTCTCTCTTCTCTCCCCCTCTCCCTCTCTGCTCTCCAACCCTCCTTCTCTTCTCTCCCTCTCCTTCTCTTCTCTTCTCCCCCTCTCCTTCTTCTCTCTCCTCCCCCCTCTCTTCTCTTCTCCCCCTCTCACTCTCTTCTCTTCTCCCCCTCTCCCTCTCTTCTCTTCTCTTCTCCCCCTCTTCTCTTCTCCCTCTTCTCTTCTCTCCCTCTCCTTCTCTCTCCCCTCTCCTTCTCTTCTCTTCTCCCCCTCTCCTTCTCTTCTCCCACCTCTCCTCTTCTACTCCTCCTCTCACTCTCTCTCTACTCCTCCTCTCCCTCTCTTCTCTACTCCTCCTCTCCCTCTCTTCTCTACTCCTCCTCCCCCTCTCTTCTCTCCTCCTCCTCCCCTCTCTCTCTCCTCTTCCTCCCCCTCTCTTCTCTCCTCTCCCCCCCCTCTCTTCTCTCCTCCTCCTCCCCCTCCTTCTCTCCTCCACCTCCCCCTCTCTTCTCTTCTCCTCCCCCTCTCTTCTCTTCTCCTTCTCTTCTCCCCCTCTCTTCTCTCCTCTCTTCTCTTCTCCCCCTCTCTTCTCTTCTCCCCCTCTCACTCTCTTCTCTTCTCCCCCTCTCACTCTCTTCTCTTCTCCCCCCTCTCACTCTCTTCTCTTCTCCCTCTCTCCCTCTCTCCCTCTCTTCTCTTCTCCCTCTCTTCTCTTCTCCCCCTCTCCCTCTCTTCTCTCCCTCTCCTTCTCTTCTCTTCTCTCCCTCTCCTTCTCTTCTCTACTCTCCCTCTCATTCTCTTCTCTCCCTCTCCTTCTCTTCTCTTCTCCCCCTCTCCTTCTCTTCTCTTCTCCCCCTCTCCTTCTCTTCTCCCCCTCTCGTTCTCTTCTCTTCTCCTCCCCCCTCTCTTCTCTTCTCCTTCTCTTCTCTTCTCCCCCTCTCACTCTCTTCTCCCCTCCCCCCTCTCCCTCTCTTCTCTTCACCCCCTCTTCTCTTCTCTCCCTCTCTTCTCTTCACCCCCTCTTCTCTTCTCCCCCTCTTCTCTTCTCTCCCTCTCTTCTCTTCTCTCCCTCTCCTTCTCTTCTCTCCCTCTCCTTCTCTCTCCCCCTCTCCTTCTCTCTCCTCTCCTCTCCCCTCTCTTCTCTCCTCCTCCTCTCCCCTCTCTTCTCTACTCCTCCTCCCCCCTCTCTTCTCTCCTCTCCTCCCCTCTCTTCTCTCCTCCTCCTCCCCCCTCTCTCTCTCTCTCCTCTCCTCTCTTCTCTTCTCTCTCCCCCTCTCTTCTCTTCTCCTTCTCTTCTCCCCCTCTCTTCTCTTCTCCCTCCCTCTCTTCTCCCCTCTCTTCTCTTCTCCCCCCTCTCACTCTCTTCTCTTCTCCCCCCTCTCACTCTCTTCTCTTCTCCCCCCTCTCACTCTCTTCTCTTCTCCCTCCTCTCACTCTCTTCTCTTCTCATCCTCTCCCTCTCCTCTCTTTTCCTCCTCTCCCTCTCTTCTCTTCCTCTCCCTCTCTTCTCTTCTCCTCCTCCCCCTCTCTTCTCTTCTCCTCCTCCCCCTCTCTTCTCTTCTCCTCCTACCCCTCTCTTCTCCTCCCCTTCTCTTCTCCTCCCCTTCTCTTCTCCTCCCCTTCTCTTTTCTTCTCCTCCCCCTCTCTTCTCTTCTCCTCCCCCCTCTCTTCTCTTCTCCTCCCCCCTCTCTTCTCTTCTCCTCCCCCTCTCTTCTCCTCCTCCCCCTCTCTTCTCCTCCTCACCCCTCTCTTCTCCTCCTCCCCCTCTCTTCTCCTCCTCCCCCCTCTCTTCTCCTCTCACTCTCTTCTCCCCCCTCTCACTCTCTTCTCCCCCCTCTCTTCTCTTCTCCCTCCTCTCCCTCTCTTCTCTCCTCCTCCTCCTCCTCCTCCCTCTCTTCTCTTCTCCTCCTCCCCCCTCTCTTCTCTTCTCTTCTCCTCCCTCTCTCTTCTCTTCTCCTCCCCCTCTCTTCTCTTCTCCTCCCCCTCTCTTCTCTTCTCTTCTCCTCCCCCTCTCTTCTCTTCTCCTCCCCCTCTCTTCTCTTCTCCTCCCCCCTCTCTTCTCTTCTCCTCCCCCCTCTCTTCTCCTCCTCCCCCCTCTCTTCTCTTTTCATCCTCCTCCTCCTCCTCTCTCCCCCTCCTCCTCCTCCAATGGGCACAGTGACACTGATTAATGGGCACAGTGGCTGAGTTTTTATGGGCACAGTGATGCTTTCGGAGGGGCACAGTGATGCTGATTAATAGGCACAGTGGCTGCTTTATGATGGGCACAGTGAGACTTCTTTATGATGGGCACAGTGACGCTAATTAATGGGCACAGTGAGGCTGCATTTTGGTGGGCACTGATGAGGCTGCATTTGGTGGACACTGATGAGGCTGCATTTGGTGGGCACTGATGAGGCTGCATTTGGTGGGCACTGGTAGGCTACAATTGGTGAGCAATGGTAGGCTGCATTTTGTGGGCACTAGTAGGCTGCAGTTGGTGAGCAATGGTAGGCTGCAATTGGTGGACACTGATGAGCTGCATTTAATGGGCACTGGTGAGGCTGCATTGATCTCTTTTACCATGGCTGCAGTCTCTGACCATCTCCTGTATTATGTCTGCAGTCTCTGACCATCTCCTGTATTATATCTGCAGTCTCTGACCATCTCCTGTATTATGTTTGCAGTCTCTGACCATCTTCTGTATTATGTTTGCAGTCTCTGACCATCTCCTGTATTATATCTGCAGTCTCTGACCATCTCCTGTATTATGGGGGGCTCTTTCTAAACAAATTCTCTAACAGAGGCCCTCTCTGTGTCCATTAGAGAGACCCCCCTCCAGGTCCAATTAGAGTACTCTGCTTCTCTTCCTGTATTTTGTTTATTGTTAAGAGATCGTGGGAGGATCCCAGGGTAACGATGACTCCTTAGGGGAGCATCTCAGTGTTTGAGTCCTTGCCATAGAAACATTTGTAAAGGGGGAGGAGTTAGTAAGGTGACCACGCCCTTGTAGGGGCGCCAGAAATATCTCTGCACCCAGGCGCATGTGACCCTAGGATCGGCCCTGCCTAGCTGGCACTCCAGATACTTCTCAAGCTTCACCCCACTGACCTGCTCGGTCCCTTGCTTGACACACAAGGCTGCTCTGTAAGCGTCACCTTTGCTAGCTGGGTCCCTGGCTTGATGCCCACTGAAGTCTCCTAATTACTCACCGTCCCCGGTTGGTGAGAATACTGCCCTGGTACTTGCTTCAGCTACTTACTGTGGTCTCTGGTAATAAGGTGGTTGGTCCCTTAGTGGCGACAGCTTCCCTTCTACCTCTGACCACAACAGGCTCTCTGGCTGGCAGAACCGTCAATTCTGGTTGGACTGCAAGCTGCAATCCCAACCCTGCATTGCTCTCTTGCTTCTGGATAGGCCCTCACACAGCCTAGCAGCCTAGCAGCCCAGGCAGCACAACACACATCCACCCAGACAGCCGTCCAGGTGGCACAGAACACTGATCGCCTGACTTCACCCAAATATATAGGTTCTCCCAGCATGCCAAGGGACTTAAGAAAACCCCTGCCCATTGGCTGAGATACCCCATATACTCATAATCAGACCTTGCATTGCCCTTGTTTTATCTAATGACACCAAGTGCCCAGCCACCTAGTGGCAAAAGAGAGAAGTGCAGCAATTACAGACTTAGAATGAAATCAATTGATCTCTAACAATGGGCCAAGGTAGCTATACCTGGCAGGTCAATTTAGGAGCAACCCTGCCTAAACACCAGGGTTTTCCCACAAATAGAGCTTTCTTTTGGTAGTATTTGACCGCTGTGGGTTTTGTTTCTACTGCAAAACCTATCCATTAAAAAAATTGAAAAAATAAATAAAATTTCATCAATTTAGGCTACACATGTATTCTGCTACACATTTTGGGTAAAAAGTCCCAATAAGCGCATATTTATAGGTTTGCGCAAAAGTTATAGTATCTTCAAACTATAGGATATATATATATATATATATATATATATATATATATTTTTTACTAGTAATGCTGGTGATCAGCAACTCATAGGGGACTGCGATATTGCACTGTCACTGTACTAATGACACTGGCTGCGAAGGGGTTGAACATCAGGGATGATCAAAGGGTTAAATGTGTGCCTAGCTGATGCTGCCAATCAGTGCCTCCTCGTCAGTGTCACCTATCAGTGCTGCCTATCAGTCCCCAGTTCGACTGCTTGCATTTTTTTCCCCTTCTCTCCTAACCCTTATCCAATACTTCCTATGTTCATTATATAACTTCTATAATTTTAGTAACCTACACCACCGGTTTACTGTTAAAATAGAATACAGAACGTTCATATTTACCAGAATACGTTCATGTAATGGACTTTGTTTTATACTATAAACAGTATTGAATTTGTAGTACTACCCCTGAAGGGGGCCGATTGGCAAATTTGGATTTTTTTGTTCAGCACCTCCACAAGAACAACCTCATCCCCTCTGACACACCAGGTTGAATGGAAGTTACTGAAAGCACTTAAAAGAACATGAGTATAGATTACCTCAGCTGCGAAATAGCACCAGGAAATAGACACAAGACTGTTTAGTGGTAAATTAATTCAATGTATTATTACAAGCTGGAAAAAATGGTGGTTTGAGCATAAGCACTTAGATAGTAGGTTCAGACACAGTTGACAAGACAGTAAGTCACTATGGCAGAAGAATAGAATACAGTTCTGTACCACTAGCATAGGCGTGCGCAGGAGGTGTGCCAGGTGTGCCCGGGCACACCCTAATCACTACGTGCAGTGCCATTTCCCCCTAATGCTCAGGCTTCCTCTGTGTTGTCCCCCCCCTCCGCCCCACAGCGCTGCTGGCTTCCCTCCTCTTCCCCCCAGCTGCCGTGGGGGGATCTTACAAGATGGAGAGTTGGTAAGGGGCTAGTAAATATGTAATTTACCAGCGCCTTCCTTTTTTAAATGAGTACAGTGAACACACTCACTCACTGTTCATTCATAACTGAGGCGTAATAAACTGTTTTTACTATGCTTCAGTTTTTGAATGAACAGGAAGCCGCTCAGAACAGAGCACTTCACATTCATTCACTGTCCCGTGCAGCTGAGGCTGCAGAGAAAGACATGTGTGTTTGAGCCTTGGGGTGCACACCCTAATGCAATAGGCTGCACACACCTACTGTATGACCACTAGACTGGGATTAACACATAAATCAACAAAGGTAGCAATAAACAGTGCATTTAAGCATTACCTGCATTATGAATAATATGTAGAGCACACCCTAAGGAGCCAAAAGTAAACCAGGATACCCCACCCTGCACAGCCAGGCACACCAAACTTTCACAGGCACTCTTGAGACAGAGAACAGTCCATGATTTTTTTTTTGTGGTTTATTGAGGGTAATAGCTTGGATAGGGATAGGAGGTTATGGGATGCACACTTGACTTAAAAAAACTTCAGGAACAACTTCCTAAATACATTCTCTATGTAGCGATACCCTCAGCTAAGAGACCCACTGGAATTATTTTTCGGGCCTGTAACACACCGCTGTCAACCCCCAGCAATTGGCTCTACTCTCCATTGGCACAGTTAGTAAGGGATGATAGGATTGTGAGGCCTGTAACTTTAGGCAACACAATCCAGCAACAAAAGCACACACAGTGATATAGCTGACACTGACCGTTCTTCTGTACAGTAATAACACCAACACTGATCTGCTTAATCCTGGTAATTTTACTGAAGGAAATGATTAAACAGATAAACAGTATACTTCAGTATATGCAGAGCCCTGCAATAAAAGGTGTTCAGCAATAGACAGATATACAGTACCGTGCAAAGATAATTAACAGACTCCCCCTTGCAGCTCTCCTCCCTCGTGGGCAAGATGGCGCCCAGCAACGTCTACACTGATAAGTCAGGCCTGACTGTAACTATGTGTAAGTTCCACAGAGAAGAATCTTCGCTAGCAAATGGTGGTGCACTTTTGGAGATAATATTGTAATCCACAGGAATAAAGGTTGAACTTGGCGAACAAGAAAAAAGCCACTACTGTTAATACATGCACTGTCCCTCCGGTGTGCGTATGCAAACTCTAGCGGGTGAGTCCCGAACAATAAACACTAGGCCTAGAGCTTCTGCACTAATCTCTGAGCAGGTGATCTCTCACCCAACTGGACCAGTCCACGTCCATATCTTCCATTGCTGTGTCTCGGTACAAAGGGTTCCACGACACCCGGGTCTTCGGTCCTCCTGGCAGCAGCAGACGGATGGCAGGATGAGACGTCCCTCAGGCTCCTCGGTGGAAATGGAAGGCTCTTTGGTAATACAGGGCCTAGGCTTCAGGCCCTGTCCGGAACAGCAGATGCAGCAGAGAGTTCCACTTGCTGGGAGGGCGATGTCCAAAGAGACCGTACTATGGTCCGCCCCCTTGTTAAATACCCCAACCCAGCAGTCCTTGCACGGGGAAATGCATCCTGGGTATGGTAGTCTCTGGGCCTTAAAGCAAACACCCGCTACATCTATATACAGCTTCTCTTCTTCCTCCAGTACACACTTGCTTGCAGAACCTTGCTGGATCACTGTGAAGATCTGACAGTCACTCTGTCAGATTAAAGGCAATGGCTCATTACAGGCAGGAACCAGAGGCCATTTGCTGTGTAACAGGAATTTCTGTGTCCTGCTTGTACTATTCCTCTTGTGGCTGCTGATCCCAGCACCGCCTCTTCTGGCACTGCCAACCCACCTGGCTGCAGCTGCCCTTTTACTAGCCCTACAGACTAACTTCTCCCCACAGTCCTCTAGACTGACACTCACCAGCCACTCCTGCTGTCCTCTTCCCTTGCTCCCATGCCTCCAGGAAGGGCTTCCTCCCATGTATTGTGACAAGATCCTTTCAGCCCCTTAATTAGACCTAGCCCAAGGTCACCCCCCAAGACTAGAGGGCACCCTCAAGGGCCACTGACAGACTCCTCAGCATCTCCATTTTCCACCTGACTGCCTCTGCTGGCATGACTCATGCCTATTTATGAGGCCAGCCCTTTATTGGGTATTGGCTGAGGTCCTCATAAATAAGCTGCTCCTCCTAACCTCCACACACTTTGTCCAGAACATTCTCAAATGTCCCAGAAAACAGGGGAAGGCACCAGAGAGGCTGCTAGGATCAGTCACCCAACCCTGAGTCACTGAACCCTGACCCAGATTTCACAGCTCAGGCTTAGCCCTGAGCTAAAGTAAATTTTTCTACACTAACAGCTACACTAACAACCTAACACAGTAGAGGGTGCTACAAATAATAGTATAACAAGTCTAGAGTGCACTCTAGGTTATGGTGCTATGTCCCCTGAGAGGTACCTCTTAGCATAAGCAATGGGTAAAGGTCTGTGTGTAGCAACTGTAAAGGGACAGTCTAAATGATCACAAACGTTTACATGCATAAAGCAGTTTTTTTCTTGTAATTTAATTCTTTTTTTTCTATTTCATTCTCGCCCATTTGAAGCGTCTTTCATTATTCTTCATGATGAAATGATTTAACCTTAAAAAGGTTTTTTCTAAAAAAAAAAAAACACCAAAGAGAAACCAACAATTGGCAGGCCACCTATGGAAGGGGGTATCAGTGAACATCCTGAAGATACCCCAACCCCAAAAAGTCCACAAGAATGAAGAGGGCTCGGGCTTTTGTGCATGGCTGCTTCAGAGCCGTTGTTGGGTGCTTTGTAAAGCCAATTGCCCACACCTGAAGACAGAAGACCTGACTGGTTAGTATTGTGGACATTGATATATACAAGATGTCTGAAACCCTTTCATTGGATCCTTTTTCCCCATTGGTGACTATATTTGAGCCAAGTCTCAGTTCTCTCTGCTTACCCCAACCTCGCTCTCTCCAGCTGTTACCTGAAAATTACTTTTTTTTTAACAAGCTTTGCATTCCCCTTATTACTGTAGCGGCCTCACCCTCTCTTCTTCTTTATCGGTTTTACACACCAACTCATGTCTAGGGGTTGTGAGAGTGAGATGCGCCACGGCCCATGTCCTCCCCATTGTAGTAGGGAGGTGAAGGCCACTTCCTGATGTTTCCTCGGGCCGGTGTGTTCTGTGAATGCACTGAGTCTGTAACCACAAGCTCACCCGCCTCCCCTTTGCTTCCAGTAACTGGAGTTCACACACCGAAGAAAGGTCCAACACTTGTTTATTTGGCACTCCAATAGCAAAGCACGATAAACAGTTCTTATTGCAGCAGACTGGTTGGGACCTATAACCTTTCCAACGGTAGGATGAGCAGATCGAGGCACTTCCTAAAGTTTAAGTTCTAAAGATAGGGTCTCTTCTAGCAACCCCTATCAACAGCAATGGAGCCCTCTTCGATACGCTGTGGCCCCTATCAGGGGATGTGTCCTCCCAAGAGAGTTCCCAGAGGCCCACCGTCACCGGGTTGGTGCTGCTCCGGGTCTTCAGTGGGTAACCTCCCCGGCCTCCTCACCTCAGGTACGAGTCCCTCCGCTCAGGGACCCTCGGACAGTCCACCCTAGCGGGACCCAGTCGAAGGTACTGGGCCCCAGGCCTCCTCGATAGTACCTCACCCCAGGCTAAAGGTGCCTGGGATGGACGCCAACATGACTCCGGACCAGGCCATGGGCACCTGGACCAGACTCCTGGATCTCCCGCACCCAGGCCTAAGGGCCCTGGGTGCGGACCGCAGCCCTCCTCCTCCGAGGACCTCCTTCTCCGCCCGACGACGACGACCACGACCGCGTGGTAAGGGCGTCTCCCCCTTTTATCTCCTCCCTTCAATGGCCCGGCGGGTTCCCCGCCCCAGCCATACCATCTCCGGGAAGGGACAAAACAGGGAGCACTGCGAAGATGATTCTACCTGAAGCCTGTGGGTACCCCGCCACCCACAGGCAAAGGAGAATATTACATCCTCCAATCCTCCACGAGATAAAAAGGGGTCTGAATCCTAACACAATTATACACCTGGGTCACACTATTGCCCAGGTGTATTCCATCTATTTGAGGACCCCGCTACACACTCCCCCCTGTAATTTGACGCTGGTCCCCAGCGTCAGGTGCACACCCATGCCTCCCATAAGTGGTGGCATGGAGTGAAACCCCTGAAGCAGTTCCTCTAAATTTCCCAAGTGCCAAGACCTGCTCAGGGAATGGGGAACATACAAAACAACTTATGTCATAAAACACTTTAAACATTTGCATAGTCACAACCCCTCTCCCACACTGTCTAAGAGCCACCCACTCTTAATGATCTTGATTGACGATTCTCCTGCAGGGGAAAGAAAAAAACAACATCCTACCATAATTTCGTGTCATTTGGGATGAGTGGGCCCGTCAGCCGAGAGACCCACTCACTCCAACAAGCAAGGTGATGTGTGTGTGAAACATTTTCAAACATTTGTTGCGCAACACTGCCACCTGGTGACAACGCCGCGGTCATGACACTCAACGAATCTTCGTTCTTCCAGCTTTTCCCTACTCTGCCACTATTCCCAAATGTCCTTGCCTTTGGCACATGAAGAAAAGGGGAAACACGAAAACACAACAGTCCCCAAGTCT
This sequence comes from Rana muscosa, assembly GCA_029206835.1. NCBI lineage: Eukaryota > Metazoa > Chordata > Amphibia > Anura > Ranidae > Rana > Rana muscosa. The sequence goes on from CM055117.1 coordinate 776,750,241, forward strand.
CCAACGAGAAAAAGAAAAGCCCAAACAAAAACAAAAGCAGGGCACAGTCCTGGGTGTCTGGGAATGGCTCTTCCAGAAAGTTCAAGTGCACAAAGGAAATAAACAGGAGTTCTTTTCTCCTATAAGTAAAACTTTGGATCCGGCAGGTACAGGGGTTTCAGGTGTTTGTCAAATGCCTCTATCGAATACTCGACATCTTCTCCTTCTCTTCTGCAAATGACTATCTTGTCAGCATGGATATGGCGCCCCAATTTCCATTCAGCTTTGCAATCCTCAAACCTCTTAGACACTGCCGGCACACATTCCAGGTACCTACGAGCATGAGGCACCTTCAACTTGTCCCACACAAACTCGTCATACCATCTTGTTCTCCAGACTTCCACCTCATACAGCAAGTCCCGGGGTAGATACGGATACTCCCACCCATATTCCCGAGCTACTTTGTGGCAAAACAGTCTCTGCAAGCGGGCCAAAGGTGGCATAGTGGCTTTCTCTCCAGTTCCAGGCAGCACAATAGCTTCCGGATGCCGAGGTGCCTTTACCAGCTCCCTGAAACTGACTTTTGGCGCTCTCAGAGAAGCGCGGGGTGCCCCCACAACCAAAGTAGGTGAGGTAGCAGTAGATGAGGACACAGGTGGAGGGGTAGGTTCCCTCGTAAGCTGTGGGTCTTCCACCCGAGGCGTGCTGTCTCCTGTGTACATCGGTGAATCCCGTACCGCACGGGAAGCAAGAAGTGGCACTCTATCCCAGCCCTTGCGGCTGAACAGTTCGTCTATCTCGCCATCATCTCCGCAATCAGACAGCGACTCTAGGTCGGAGGTGTCATACATCTCCGCAGGCAGATATCTTCCGGTGGACACAGAATCTACCTCCCTGGGGGTCTCCACCTCCAATGGGCCCCCGACACCTCCAACCACCACCACAGTCCCAGCCCCTGGCTCACCTGACCCTTGTAGAAGACTGGGATGTCCGGGACTTCCTTCTCGACTGGCGCCATCCAGGCCAGGCAAGCAGTGGGGTGAAGCTCGACCACGTCCACAGGATGCCTGTACTAGGCCAACTTTCCTCTTCTGTGGTGGGAGCAGAGAACTTGTGGCGACCGAGGCAGCATCCTCGGATTTTTCTCTGTTGGGCAGTCCATCGCCCTGGTCAGCGCGCACAGAAACCTCGACAAAGGCCTTGATCTCCCCTTCTGGAGTAGCAGTACCCGTGAGGTGGTTGAGGCGAAGGGCCCGGGGCCTTGCTGTGGACGACTCAACCTCAAAAAGGAATTCTCTGCACTCCTCACATCGCCCGAATGGCTTCAGGGTGACCACCAGTCCCGAGCAGCCGGGACAGATCACACCGAGGGCCTCCGTGTCTCTGCAGGTGTACAGAGCCAACTGCCCTCGGGGTCTAAGTCTTATCCCCGTGTCTGTGATGGGGGCAGCAAAAGAAGTCATTCTCGTGGGGTGAGGAACCATAACCCACGGGGCACTTGAGGTCATCCCGACTATCTGCTGCTCCATCATGCACTGACCCCGCGCCGGAGTCTCCACGTGTATCCCCACACTTGGCCAGACTCCTCCCATGAGCTGTACATTTTTGCGGGCTTCCTCTTGACTCCGCCCACGAACGATGTCGCCATGGGGTGCCTCGTGGCGCAGTGCGTTAACAGTCCCCACGTGCAGTACGTCACACGGCTGGACCTCTCCCTTTTTCCGCTCCTCCGCATGGGCCTTTCCCGTGTTAGGGTCATTTCCACAACTCCGAGCAGGGACGCACTTTGGCCAGTAATATGGCCGATCTGCTCGGAACTCCTCTGGGCAGCAAAGTTCAAATGTAGACATTCTCAAGTCCATCTTTAGAACACACTCTATCCCGGACTGACGAGCCCCCACGTGTAGCGGCCTCACCCTCTCTTCTTCTTTATCGGTTTTACACACCAACTCATGTCTAGGGGTTGTGAGAGTGAGATGCGCCACGGCCCATGTCCTCCCCATTGTAGTAGGGAGGTGAAGGCCACTTCCTGATGTTTCCTCGGGCCGGTGTGTTCTGTGAATGCACTAAGTCTGTAACCACAAGCTCACCCGCCTCCCCTTTGCTTCCAGTAACTGGAGTTCACACACCGAAGAAAGGTCCAACACTTGTTTATTTGGCACTCCAATAGCAAAGCACGATAAACAGTTCTTATTGCAGCAGACTGGTTGGGACCTATAACCTTTCCAACGGTGGGATGAGCAGATCGAGGCACTTCCTAAAGTTTAAGTTCTAAAGATAGGGTCTCTTCTAGCAACCCCTATCAACAGCAATGGAGCCCTCTTCGATACGCTGTGGCCCCTATCAGGGGATGTGTCCTCCCAAGAGAGTTCCCAGAGGCCCACCGTCACCGGGTTGGTGCTGCTCCGGGTCTTCAGTGGGTAACCTCCCCGGCCTCCTCACCTCAGGTACGAGTCCCTCCGCTCAGGGACCCTCGGACAGTCCACCCTAGCGGGACCCAGTCGAAGGTACTGGGCCCCAGGCCTCCTCGATAGTACCTCACCCCAGGCTAAAGGTGCCTGGGATGGACGCCAACATGACTCCGGACCAGGCCATGGGCACCTGGACCAGACTCCTGGATCTCCCGCACCCAGGCCTAAGGGCCCTGGGTGCGGACCGCAGCCCTCCTCCTCCGAGGACCTCCTTCTCCGCCCGACGACGACGACCACGACCGCGTGGTAAGGGCGTCTCCCCCTTTTATCTCCTCCCTTCAACGGCCCGGCGGGTTCCCCGCCCCAGCCATACCATCTCCGGGAAGGGACAAAACAGGGAGCACTGCGAAGAGGATTCTACCTGAAGCCTGTGGGTACCCCGCCACCCACAGGCAAAGGAGAATATTACATCCTCCAATCCTCCACGAGATAAAAAGGGGTCTGAATCCTAACACAATTATACACCTGGGTCACACTATTGCCCAGGTGTATCCCATCTATTTGAGGACCCCGCTACATTACATTCTAGGCTGATGACCTTGAGGCCAACCAACAAGATTGCGGTGCCAACCAGCTGCCAGAAACCTGACGCATATGATAAAAATAATTCAATAGGCTTGATCATATTAATGTATTAATTTTAATTATTTAATTAAATTGTACTTATTAATTTAAATTTGAATTTAATTAAAATTTCATTTAAATTAATAATTCAAAGGAATATGCCGCCTGTGTCCGAAATAAATAAATAGTCCGATTCCTTTCCCGGCCCCAGCTGAGCAAAGGGGGTCCACAGAAGTTTTTTGTAAGATGAAAGCCATAAGAATTTTTAGCAGTGCCCCAAAGAAAACAAGGAATAGTCCCTTCTGTTCCCTGCTAAATTTACAGAAAATAATGGATTGTCTGAGCAGCCTTAGGGCTCATTTAAACATGTGGTGCCCTCTGAAGAGCAATCAACATTCGTATTGCTCTTCAGAGGGCATTTGACTGGTGGTGAGGAGGTGTTATATTGCCTCCTCACCAGCTGTTTAAACATGACACCAGCACCCGGCAACTGCATGCATTGCACATGGCTGCAGAAACTTGCAATCCCCTATTCAGTTAAATGGGCAGCGATCAGCGGGCATTACTGACCACCAAACCCAACAGTGGGGACAATTTTTGACATGTCATGATACAATGCATTTCAGCTGCGGCATGTGTACACCCCCTCTGCTACATTTGCAGCATAAGGAGAATGCTGGATCGCTTTTTAGAGGTGTTTGACAGGTAGTGAGGAAGTATTATGTTGCCACCTCACCACCTGTTTCAACCCGTAAAAACCTGCATCAATGCACTGCAGCCCCATTCAGTTGAAGTGTGTTCAGTGAGCGGCAGTGTCTGCTGAATGCTACTGGGAAGATCATTCTTGCTGCACCATAATACAAAGCATTGCAGCCACAACATGTGTACACCCCCAACTGCTGCCTTTGCATCTTAAGAGGGAGCAGTTGGGGGTGGTAAAAACATGACTCAACTGTGTGTCCTTACCACCCCAAACTGCAAGTGTAAGCGCGACATTATTGCGTGTGGCAATGCAAATAATAATGTGCAAGACAATGTAACCCCTAGCAACCACTCAGCAGGCTACACTATGCAAATTACCCATTCCTGATCCCTGCACTCTATACATCTTGCACTCCTATCCCCTACACTCAATTCACCTCCCAATCCAGATCCCTGTACTCTATACATTACATACACTTGACCTCTGCATTCTGTACGTTACCTACTCTTGACCCCTGAGCTATGCACATTACACACTCTTGACCCCTGCACCCTGTACGATACACCCTCCTGGCCCCTGCACATTACACCATCCTGACACTGCACTGTGCATATTATCCACTCCTGACATCTTCACTATGCACATTGCATACTCCTGACCCCTCACCCCATACATTACACACTCCTGACCTCTGCGCTATGCACATTAACCACTCCTGGCCCCTCACCCTTTACATTACACACTCCTGACCTCTGCACTATGCACATTACACACTCCTAGCCCCTTCACCCTTTACATTACACACTCCTGACTCCTGCGCTATGCACATTACACACTCTTGACCCTGGCACCCTGTACATTACACACTACTGCCTCCTGCAACCTGTACATTACACCCTCCTGACCCTGCAATATGGACATTACCCACTCCTGACAGTGTGACATCTGCACTATGCACATTACACACTCTTGATCCCTGCACCCTTATATTACCCACTCCCACTCCTAAACCCCTGCACTATGCATTTTACACCCTCCTGACCCCTGCACTATGCACATTACACACTGTTGACTCCTGCACCCAGTGCATTGCACACTCCTAACCCCTGCACTATGCACATTACACACTCCTGCCCTGCACTATGCACACTACCCACTCCTGACACCTGCACTATGCACATTACACACTCCTGACACCTGCACTATGCACATTACACACCTCTGACCCCTCACCCTGTACATTGCACTCCTGACCCTTGCACTATGGACATTACACACTTTTGACCCCTGCACCCTTTACATTACACACTCTGCCCCTGCACTAGGGATGAGCTTCGTGTTCGAGTCAAACCCATGTTCGACTCGAACATCGGCTGTTCGATCGTTCAACGAAGATCGAACATTATGGGCCGTTCGCGCCAAATTCGAGTAGTGCGTCACGGCCCATAATTCACTGCGGCATCGCAGTGCATTACTGGCTGATGATTGGCCAAGCATGCACTATGACCCGCATGCTTGGCCAATCACAGCGCAAAAAAAATGGAGAGCCATAATTGGCCAAAGCCAGGGTGGCTTTGGCCAATTATGGCTCAGGGGGTTTAGTACACGCCCCACACTATATAAGGCCGCCGGCTCGGTGGCCTTGTGTAGTGTGTTGGAGTTGTCAAGAGTTTACAGAAACAGACAGTGTAATTTATATTGAGTTAGATAGAGCAGGCAGGCGAGTCAGTTAGCTGTAGTTACAGTGTGTAAAGGATGTATATGCATCCTATGTGTTGTATATATATTGTGAGGGGGTTAGCTCGGCAGCGGGTGTGTGTGACCCCCGGGATGGGCTCCCCACACAAAACAGGCCCAGCAAACGGAGGTTGTGGTTTTCAAAATCAAAAAGGTGCGGTTTATTTTCTATTTACAGTGACAAAACACAGCAAAGCAAAAGAAACATAACCAAAATAAATCCTGGTCAAGTTGACCTCTGACTAAACATACAGGTTTCCTAACTAACAACTGGGATCAGCCTAGTGCTGTCCTAGTCCCTAAGTCCCTGGTTTAGTAAAAGTCCAAACAAATAGCCACACAGGCTTTGCCTCACCGCACAGGGGTTCACTCTCCCTAGACAGTCCACACAGGTCTGGTTCCAGGCATGAGCTAACATCTAATGAATCTGGGAGTTCTTATAGAGGCCTAAATGAGCTGACAAGCTTCAGCTGGCCTCATCAACTCCCTGTCTGTACGACGCCCCACACTCTCCCTAGAGGTATGAGTCATCCATGAGCCTACTAGCCTCAGCTGGGCTTATACAACTCTCCACCCTAGTTGTATAAGTCAGCATAAAGCCTGAATCTGGGAGAAATATATCTACCCCCCTGGATGCAACCAGGTGACTTTACCTTCCTGCTGTCACATACCCCCCCCTCTTGTTTTAACCTCGGGGTTGGAACACCAGCAATCAGGCATTCATGTACTCGAGACAAAGCATCCACATTCCCCATTTGAACGCCAGGGCGATGCTTTACTGTGAAGTTGAATTCCTGGAGGGCCAGGAACCACCTATTCACTCTTCTATTTGTTTCCTTGTTTTGAGCCATCCACTTTAACGGAGCGTGATCCGTAACCATGTCAAAGTGCCTACCAAGCAGGTAGTACCGAAGGGAATCTAGAGCCCACTTCACCGCTAAACACTCCTTTTCAACGGTGGCGTAATTTACCTCATGGGACTTCAATTTCCTGCTGAGGTAAATGACTGGGTGCTCTTCCCCGTTCCAGACCTGGGACAATACTGCTCCTAACCCCACATCTGACGCATCACTTTGTACGACAAAGTCTTTAGAGAAGTCGGGTGAGTACAACACTGGCTGGCTACATAAGGCTTGTTTCAAGAATTGGAATGCTGCCTCAGCCTCGGGGGTCCATTTAATCATGACCGACCCTTTCCCCTTCGTCAGGTTGGTTAGGGGCACAGCCTTAGAAGCAAAGTGGGGAATGAATCGCCGATAATACCCAGCGATTCCCAGAAAGGCTCGTACCTGCTTCTTGCTGTTGGGACGTGGCCAACTCTGGATGGCCTCGACTTTGTTGAGTTGGGGTTTTATTACTCCCCTCCCAATGGTGTACCCAAGATATTTGGCCTCCTCCTGCCCAATGGTACACTTCTTGGGGTTAGCCGTAAACCCCGCTTCCCGAACAGAGTCCAGGACTGCTTGCACTTTTGGCAGATGTGAGGCCCAATCTGTGCTATGGACAATTACGTCATCCAGGTAAGCCGCAGCATACTTCCGATGGGGCCTCAGCATCTGGTCCATTTTCCGCTGGAATGTGGCCGGCGCATTCTGTAACCCGAACGGCATTCTTTTATATTGGAACGCCCCGTCTGGGGTTACAAATGCGGTTTTCTCTTTGGCCGACTTGGCCAGGGGGATTTGCCAATACCCTTTTGTGAGGTCAAGAGTCGTCATGTATCGGGCTGTTCCCAGCCGGTCGATCAACTCATCTATACGTGGCATGGGGTAGGTGTCAAATTTTGTAACTTTGTTCAACTGACGAAAATCGTTACAAAATCGCCAGCTCCCATCCGGTTTAGGCACCAACACGATGGGACTAGACCAATCACTTTGGGACTCCTCTATCACCCCTAAGTTCAGCATTTTCTGTACTTCCTCCCGTATTGCCTCCCGTCGAGCCTCTGGGATCCGATAGGGTTTTAACTTCACCCTTTCACCGGGCGGGGTAATGATGTCATGCTCTACCCCAGATGTTTGTCCCGGCAGCTCAGAGAATACCTCCTTGTTGCGAAGCACAAACTCCTTAACCTCCTGTTGTTGGGGTTGTGACAAGGTGGCTGCTATTCCAACCTCAGGAATCACGCAACCAGTTTGAGCTGGTGACCAAGTGTCTGCGACTAGGGACTCTCTATCCCTCCAGGCTTTCAACAGATTAACGTGATAGATCTGTTCGGGCTTTCGCCTTCCTGGTTGTCTGACCTTGTAATTCACTTCGCTCACTTTTTCCATTATCTCGTAGGGGCCTTGCCATTTGGCAAGGAATTTACTTTCAACCGTAGGGACAAGTACCAATATCCTATCCCCCGGGGAAAAGGTACGGGTCTTGGCTCCACGGTTGTACACTCTCTGCTGTGCCAACTGCGCTTGGGCCAAATGTTCCTTCACGATGGGCATTACCTGTGCAATTCGATCTTGCATCAGGGCGACATGCTCAATCACACTCCTGTGGGGAGAACTCTCACTTTCCCAAGTTTCCTTGGCAATATCCAACAGCCCTCTTGGGTGTCTCCCATACAGTAACTCAAAGGGGGAGAATCCCGTAGAGGATTGGGGCACCTCCCTAATAGCAAACATCAAATAAGGAAGTAAACAGTCCCAATCCTTTCCATCTCTATCCACCACTTTCTTCAACATTTGTTTTAGGGTTTTGTTGAATCTTTCAACCAGCCCATCGGTTTGGGGGTGATACACAGACGTACGCAATTGCGTCACTTTGAACAATTTACACAGCTCTTTCATAACCCGGGACATAAAGGGTGTACCTTGGTCCGTAAGCAGTTCTTTACAAATACCCACCCGGCTAAAAACAAGAGATAGCTCTTTGGCTATGGTTTTGGCCGAGGTATTTCGGAGAGGGATCGCTTCTGGATAACGGGTGGCATAGTCCATTATAACTAATATGTACTGGTGCCCCCTAGCGGACTTGATTATAGGACCTACCAAATCCATGGCGATCCTCTCAAATGGGACCTCAATGATGGGTAGAGGGACCAGCGGGCTACGGAAATGTGGCATCGGGGCCAACCTCTGACACACAGGGCAGGAGGAACAATAATTTTCTACGTCCTTCATCACCCCCGGCCAATAGAATCTCTGTAATACCCTCTCTCGGGTTTTCTCTGTCCCCAGATGACCTCCAAGAATGTGCCCATGGGCCAACTCCAACACCAACTTCCTGTAAGGTTTGGGCACCACAAGCTGCTCAACGGTTTCTTCTGCCCTTTTTGCCACCCGATACAGTAGGTCCTTCTCTACGCTGAAGTATGGGTAAGTGCAGGTATTATCTGGGTTCACTAACTCGCCATCTATTTTCACTACGTTTTCCCGTGCCTTTATTAGGGCGGGGTCTTTCAACTGTTCTGTGGCAAAGTTTTCCCTGTGAACCTCAAGATCAGAAAACTCCACAGACGGTAGGTTTTCGTCTGAGGAGGTGGGCTCCTCTCCAGTTTCTTGAGTCTCCCCTGCCAATACTGATAAGGGAAATTCCGGAGAGTCCTCACCACTCTCAGGGGAGTTCTGGCTATCACATTCCTGGTACATAGGGGCACCAGTGAGGGGCTCAGGATCATCCCACAGTTCCCAGAACTTCGGAAAATCCCTTCCCACAATGGCGTCATGCGGTAACTGAGATACTAAGCCCACTGGATGAGAGAGGGTACCTTTGGGGGTCTCGAAACACACTGTAGTCACTGGATACTCTCGGGTGTCCCCATGCACACAAATAACAGCTACCTTGCTATTCCCAGAGACCTCTGTTTTAACTAACTCAGCCTTTATCAGGGTCACAAGGCTACCTGAATCCAGCAATACCACAACATTTCTACCATTAACACACATTTTGCATAAATGTTTCTCAGTTCCTCGAATGGCAGTGCATGCGACTGTCGCACACAGCGACTGACGTCTGCCCGTCAGAAAGTCACACTGCATGGGTTCCTCCACAACCGGGCAATTGGCTGCAATATGTCCCGCTTGCCGGCAGCGGTAGCAAACGATCCTTCTTGCCGCCTCTTGAGCCGCTGATTTCCCAGGCTGTTCTCGCCAAACTTGAGGTAGAGCTCCCACCCTCTCACTCTCTCCACCCTCACCCCTTGGAATCCTCTTATCCGCCCCTGGGGATGGTCTGGTCTTAGGGTGGAAAGTCCGAGTGTCTCTGGAAGAGGCCGTCAGGTTCTCTGTAGCCAAGTATTTCTCCACACGATCCACAAGACCATCGGCCGTCTCTGGGTCTCCATGGCTTACCCACTTTTGGATGGCAGTAGGAAGAGCTCTCAAAAACCGATCCATTACAACACGTTCCACAATCTTTGGTGCGGACAAAGTCTCTGGCTGTAGCCACTTTCTGCTCAGGTGAATGAGATCATACATTTGAGACCTGGGGGGTTTTCCAAGCTGGAAAGTCCAGTTATGCACACGCTGAGCCCGGACAGCCTGGGTGACACCCAGCCTTGCCAATATTTCAGCTTTTAGCATCACATAGTCTTTTGCTTGGTTAGGCTCTAGGTCATAGTAAGCTTTCTGCGATTCACCAGTTAACAGAGGAGCCACCAGTCCAGCCCACTGCTCCTCAGGCCACTTTTCTCTTTCAGCGGTCCTTTCAAATGTGGTCAAAAATACCTCTGGATCATCCTCTCCAGTCATTTTTGTCAATAAACGACTCACCCCAAAGGACGCGGTATTAGTGGGACGGCTTTCCTCACTGGTCTGCGGACGTTGCTGCATTACTGCTTCCATCTGTTGTTGTAGTCTCTGCTCTTGCTTCTGCAACAGGTCTATGAAGCGGGCCTCAGATTGCTGCTGGGCTCGTTGCTGAGCCTCCAGACTCTGTTGTAAAGTTGCGTTTGTCTGCTGCTGGGCTGCAAGGCTCTGTTGTTGAGCTGCAAGGCTCTTTTGCAAACCTGCATTTGTCTGCTGTTGATTGGCATTTGCTAGAGCCAGCTGCTTCAGTATCTCCTCCATGCTGGCTTAAAAAAAAACTGCCACTGGTTCTCCACCAACTGTGAGGGGGTTAGCTCGGCAGCGGGTGTGTGTGACCCCCGGGATGGGCTCCCCACACAAAACAAGCCCAGCAAACGGAGGTTGTGGTTTTCAAAATCAAAAAGGTGCGGTTTATTTTCTATTTACAGTGACAAAACACAGCAAAGCAAAAGAAACATAACCAAAATAAATCCTGGTCAAGTTGACCTCTGACTAAACATACAGGTTTCCTAACTAACAACTGGGATCAGCCTAGTGCTGTCCTAGTCCCTAAGTCCCTGGTTTAGTAAAAGTCCAAACAAATAGCCACACAGGCTTTGCCTCACCGCACAGGGGTTCACTCTCCCTAGACAGTCCACACAGGTCTGGTTCCAGGCATGAGCTAACATCTAATGAATCTGGGAGTTCTTATAGAGGCCTAAATGAGCTGACAAGCTTCAGCTGGCCTCATCAACTCCCTGTCTGTACGACGCCCCACACTCTCCCTAGAGGTATGAGTCATCCATGAGCCTACTAGCCTCAGCTGGGCTTATACAACTCTCCACCCTAGTTGTATAAGTCAGCATAAAGCCTGAATCTGGGAGAAATATATCTACCCCCCTGGATGCAACCAGGTGACTTTACCTTCCTGCTGTCACAATATTTATACACTGTATTGGGTTTAGCTAGATCCATTCCTGTTAGTCTCTATACTGTGACAGGCAGGCAGATGATTGTGCTAGCTTCAGACAGTCAGTGTTTCACTTAGTGTACTGTGTGCTTTGCATAGCATTCACCTAAAGCGTAACCTGAATACAGTTAGTCTTTATACTGTGACAGGCAGGCCGGTGATTGTGCTATCTGCAGACAGTCAGTGTTTCACTTAAGTGTACTACTGTGTGCTTTGCATAGCATTCACCTAAAGCTCACCTGAATACAGTTAGTGACTATTATAGTGTTCTCATAATAAAACCACAAGCAGAGAGCTGCAAGTATTTTCAGTGTACTGTGTCCTCTGCACAGTTTTCACCTAAAACTAACTGAAAACAATTGCTGCTTTTCCCATACTAACACCACAGCAGGCCATTAGTATGTCTGGAAGGCAAACAATGAGAGGCAGACAGTCATGAGGCAATAAAAGAGGGCAAGCAGGCTCTGTGTCTAGAGGCAACAGTGCTGCTGGTCGTGGACACGGTGCATCCTCATCAGCACGTGGCCGTGGGAAACGCTTGTCCTTCTTTTCGTCAGCTAGCCACGTTGAGCCGCAACATGCCCAAGACCTGGTAGAGTGGATGACCGAGCCGTCCTCCTCCTCCTCTCTCACCCAGGCTCAGGGTACTTTGTCTGGCAAAGCAGCTGCCAAAGCGGCCTCTTCCCTCGGCTCAATGGCATCAGTCACTCCTTCCCTAGCCCCACCATGTCCTCCTGAGGAGTTCCCAGAACTGTTTGACCACAGTGTTTTGTACATGCTCCAGGAGGATGCCCAGCTTTTTGAAGGCTCCGATGATGGAACCCAGCTGGAGGAAGGCAGTAATGTGAGCTCAGAGAGAGGGGGTAGTAACGTGAGCCCAGAGAGAGGGGGTGCCCAACAAGGTCAGCTATCTGGCAGTCATGTTCCCCCAGCTGCAGCATACTGCCAGATTGGCTCCAGTGATGAGGAGGGAAGGGATGATGAGGTCACTGACTCCACGTGGGTGCCTGATAGGAGAGAGGAGGAGAAGGAGGAGGCACATCTCCGAGGCAGGATGCCCTCTAGGGGCCAGCTTAAGGGCAGCACACTGACTGTATCACACCGCAGAGCTCCGCATGTGCAGGGCGCTGCTGTCTCTGCGCGTTATTCCAAAAGTTCTTTGGTGTGGGCCTTTTTTCAGACATGTGCAGCAGATCGCACCGTTGCCATTTGCAACATATGTCTAAAGCGTATCTCGCATAGCCAAAACATCAGCCGCTTGGGCACCACGTGCTTGACCAGACATGTGTCGACCTGCCATGCAGTCCATTGGCAAGCACACCTAAAAGACCCACACCAAAGAACAAGGTGGACCTCTCCTTGCTCCTCATCAGCTGGGATCTCCAACCCCACTATACCTTCAGCCCTCTCTGAAACCTGCACTGAGAGGAATGAAGGTGTAGAATTAGGTGTGTCACAGCCAAGTACTTGCGGGAAATCTGCTATCGGTACACCGACGTCCGATCATACCAGGCAAATTTCCCTGCCCCAGCTGCTGCACCGTGGAAAGAAGTTTGCTCCCAGTCATCCACATGCCCAGCGGTTGAATGCTAGCTTGGCTAAATTGCTAGCACTTCAACTGCTGCCTTTTCAGTTGGTAGACTCTGCCCCCTTCCGTGAGTTTGTGGAATGTGCAGTTCCTCAGTGGCAGGTTCCCAAATGCCACTTTTTCTCACGGAAGGCGATTCCGGCTCTCTACCGGCATGTGGAAGGCAATGTCTTGGCCTCGCTGGACAGAGCGGTCAGAGGTAAGGTGCATATTCCCGCTGACTCATGGTCCAGCAGGCATGGACAGGGACGTTACCTATCTTTCACGGCGCATTGGGTGACTCTGCTGGCAGCTGGGAAGGATGCAGGACAAGGTGCAGTAGTGTTGGAGGTTGTTCCGCCACCCCGCCTCCAAAATGTTACTACTGGTGATTCTGACACACCTCTCTCCTCCACCCCCTCCTCTTCTTCTTCCTCCATGGCCTCTTCCTGTGCTGATTTGTCCTCGGAACCAGCGGTGCTCCGTAGGCGTTCAAGGGGCTACACCAGTATGCAGGCAAAAAGATGCCATGCGGTTCTTGAGCTGGTGTGCTTGTGGGACAGGAGCCACACTGGGGCAGAGATTCTGTCAGCTCTGCAGGGGCAGGCTCAGAGGTGGTTGACGACACGCCAGCTTAAGCCAGGAAAGGTGGTTTCCGACAATGGCACCAACCTCCTTTCCGCCCTCCGACAGGGACAACTGACCCATGTGCCCTGTTTGGCTCATGTCCTTAACTTGGTGGTGCAGCGGTTCTTGGGCAGGTACCCGGGATTACAGGATGTCCTGAAGCAGGCCAGGAAACTCTGTGGGCATTTCCGCCCATCATATAATGCCAGTGCTCAGCTGGCTGAGCTGCAAAAGGATTACAACCTGCCCAAGAACTGCCTAATCTGCGACATGCCCACCAGGTGGAACTCTACGTTGGCCATGCTGCAGCGGCTGCACACGCAGCAGAGGGCCATCAATGAGTATCTGTTGCAATATGGCACCAGGACAGGGTCAGGGGAGCTTGGATTTTTTCCCCCACGCCAGTGGGCCATGCATGCACTGTCCTGGCACCATTTGAGGAGGCCACGAGGATGGTGAGTAGTGACAGTGCATGCATCAGTGACACTGTCCCTCTTGTCCACCTGTTGGAGCACACACTGCGTGGAATAATGGACAGGGCACTTGAGGCAGAACAGAGGCAGGAAGAGGAGGACTTCCTTACCTCTCAAGGCCCCCTTTATCCAGACAGTGTTCCTGCTGGCCCGGCTATCACACAGGAAGAGGACAAGGAGGAGGAGGAGGATTGTGTCAGCATGGAGGTGGAGACTAGCACTCAGCATCAGCAGCAGTCTTCAAGGGATCAATTACAGTCCCAAGACACCCATGGACTTGTACGTAGCTGGGAGGAGGTGGCTGCGGATCATGTCGTCCTCAGTGACCCAGAGGACTCCGCACCGAATGCCTCAGCAAACCTACGCTGCATGGCCTTCCTGATCCTGCAAAGCCTGCGTAAGGATCTTCTTATTCGTGGGATCAAGGAGAGGGATCATTACTGGCTGGCAACCCTCCTTGATCCACGTTACAAGGGTAAGGTTGCGGACCTTATCTTGCCGTCGCAGAGGGAGAAGAGGATGAGGCATCGCCGGGAGGCCTTGCAGAAAGGTCTGTGCAGTGCGTTCCCAGAGACTGGGAAGTTACAAATTCCTGGTCCTGGACCATGTGTTGCTGATGCTTCGGTCAGTCAAAGAAGGAGTGGTGGAGAAGGTGGCCGTCTGACCGATGCGTTCAGACAATTTTTTAGTCTGCAGCCCCAAGGTATGATCGGTTCCAGCAACCATCGCCAGGGTCTGGTTTACATGGTGCAGGAATACCTAGGGGCAAGATCAGACTTGGACACCTTTCCCACCGAAAATCCTCTGGGTTACTGGGTCTTGAGGATGGATCACTGGCCAGAGCTTGCACAGTATGCAATTGAGATACTGGCCTGTCCTGCATCCAGCGTTCTTTCAGAACGCACATTCAGTGCTGCTGGAGGCTTTGTAACCGATCACAGGGTGCGCCTGTCAACCGACTCGGTTGATTGACTGACCATCATAAAAATGAATCAGTCTTGGATCACCACCAGCTACCAAGCACCTGATGCTGATGTAACAGAACAATTTTCTTTGAAATGTCAGATCCCTTCAAGACTGCCTATGCTGATGCAGAGTGACTATCCTGTTATGCTGAGTGACTATCCTCTTCCTCCTCAATAATCATGCTGATAGCTTGAAAGAACATTTTTGGTTCTGGGCACCGCCACCAGTGGCTAAGGCCCAATTTTTCAGCCTCTGTTTAACAGGGGCGTGTATTTACAATTTTTGATGCAATGCTTTGCAGCAGGGCTCATTGCTGCGCTCCAAGTACAGTATCTGTAAGGGGTTGCAGTGTTGTGGCACCAGCACCAGTGCCTAAGGCCCAATTTTTCAGCCCCTGTTTAACAGGGGCGTGTAATTAAAATTTTTGATGAAATACTTTGCAACAGGGCTCATTGCTGCGTTCCAAGTACAGTATCTGTGAGGGGTTGCAGTGTTGTGGCACCAGCACCAGTGCCTAAGGCTCAATTTTTCAGCCCCTGTTCAACAGGGGCATGTAATTACAATTCTTGATCTAATATTTCACAGCTGGGCCCATTCCTGCGCCCACCAAGAGTAACTGTGAGGACTTACAGTGTTGTGGCACCAGCACCACCGCCACCACCAAAGGCTAAATTTTTCAGCCCCTGTTCGACAGGGGCATGCAATTACAATTCTTGATTTAATAATTCACAGCAGGGCCCATTCCTGCGCCCACCAAGAGTAACTGTGAGGGCTTACAGTGTTGTGGCACCAGCACCACCACCAAAGGCCCAATTTTTCCTACCACTGTTCAACAATGGCATGTACTGTAATTACAATTCCTGATATAATAGTTCACAGCAGGGCGTTCCAGCGCCCACCAAGAGTAACTGTGAGGGCTTACAGTGTTGTGGCACCAGCACCACCACCACCCCAAATGCCAAATTTTTCCTACCACTGTTCAACAATGACATGTAATTACAATTCTTGATATAATAGTTCACAGCAGGCGTTCCAGAGCCCACCAAGAGTAACTTTGAGGGCTTACAGTGTTGTGGCAACACCAACACCTAAGGGCCAAATTTCTGCAAGGTATATACGGCAGGCCCCTACTTTCAAACATCCAACTTACAAACGACTCCTACTTGCAAACGGAAGGAGACAACGGGAAGTGAGAGGAAATCTACCCCTAGGAAGGGAAATTCTCTCCTGTAATGCCGCGTACACACGGCCGTTTTTCTCGTCGAGAAAAACAACATTTTTCCCATTCGACGAGAAAAACGATAGTTTGTGGGCTTTCTGTCGTTTTTTTCAACGAGAAAAACGGCATTAAAAACGACGAGAAAAATTAGAACATGTTCTAATTTTTCTCGTCGTTTTTTTCGACAGGTTTTCCGCGGCAGTGTTTCCCATAGGGAAACACTGCTGCGGAGCCCACAGACGGTCGTTTTTCTCGACAAGAGAAAAAACGACGTGAAAAACGACCGTGTGTGGGGAACAAGCCGTTCCCTCGTTTTTAATGACATTATTCACGGCGGTTTTAATATGGGAAAAAGGTGTCTCCTCTCCACTGATGCTTTATCACCAATCCTTGTTTCAATAAAAAAACCAAATTTTCAAAAAACATTTGTCATTGGGACGGAAAGTGAGGTTAAATGTTCTGAACAGGTACACAGACAGCAAAACAAATGTTACAGGGGTGATAACCCTTCCCTATGTTTTCCAAAAAGCTTAAAAATAGATTTTTTTGGCTGGAGCTACATTTAAAAAATTTACCTGTTCCAAATTATAAACAGATTCTACTTAAGAACAAACTTACAGTCCCTGTCTTGTTTGCACCGCCTGTATACTGCTGTTCAGAGTATATAGGGCCTTTTTTAAATTTGGGTGCAGGGTTCCCCTTAATATCCATACAAGACCCAAAGGGGCTGGTAGTGGGCTGGGGGTGGGGGGGTACCCATGCCATTTTTCTCAATGATTTTCATCCATATTGCCGAGACCAGACATTACATTAAAGCCGCAAGCAGTTTTAAATAACTTTTTTTCCTTTACACACGGCTGTTTTTAATGTCATTGAAAAAAACAAAGTTTTTCTCGACATGATTCTTCTCAAGCCTTCAAGCCTGCCTTGCCTACAAACGATCATGAAAAAAAATGCTAGAGCAAAGCGCGGTGACGTACGAAATGTACAACGGCACTATAAAGGGGAAGTTCCATTCGGATGGAGCCACCCTTTGGGCTGCTTTTGCTGATCCTTGTGTTAGTAAAGTTTGGTGAGAGACGATTTGCGCTTTTCAGCCTTGTGCTCTTCAGTTCGTTACAGCGTGACGAATGTGCTATCTCCATTACGAACGCTAGTTTTACCAGAACGAGCGCTCCCGTCTCATCACTTGCTTCTGAGCATGCGCGTTTTTTTCACGTCGTTAAAGCCTACACACGGCCGCTTTTCATGATGAGAAAAACGACGACGTGAAAAACGACGAGAAAAATGTTCCAAATTTTTAATATCCATTTTTCACGTCACGAAAAATGCTCTGAAGCCCACACACGATCGTTTTTAATGACCATTTTAAAAAATTGCATTTTTCTCGTCATGAAAAACGGTCGTGTGTACGCGGCATAAGAGATGTCATTTTGTGCAGGGACAGTTCTAAACACGGGAAACACGTGCCACTTCACAGGCATAGTTTAGACACCCCCCAGGTACGATATTTAAAGGAATATTTCACTTTCTATTTTTCACTTTATGCATCATTAAAATCACTGCTCCCGAAAAAACGTCTGTTTTTAAAACCTATTTTTTGCATTGATACATATCCCTTGGGGCAGGACCCGGGTCCCCAAACCCTTTTTAGGACAATAGCATACATATTAGCCATTATAATTAGCACTTTCGAATGTTCGCGTCCATTGTATTTAATAGGGTTCTAAAGTTTGCGCGAACTTTCGGTCCGTTCGCAGGTTCTGGTGCGAACCGAACCGGGGGGTGTTCGGCTCATCCCTACCCTGCACTATGCACATTACACACTTTTGATCCCAACACCCTGCATATTACCCACTCCTGTCCTCTGAACTATGCACTTTACAAACTCTTGACTAGGGATGGGCCTAACAGCCCCCGGTTCGGTTTGCATCCAGAAAATGCGAACGGACCGAAAGTTCCCGCGAACATTCGAACACCATTAAAGTCTATGGGACTCGAACATGAGAAATCAAAAGTGCAAATTTTAAAGGCTAATATGCAAGTTATTGTCCTAAAAAGGGTTTGGGGACCCAGGTCCTGCACCAGGGGACATGTATCAATGCAAAAATGTTTTTTAAAAACTGCTGTTTTTTCGGGAGCAGTGATTTTAATGATGCTTAAAGTGAAAAAATAAAAGTGAAATATTCATTTAAATATCGTACCTGGGGGGTGTCTATAGTATGCCTGTGAAGTGGCGCGTGTTTCCCGAGTTTAGAACAGTCCCTGCACAAAATGACATTTTTAAAGGAATAAAAGTCATTTAAAACTGCTTGCGGCTTTAATGTAATGTTGGGTCCCGGCAATATAGATGAAAATTATTGAGAAAAACGGCATGGGTACCCCCCTCCCACCAGCCCATTACCAGACCCTTTGGGTCTTGTATGAATATTAAGTGGAAGAAAAGACATGGTGCCCCCAGGCCCTATATACTCTGAACAGCAGTATACAGGCAAACCCAAGAAAGACAGGGACTGTAGGTTTGTTCTTAAGTTGAATCTGTAATTTGGAACAGGTACATTTTGTAAGTGTAGCTCCAGCCAAAAAATCAGAAGATTTCACCTCACTTTCTGTCCCAATGACAATTGGATTTTGAACATTTGGTTTTTTTAGGGAAAAACCATTTTCCCATATTAACTCTTACAGGAGAGAATTTCCCTTCCATGGTGTAGATTTCCTCTCAGTTCCTGTTGTCTCCCTCCATTTGTAAGTAGGAGTCCTTTGTAAGTCGGATGTTTGAAAGTAGGGGACCGCCTGTATATACTATACGGCCTGCCCTATATACTCTGCAGAAAATTGGGCCTTAGGTGTTGGTGGTACCAGAACACTGTAAGCCCTCACAGTTACTCTTGGTGGGTGCTGGAACGGGCCCTGCTGTGAAATATTATATCAAGAACTGTAATTACATGCCCCTGTTTAACAGGGGTAGAAAAATTGGGCCTTTGGTGGTGGTGGTTGTTCCACAACACTGTAAGCCCTCACAGTTACTCTTGGTGGGCGCAGGAACGGGTCCTGATGTGAAATATTAGATCAAAAATTGTAATTACACGCCCCTGTTAAACAGGGGCAGAAAAATTGGGCCTTAGGCACTGGTGCTGGTGCCACAACACTGCAACCCCTCACAGATACTTTAGTTGAGCGAAGGAACAAGCCCTGCTGTAAAATATTACAGCAAAAATTTTAATTACACGCCCCTGTTAAACAGGGGCAGAAAAATTGGGCTTTAGGCACTGGTGCTGGTGCCACAACACTGCAACCCTTCACAAATACTCTAATTGAGCGCAGGAACAAGCCCTGCTGTAAAATATTACAGCAAAAATTTGAATTACACGCCCCTGTTAAACAGGGGCAGAAAAATTGGGCTTTAGGCACTGGTGCTGGTGCCACAACACTGCAACCCTTCACAGATACTCTAGTTGAGCGCAGGAACAAGCCCTGCTGCAAAATTTTACGGCAAAAATTGTAATTACACGCTTTACGGCTGAAAAATTGGGCCTTAGCCACTGGTGGTGGTGCCCAGAACCAAAAATGTTCTTAGAAGCTATGAACATGAACATTGAGGAGGAATAGGATAGTCACTCAGCATAACAGGATAGTCATTCAGCATCAGCATAGTCTTGAAGGGATCTCAGATTCATAAAAAAAATTATCGGTTACATCAGCATCAGGTGATTGGTAACTGGTGATCCAAGACTGATTCATTTTTATGAAGGTGAGCCGATCAACCGAGTCGGTGGACAGGCGCACTCTGTGATCGGTTACAAAGCCTCCAGCAGCACTGAATGTGCGTTCGGAAAGAACGCTGGATGCAGGACAGGCCAGTTGCTCAATTACATACTGTGCAAACTCTGGCCAGTGATTCATCCTCAAGACCCAGTAACCCAGTGGATTTTCTGTTGCAAAGGTCTCCAAGTCTGATCTTGCCCCTAGGCAGGGCCGTCTTTAATAGGGTTTGGGCCCTGGGCAAACATTTTTTTTGGGCCCCCCCCCCCCTCCAGCTTATATTGGGCCAAGCTGGTTCACATGTATGTGTTTTGGCGGCCCTCATTTGAGCAGGCACAGCAGCCCATTCATTTGAATAGGCTGCCATGCCTTTGTTTCCTGCAGAAAAAAAGGTGCATGCAGCATTTTAAAAATGCAATTGCCTTGAAATCCATTCTGCTTTTGCACCATGTAACTTACCTGCAGTTCCTGCACACACAAATGAACTGTGTTTTTAAAAGCGTGACCTAAACATCAAAAAATGCAGCAAGTTTTGGCGGTGCAGGAACTGCGGATAAGTCACATGGTGCAAAAGCAGAATGGACAGACAGTGCTGTATTTCATTGCTTGATGGGCATAGGTGTGCCGTGTGCAGGAAACGCAGGCATGGCAGCCCATTCAAATGAAAGCAGTATAATGGGAGGGGTGTTAGTGGAGGTCAGTATAATGGGAGGGGTGTTAGTGGAGGGCAGTATAACGGGAGGGGTGTTAGTGGAGGGCAGTATAACGGGAGGGGTGTTAGTGGAGGGCAGTATAACGGGAGGGGTGTTAGTGGAGGGCAGTATAACGGGAGGGGTGTTAGTGGAGGTCAGTATAATGGGAGGGGTGTTAGTGGAGGGCAGTATAATGGGAGGGGTGTTAATGGAGGGCAGTATAACGGGAGGGGTGTTAGTGGAGGGCAGTATAATGGGAGGGGTGTTAATGGAGGGCAGTATAAATGGGTGGGGTGTTAGTGGAGGGCAGTATAATGGGAGGGGTGTTAGTGGAGGGCAGTATAATGGGAGGGGTGTTAGTGGAGGGCAGTATAACGGGAGGGGTGTTAGTGGAGGGCAGTATAACGGGAGGGGTGTTAGTGGAGGGCAGTATAACGGGAGGGGTGTTAGTGGAGGGCAGTATAACGGGAGGGGTGTTAGTGGAGGGCAGTATAATGGGAGGGGTGGTAGTGGAGGGCAGTATAATTGGAGGGGTGGTAGTGGAGGGCAGTATAATGGGAGGGGTGGTAGTGTAGGGCAGTATAATGGGAGGAGTAGTGGAGGGCAGTATAATGGGGGGGTTGTGGAGGGCAGTATAATGGAGGGGGGTAGTGGAGGGCAGTATAATGGGGGGTAGTGGAGGGCAGTATAATGGGGGGGTAGTGCAGGGCAGTATAATGGGGGGGTAGTGCAGGGCAGTATAATGGGGGGGTAGTGGAGGGCAGTATAATGGGGGGGGTGTTAGAGGAGGGCAGTATAATGGGGGGTGTTAGTGGAGGGCAGTATGGGGGTGTTAGTGGAGGGCAGTATAATGGGGGGGTAGTGGAGGGCAGTATAATGGGGGGGTAGTGGAGGGCAATATAATGGGGGGGTAGTGGAGGGCAGTATAATGGGGGGGTAGTGGAGGGCAGTATAATAGGGGGGTAGTGGAGGGCAGTATAATGGGGGGGTGTTAGTGGAGGGCAGTATAATGGGGGAGTGTTAGTGGAGGGCAGTATGGGGGTGGTAGTGTAGGGCAGTATAATGGGAGGAGTAGTGGAGGGCAGTATAATGGGGGGGTTGTGGAGGGCAGTATAATGGAGGGGGTAGTGGAGGGCAGTATAATGGGGGGTAGTGGAGGGCAGTATAATGGGGGGGTAGTGCAGGGCAGTATAATGGGGGGGTAGTGGAGGGCAGTATAATGGGGGGGTAGTGGAGGGCAGTATAATGGGGGAGGTAGTGGAGGGCAGTATAATGGGGGGGTAGTGGAGGGCAATATAATGGGGGGGTAGTGGAGGGCAGTATAATGGGGGGGTAGTGGAGGGCAGTATAATGGGGGGGTAGTGGAGGGCAGTATAATGGGGGGGTAGTGGAGGGCAATATAATGGGGGGGTAGTGGAGGGCAGTATAATGGGGGGGTGTTAGTGGAGGGCAGTATAATGGGAGGGGTGTTAGTGGAGGGCAGTATAACGGGAGGGGTGTTAGTGGAGGGCAGTATAACGGGAGGGGTGTTAGTGGAGGGCAGTATAACGGGAGGGGTGTTAGTGGAGGGCAGTATAACGGGAGGGGTGTTAGTGGAGGTCAGTATAATGGGGGGGTGTTAGAGGAGGGCAGTATAATGGGGGGTGTTAGTGGAGGGCAGTATGGGGGTGTTAGTGGAGGGCAGTATAATGGGGGGGTAGTGGAGGGCAGTATAATGGGGGGTAGTGGAGGGCAATATAATGGGGGGGTAGTGGAGGGCAGTATAATGGGGGGGTAGTGGAGGGCAGTATAATAGGGGGGTAGTGGAGGGAAGTATAATGGGGGGGTGTTAGTGGAGGGCAGTATAATGGGGGAGTGTTAGTGGAGGGCAGTATGGGGGTGGTAGTGTAGGGCAGTATAATGGGAGGAGTAGTGGAGGGCAGTATAATGGGGGGGTTGTGGAGGGCAGTATAATGGAGGGGGTAGTGGAGGGCAGTATAATGGGGGGTAGTGGAGGGCAGTATAATGGGGGGGGTAGTGCAGGGCAGTATAATGGGAGGGTAGTGGAGGGCAGTATAATGGGGGAGGTAGTGGAGGGCAGTATAATGGGGGGGTAGTGGAGGGCAATATAATGGGGGGGTAGTGGAGGGCAGTATAATGGGGGGTAGTGGAGGGCAGTATAATGGGGGGGTAGTGGAGGGCAGTATAATGGGGGGGGGGTAGTGGAGGGCAATATAATGGGGGGGTAGTGGAGGGCAGTATAATGGGGGGGGTAGTGGAGGGCAGTATAATAGGGGGGTAGTGGAGGGCAGTATAATGGGGGGTGTTAGTGGAGGGCAGTATAATGGGGGAGTGTTAGTGGAGGGCAGTATGGGGGTGGTAGTGGAGGGCAGTATAATGGGGGGTAGTGGAGGGCAGTATAATGGGGGGGGTAGTAGAGGGCAGTATAATGGGGGTGTTAGTGGAGGGCAGTATGGGGGGGTAGTGGAGGGCAGTATAATGGGGGGGTAGTGGAGGGCAGTATGGGGGGGGGGGTAGTGGAGGGCAGTATGGGGGGACTATACAGCATGACTGTGTATGGGAGGGAGCAGAGTGACCATGAGCTACTCAGGGCAGTGCAGGGAGCATTTCTCCTACCTTTCTTCCATCGGCAGGAACAGCCTTCATCTTCAGTGAAGACCCAGAGTCGGGGGGCGGGGTCGGGGGCGGAGCTTAGGCGCGAGGAGGAGGAATCCGAATGTTGGGGCTCTCCTCGTCGTGATGTCACCAGGCAGCAGTGACTGTAAGGTGCACGGATAGCAAGGGGCGGGGCCAGAGCGTCAGTGGCGCTCAATGCCCCGCCCACCCGCGGCCAGCTCCTTCCTTCATTGAAAAAATGCAGCACTGGCACTGCTGCACTGTGCGCACATCGCGCTGACAGTGACAGAGTGTGTGTGGGGGTTTTCAGGGCTGATTTGCGGGCAACACGCGGGCTTAATGGCAGCTCTGCCTTGGGCCCCAAACAGTGACAGGGCCCTGGGCAGCTGCCCCGGTTTGCCCTGCGGTAAAGACGGCCCTGCCCCTAGGTATTCCTGCACCATGTAAATCAGATGCTGGCGATGGTTGCTGGAACCGATCAGACCTGCGGACTAAAAAATTGTCTGAACGCTTCGGTAAGACCTTCTCCACTGCTCCTTCTGTGATTGACTGAAGCCTCAGCAACACGTTGTCCAGGACCAGGAATTTGTATCCTCCTAGGCTCTGGAAACGCATTGCACAAACCTTTTTGCAAGGCCTCCCAAAGATGTTTCATCCTCTGCTTCCTCTGCGACGGCTGGATAAGTTCCGGACCTTACCCTTGTAACGTGGATCAAGAATGGTTGCCAGACAGTAATGATCCCTCTCCTTGATACCACAAATCCGAAGGTCCTTTCACAGGCTTTGCAGGATCAGGGAGGCCATGCAGCATAGGTTTGCTGAGGCATTCGGTCCGGAGTCCTCTGGGTCACTAAGGACGACATGATCCGCAGCCACCTCCTCCCAGCCACGTACAAGTCCATGGGTTTCTGGGAACTTAAAACGATCCCTTGAAGACTGCTGCTGATGCTGAGTGCTAGGTTCCACCTCCATACTGACACAATCCTCATCCTCCTCCTCCTCTTCCTGTGAGATCGGCGGACCCGCAGGAATACTGCCTGTATAAAGGGTGCCTTGAGAGGTAAGGAAGTCCTCCTCTTCCTCCCTCTGTTCTGCCTTATTGCCCTGTCCATTATTCCACACAGCGTGTGCTCCAACAGGTAGACAAGAGGGAGAGTGTCACTGATGCATGCACTGTCACTGCTCACCATTCTTGTGGCCTCCTCAAATGGTGACAGGAGAGTGCATGCATCCTTGATCATGAGCCACTAGCGTGGCAAAAAAAAGCTAAGCTCCCTTGACCCTGTCCTAGTGCCATACTCGCACAGGTACTCGTTGATGGCCCTCTGCTGTGTGTGCAGCCGCTGCAGCATTGCCAACGTTGAGTTCCACCTGGTGGGCATGTCACATATGAGGCGGTTCTTGGGCAGGTTGTATTCCTTTTGGAGGTCAGCCAGCCGAGCACTGGCATTATATGACCGGCGGAAATGCCCATAGACTTTCCTGGCCTGCCTCAGGAGATCCTGTAAGCCCGGATACCTGCACAAGAACCGCTGCACCACCAAATTAAGGACATGAGCCAAACAGGGCACATGGGTCAGTTGTCCCAGTCGGAGGGCGGAGAGGAGGTTGGTGCCATTGTGGCAAACCACCATTCATGACTGAAGCTGGCGTGGGGTCAACCACCTCTAAACCTGCCCCTGCAGAGCTGTCAGAATCTCTGCCCCAGTGTGGCTCCTGTCCCCTAAACAGACCAACTCAAGCACCGCTTGGCATCTTTTTGCCTGAGTGCTTGCGTAGCCCCTAGAACGCCTACGGAGCACCGCTGGTTCCGAGGACAAATCTGCACAGGAAGAGGCCATAGAGGAAGAAGAGGAGGGGGTGGGGGAGAAAGGTGTGGCAGAATCACCACTGCCAGTATTTTGGAGGCGTGGTGGCGGAACAAGCTCCAACAATACTGCACCCTGTCCTGCATCCTTCCCAGCTGCCATGAGAGTTACCCAGTGCGCCGTGAAAGAAAGGTAACATCCCTGTCAATGCCTGCTAGACCATGAGTCAGCGGTAATATGCACCTTACCGCTGACCGCCCTGTCCAACGAGGCCAAGACATTGCCTTCCACATGCCGGTAGAGAGCCGGAATCGCCTTCCGTGAAAAAAATTGGCATTCGGGAACCTGCCACTGAGGTACCGCACATTCCACAAATTCACAAAAGGGGGCAGAGTCTACCAGCTGAAAAGGCAGCAGTTGAAGTGCTAGCAATTTAGCCAAGCTAGCATTTAGCCGCTGGGCATGTGGATGGCTGGGACCGAATTTCTTTTGCCGGTTTAGCAACTGGGGTAGGGAAATTTGCCTGCTACAATCGGACGTTGGTGTAGCGATAGCAGGTTGCCCGAAAGTACTTCGCACACCTAATTCTACACCTTCATTCCTCTTAGTGCAGGTTTCTGAAAGGACGGAAGGTACAGTGGGGTTGGAGATCCCAGCTGATGAGGAGCCTCAGCTGGGTGTGGGTCTTTGGTGTGGGTCTTTTAAGTACTGTTGCCAACGGACTGCATGGGAGCTCGACATATGTCTGGTCAAGCTTGTGATGCCCAAGCGGCTGCTGTTTTGGCCAGGCTTGATACGCTTCAGACATATGTTGCAAACAGCAATGGTGCGATCTGCTGCACATGTCTCAAAAAAGGCCCACACCAAAGAACTTTTGGAAAAACGCGCCGAGTCAGCAGCGCCCTGCACATGCGGAGCTCTGCGGTGTGATGCAGTTGGTTGGCTGCCCTTAAGCTGGCCCCTGGAGGGCATCCTGCCTCATTGGAGATGTGCCTCCTCCTCTCTCCTATCAGGCACCCACGTAGAGTCGTGGGCGGGATGAAGACTTCAGTGGTGGCGGAGGCAGCGTCCGCCGCGGTGTCTGCCGATGGCTCTGCAGCGGCAGAGGCATCTTCTCCGGTCTGACCACAAGAACATAGAATACCTCCGTTAGGATAAATGGCCCCTGTCAGGGAAAGACATCCATCCGGACGGTCTCCAGAGGCCCACACCGTCACCGGCATTATGCTGTACCAGCTCTTCGGGAGGGTCACATCTCTGGTACCTTACGCCCTGGTTTTGGGCACCCAATTCCGGGGGCACCCTAGGAATACTTCATCCCTCGCGGGACCCAGTGGAAGGTACTGGGCCCCAGGCCTTCTTGCAAAGTACCTCACCCCAGGCTTAAGGTGCCTGGGATGGACCTCCACCTGGATACGGATGAACGGACAGCAGCCCCAGGCTGAAGGTGCCTGGTGCTCGGACTCCTCTTGTGCAAGATGTCCGCCCCCTTTATACCCTCTCCCAGCAAGCACAGCGGGTTCCCCGCCCCGCCGTACTTCTGCCGCGAGAGGACAAAAAGGGCACGGCCCTACAATGGTGGTTCAACCCCAGCCCAAGGCGACAGCACCACCCAGGGGCCGCAGGGAACTGGACACCATTGATATCTTCCACAAACAAAAACAACCATAAAACCCTCGTAATTGTTGCATCTGGCCATACTACCGCCCAAACACTCCCCCTAAATATTGATACCCGCTACATATATATATATATTGTAACGGGAGGGCCCGGGGAACCCAGAATCTCTTAGAAAGTATAAGATACCCTTGCTTCAGCTTCCCCAATGCCTCTTATGTGTAAACCACCCTGTGTCTCTAACAGGGGCACAGGGTGAATGAGAATCCCACTATGATCTGTGCTAGTCAGATTCAATGCTGTATATACATTGTATATATTGTGTGTATATTGTGTGTTGGCTGTTGTGTACTATTTGCTGTGATGGGGTGGGGTGTGATTGCATTCTATTGTCTATTGTGGCTTGTGGTAATTAAGTCTGCTACTGTGGTGATGTGGATTGGAGCTTGGTAGACCGTCTGGCTGCCTATTATGGGATGTTTAAGTGTCTTTCTGTGAGGAGGAGGGGGGAAATCACCCCTCCTGCTAAGACTGTTTACTGAAGGAGAAGTTTGAACACACCTGACCTGTATCATCATTGTCATTGGACAGTTTAACCCGCCCTGTTCCCCAAGGATGGGAGGGAAGGGTTTTGAAGAGAAGTGTGTTACTTTGTGCTTGTAATAAAGATTCTTTCCCCTGTTTTTTTGGAACTTCAACACGGAGCGTTGTCTCGTTTGTGCGGGGAGAAATATTTGTATGGGGTCTTATTCGGCTGGTTGGAGTGTCTGATAGCTGATGTGTGTTCGGAAAGGGAATATCTTTAAACTACGTTAACCCCTGTCGTTACATTGGTGGCAAGCAGCGGATTGATTCCCACAGCCTATAAGGACAGCTACAAGAGGACAAGGACAATGGAGGCACAGTATGAATGGCTAAAGCTCTCTTCCCTCAAGGACTTACTGGAGAACCGGGGCCGACCGGCCAACAACCGTAAGAAAAGGGACATTATCGCAGAGCTAGTCGAAATGGATAGAGCCGAAAGACCCAACATAACGGAAAGGCCCAGCATAACATACAGGACACCCGAAGAGGCAAGTTTTGATCAGGCTGTT
Organism: Rana muscosa; assembly: GCA_029206835.1. NCBI lineage: Eukaryota > Metazoa > Chordata > Amphibia > Anura > Ranidae > Rana > Rana muscosa. The sequence continues at coordinate 776,777,827 of CM055117.1, forward strand.
AAACTAAGACTGGCACAGTATGGTCCTAACCCTCCAGCGGAGATCATAGAGCTAGTTATAGTGGCTGTGAACGCAAATTGGCTACATCAAAAAGGTGCTGCAGCAGCAGAAGTCACAGCAGCACCAACTGCAAGGAGAGGAGAGGTACAGATACCAGCCGCCATGGAAGAGGAAGTCAGAAGGAGGTTACAAGAGATGCAGATACAGCATAGAGGACCAGTATCAGAGGAGGTCCTGCTGAGATGGTCTGATTCGATCTGCTGCGAACTCTGGAAGAAAGCGCTAGCTCTCGAGCAGCAACACCAGGGAAAAATTCTCCCCTCCATCTATGTAAGGTACTGGTCGCAGTATGATGTACGAGTGCCGTTATTGGGGGAACAACCAAAGCAGGAGTGGACAGCTGAGTTAAGCAGGCTGATCCGGGCAGAGATGCGGTTGGACGAGAGCTACAGAGCCCTCCGGTGGTATGTAGCCCAAGAGTGCCCATGGTCAGCGGATGACAGCCCCATGGAAGGCTTTGACTATGATGGCCTCGGATTGTTGTATTGGAGGCTGTCCAGTGACCCTGACTTTTGGAGTGATCGGGAGTGGCGTTTGGAGGAAATAATGGAGCACAGAGAGCGAAAACTGAATGTCTCAGAAGGGCACTGGGCAGAGGAAGATTTGGAGTTTCTGGCCGTTCAGGAATGGGAGCTGGAGATCGCCTACAGACAGCTGCTAGAATCTGCTCAGCAGCAGGGTGGTGCTACCTTTGCCTGGGACTATCAGGAAATACCAGTTGACAACTCTGAAATCCTGGCTGAAGAATCGGCAGTGGAAAATCTGGAGATTGCCATCCCTAAAGCCGAAGTGGATGATGTGGAGTTCCAGGGAGCTAGGGCAGTTGGCTCATCTCCCCAGCCACAGATTACAGAATGTATGGACTTAATGGACTGTTCAGAAGATGTTATAGATTATGCATCGCCTGCTCAAGTACTGGCAACAGGGCAGAGTGCTACCAACCTCTGCCCAGCACCGGAAACAACTGTGGAGTTTCAGGGAGCCAGGGCAGTTGGCCCCTCTCTCCAGCAACAAGCTAAGGTAGTAAAGCTTTTACTCCCAGCTGAATCACTGGCAGCATGGCAGGATGCTACTGGCCACTGCACACAACTGCAGCTTGAGCTGATATCGGTGGATGGGACTGCGGTCTCCACTCACAGCAACCCAGCAGAAGAGCTAGCAACAGAGCAGAGTGCCGCGGGCCTCTGCTCTCAACTAACAGAAGAGGGAGTTCCTGTGGTACTGGATGGGACTTCGGTCTTCACTGACACAACCCCAGAAAATGGTGTGACACTGAGACAGGAGGATGTCAGCCTTGCTTTGCAAGCACTGGGGGATTTTCACCTACCACAAGTGGATGGGACTTCAGTCTCCACTTGTATACCCAAGGGATGCTGGGCAGTTGGCCCAGATCCCCAACAGCATGACGGACTGAGCCCAGTCACCCTGTCTTCTCTCCAGCAGCTGAAAGGACTCCAGGGAGAAGGGCCAGTCCAGGCCTCTCCCCAGCGGCGGGTATGTTCTCTGAGAGAGGCAGAGGTTGGCTGGGTAAGTAATGCTCTGTTTGGAGCAATTTATTTGGGGTACTGTGTGGATACCGGCATTAGAGGAATGGAACTATGAACTAACTTCGGAGTCAACCCGTCTGGGGTCTCCTCCTGTGTTAGTCTCCTGCCGAAAGGGGAGAGATGTAACGGGAGGGCCCGGGGAACCCAGAATCTCTTAGAAAGTATAAGACACCCTTGCTTCAGCTTCCCCAATGCCTCTTATGTGTAAACCACCCTGTGCCTCTAACAGGGGCACAGGGTGAATGAGAACCCCACTATGATCTGTGCTAGTCAGATTCAATGCTGAATATACATTGTATATATTGTGTGTATATTGTGTGTTGGCTGTTGTGTACTATTTGCTGTGATGGGGTGGGGTGTGATTGCATTCTATTGTCTATTGTGGCTTGTGGTAATTAAGTCTGCTACTGTGGTGATGTGGATTGGAGCTTGGTAGACCGTCTGGCTGCCTATTATGGGATGTTTAAGTGTCTTTCTATGAGGGGGGGGCAAATCACCCCTCCTGCTAAGACTGTTTACTGAGGCCTGGTTCACACTGGGGCGACAAACGCTCCGACATTGGGAGCTTATGTCGCATGACGTGTGAAAATCAATGTTTCCCTATGGGAGCCATCTTAACTGGTCCGACGCATTTCGGTCCGACTTTGAAAATGCTCCCTGTACTACTTTGGTCCGACTTTGATCTGACTTCAGCCCATTGACTATCATTGAAGTCGGATCAAAGTCAGACCGCAGTCTTGCATGATCCGACTTTGGCATGCGACTTGTGCTCTGCTGCTCTTGAGGGGGAACTCCAGGCCAAATTTTAAATAAAAAACCGGCGTGGGTGCCCCCTTCAGGAGCATACCAGGCCCTTGGGTCTGGTATGGATTTTAAGGGGAACCCCTACGCCAAAAAAACGGCGTGGGGGTCCCCCCAAAATCCAAATCAGACCCTTATCCGAGCACGCAACCTGGCAGGCCGCAGGGGAAGAGGGGGGGACGAGAGAGCGCCCCCCTCCCTCCTGAACCGTACCAGGCTGCATGCCCTCAACATGGGGGGTTTGGTGCTCTGGGGCAGGGGGGCGACATGCGGCCCCCCCACCCCAAAGCACCCTGCCCCCATGTTGATGAGGCCAGGGCCTCTTCCCGACAACCCTGGCCGCTGGTTGTCGGGGTCTGCGGGCGGGTGGCTTATCAGAATTCGGGAGCCCCCTTTAATAAGGGGGCCCCCAGATCCTGGCCCCCCACCCTATGTGAATGAGTATGGGGTACATTGTACCCCTACCCATTCACCTGGTGGAAAAAAATGTCAAGAAAAAAAACACAACACAGATTTTTAAAGTAATTTATTGCACAGCTCCGGGGGTCTCCGTGCTCTCCGGTTCTTTCTTCCTTCCGCCGGGCCTCCGCTATCTTCTTCCAGCTCTTTTGCTAGCAAGGCCCGGTCTTCTCTGTCGCTTTCTTCTTCTCCCGCTCTCCGGTTCTTCTCCCGCTCTCCGGTTCTTTCTTCCGCCGGGCCTCCGCTATCTTCTTCCAGCTCTTTTGCTAGCAAGGCCCGGTCTTCTCTGTCCCTTTCTTCTTCTCCCGCTCTCCGGTTCTTCTCCCGCTCTCCGGTTCTTTCTTCCGCCGGGCCTCCGCTATCTTCTTCCAGCTCTTTTGCTAGCGGAGAGGCCCGGTCTTCCCGTCGTCTTGTCCGGCTCTCCGTTGTCCTTCTGCCGGCCCCTCCACTATCTTCTTCCAGCTCTTTTGCTAGTGGAGCGGCCGGTCTTCCCGTCGCCGTCGGCGTCTTCTTCCCTCTTCTCCTCCTCGATGTTGACTCGTCGCTTCCTCCCGCTGTAATGCTTGGCTATTCGCTCATCAACGATTTATATAGGCTTCTCATGACGTCACAGTCACATACTCCGGGTGGCCCCGGAGCATGTGACTGTGACGTCATGGGAGCATGTGACTGTGACGTCATGAGAAGCCTATATAAATCGTTGATGAGCGAATAGCCAAGCATTACAGCAGGAGGAAGCGACCTGTCAACATCGAGAAGGAGAAGAGGGAAGAAGATGCCGACGGCGACGGGAAGACCAGCCCCTCCACTAGCAAAAGAGCTGGAAGAAGATAGTGGAGGGGACGGCAGAAGGAAGAAAGAAAGAACCGGAGAGCGAGGGAAGAAGGCGACGGAGAAGACCGGGCCCCGCTAGCAAAAGAGCTGGAAGAAGATAGCGGAGGCTCGGCAGAAGGAAGGAAGAACCGGAGAGCGCGGAGATGACACCGGAGACCCCCGAAGACGGAAGAAGACCCCCAGGCTGTGCAATAAATTACTTTAACAACCTGTGTGTGTTTTTTTTATTGCCATTTTTTTCCACCAGGTGAATGGGTAGGGATGTACCCCATACTCATTCACATAGGGTGGGGGGCCGGGATCTGGGGGCCCCCTTATGAAAGGGGGGCTCCCGGATTCCGATAAGCCCCCCGCCCGCAGACCCCGACAACCAACGGCCAGGGTTGTCGGGAAGAGGCCCTGTCCTCATCAACATGGGGGCAGGGTGCTTTGGGGTGGGGGGGCCGCAGGTCGCCCCCCTGCCCCAGAGCACCAAACCCCCCATGTTGAGGGCATGTGGCCTGGTATGGTTCAGGAGGGAGGGGGGCCGCTCTCTCGCCCCCCCTCTTTCCCTGTGGCCTGCCAGGTTGCGTGCTGGATAAGGGTCTGGTTTGGATTTTGGGGGGACCCCCACGCCGTTTTTTTGGCGTAGGGTTTCCCTTAAAATCCATACTAGACCCAATGGCCTGGTATGCTCTTGGAGGGGGAACCCATGCCGGTTTTTTATTTAAAATTTGGTGTGGAGTTCCCCCTCAAGATTCATACCAAACACAATGCCTGCTATTGGCGGGGATCCAAGTCGGATCCCCGTTCATTGAAAGTCGGACGTATGTCGGCTTCATGTCGCAGGGCAAAGTCGAATCCAAAGAAGGACGGCTGTCGTGTCGCACAAGTGTGAACCCAGCCTGAAGGAGAAGTTTGAACTTACCTGACCTGCATCATCATTGTCATTGGACAGTTTAACCTGCCCTGTTCCCCAAGGATGGGAGGGAAGGGTTTTGAAGAGAAGTGTGTTACCTTGTGCTTGTAATAAAGATTCTTTCCATTCTTTCCCCTGTTTTTTTGGAACTTCAACACGGAGCGTTGTCTCGTTTGTGCGGGGAGAAATATTTGTATGGGGTCTTATTCGGCTGGTTGGAGTGTCTGGTAGCTGATGTGTGTTCGGAAAGGGAATATCTTTAAACTACGTTAACCCCTGTCGTTACATATATATATATATATATATATATATTGTGACAGCAGGAAGGTAAAGTCACCTGGTTGCATCCAGGGGGGTAGATATATTTCGCCCAGATTCAGGCTTTACGCCGACTTATACAACTAGGTGGAGAGTTGTATAAGGCTAGTGGGCTCATGGATGACTCATACCTCTAGGGAGAGTGTGGGGCGTCGTGCAGACAGAGATGAGGAGACCAGCTGAACCTTGTCAGCTCATTTAGGCCTCTATAAGAACTCCCAGCTTCATTAGATGTTAGCTCATGCCTGGAACCAGACCTGTGTGGACTGTCTAGGGAGAGTGAACCCCTGTGCGGTGAGGCAAAGCCTGTGTGGCTATTTGTTTGGACTTTTAAAACCAGGGACTTAGGGACTAGGACAGCACTAGGCTGATCCCAGTTGTTAGTTAGGAAACCTGTATGTTTAGTCAGAGGTCAACTTGACCAGGATTTATTTTGGTTATGTTTCTTTTGCTTTGCTGTGTTTTGTCACTGTAAATAGAAAATAAACCGCACCTTTTTTTGATTTTGAAAACCACAACCTCCGTTTGCTGGGCCTGTTTTGTGTGGGGAGCCCATCCCGGGGGTCACACACACCCGCTGCCGAGCTAACCCCCTCACAGTTGGTGGAGAACCAGTGGCAGTTTTTTTTAAGCCAGCATGGAGGAGATACTGAAGCAGCTGGCTCTAGCAAATGCCAATCAACAGCAGACAAATGCAGGTTTGCAAAGGAGCCTTGCAGCCCAGCAGCAGACAAACGCAACTTTGCAACAGAGTCTGGAGGCTCAGCAACGAGCCCAGCAGCAATCTGAGGCCCGCTTCATAGACCTGTTGCAGAAGCAAGAGCAGAGACTACAACAACAGATGGAAGCAGTAATGCAGCAACGTCCGCAGACCAGTGAGGAAAGCCGTCCCACTAATACCGCGTCCTTTGGGGTGAGTCGTTTATTGACAAAAATGACTGGAGAGGATGATCCAGAGGTATTTTTGACCACATTTGAAAGGACCGCTGAAAGAGAAAAGTGGCCTGAGGAGCAGTGGGCTGGACTGGTGGCTCCTCTGTTAACTGGTGAATCGCAGAAAGCTTACTATGACCTAGAGCCTAACCAAGCAAAAGACTATGTGATGCTAAAAGCTGAAATATTGGCAAGGCTGGGTGTCACCCAGGCTGTCCGGGCTCAGCGTGTGCATAACTGGACTTTCCAGCTTGGAAAACCCCCCAGGTCTCAAATGTATGATCTCATTCACCTGAGCAGAAAGTGGCTACAGCCAGAGACTTTGTCCGCACCAAAGATTGTGGAACGTGTTGTAATGGATCGGTTTTTGAGAGCTCTTCCTACTGCCATCCAAAAGTGGGTAAGCCATGGAGACCCAGAGACGGCCGATGGTCTTGTGGATCGTGTGGAGAAATACTTGGCTACAGAGAACCTGACGGCCTCTTCCAGAGACACTCGGACTTTCCACCCTAAGACCAGACCATCCCCAGGGGCGGATAAGAGGATTCCAAGGGGTGAGGGTGGAGAGAGTGAGAGGGTGGGAGCTCTACCCCAAGTTTGGCGAGAACAGCCTGGGAAATCAGCGGCTCAAGAGGCGGCAAGAAGGATCGTTTGCTACCGCTGCCGGCAAGCGGGACATATTGCAGCCGATTGCCCGGTTGTGGAGGAACCCATGCAGTGTGACTTTCTGACGGGCAGACGTCAGTCGCTGTGTGCGACAGTCGCATGCACTGCCATTCGAGGAACTGAGAAACATTTATGCAAAATGTGTGTTAATGGTAGAAATGTTGTGGTATTGCTGGATTCAGGTAGCCTTGTGACCCTGATAAAGGCTGAGTTAGTTAAAACAGAGGTCTCGGGGAATAGCAAGGTAGCTGTTATTTGTGTGCATGGGGACACCCGAGAGTATCCAGTGACTACAGTGTGTTTCGAGACCCCCAAAGGTACCCTCTCTCATCCAGTGGGCTTAGTATCTCAGTTACCGCATGACGCCATTGTGGGAAGGGATTTTCCGAAGTTCTGGGAACTGTGGGATGATCCTGAGCCCCTCACTGGTGCCCCTATGTACCAGGAATGTGATAGCCAGAACTCCCCTGAGAGTGGTGAGGACTCTCCGGAATTTCCCTTATCAGTATTGGCAGGGGAGACTCAAGAAACTGGAGAGGAGCCCACCTCCTCAGACGAAAACCTACCGTCTGTGGAGTTTTCTGATCTTGAGGTTCACAGGGAAAACTTTGCCACAGAACAGTTGAAAGACCCCGCCCTAATAAAGGCACGGGAAAACGTAGTGAAAATAGATGGTGAGTTAGTGAACCCAGATAATACCTGCACTTACCCATACTTCAGCGTAGAGAAGGACCTACTGTATCGGGTGGCAAAAAGGGCAGAAGAAACCGTTGAGCAGCTTGTGGTGCCCAAACCTTACAGGAAGTTGGTGTTGGAGTTGGCCCATGGGCACATTCTTGGAGGTCATCTGGGGACAGAGAAAACCCGAGAGAGGGTATTACAGAGATTCTATTGGCCGGGGGTGATGAAGGACGTAGAAAATTATTGTTCCTCCTGCCCTGTGTGTCAGAGGTTGGCCCCGATGCCACATTTCCGTAGCCCGCTGGTCCCTCTACCCATCATTGAGGTCCCGTTTGAGAGGATCGCCATGGATTTGGTAGGTCCTATAATCAAGTCCGCTAGGGGGCACCAGTACATATTAGTTATAATGGACTATGCCACCCGTTATCCAGAAGCGATCCCTCTCCGAAATACCTCGGCCAAAACCATAGCCAAAGAGCTATCTCTTGTTTTTAGCCGGGTGGGTATTTGTAAAGAACTGCTTACGGACCAAGGTACACCCTTTATGTCCCGGGTTATGAAAGAGCTGTGTAAATTGTTCAAAGTGACGCAATTGCGTACGTCTGTGTATCACCCCCAAACCGATGGGCTGGTTGAAAGATTCAACAAAACCCTAAAACAAATGTTGAAGAAAGTGGTGGATAGAGATGGAAAGGATTGGGACTGTTTACTTCCTTATTTGATGTTTGCTATTAGGGAGGTGCCCCAATCCTCTACGGGATTCTCCCCCTTTGAGTTACTGTATGGGAGACACCCAAGAGGGCTGTTGGATATTGCCAAGGAAACTTGGGAAAGTGAGAGTTCTCCCCACAGGAGTGTGATTGAGCATGTCGCCCTGATGCAAGATCGAATTGCACAGGTAATGCCCATCGTGAAGGAACATTTGGCCCAAGCGCAGTTGGCACAGCAGAGAGTGTACAACCGTGGAGCCAAGACCCGTACCTTTTCCCCGGGGGATAGGATATTGGTACTTGTCCCTACGGTTGAAAGTAAATTCCTTGCCAAATGGCAAGGCCCCTACGAGATAATGGAAAAAGTGAGCGAAGTGAATTACAAGGTCAGACAACCAGGAAGGCGAAAGCCCGAACAGATCTATCACGTTAATCTGTTGAAAGCCTGGAGGGATAGAGAGTCCCAAGTCGCAGACACTTGGTCACCAGCTCAAACTGGTTGCGTGATTCCTGAGGTTGGAATAGCAGCCACCTTGTCACAACCCCAACAACAGGAGGTTAAGGAGTTTGTGCTTCGCAACAAGGAGGTATTCTCTGAGCTGCCGGGACAAACATCTGGGGTAGAGCATGACATCATTACCCCGCCCGGTGAAAGGGTGAAGTTAAAACCCTATCGGATCCCAGAGGCTCGACGGGAGGCAATACGGGAGGAAGTACAGAAAATGCTGAACTTAGGGGTGATAGAGGAGTCCCAAAGTGATTGGTCTAGTCCCATCGTGTTGGTGCCTAAACCGGATGGGAGCTGGCGATTTTGTAACGATTTTCGTCAGTTGAACAAAGTTACAAAATTTGACACCTACCCCATGCCACGTATAGATGAGTTGATCGACCGGCTGGGAACAGCCCGATACATGACGACTCTTGACCTCACAAAAGGGTATTGGCAAATCCCCCTGGCCAAGTCGGCCAAAGAGAAAACCGCATTTGTAACCCCAGACGGGGCGTTCCAATATAAAAGAATGCCGTTCGGGTTACAGAATGCGCCGGCCACATTCCAGCGGAAAATGGACCAGATGCTGAGGCCCCATCGGAAGTATGCTGCGGCTTACCTGGATGACGTAATTGTCCATAGCACAGATTGGGCCTCACATCTGCCAAAAGTGCAAGCAGTCCTGGACTCTGTTCGGGAAGCGGGGTTTACGGCTAACCCCAAGAAGTGTACCATTGGGCAGGAGGAGGCCAAATATCTTGGGTACACCATTGGGAGGGGAGTAATAAAACCCCAACTCAACAAAGTCGAGGCCATCCAGAGTTGGCCACGTCCCAACAGCAAGAAGCAGGTACGAGCCTTTCTGGGAATCGCTGGGTATTATCGGCGATTCATTCCCCACTTTGCTTCTAAGGCTGTGCCCCTAACCAACCTGACGAAGGGGAAAGGGTCGGTCATGATTAAATGGACCCCCGAGGCTGAGGCAGCATTCCAATTCTTGAAACAAGCCTTATGTAGCCAGCCAGTGTTGTACTCACCCGACTTCTCTAAAGACTTTGTCGTACAAAGTGATGCGTCAGATGTGGGGTTAGGAGCAGTATTGTCCCAGGTCTGGAACGGGGAAGAGCACCCAGTCATTTACCTCAGCAGGAAGTTGAAGTCCCATGAGGTAAATTACGCCACCGTTGAAAAGGAGTGTTTAGCGGTGAAGTGGGCTCTAGATTCCCTTCGGTACTACCTGCTAGGTAGGCACTTTGACATGGTTACGGATCACGCTCCGTTAAAGTGGATGGCTCAAAACAAGGAAACAAATAGAAGAGTGAATAGGTGGTTCCTGGCCCTCCAGGAATTCAACTTCACAGTAAAGCATCGCCCTGGCGTTCAAATGGGGAATGTGGATGCTTTGTCTCGAGTACATGAATGCCTGATTGCTGGTGTTCCAACCCCGAGGTTAAAACAAGAGGGGGGGGGGGGTATGTGACAGCAGGAAGGTAAAGTCACCTGGTTGCATCCAGGGGGGTAGATATATTTCGCCCAGATTCAGGCTTTACGCCGACTTATACAACTAGGTGGAGAGTTGTATAAGGCTAGTGGGCTCATGGATGACTCATACCTCTAGGGAGAGTGTGGGGCGTCGTGCAGACAGAGATGAGGAGACCAGCTGAACCTTGTCAGCTCATTTAGGCCTCTATAAGAACTCCCAGCTTCATTAGATGTTAGCTCATGCCTGGAACCAGACCTGTGTGGACTGTCTAGGGAGATTGAACCCCTGTGCGGTGAGGCAAAGCCTGTGTGGCTATTTGTTTGGACTTTTAAAACCAGGGACTTAGGGACTAGGACAGCACTAGGCTGATCCCAGTTGTTAGTTAGGAAACCTGTATGTTTAGTCAGAGGTCAACTTGACCAGGATTTATTTTGGTTATGTTTCTTTTGCTTTGCTGTGTTTTGTCACTGTAAATAGAAAATAAACCGCACCTTTTTTTGATTTTGAAAACCACAACCTCCGTTTGCTGGGCCTGTTTTGTGTGGGGAGCCCATCCCGGGGGTCACACACACCCGCTGCCGAGCTAACCCCCTCACAGTATATATATATATATATATATATATATATATATAGCGATACCCCCAGTTAAGAGGGCTGCTGGTATAATTCTTTTGGGCCCCTGTATTGCACCCTGTCAACCCCCGGCAGTTGGCTCTAACCTCCCCTGGCACAGCTAGTAAGGAATGATAGGATTGGGTAGCCTGCAACTCACGGAGACACAATCCTATATTAGAACACATACAGCAATGTACTTTAACTATCCTTACCCGTCTCCTCTGCAAAGTAAATGACACAACACCAGTATACTTAACCCTTGCACTTTTACTCAGTTGGTTGGGTAAGAATTTAATCACAGTTTACATATCATGTGCAGGGCCCTGCAATAAAAGAGTATCTCAACAAACAGACTTATGCATCATATTGTATATCTGTCTAACAGTCCCCGCTGCAGCTATTCTCCCTCGTGGCAAAAATGGCGCCCAGTAATGTCTACGCTAAGTCAGACCTGACTGTACTATGTAGAAGTTCTGTAGGGGGAAATTCTTCGCTAGCAAACAGTGGTGCACTTGCTGAAGAAACAACTGTAATCCACAGGGTAAAAGGGGTTTTGATAACTTGGTGAATAAAGGAAATCTCTAAAGCTGCTCCGATGCACTGTCCCTCTGGTGCGCAGCACAACACTAATGAAAGCTCCGGTTAAACAGTTATTGGGCCTAGAGATCCTATGTAGTTCTCTGAGCAGGTGCTCTCTCACCCAACCGGACCAGTCCCTGTCCGTATCTTCCGCTGCTGTGTCTTGGTACACAGGTCTCACGACATCCAAGTCTTCGGTCCTCCGGGGAGCGATGCAGCAACGGTATGCAGAACGTCCCTCAGGTTCCTCGGTGAGAGCGGAAGGCTCTTTGGAGAAAGGCCCAGGCTTCAGGCCTTGTAGAAACGCAGGCTCGGAAAGAAGTTCCTTTTGCTGGGCCGGCGATGTCCAAAGAGACTGAAGCCGGCTCCGCCTTTTGCTTATAAAGTCCACCCCAGCAGTCCTTGTGCGGGGCAATGCACCCTGGGTGGCCAGTGGGGACAGGGCCATCGGAACAGGAGAGGCAAACCAAGCAACTGCTTGGGGCCCCCAGCTGGCCTGGGGCCCCAGCAGAGCAGCCCCCCTCCTGAGATTGGCGGCCCCCCCACCCACGATTGGCGGCCCCCCTCCCGGGATCGGCGGCCCCCCACCCGCGATTGGCGGCCCCCCCCCCGCGATCGGCGGCCCCCCCACCCGTGATCGGCGGCTCCCCTCCCGCGATCGGCGGCCCCCCCACCCGCGATCGGCGGCCCCCCTCCCGCGATCGGCGGCCCCCCCACCCGCGATCGGCGGCCCCCTCCCGCGATCGGCGGCCCCCACCCGCGATTGGCGCCCCCCCACCCGCGATCGGCGGCCCCCCCACCCGCGATTGGCGGCCCCCCTCCCGCGATCGGTGGCCCCCCTCCCGCGATCGGTGGCCCCCCCCTCCCGCGATCGGCGCCCCCCCACCCGCGATCGGCGCCCCCCCCCACCCGCGATTGGCGGCCCCCCACCCGCGATCGGTGGCCCCCCTCCCGCGATCCGCGGCCCCCCCCACCCGCGATTGGCGGCCCCCCCTCATGTGATCCGCGGCCCCCCCCCACGATCCACGCCCCCCCTGCCGTGATCGGCAGGCCCCCCTCCCACGATCGGCGCCCCCCCCGATCGGTGGTCCCCCTCCCCGCGAACGGCGGCCCCTCCTCCCGCGATCGATGTCCCGCGTTAGCACCCCCCCCTTCTAAATTAAAACCAAAAATCAGTAGAAATCTTAGTAGCACCCCAAAAAATTGTGTAGCAGCCCAAACCCCCCCCCCCCCGCTTCTCAAAAAAAAATCAGTAGCCCCCCCCTTGGGGGCCCCAAATTCTCAATCTGCTTGGGCCCCCAAATTCCTTCAAACGGCCCTGAGTGGGGTTATGGGTACAGTAGGCCTTAAAGGAAACCCCCCGCTACATATATATATATCACACATGCTCTAATTTGTTTTTAAGTAGTTTCATGTTTAGTTTTAGAATTTTACGTCATCGCAGGCCGCTGCACTGTGTTTTATTATGCTCTAGATTCTTGGAGAAAAAAAAAATCATAATGGAGTTCTAAGTTTATAAATTTGGAATAACACATGTAGGGAGTCCTCTGGCAAGCTGTTGACAGTTTCTCTTCTAATTAAAAGCTGAAAGATAAAAGAACATCTGAAGTGATCAGTAGAGAGTGTTCAGGCATGATCATATACAGAAAACCTTGGTTTGAGAGTGTTTTGCAAGGCAAGCAAAAGTTTTTAATACATTTTGACTTGATAAACAAGCGATGTCTTGATATACAAATAGCATCATGTCACAACTGAGTATAAAACAGAAGAGAGGTGCCTCTAAAGCCCCGTACACACGGTCAGACTTTTTGCCAACAAACTTCATTTTTGAACAAGTTTGACAAAAAATCTGACCGTGTGTACGCAACATCGGACAAACTTTTTTGGTTTTCATCGGACAAATGTTCGGTATGCAAACGGACAAACTTTTCGCCAACAAAAGTCAGATGGAGCAAAGTCTGACCGTGTGTACAGAAATCCATCGGACTTTTGTCCGATGGACAAATAAGCATGCCCAGAACCAATGTTAAAATCAACCAACAATAACAGAAGCTGACCAAAGGGTGGCAGTAAAGAGCAGAAAAGAGCAGAAAAACCACATGATGTTGGAAAAGTTTTGGGAAAGTTTGCAGAAAAGTCCTGCTGTGTGTATGCTATGGGTGTGCCCGGCCAACTCCCTTCGGACAAAAATCCACGGAAAAGTTTGTTTGAAGTCCGACCGTGTGTACAAGGCTTAAGTGTAACAAAATGGTTACATTTAATGAAGGTACAACATTTAGCAACTCACATGGTTGATGATTAAAACAGGCACATCTAAGTATGCAGGAATCCGGGGTAAAGCTGTCCACGTAGACCAGGAGTGTCCAAACCTTTTTCAAAGACGGCCAGATTTTATGAAGTGAACATGGTTGAGGGCTGACCATTTTGCCTGAACCATTAAAATTAAATGCAAATAAGCTAATACACTGACCAACAAGAATGTGTGTGGTGAAGAGTCTAATGCCGCGTACAGACGATCGGACATTCCGACAACAAAACCGTGGATTTATTTCCGACGGATGTTGGCTCCAACTTGTCTGGCATACAGACAGTCACACAAATGTTGTCGGAAATTCCGAACGTCAAGAACGCGATGACGTACAACAAGTACGACGAGTCGAGAAAAATGACGTTCAATAGCCAGTGCGGCTCTTCTGCTTGATTCCGAGCATGTGTGGAATTTTGTGCGTTGGAATTGTGTACACACGGTCGGAATTTCCGACAACAAGTTTTGTTGTCGGAAAATTTGAGAACCAGCTCTCAATTTTTTGTTGTCGGAAATTCCGACAGAAAATGTCCGATGGGGCCTACACACCGTCAAAATTTCCGACCAAAAGCTTCCATTGAACATTTGTTGTCGGAAATTCAGAGCGTGTGTACGCAGCATTAGGATGAGCTCGGACGTATTATTTGGATATACATATTTATCAGTGTATAACACGCACAGGCGTCTAACACGCACCTTCAAGAGGGAAGTTTCAAGTAAAAACTTCAATTTGAAATAAAGAAGCCTCACCATTGCCATGAATGCAGCCTCACCATTACCTCTGAATGCAGCCTCGCCATTGACCTGAATGCAGCCTCGCCATTGACATGAATGCAGCCTCACCATTGACATGAATGCAGCCTCACCATTGCCATGAATGCAGCCTCATCATTGCCTCTGAATGCAGCCTCATCATTGCCTCTGAATGCAGCCTCACCATTGCCTCTGAATGCAGCCTCACCATTGACATCAATGCAGCCTCACCATTGACATGAATACAGCCTCACAAGTGCCATGAATGCAGCCTCAACATTGCCATCAGTGCAGCCTGATCCATGCCCATCTGCAGCTACAGAGGGGACAGGGAGGGGGGGACAGGGAGGGGGACGGGACGAGCGCCAACAGATTACATACAGGAGAATCTCCTGTTTACTTGGTGGCCTCTTTAATACAAAGTCCAACCTCCTATGATAGACAGAACAGTCTTCCAATGCCAGCCCAGTAGACGGGACTTCCTATTACAGACTGCCGAGTAAACAGGAGATTTTCCTTAAGTTAATCTGATGGCACTCGTCCTGCCCCCTCCCTGTCCCCTACGAGGCTGCCAGAACTGAACAATAAATACGGTATATATCTTTTGTGGCCCCCCCCAATGAATACCTGGGCACCGCGCGGTATATATATCCAAATTACCAGTGGGGCCATATTAAACCGGAACACAGGCCGCAATTAGCCCGCGGGCCAGACTTTGGACATGCCTGACATAGACCATCCTCCGCACCGCCATCGACGTCATCCCTTCCACGCTGTGCTCCACGAGCGCTTGAAGCCTCGCTTTCAGATCACTCTACTGCAGGGTAGTCTTCCCAGTCACGATTACAGATTGACAACAGTGAGATTCATATTGCTACACTTCGAGGGGCCTCTCTTCTCTTTTATACTCTGTAGCTCTTGCTGGATTTTGCTTCTAATCCCCTTGTGGAGGCTTCCCTTTGTGGATGGACATTTTATGGTTACACAACTTATCACATTGCTATAATCTTTTTATTTGGACTATTAACTGAAGGACTTATGAATAGATGGTTTTGGAACAAATCATCTGAGTTCCCATTATTTCTTATGGGAAAATTTGCTTTGATATACAAGTGCTTTGAACTACAAGCATGTTTCCGGAAAGAATTATGCTTGCAATCCAAGGTTTTACTGTATAGGCAAAGAAATGCTTGAGTTTCAAAGATGAAAAGTCAAATTACAGTATATTGCCTCCACCGTTGAGATTGGCTATATTGATGCATTGTATCAAAAGCTAAATCCTGATTTTACAGAATAATAATTCTTTCCTTGTTATACAATAAACAAAATTGCATGTTTTACTTATACATCAGACTCAGGCATGAGTGAAAATAGTGTTACTTTTCTTATGGCCTTCAGATGGATATTTTAAAAGGAAACGTGTGTCATTTTCCAACTTTGATAATATTTTTATGAGCACGCATATTTATGCCATAAATAGAGAAAGGAAAACTTTTTCCAGAAACGCCTGGTTTGTCAAGGGGTTAACGGTTAATTATTTTCTTCTTTTATGCAATATTCTGTTTCTGTGCTTACTGTATTATTATAGCCACATTCAAACTTAGGCCTCATTCACAAGATTGCTAAGGCCCATCCACGGTGAATGGGCTGTGTGTTGATGCCACTTGAACATTGTACTTGTTGATGCCACTTGGCATGCAAGCAGCCCATGTAAGTTTATGGGGACCAGGCGTTGCACAAATACAGCCACTCATCCTAATATGACAGGCTTGAGTCAGCTGTAAGCCAATTGCTCGGCTTCTTCCGCAGGCAAGACAGCACAGGACGATCCCCGAACCAGTAGGCCCCAGACAGACTTCTGGGCCTACTTAAAGTAACATAGCATCGGGCCAGCAGGGCCCAGAGGCAGAAGAGGAGCCGTCACACACCCTAGGCCAGGCGGGCCATGAGGTCAGAGAGAAATAAAAATGGCGTCTGCCCCTTAAGTATCCTCTCCCAGAATGCACAGCGGTAAACCACTCCCACAGGGCTGTTTCTGGGGAGGAGACGCCCAATACACTCCAGCCTGTTGCATTTCCAACACTGGCTGGCGGTGACAACGACACCTACCGGCGACAGTGGGAAATGCTCTCAACACAGCCAAAGCTGGAACAGAGGCTAATTTAGCCATAAACATTACACTCTGAACTATGTACAATTCAGATGACCCACTAAATTTACACAATAGCGCCTGGTCAACAGGAGCAGGGCGCTACACTTATATCTGCTGCCTGTGACCTGCCAACCTGCCAAGTACCTGTTGTCTGCTACCTGCCAGTCTCCCAAGCACCTGCTGCCTGTGACCTGCCTACCTGCCAAATACCTGCTATCTGCTACCCGGCGGTCTGCCAAGCACCTGCTCTCCTTGACCTGCCAGCCTGCCAAGTACCTGCTGTTTGCCACCTACAAGCCTGCCAAGTACCTGCTGCCCTGCGTCACAATCCAGCCTGCATCCGTGTGTGCACAGACCTCTCATCTACAGCCTTCACCATCTGAACTACTAGGCACTCGTGCTACTCCAGGCTTCTGTTCCTCCTGTTTACTTTATCAGGGGTACCAGGCCTGAGGTGTAAGATATCTCCTTCCTCTCCACGTCAGGCTACTAGAAATGTAGGAACTGAGACAGGGAAGCATGATGTCGGAAAGGAATGAGGGAAGTGGATTGCATTATTTAAGGAATAAGTCCACATCCCATCTGTAATTCATTCCAGCGGAAAGGATCCATCTCACTTCCAGTTCTAGAAGTCTTCTATGTGTATCCCCTCCACGTAGAATGAATTACAGATGGGATGTGGACTTATTCCTTAAATAATGCAATCCACTTCCCTCATTCCTTTCCAACATTATGCTTCTCTGTCTCAGTTCCTACATTTCTAGTCTTCACTAACTACTTAATATTTTTGACTTTTGTTTAAACATGTTGTATGAGGTCCTTTGTCTCTCATGTCTTATACACAGTGGTTTAACATGATGCCATATGGACCCTTACAAATGGGCTACATGCACCAGCACACTGATTCTTTTTTCTTTTATGATTTATCATTATTGATTTGTTTTTTGTGACCCATGCTTGTGTGTAGGATGATCATGTATGGTATTCCACTGTACTTTTATATCTTTTGAAACATGTCATGTGATGTATATCTTTTGTCTAAAACCTTTTCCTGCATTATGGCACTTTGATTTTAACCTCTTAATTGCTCAGTTAATTGCTTCAATTTACAATGAAAATTGATTTTGGGGTGGAGCTTATGTGAGTATAAATGTTTTGCCATTTTTATATTCAACATGCTATGACTAAGGCTGTTGACAAAATGTGTCAGTGGTTTTGCGTGTCATTTTTTGTAACCAACCACATAGTTTCCGGCTCAATCATTTTACTTGTTTTTTCTCAACCCTCCAACTGTTGCTGGGCAGCTTGGAATGTTAAAGGAAAAATAACAGACTGGATCGACAAAAAAAAAAAAAAAAAGCCTAAAAAAGGAAACTAATGCAGCTTCCACAGAATATATATTTTTTTGCCTTTGGGTCCAATACTGCTTTACCACTAAAGCAAATGCAAAATACTTAAAGGCCTATTTATAAAATATTTGTTGGAAGAATGTTACAAGCATTTGTCCAGGCTACACAGATTTTTCCCATACTTTCTTTAACCCCTTCGCGACCGTGCTATAGTCCAATGATGGGTACAGCGTGGCCACACTTTGCCGTGAGGCTGTGATATGATGTCCTCCTATGCTTGTGCTGCTTGCGCGTCCACTGCGGCGAGCATCGGCAGTGATCTGTAATCAGGGTAAAGAGCAAATCACAGCGGCTCTTTATTACGTTATCAGCTGTGTCCAACCACAGATGTAAACAGGATTTTCCAGTTACGTGAAGAGAGGAGAGCTGAAAACCGGCAAATGCACACATCTGCACTGACAATCAGGGCACTGATCATCAGTGTCCTGATGATCAGTGCAGCTCCAACAGTGCCCACCAGTGCTGCCACTCTGTGCCAATCTGTACCCACCAGTGCTGCCAATCTGTGCCCACCAGTGCTGCCAATCAATGCCAATCAGTGATGCCTGTCAATGTCAATCAGTGCCGCCTATCAGTAATGCTTATCAGTGCCCATCAGGCAAAAAATTACTTATTTAAACAATTTTGTGTCACAGGCACATCAAACGTTGCAAAAACACCAACCATTTGGGTACCACATGCCTAACAAGGCATTTAAAGTCCAACCACTCAGCCCGTTGGCAAGATCACCTAAAAGGCACACAAAAGAGGCACAAATCTGTCCCTCCTCCACCTCCTCCTCTTCCTTACCGACTTCAGTCTGCCCCTGCGATACCGAGTCATTACATTTCAGCAGCCTCCACTGACAGGGATGATGGTATAGCACAGGTGTCCAAGGTCCTATCAGCTCATCTGCCAGCAGCACACCAGCAGCTGTAGACTGTAGCCGGCAAATTTCTCTGCCCCATCTTCTGCAGCGGAAAAAAAAATACAGTCCCTGCCACCCACATGCCCAGCGCCTGAATGCAAGCTTGTCAAAGCTGTTGGCTCTCCAACTTCTGCCTTTCAGCCTGGTGGATTCTGCTCCCTTCCGTGAATTTGCACAATGTGCTGTACCATAACGACAGGTTC